>CM029446.1:26898859-28098859 GCA_017140165.1 Eucalyptus shirleyi
ACTGCCTTCTAGTTGGTCCTGTACAAGGTAGTTTTCAATTCACATTGTCGATTTTTGTGCAAATACTGGTTTTCTCCATGGAGAGGCTCACTTGGTGGCAATGAGAGTAAAAATTGGTTTAAATCTGTATTTGGTCCCTGGACTTGTGTTATTTTCACCCTGTGGTTCTTGAGCTATTTTTATTCACAATGCTATCCTCCAATTTTTTAAAAAGAAGGGTTGATTTGTTTCTCGTGACATAGTTCTCATCAGAGATTGGCAACATATATTAAACTGGAAACTTTGGTTAGGTTGTATAAACAATCATGAAGTCCTTAAAAGTAGGAACATAATTTTTGATAAATTGGTTGATGTTGCTTGAAAAATGTGCTGGAGGAGGTCAGAATCAACCCTTTGTACAAATTGGATGGAACAGAGTGAAAAAAAGGGTTTGTGGACCAATTGTGTAAATGGCAACAGTTCAGGGACCAGATCTATATTCAAACCTCAAAAGTTTGGTCTCTCATGAACTTCGCCCCATTCCCTTTTTATTTATTTATTTATATGAGCTGTGGAAATGCAATAGTTGGTACTTGTACCGTAAACATGAGAAACTTTTGAGTGGAGACAGATGGCTTATACTGGGGTAGGCATTTTACAAAAAGAGTAGCTGTGTATTATTTCTGCTGTAAGTGATTTTCAGAACACTCAGTATCCACTTGGTAGCTATGTACATCGACTCTTTAGCCCAAGAAAGTGGTCATGTTTTTCTTTCTCAGGTGTGTTGTATATGGAGTCACCAAGCTCTGTTTGTCTCTAAGAACTCGGTGCAGAAACTGAGATCAAGGTGATTTGAGAGTGAAGTGACATAGCCACTGCAGCGATTTTATCTGAAAAAGCTTGTAGGAAACTATTTTTATTTGTTTCATGTTTTCCTAGATGAAGGTTAGGGGTCATTTTACCAATTAAGCCTTTCAAAATAGTATTCCTGTGTGATGATTCCAGTTCATTTTAGATCCGTTTAACTGTGGGTGTGTATCATGCTGTGCTTTGTGTCTTGTGTCGATACATATCGGTACTTTTTTCCTGCTGGGATTGTATTTTATCCTTTTAGTATTTTGTGAACTTTCATTGATTGCTGTACTTTCTGTAAATTAACCATTTATTTTGTCAATCGGTTGCTCGACTTGGTTAAATAATAAATATTGATGGAAGGGAAATTTCAGTATGGAAATGGCTGGGGTATACAATTTAAACCTTGGGTGGGAACTGTAACATTGGAGAGGGGCAAAAATGATCTTAAATCTAGAGAATAGAACTGTAAGCATACTTTCCGTCTAGTAGTTACTTGGTCATCTTTGCTAGTTTGCTTACTGCTTGTTTGTGGTTTTTCCTTCAGATTAATCAAGTTGGACCATTTTTGGTAATTCCAAGTAGAATTTCTTGCATGGTCTCTTTCTTACTTTCTATGGTGGTGTTAACTAATGTGTGGATATTCATCTAATTGGTATGGTTTACTAGAATAATAGTGATAGTGGAATGTTTGGAACTAATAGAAGCTACATGGTTATCACATTGTATATATAACATTTTCCTTGTGTGTACTGGCAGTTGATGGATATGCGAGGTGTGAAAAATGGATGCGGAATGATATTGTTGATGCGAAAGAGTCCAAGACAACATCATGGTTTAAGCGATTTATAGGACGTGAGCAGAAACCGGAAGTGACATGGCCTTTCCCTTTTGTGGAGGGTGGGCTCTTTATTCTTACTCTTCATGCAGGTGTTGATGGTTACCATATTAATGTTGGGGGTCGGCATATTTCTTCATTTCCTTATCGGACGGTATGTTGTTTGTCATGGGAGAGACTGATCTCATGGGCTTTACTTCTTGGGGCAACTCTTCCAGTTTCATTAAATGAATACTGAATATTTTCCTTTAGATGGATATTATCTGCTTTTGCTTTAGCATCTAATGCCAGGGTACTTCTTCTTGTGGCTTTTGCTATAAACTGATGAACCTCTCTTCATCTGGGATACTTGGTTCTGTTGAGTTACGGGTGATATGATGCCAGATCAATTACTTACTTGAGTTGAACATGTGGTATCTTCTAAAGCCTTTCTTTCTCCCTTGTATCTGTAGGGATTTACACTTGAAGATGCAACTGGCTTGGCAGTAAAAGGAGATGTTGATGTTCATCAAGTTTATGCTACCTCTCTCCCAACTTCCCATCCGAGTTTTTCTCCTAAAAGAGTCTTGGAAATGTCTGAGAAATGGAAAGCTCATCCTCTGCCTAAAAGACCAGTTAGGCTTTTTGTTGGAGTTCTTTCTGCAACCAACCACTTCGCAGAACGCATGGCAATCAGAAAGACCTGGATGCAATCAGCAGCAATAAAGTCTTCAGATGTAGTAGCTCGTTTTTTTGTTGCACTGGTAAGGTTGCTAGCATGCTGACTATAACTATAGTTTATCCAGCATCAAATTTTAAGTTGAGCATGTCTAGGTTATAGAGAATCAGATGTGCTCTTGGAATTTTACATTCTATTGGGAGGGTTGTTTGTGTGACATGTGATTCCTTGCTAATTTGAGTTTTTGTAGTTGTTATGGTTTGTTAGTAATCAAAGTTATGAACTTTACTGAAGGATTCAGGGAATACTTCTTGAATTAGGAATAACATGGCCATAGACTTTCTGAATTGAAAATTACACTTACACTATGGGAACTTAGAAAGATGACTTTGGCATCTGCGGTGCTGTCTTTTCTCTTGGCATTGACTTAGACCCCCTTGGCAGAATGTCTTGGACAAAAAGGGTATAGTATGCTGACAAGATCCTAAATAAGCCTTTATGTTCAAATAAGTTGGGTGTGATGATGTGGTTCAGTTTTATGACCCTTCAGGCACGGAAGCAATCTATATAGATTTTGAATGGCCCAAGTTGCTTGTATCAGCAGCAATCCACATGGCAACATGTTCATATTTCCACTACATTAGCAGAGTGAATGATGACTGATTTTTTTATTTAGATGTTAATTAGG
This sequence comes from Eucalyptus shirleyi, assembly GCA_017140165.1. Taxonomy (NCBI): domain Eukaryota; kingdom Viridiplantae; phylum Streptophyta; class Magnoliopsida; order Myrtales; family Myrtaceae; genus Eucalyptus; species Eucalyptus shirleyi. The sequence goes on from CM029446.1 coordinate 26,901,875, forward strand.
CTTTTCTATATGCTTTTTGTCCAATAACTTAGGGGAGTCAAAAGTCAATCTTTCATAAAGCGCAGGAGGGGCGTCACAGTATCTGTCAGTTTCAAATGCATGGGTTGGCACTGAAATGTATTTAAAATTGAGGGTGTATTGGAGTAATTATCTTAAAGTAGTAAAAACTTAAAAAATACTGGAAAAAAGAGAAAGAAAAATTTACATCATGAGATAACCATTTATGATTTTTTTAGTAGATATTATGTCATCATTTGTTGAAATCTGTTGCTGACAATGTTCACCATGGAAAGCCTCATGTGAAACTTATCTTCCAGGTGAGAAACTAATGCAATAATTCCTTTTTGAGATGGATGGAATCATTCACCAGAAAAAAAGAGACGGAAGGAATCAGATGGCCTAAGTTAAAATATTTACTGATTAATATAGGTGGGAGTGTTGACTGAGTGTGATTGCGTTATGTATTGTAAGCAGTTAGTCATCAACTAATAATTGACAGGATCTATTGGAAAATTGAAGTTCAAGAGTTCTTTAATCTCCAAATGAATGCCCTTTGGAATGTGAAGTACTGTGACAAATGTTTATACGTGGACAGATAATTTTAACATCAAACTGTAAAATAGTAAAGATTTATGCTTTCCTGTTCTATACAGTCCATATGTAATCTTGTAAATTATATACTCTTTTCTGCTCATATTATAAGAATTTTTGCACAATTGCCAACTCGCAATCTGATTTTTATGTACTTTTTTTAGAATCCAAGAAAGGAGGTGAATGCAATGCTAAAAAAGGAGGCTGCCTACTTTGGTGATACAGTTATTTTGCCATTTATGGATCGTTATGAGCTTGTGGTCCTGAAAACCATTGCGATATGTGAGTTTGGGGTAAGATTTTGTTTAGTTACTGTAAATCTACATCAAATCGTCTAACCCACTTTGAACATTGTGTAGTAGAACTCTACTTTTAACTAGCTCATCATCCTGAATGCAGATTCAGAATGTGACAGCAGCATTTACAATGAAATGTGATGATGATACATTCTTAAGGGTGGATGCTGTCTTAAATGAAATTGATGGCATCTCTTCCAAAAAGTCTCTTTATATGGGCAACCTCAATCTCTTGCATCGTCCACTCAGAAACGGAAAGTGGGCAGTTAGTTATGAGGTAGGATGCTTCTGTGGTTATAGTGATTATTGAATGCGGTACCAGTTCGTTGTTTTGTTTGCTACTTGGAAATAGATGATTATTGCTGGATTGCTAGACATTTTCTGTTGGCAAAGGTACTTAGCAGCTTGATAGTGAGTCATCAGATCTTTCCTGTTCTCAGATTAGATGACTGACAAAGTTCGCTAGATGTTATCGCCTTGAAGCTTCAACTGAAGACATTTGACACATGCACACATGCATGCACATATAATTTCTGCCTACCCTGTTGATGATTAAGTTCATTTTCATTATAATGGACCTTTTGCTATGGATCTTGCTGAGCAATTCAAAGAGTACATTGAATGCACAGTAGATTGTCTGCATTCTTTGCTTGACATGATAATTATCTCAAAGTGATGATTATTGTCCAACATGACAGGAATGGTCTGAAATATATACCCTCCATATGCCAACGGACCTGGATATGTCATTTCAAGTGATATTGCTAAGTTCATTGTTTCTCAACATAGAAACCGAAGGCTCAGGGTGAGTTTATCCAACGATTATGTGGTTTTTGTGAGAATATATATATCTTCCAAGCTTTTCTCACCTATGGCTGAACTGTTATATGTTTCACCTGTGGGTAGCTCTTCAAGATGGAGGATGTGAGCATGGGGATATGGGTGGAGGAATTTAACAGTTCTGTGCCAGTACAGTACTCACACAGCTGGAAATTTTGCCAATATGGTTGCATGGAAGACTATTACACTGCACATTACCAGTCTCCTAGGCAGATGATCTGCTTGTGGGACAAATTGGCAAGGGGTCAAGCCCAATGCTGCAACTTTAGATGACAAGTAACAGACGAATCTCGTCTTTAAAATTTAGCCGTAGATAGTCCCCTTTGGCTTCATGTAATTAAGGTTGCAGCTAGTTAGTTCCGCCTATATCATGAAATAGGTCAGGCTGGCAATCCCAGTAGAGAATGAGATAAAGAAATTTTGACTGGGATATATTGTACCATCGCACTGGCTGTTTAATCGAGCTGAGTAATTTTGGCAAGGTCATCTTGAACGGAATCCGTTTTGTAATACTGGGCAAATGTCTTCATTGGGAATGGAGCAGGCTATTGAGCGAAGCATGAACCAATAGGATGAATTGGAAAAGATGCATTCAGGTCGATGCCTTAAGTTTTGATCTCGGTTCTGTTTGACATCAGTCTGCAGGCTGAATTTGCTTGAGCTAGACTAAATAATGTTGTCACTATGTTTTCAATTGATGACCAAATTGTTCTTCTGATCCAAAAATCCAGCGAATTTGATTAGGTGTGTGCAACGGGAACCACATAGATGGGATTGGTCCAGCTGGTTCTAGGTGGTTCCTAGGGGCGTTAGTCCTGTTTCCGGTTCATAAAATTGGAACCGGTAACGAGTGTTTGGTTTTCCTTTCTAAAGTGGAAACTGGACCGATCAGACCAAACTAATTATTATTATTATTATTTTATTATTTCTTTAAAATCTTTGTACCCTAATCGCTCTTTTCCCTCCTTTTCCCCTCTCTCGCCTCTCATGCTTGCCTCTCGTCCTCGCCGCTCACGCTCATCAAATTGCAAAAGAAGAAAGGAGGAGTAGAATAAAAGGGGTAATTGTTGGCGATGGGCTTTGGAGGGTGGGCGAGTCATGGACTGAACTCAGCATGCCCGGCGGAGGAGGCGGCGCAGGACAGCCTGAGGGACCCAGTGTTTTTCTAGGGATGATTCCCTTTCCGGGAATAAAAGGGGAGGATGAATCGAGAATGAATGAACAAAGGAGGGCCGACGAGATGGGGAAGGTGAAGTTCACAATATGCACATTGTCTTAGTAAAAGTGAATTGTTCTGTTTTCTTTTGGTCTCTCTCTCTGTCCGTCTGGTCGTCACGGCGTTTGTTGGCATTTGGTTCGACCAAACCGGCGTTTGATGGTTTTGTGAATGGATCTAGCTCTTTAGATCTAAAAAGCTTCACATACGCTGGCTTTGAGGAATTTTCACGAACACCTTGGGGGTTCCAAAATTGCGACTGGTTCCGTTGGAGCACCTGGGAACCAAACTAGACAGGCCGATCCAGTTTCAAGACCAGATGGTCCGGTTTCCAATTCCAAAAATGGGGAACCGGTCCTTCTGATTTGGTTCCCGATTTTTTGATAGGGTTAGACCGGATTGGAACTGATTACTAATAAGTTCAGTGGATGAAATTTGCACTTTTACAAATTGTGCATCCTATTTAGTCCCATGCTCCTTTGGGTAAGTCTTACATAGATCCCAGTCTATTACCCAAATCCATAAGTGTGCATCGTTCATATGGAATTCACATAATGATGGCCAATATGGGTTCAAGTGAATCCAGATTTAAACAAGTGTTTACTTACTACCCCAGCCGAACCACCATTTTCTCAGTGCTGTAGTCCGCTCAACTCCTTCTGTCTTCTGTGCTTAGCTTGATTTGGACCGTAAAACCTTCTGCCTTTGTATAGGTCATGTTTTGGGTGTGTTGAATGTACCTATAAAAATCATCAAGGATAAGTACACTGAAAATTCTAAAATTTATTATGAAAGTGCAATCGAATCATAAAATTTTCGAAAAATGCATTCAACTTTAAAACATGTCACATAAGTATAATTAAGTTCTATGACTTTTAAAAAGCGCAATCAAGTATTAAATCTTATCAATTTGGTGCGATTAAGTTTTTTCATTAACTCTATCTAACTTGATAAACATAAATATGGGAAAAATTACCAAAAAAGTCATAAATTTATTATAATTGTTCCAACTCAATGATAAATTAACATTTTGGCTAATTGAGTCATAAATATTTTGTAATTATACTAGTTTAGTCCATCCTATCACAATTGGCCACTTGGCATTGATGTAGTTGTCGGCCAACGCTGGCGACAATTTTTGTAGTAATACTTTTTTTTTTCAAATTGTTTTATTAATTTTTTTAATCTTTTAATTTTTTTTTTCCCCTCCTCTCTCCTCCTCCCTCTTTCTTCCTTTGGCTTCAATGATCAGCCAAAGGGGAGGGTTGGTTGGTCGATGGACTAAGGTAGCCCGGCAAGCTTGCCCCAACCATTGGTGGGGCGGGCCCTCTTCTCATTTGGTGAGCGCTTGCCTCACCATCATTGGGTTTGGCGAGATGAGCCCTCACTAGAACTGGCGGGCACTCGCCTTTGCCTAGTGACAATTACGTGAGCTCGCCTAGCTGCCTTAGTTCGGCAACCGGTTGGCCCTCCCATTTGGTTAGTCAACCAAGCTAAAGGAAGAAAGAGGGAGGAGGAACAAAAAAAAAAAAGAAAAAAGAAAAAAGTAATAAAATAATTTTAAAAAATAAAATATTATTAAAAAATTATTGTTGGCATTGGTTGGTGGCCATGTCCATGTCGGCCCGCCAATTTTGACAGGATGGACTAAATTGGCACAATTGCAAAAAGTTTATGACTCAATTAGCTAAAAAAATTAAGTTTAGAATTGAATTAGCACAATTGCAATAGGTTTAGGTTTTTTTTTTTTTTTTTGGTAATTTTCCCCATAAATGTGTAATAAGCAATAGCACAAATGGGTAAAAATTTCTCGATCTGAATTTTCTCAGCAATTAGGATTATACTACTGTAAATTCCTAGTTGAACACTTTGAAGTACCAAATGAGACTGTGTACGTGAAATTCATTAGAACTTTGTATTTTCATCGATTTAATAGACGTGTGACTGTTTAAATTCGTTACATTCTATGTGGTTTTGCTTAGCATAAAGAAGAAAGTCAATGTTGCATCCGGTGGTGCTACTGACGGCGGTAGTAGTGTTGCGCACCGATGTAGTGGCTGTGTGATGGTTTTGTCTGTAGCCATAGCGCCACATGACCCGCTTATGTGCGGATTTAATCCAGCAATTTAAATTTTAAGGTCTTTTTAGTAAAATTTTAACTCTGCATCTCTAAGTCTTATGCATGTTTTGGAAATAAATCCCTAATCAATATAATAATGATTGTTTAAAAATATTAAATGTTTGAAAACAAGTGTTTCATGTATATTAAAAAAATTCTATTTCGAAATACCTATAAAATATATGAATAAATATAATTGTTTTTTTTTTTGGTAAGAATATAATTGTTTATTATGGAGTTTTGAAAGAATTAACTATGTAGGGTTACCTATTTCATATTTGACAAATATATATAATTAAGAGATCAACTCAAAATATCCTTATCACAATATAAAATTACAAAAAAAAAAAAGTTACAATAAAATTACTCATAAAGGGTTTGATAACAAACTGCTTGTATTTCAACATGGACAATGCAATGTACAGTAAACACGATTATCATGAGTAAAATTTTGAATACTCATTACGAAGATATGCTTCGTCGTACTTCTTAAGTAAATGACATTAACAAATTGATTTAAAAAACATGATAGCCCATATTTAACATTTAAATGATAAATACTCATTGGATCTTTCATGTTCTTGGATGAGATAATCAATGAAGTTCACTAGATGTTGTCACCTTAAAACTTGAATAAAAGACACTTGACGCATGCACACATTCATGCACATATTAATTTTTGCATACCCTGTTGAAGATTAAGTTCATTTTCATTATAATGGACCTATTATTATGCTTCTTGCCGAACAATTTGAAGAGAACATTGAATGCATAGGAGTAGATTGTCTGCGTTCTTTGTATGGAATGATAATGCTCTCAGAGTGATGATAATTGTCCAACATGACAGGAATGGTCAGAAGAAATATACCCTCCATCTGCCAACGGACCTGGACATGTCATTTCAAGTGATATTGTTAAGTTTATCTTTTCTCAACAAAGAAACCAAAGCCTCAGGGTGATTTCATCCAACGCCTCCGTGGTTTTCGTAAGAATATATATCCTCGAAGCTTTTCTCATTAATGGCTGAACTGTCATAAGTTTTGGCTGTGGGTTCAAGATGGAGGATGTGAGCATGGGGTCGTGGGTGGAGCAATTCAGCAGTTTGTGCTGGTACAGTATTCTTTTTTTTTTTTTCTTTTTGCTGGTACAGTATTCGCGCAGGGGGAAATTTTGCCAATATGATTGCATGGAAGATTATTACGTTGCACGTTACCAATCTCCTACGCATATGATGGTATGGTTATAACTATCACTTAGAGGGGATGAATAGGTGATTGTGTGCAAATGAAAGAATTTAAACAAATATTGCAATGAGACAGCTTCTAATGAAGTGGTTAGATCTTACCAGTGTACAATTGTACCACAATAAATAAATAGAGTAAGAGATAGAGAATTGAGCATTCAAGATTATAGTGGTTTGGCTTTTGCAAGCCTATGTCCACTCTTCCGCGCTATAGCCAATCGGTTGGAATTCACTGATAAGAACCAATTAGAGATTACAAGATTTGAGCTCTGAATGCTCAAGTTTGTGCGAACAACTCCTCACACTCTCAACCTTTAAAAGGTTACACAATATCACTTAGCAAAGACAAATGTATGAGATCACAAAAACACTATTTAGACTCTCAAAATTAAAAGCTTCAAATCTTGTGAATGCGAATTCTGACTCTTTAGCTTCCAAATCTCCTCTTATATTCCTCCTAATTCAAGCTTACCGTTGGACATATTTCTAAGAGGATCATCCAACCAATCTACCTGTTGGTCCTGGATCTAGTTGAGAAGATCTAATTGCTTTAGAATCGCCGAAAGGCTTCCCATATTTTTGCCACCCATATAGTAGTTTGAGTCCCAAAAATCGAGTGTTTACGAATGAAAAAAATGTTTCACCTCTAAAAAAAATTCTAGGAATATTGAATCTCTAAAAGATATTAATAAGACTTTCCTTTTGAAACTCTTTATAAGTATGGCAAGAAATCCAACCAATTGCCACTAGTCATTGCATGAAGATGTTTGTCTCATTTCTAGCAGTTTGACAAAATATATATGGAAGGAAGAATAAACTACAACTCTGATTTTGGTTGAAATTGTCTGATCCCTATCCTATTAGACTTTCCACCTGAAAAACTTTTTATCAGAAACTAGGTTTTTAAGTTTTGTCAGTCATCAAAATCACTTAGGTAATGTTTTCTTAACAATCTCTCCCTTTTTGATGATAATGAAACTTGTATGAGTAGAACTTTAAATAAGATATTATGAAATATAAATAACTCTTGAAACAAAAGCCAGTTTTAAAATGAGGCACAGTCGATTCAGGAATTGGAGGAGTTGCAGCACGAACTTCCTGAATATTTGGAACATCATGAAGAACTCTAGTCATGTTAGTAAGTAGCACTGGATCTTCTAGAACTACATCAGCATTACCAATAGCTCTTTTGTCAATAGCATCAGAGGAATCTATGGGAATGTTTTCAGGTCAAGGCTCAAGAGGATCTTCGGCATGGTCAAACTCCCCCAGAATTGATGCTCCAACTTGAGAAGAAACAACGCCAATTGACTTGATGGGATCTTGAGAAGTCTCCTTATGCTTGGCAGGCTCCTAATGCTCAGTAACAATATCAGCATTCTTTGGGTCTTAAGTGAGATCGAGATGCACCATATTGACTTGATTATCAGTTTGACTCTGTCTTCAGCCTCCTTTTGCTGTTGTTCTTTAGTAATGATTTCCATTGTCAGATTAGCTGTTGTTCCTATTCTTGTTTCTCCTTTGGCATCAATTTCTTCTTCGGCATCATCTTTAGTTAGGTTGATATGCATCAATGATATCATCCAAATCAACTTTGACTTCTTCGGACTCAACTAGCATTTTTGCATTAACCCTTTGTAGGAAGGCTTGAGAGCTACGCTCTTGGTGGGGCGATCAACTAGATTTGGTACAATTTCATCTGCATCAACTTTCAAAAGTCTACCTTTTGTATTCTTCCAACATTCAATGGTATGCCAAAAACTCATTTTCCGCATAATTTGTTCATCTATCTTCAATAGAAGTAATTGAACTTTTTGGGATCTCGATGTCCAGTTCACGAAAAATCTTCATGATCAGAGAACCATAGGGAAATTGTCCCTTGTTATTCAAGACAATTCTATACGTATGCAGTATAATAAGATGAGCAATAGAAAATGAGCGACCATTTAAGATGGCTCACATCAACTTGCCTTAATGCTGAGAAATATCAGCTGTCGAAGATACCTTAGGTCTTAAGCAGTTAATAATCATTTTATGAAGAATAATCTACCTCAAAGGAAACAATTGATGAGAGACATGCGACTTGTCATCTCTGGTGAAGTCAAAAATTGCAAAGAGTAGTTTATACGCAACATATCGATGTCTATGGGCTCAAATTCTGAGTATTGAATCCCCAACAATTTACCCAATTACCATACTTGAATCAGATAAGATTTGTTATACACTTTGAACTCAATAGTATTTACTGAGTAAAATGAAAGAGTTGAATATAAATAAGTAGTCAGAGCAGGGTATGTAGGATATTCAGTGACACATAGAGCAATCGATAGCCGATCACCAAAGAGCTTCTTAAGATAAATATTAATGGACTCGAAAAAGGCAAAGTCGACAGTTCTCTGTTTGATAACTTCCATATTCATTAGAGATCTGAAGTATTGTTGATGCGCATGATCGTTATCCGTCACCTACTCATTGATTCTCCTTTTGAAACTTGCACAAAGGTTTTTATCATTATCCCCCCTTCGTCCATCATCATCAGTCCTTTTCTGAGTAGCAAAAGTTTCGGCCACTTTCTCCTTCCCTTTTTGAGATTTAACCGCACTCAAATCACTAGTACTAGTGGGAGGCATACTTCTAATAGGATTAACCAACATCAACTCCAAAGCCTCTTTGCTCTCAAAGCTATGTTTAGCCAAAAGTTGTGAAATAACGTCCTCACTATTCCCTGATGCCTTAAGAGTAGGAATAATCAATCTTAACTGCAAATACTTAGAAAAGTTTCTTTGTCAACTGTACCTTCAACATTGTTTGAAAAGTTGGACAAATCAAAGAACTGGGGGCTTCCGCGAACTCTGGACTGTAATCCCTCAATGTGATTTGATCTTCTTGAACCAAAAGGTCTAGGCTTTGTTTTAGGAGTAGTTTTTGGGGCCATGGTTTAGAAAGTGAAGAAAATTTTTGAACATTTTGCAAGAGAGAAGAAGATACGGGAAGGGTTTTGCAGAAAGAGTGTTGGGTAGAAAGAAGAAAAAGAAAGAAGAAAAGAGTTCTTACTTTTTACGTAATATGAACCGACTTGATTGAAAGGGTTAAAAAAAAAAATTCGATTTTTGAGGGACAATAGGTAAAAATTGTATAATGTATTTTGAAAATAATAAGAGAAACAATTTCCAAAACAGATAGATAAATTTAAGGGAAAATCTCAAATAAGAATCTGAAGTGGAATCATTTTCTCAAAAAAGGACTTAAAGTGGACATTATTTCAAATAAGGACCCGGAGTGGCTAACTTACTCTCAATTAAGGACCTGAATTTCTAATTTTATTCACAGTCAGGGATACTTTTGTCCAAGAACATTGTTGTTTATTTTTTGTCTCTCTCTTTCTTCTTTTTTCTTTCTTCATCTTTCTCACTCTCTACATCACCTCCATCATCAGCCCCTCCATTCTTTGTGTCATCTCGTTGTATGACCAAGATTGGGTTTTCTTTAACACAAGCTATTACAACGTAGTCTAACGCGTTGAAAATTTTAAATTTCACTCCTCCAAATGGTTTGTAGACAATTCCATGAAGCCGAAATGAGCTTTCAAAAATAAGTTCTTTTTATTCCAACATTCATCGCAAATTCTAATCTCAAAGCCATAATATGAATCTGCTTTTGCTAAGACTCAACTTCTTGTCCAACTCCCAAACTATTTCAACCTCAGCAAGAGTTTGCCTCATCAATTTCAAATTTGGGTTTGCCTCTCTTGCGTAAATTCAATCTTTCAAAGATCCCCCTTCCCCTTTGCAATACTAATGGCTCCTTTCAATAATCCCTAGTTTGGAGACACCCACTCACACTCTTGCCATTCTCATCGACACAACTCTTCTCCTCAATCGATACCCCATCTTGAGATTGATCATTAGTCGTATCTGACATCATTAACTGTAGAAATTGTTGTACTTCGTTGCCTCATTGCTGCCATTGACAAGTCCTATTTGAGTTCTCGACCTCATCGACTACTGCCCTTGATAGAAAATCCAGCATCGTCGTCGTTAGATGGAGGTCAATCCGAGCTTTAGGCTGAGCACAAGCGAGCTGAGATTTGATGCATCTTGAGGAATTGAGGATTTTAGTATCCGAGAAGGTGACCAGTAGCTAATAACTCCAATCTGACTTCTTGTCACTAGGACCAACTATGTGATGACATGAAGCTCACGAGGCCGTTGGTAGGGGCCCTGATTATGGTGTTGAAGGAGGCAATGTAGAGCGAATGAGGAGGTGTGAGGAAGATGAAGAAAGAAAAAACAATAAAGAAGAAATGTTCTTGGACAAAACTACCCCAAGCTGTAAAAAAGATTAAAAGTTTGGGTCCTCGTTTGAGACAAAATTAGCCACTTTGGGTCCTCATTTGATACAGTGTCCACTTTAGGTCCTTTTTTGAAAAAATGAACCCACTTCAAGCTCTTATTTGAGATTTTCCCTAAATTTAATTCAGGAAAAAAAATACCTGATATGCTTCCAAAAATACTTTTACCACCAAAAGCAAATGGATTAATAATGCTAAGTTTAATGCGAATAAAATCAAATGCCTTTTTGTCAAGGGGTTTTGTAAAATTGTCAGCCAATTGATTTTGAGAATCAACAAACTAAATGTATACTTCACCATTATTCATGTGGTCGCATATGAAATGGTGTTTGATTTTTACGTGCTTGGCTTGGGAGAGTTGGATTTTTCGTTAGGTTGATGGCACTTGTATTGTCGCATTTGATTGTTGTATCTGAGTCCACTACCCCATAGTCCTTCAATTGCTGCTTCATCTAGAGAATTTGGGTGCAACAATTGCCTAAAGTGATAAGGTTACTATTGATTGCTTTTTGGAGAACCAAGATACAAGCATGTCGCCCAACAACTGACAAGTTCTAGACGTATTTTTTCTATCAATCTTACTTCCTGCAAAATCAACGTTAGAATACCCAGATAACACAAACTTTGTTTTCTTAAGATACTAGAGTCCTAAAGATGGGTAAGTATTAATATACTTGATGATAATTTTTATCGCAAAAAGATGAGACTCTCTAGAATCTGATTGAAATCTTGTGCACATACATACACTAAAAAGGATATTAGGTCTTGAAGTGGTGATATAAAGTAGGGAGCCAATCATGCTCTTGTATAGTTTTTGATCAACTTTCTTTCCATTTTTATCTTTGTCGAGCTTTGAAAATGAAGATATATGAGTTTTCATTTTCTTTGAATTTTCCATATGAAATTTCTTCACGAGCTTTTTGGCATATTTTTCTTGAAAAATCAAGGTTCCTACTTTTGTTTGCTTGATTTGCAATCTAAGGAAATTTTTTAATTTTCTTATCATACCCATCTCAAATTCGTCCTACATCAATTTAGCAAAATTTTTGCAGAGATTTTCATTAGAAGATCCAAAAATAATGTCATCGATATAAATTTGCACCAATAGAATTTCCTTATCTTCTCTTCAAATGAATAAAGTAGTATCAACATTACCTTTCTCAAAATCATTATGAATAAGGAAAGTTGTCAACCTTTTGTACCAAGTACAAAGGGCTTTTTTCAGACCGTATAAGGCTTTCTTTAGCTGATAGATGTGATCTGAATTTCGTGCTTCTTCAACGCTTGGATGTTGTTCTACGAACACTTTCTCCTTAATGAATTCTTTCTTCTTGCAAGTAGCCTTTGGCAACCAGTCTTGTTTTATTCCTCGTGACTTTTCCTTGATCATTGAGCTTGTTCCTATAAACCCATTTTGCTCCTATAATGGGATGATCTTTTGGTCTGGGAACTAATTTCCACACTTCATTTATCTAGAATTGTTTAAGTTCCTTATGCATCGGTTAGATCCAGTTTTCATCTAACAAGACTTCTTTAGTACTTCGTGGTTCAATCTTTGAAACAAGTGCCAAAGTATTGATGGCATCCTTTAGTGTAGATGTCGTTCTAATCTTGTTGTCGAAGTTTCCGATGATTAGATCTTTTGGATGACTTGACTTGTGCTTCTAATTTCTATTGAATATGTCATAAGATGTTGTGTGCTTCTCACTGTCATGCTTATCAGAACTTTCTTATTTCTGTGGCTGTTCATCTGATTTTGAATTTTGAATTTCTTCTTCTACTTGAATTTTGTCAGATGATGACCCTACTTGATTAGAATCTTCTTGCAGATGAATATTTTCATCAAACTTTACATTAATAGATTCCTCCACCGTGTGAGATCTTTATTGAAGACCCTGAAAGTCTTGCTCGTAGTTGAGTATCCAAGAAAGATGCCTTCATTTGATCTTTCATCAAACTTACTAGGTCAGTCATTAGTATTTCTTAAGACAAAACATTTACATCCAAAAACTCTGAAATATGCAATGATTGGTTCCCTACCTTTGAAAAGTTCATAGGAGGTCTTTTCTAAAGAGGGTCTAAGGAAAATCGATTTTTGATGTAGCATGCTGTTGAAATGGCTTCAACCCAAAAGTGTGATGCAACTTTGCTTTCTAAAAGAAGAGTTTCTTGCCATTTCTTGCAAGGAGCTGTTTTTCCTTCTCCACCACACTATTATGTTTAGGTATATAGGGAGTCGAAAATTGATGCCCAAAACCGCTTTATTCACAAATGTTTTGAAAACTTTGATTTTCGAACTCACCCCCATGATCAATTCTAATGGAAGAAATTGAATAACTTTTTTCATTTTCAATCTTTTTGGCAAACTTTGAAAAATGAGAATATACTTCATGCTTATGGGAAAGGAAGAAAACTCATGTGTACCTTGTATAATCATCAACTATTACGAAGTAGTACCTTTTACCTCCCATACTTTGTGTTCCTATAAGTTTGAAGATGTCCATATGAAGAATTGATGAAATTAATGGGCTTGAAAGAACTCTTTACCTATTTACCTAAAGCACAGATTGAGCAGATTTTAGATCTTTCAAACTTAAGATTTGGTAATCCTCATACCAATTTCTTTGAGGAGAGTTCCAATATTTGCTTGGTGCTTATGTGTCCAAGCTTTCTATGCCAGAAGTCTAATTTATCCTTGATAGAGATCAAATATAGAACATTATCAACAGTTGTATCTAGTAAATAGATATTTCCATGTCTCCTTCCAGTAAACGATTGCTTCAGATCTTTACTCGAGACTGAGCATTTGTTTTCTTGAAAGCAGATTTTGTAACCAATGTCACATAACTAGCTTATACTAATGAGATTATAGTTCAAACATTTGACAAGAGATACATATCTTATAGTCAGATTTCTATTTCCAATCCCAACTCTTCCTTTGCTAATGATCTTTCCTTTGTTGTTCCCTCCAAAGGAAACACTTCTACCATTGAATCTTGAGAGTTCAGTGAACTTGCTTGGATCACAGGTCATATGTCTTGAGCAACCGCTATTGAGATACCATTTGTTTTTTTTTTTTTTTTCCTTTGGTATCTGCAAAGATTAAGACAAATTCAAGTCTTATTTGGTATCCATATTTATCTGGGTCTTCTTTGGTTAGAAGGATTGGCTATACTTAGAAAGTTTCTCCAAATCAGCTTCCAACTTTTGAAACAATTATTTTCAAAATGATTATGGCTGTCACAAATTGAACATTTGAGAAGGTCTTGACCAATGGGTTTTACAAACTATTTTCTAAAATGATTTTCATAGAAAACTCGCAGAGGCTTTTGCCTCTTCCTTTCTTTGTGAGTTGCAAAATCATTTTCTAAAATGTTTTTGTTTTTACATCAGGTCTTGATTTGTTGTAGTATGGGATTTGGATGGACAAATTATGTTCCAAAATTTTCGAGCCAATTGAAAATCTTTTTTCAAAGAGTTGTTTTCATTTAAAACAAAATCATGATTTTCATTTGTTTGAAGAAGATCCTTTTCAAGACACTCAATCTTTTCTTTTCGGAAAGAATCCTATTGTCTCAATCTTGAGTTTTCCTTCTCCAATTCTGAAAATTTTCTAAGCATAGCCTTGTAATCAATAAATAATTCTTCTATATAATTAGATACTTCAACTGGAATATCAAAATCTCTTACCTCCATTTCTTCTTTAGAATTAAATTTTGTCATAAGACAATTATTCGCATATTCTTCATTACTTTCTTTGCACTTAGTGTCACTCCACGTTTCGGCCTTCAATGCTTTCTTTGTCTTCTCATACTTGTTTTTTTCTTTTCTTCAGAAGAGGGCAATTTGGCCCGATACGTCCTTGCTTCTTGCACTCGAAATAGACCACATCCTTACTTTCTTTTTTGTCGTTAAAGCTTCTCTTTTGATAAGATGTTTTGAAGAATTTCTTTCTTCTAAACTTCATTCCTTTTCTGGCAATTCTTTCAAGCTTTTTCACCATAAGGGCAATCTCCTTGTCATCCTTGCCATCTTCATCTGAATCTAAATCATCATAGTCAAAATTAGATTTTAAAGCAATTGCTTTCTTACCTCTAGTGTCTTCCTTGTTTAGATGTTCTTCTTCATAGGATTGAAGTGTTCCCATGAGTTCATCCATAGAAAGAGGTGATATTCTTTGAATCTCTCCGATGGAAGTCTTAACATTGTTCCACTCCTTTGACAGCCCTAAAAAATCTCGTTCACTTTCATTAAATCTGATAGAGGTTGCCATTGATATGCTAATCTATTGACAATGTCAGTAAATATAGTAAACATGTCAGTTATGGATTCTTCAAGTTTCATTTTGAAGGCTTCATATTGTTGGAGAAGAATGTTTATCTTCGTCTCCTTGACTTGATCAATTCCTTCATAAATTACTTGCAATCCATCCCAAATTTCTTTTGTTGATTCACATGAATAGATTAAATTATATTGAGATGGAGATAAAGCACAATATAAAGAGTAAACAACTTTAGCATCTAATACTTCTCTTTTAGTGATGTTTGCATTAGAAAGAGCTGAGGTTTCTGGCTTGTTGCCTTCTTCCTTGGTTGAGGGAGGCACTAGTTTTACACCATTCAGAACGATGTCCCATTCCAAGGGGTCCTTGGATATGATGAATGCTTTCATCTTGTTTTTCCAGATGTTGTAATCTTTTCCATCGAAGTACGGATGCCTTGTGTCACTCTGACCTTCCATCATACTTGGTACAATATTACTAGCCATCGAAAGATCATTAACTCAAAAGTAATATTACAATTCAGTAAAGAGCAACCGGGCTTTGATACCAATTATTGTGGTTCTAACTATCACCTAGAGGGAGGGGTGAATAGGTGATTGTGTGGAAATGAAAGAATTTAAACAAATATTACAATGAGACAACTTCTAATAAAGTTGTCAAATCTTAGCGGTGTACAATTGTCTTACAATAAATAGATAACATAAGGGATAGAGAATTGCGCACTCAAGATTATAGTGGTTGGAAGCTTACATTTACTCTCTCATGTTACATCAAATTGGTTGGAATTCACTCATAAGAACTAATAAGATGTTACTAGATCTAAGCTCTAAACACTCAAGTTTGTGTGACTAACTCCTCACACTTTCAACTTTTAAAAGGTTACACAATATTGCTCAGAAAAGACGAATGTATGAGATCATAAAAATTGTCACGCCCTGAACCCTAAGCGAGTGCCCATTCCTTGGTGGTCGATAAAATTTATGAATTCCCAGGATGAGTCGCCGACCCTTTCATTTTTGTATATGCAGAAGCGAATAATAAATCTCTTGACAGTAACCATCTCGGGATAGAAAAGCAGGACAACAATTTCACAAACAAACATTCTTTTAAAAACCAATTGAGTTATATACAAAGGTCAGCAACCAAAAGTCTACACAAGATAGTTCTCCAAAAAGAAGCTATCCTAATTGACCTACTCCTCGGATCCCCTCAACTCGGCTCCGGGTAGTTTGCTCTACGGCCCTGAAAATTGAGCCCACGATGGGGTGAGATATAAGTCTTAGCAAGTTCATGCTCTAAACCCCGATTAGGAGGGTAATATGCCTAGAGGCCTCCTAACCACACAATCATACAATCTTACCTCGTCTTAGATCCACCTTGCAGGTCAACATAGTTAATATACATCATGCATAAAATCGATGCACGCAACAATTGAAATGCATTACTTACTCAATAAATCACATAAGTCCTAATTATATGGCCAAATTGTTATGACACGTCCCATACCATGTCATACAATTTTGTTCCATAATTTGGCACATCTATTTCACTCAACATGCGTTTCAATTGATAATTACGCCCACTCTAGGGTACAGCTTACTTGAAGTTCGGCGGTCTATTGGTGTGACACCCCGAACCCTTTGCAGGTCGTCACCAGCGCAAATGTGTCTCCTTATTACCTTTCTCCTTAGAAGATGCGTCATAATTCATAGACACATTTTTTTTTTTAAAAAACAAAACGATCCCAGCGCGACTCATTAGCGGAAGCAAATTGAATATCACGTCTCTCCCCCTACCAACCATGATACAAATACACACCACTAAACATCAGGATTTTATAAACAAGCAACGACACTTTATTTACATATTCTTTTAGGATGGGACTTCCTTTCGGGTCGATACATAACAAGGAAAAGCTAGGACTTTACCATGTCTAGCCTAAAACCTCAAAAAGATTCCTCGACCCTCTACATCTCACGTGTACAATCCCCCATCATATGTGTCGGCTAACTAACTCCAAAAAGGATCCAGCTCCTACTCGTCGCGCACGGTCTCATACCCAACCCGGTGCATCAGGCGGTGGCGGTGGCGGTGGCAACATCCCTCGCATCGCTCCATCCCGATGAACATGTACGGATATAAACTCCTGAATAACAGGGCCCCCAGCCAGGCCCACATCGTACATCACTAGACAACGTACTCGAATAAAAGTTAGTCCAGGAACAGAGGGACAATCTATCTCAGCACACTCGACCTCTACATCGGATGGTATCCCGTAAAATGTACCCCGCGTGACAGCAGGAATCGGCATACTGCTAATCTGAAATGTTATCCCCAAAAGGGGTGAGTACAACCACTTAGCAGATAGGGAAATCCAATAACAACTCAATGCATCAGGCAAATCATACATGCATTGCGGGCGTTACTTACCTTGAAGCCATGCGCATACTATCATGCATCATCATATCATACATGTCATCATTAATCATGACATCATCTTATCATCCTCACCATCATCATCATGCATATCATCATCATCAATCATCATCTTCATCATACATATCATCATGCATCATCCTCACCATCATCATCATGCATATCATCATCATCATGCATATCATCATGCATATATCATCATTACCATGCATATATTGTCATGCATATATCATCATGCATCATGTCACACATATATCACCATGCATGATTTAGTTCCCATTTCATCTTGGACAGCCACGTTTTTCATTCCCGGGACCAATGTTTGCGTCCCACATGTATCTAAGATACAATTACAGATCATCCGGCTCCCCCACTCTCCGGGCATCTCGTACCCCAACTGGCATCACGAGGACCCTTCGAGCATGCATCATGATACAATCGGGCATCCAACACAAACCTCAGGGCATGTATCATGACACAACTGGGCAACCGGCCGCACCCTTCAGGCTAGGCATCTCGCATCCAATCTGGCATCGCGAGGTATCCCTCGGCATAATTACCATGCCGAGCTTCCGGCTTTGCCATTCTCCAGGCATCTCGATACCACTCGGTCTCTCGAGGACCCTCCGGTATTCGGTCATTCATGACCACCGGGCAACCGGCCGTACCCTTCTAGCCAGGCATCCCGACACTCCCGGGACATCGTCGGCTCACCTCCGACGGCTTCCTCATTTATCTCAATTCACATTATTATGATTCAATTTACCATGGCATGTGAGGTGATGACAAATCAAGATCATACTCATCATTGAATTCATACATGCATTACAATTCCATGTCATATATGCATACGAAGACTTTATCACAAATGCATCTCGATTCGATGTCATACACATACCAAGACTTTATCATACATGCAACTCAATTCAATATCATACACATATCAAGACTTTATCACACATGCAACATGAGTTACTTGAATGGAATTTATGGCCAATAAAATAATTCATTTTATTTATTTATTTATTATTTTTATTATTACTATAAATTCCCAAAATTATCAAAATTCAGGAAATTATTAATCAAACCCATAGGAGGGTAATTATTTGCAGAATTCATGGCCAAATTGGATTTTTGACAAAATCTCATAATTTTCCCAAAACATCCTATGCTTCTCGGATAAAACCAGAATGCACGGTTTCCGAATAAATTCAATTAAAATATTCATATGGCCTCCAAAAATTATAAAATTTTACTGGATTATATCCAAGACATTTTCGTACAACTTTAATGAAGAACTCCAAGCCAGATTACTTATAGATTAGTTTATACAGTCTCACGAAGCTTCTGGATCTATTACCGCATCGTCCAGTGTACATATCTCCGAAATACTGAGATTTCACCCATCTATTCTCTTTATTTTTCTCTGAAATTTGGATATGTTATGTATAAATGTGTCCTTTACAAGTTTCATGAAGATATCTAGGTCAAATAACCAGATTATAGTCATCATTTAGGTCCTTGAATTCTCGGGTGTCTCGGAACACATCACCAGAATCATCGTCGTCCAGATCTAGTCGATTAACCAAGCTATACTTGTTCTTTTCACCTCAAATTTGAGTATGTTGTAGTTTAGGATGTTCCCTACAACTTTTATGAAGAAACCAAAGTAAGATTCTCAACAAAAAACCAACATGCAACCATGAATCCAGCAAAAGGTCAGTAAAAACTCTCCAGATCTGAGGTCTCCGTAAGATGAGACTTTAACCCCTCAAATCTCCATCATTTTCCACGAATTTTAGTATATTATAGTGAAATATGTCAGCTACAACTTTCATGAAGACATCGAAGCAAAAATCGGACTCCAAACACACATGCAAGCTCAAACAAGTTACTGACTCACACAACCCGAGCAAGAACAGTCACACGACTTAAGAACAAGCCAACCATACCTCGGTTTTTCTCACTTAAAACACCTAAAATCTAACATGCAATCAACAATACAAACATGCAAGAGAAGTTAGAGGACTCCACTTGCCTCTAGGATGAACAAACGACGGCGTACGGCAGCTCCTCCTCGGCTCCGCCTCCTCTCTCTCTCGGCCGCTCCCTTTCTTTCTCTCGAATTCTCTCTCTCCCTCTCTCACTCTCTTGGCCGAATGAAGGAAATCGGGCCACCTTCTCTCTCTCTTCCCTCTTATACCCCCAAATTCTCATGATTACTTGCCTATAAACCAACCAATGCATGGGCTTCTCTTTTTGCCACTTGTCTTCTTGAATTTTTGAATTTGATTGGGCTTCTTGGGCTTGGGCATTTGGGCCATCTGGCCACTTCTTCTTGGGCCTCCTCTTGACTGGTCGACAGCCCACTTGTGGGTCTAATTGGGCCGACTAACTTGGCCCATTACAAGCTTAGGCCAATGGGCCTAAGGCCCATTCTAAAAATTAACTTTTCCTCTTTTTTTTTTTTTTTGAAATTCCTTTCTATAAATATTTTTAAATTTTAATTTTCATCTTGGCCAAAGTCTTAGGGCATCTTGTCTATTGAAATTTAATTTATAAATCTTACGGCCAAGCATAGATTATTAATCTATCGAATTTAAATTCTCACAAGCACATGCACAAATCATCTATTTAAAAAGACTAATAGCTAAAGCATAAGCCATGAGAAATTTATCACCTAATTAGAGACTTTAACACACCTTATGGCTTGGCTTTGAATTTTATGATGCCACAATTGGCATAGCTAGGCATTGTCTCATCCCATTGAGCATGGCTATGTCTCTCAAAGACAGCTTTCCCAAAGGAGTATAAGTCCATACTCTACTACGATCCAAATCCCATATAGGGTAACGTCCAGCGTAAATGCTTGGGAGGGGTTCTCTTAACCAACACATGACAATTCAATCTCGGCGTAGGATACCATGCATTGCACTCAAATGCATCAGTTAAAATGGTGAACGTGGCCTATTTTCTCCATATTAGAAATACACGGTAAAATAGTCGTGTGTGGATACACGGTTAACTCGACCAAAAAAAGTGATATCTTCAATTAAAAATCACACTGTTTTATATAGTATATAAAACCATTTTTGGTGTTAAAACTCGACACCCGAGATTTTCTTAATTAATATCAAAATTCATAAATTTTGGAATAATTGACCAAATTTCCAACCAGCACTCAATTAGCACAATTTAACACTCAATTGTAGAAATTAACCACACCATTGCAATTAGCACAAAATTCCGATCATCGGCTATCCCAATCTAATTTTCGGAAAATATTTAATAATTAATTAATTACCAAAATTAATTAAATAATTGCAATTAATTACCATAAATACAAACCTAGGCTAAAGGTGCTAAATTAACCGCCTAAATGGGTCGGGAAAATTCCCGAATCTGTCAAGATAAATAGCACATCCTATCTAGGCCTTAATTAATTTAATCTAACCACCTAACATGCATAATTAACTAATTAAATCACTAATATAATTTAACTAACCACCTAATCCCTAATTAATTTAAACTAAACACCCCTTAAACATCATTAGCCTACTAAGAATAGTTTAGTGCATAAATTCACCAATTTAATGAGAAAATTGGTTCATCGCGACGGCAGCGTGATGACGGCTAAAACCCGAACTTTCAGCGACACCAACGAGGACTCAGACATGGCCGAGAAGCCTTGCAAGTCCACAGAAAATTGTTGGGCTTGATTCTGGGCCTAGGCTGTGAGGTGGGCTGGGTTGCTGAAAAAATTGAACTGGGCTTGCTGCAGCAAGGCTTCAAGTGGCGGGCTATCGGACTGACTCATTAGAGATGGGCTGCTGGGCTGGGCTGCTGATTTCGTTGGGCTGTTGGGCTTAAACGCAAGCAGCTGAACGGGCGGCTTTAGTGAACTGGAAACAAGCAAAAATGGGGGTAGCTATAGGGAGTCAACATGGGGCTTCGAGGGAGAGAAGTTGACGGAGCATGTCGGTAGAGATAGGTGGAGAAGGCGAGCTACAGCAAGGAAAAGAAGAAGATGTTGCATGAGGTTGATTGGCTGGTTGGTCGAAGATGGAGTAGGGGTAAAGGACATGTGACATCGCCGAATCGAGAGGCGTGAGAGGAGAAAAATGGAGTCAATGATGGGGAGGAGTTCTGTTGGAGAACTTGTTGGGTTGACTAAGGGGGATAGAAAGTGGTGATGGAGCAGCTTCTGCCGTTGCTTGAGGGAGAAAAACAAAGTGGAGAGGGCGAGCGTGTGTATGAGTGGGCGGTGGGATGCTTTGGCAAATGCAGAGAAGATATGAAAGCGAAGCAAAAGACCAAGGAGTTGCACGTGTTTCAAAGAAAGTAAGAAAGAGACAGAGGTGGTGAAGAGGGGAAGATAGTGACATGAATAAAATTCCTCAATAATCCAATTTGAAGACTAAAGTTGTTGCCTCATGCCAAATTCCGAATTTTGCAACTTTGGGTTCAATTTCTTCCCGAAATTCTCCGATCCGACGTATAAATTTTCCAAGAAAAAGCCCATATAACTTTTTGCAAGTCCCCTTCACCAAATAGCTTAGTAAGGAGGCCAAAATTCCCTTTAATTGAGCCCATTTGAATTTTCGATATTTTCCTAACCATTCGAAACAATTTTCCTTAAAAATCCCGAACTCTCCGAAATTTTTTCAAAGGATGAGTTAACATTCCTAAAATAAATCGTGACATGACAGAAATTTCAATTTTTGAAATCAAGTTTAAATTTGCGTTTAATTTCAATTTGGCGTGATTCGAGCGTAACCTAGTCTACCGGGTAGCTTTTAGGAATTTTTGATGCAATTGACCCGTGGTCGATTATTTTCAAGCCACCTTGTACATTTTCGACACATTGGTGACTCTCGATTATCGTGAAAATCTCAAGGTTTCAAATACGGGCACAAGGTACCCAAAACGACAGAAAAATTGGTTTAATGCCAATCGACGAGAATTTTGCAATTAGGTGGAATCATTCACACTTTGATCATATATCTTAGTTGAATCAACTTGTCTTTGATTTTTGATCGATTTTGACAGTGCCGTAATGACCATTGCAGATCGACATGGTCGAGTAATCGATTCCTGGTCGAATTTTCAATTTTATTACATTAAAATCCCTTAGTGGTTTCCCCAAATAATCTAGTTATCTCGTGGGTGATTAGCTCAGAGAATAACATTATAGGCGCATCGATAAAAGGCCTGAATTATTTAATCAAAAACAAATTCTAAAAATTCAAATTGTCATAACTCTTCCACTTTTATAAAAATTTCGTCTTTGAAATTTAAACCATTAGAAATCTTTAAACAAAAAGGTGGGGGTACAGTTGTCTCATCAATTCCTTAGTTTCCAAGGTTGCTCCCTTTGTGTTGTGATGTTGTCAAACTACTTTGACCAATGGGATGGTCTTGGTGTGTAGATGTTGCTCTTTGCGATCTACGATTTGAACTAGTCTTTTTACATACGACACTCTGTTGTCCACGTCCAATTCCTCAAAATTAAGCATGTGAGTTAGGTCAGGCTCATACTTCCTCAACATTGACACGTGAAAGATGCCATGCACTTGCGCCAATCTTGGCGGTAATGCAAGGTGATACGTTAAAGTCCCGATTCTTTTAGAATCTCAAATGGATTCACGTACCTTGGACTCAGCTTTCCTTTCTTGCCAAAGCATGAAGTATCCCCTCATTGGTGACACCTTCAAAAACGTGATCACCAACTTGAAATTCCAATGGTCTTCGATGCTTATTTACGTAGCTTTTCTAGCGGCTTTGAGCGGTCTTTAATCTATCTTTAATAACGGCAATTGCCTCCATTGACTGCTGGATTAACTCTGGGCATGTGATCTTTCTTTCTTCAACCTCATCCCAACATATTGGCGTTCTGCATGCTTTGCCATACAACGCTTCAAAATGAGCCATTTAAATGCTCTGTTGGTAGCCGTTGTTGTAGGCAAACTCAACAAGATGAAGCTGTTCCTCCTAGCTTCCCTTGAAATCCAACACACAAGCTCATAACATGTCTTCAAGGGTTTGAATCGTCCTCTCAGACTGGCCCATCCATCTAAGGATGATATGCCGTACTATACTGTAGCTTTGTTCCCAAAGTACTTTGCAAACTTTTCCAAAAGGTGGTGGTGAACTTTGGGTCTTTGTTTGATGTAATTGTCACCGAGCACTCCATGTAGATGAACTATCTAATGCACGTATAACTCTGTGTCTATCCAAATCAAGGTTCTTTCGAATTGCAATGAAGTGAGCCGACTTGTTAGTCTGTTGACCACTACCCAAATAGAATCATTACCTCTCTACTCATTGGTAAGCCTATCACGAAGTCCATTGTGATATGTTCCTATTTCCATTTGAGAATCTTAAGAGGTTGTGAAAGTCCTCCCGGCTTACAATGCTGTGCCTTCACTTGTTGACACGTCATACATTTGGCGACATACTTGGAGATGTTCGCCTTTATACTAAACCACCAATAGTGTTGATGTAGATTCTGGTACATTTTTGTGCTATCAGGATGAATGATGTAACTACTACAATGAACTTATGACAAAATCTCTATCTTAAGTGTTGTATCGTCAGGTACATATAATCGTCCTCGGAACTTTAGTAATCATCTTCAGAAATCTGAAAGTTGGTCTTCCTCTTCTCGGTATCCTTTTGCAAAATTTTCTGAACATCCAAATCTGTCGGCTAAAGTGTCTTGATTTTGATCTGCACTTCCGGTTCAATTCTGAGAGTAGCTATAAGATTCAAAATGTGACTTATCTCAAACTTGAAAACCAAATCTCAAGCTCTCTCGAGTAAATTCCACTCCTTGACCATCATATGTGAAATTGAATACTTCGACTCAAAGCATCCGCAACCTTATTTGCCTTTCTTGGGTGATACAAAATATCACAATCATAGTCTTTCAAAAGTTCCATTCAGCGACATTGTCTCATATTTAATTCCTTATGAGAGATAGGTACTTGAGACTTTGATGGTCTGTGAAGATTTGAAATCTTTCTCCACACAAATAGTGTCTCCAAATCTTCAGATTGAAAATAATTGCCGCGAGTTTTAAGTCATGCGTCGGGTAATTCAACTCATGAGGTCTTAACTGACGAGAGATGTATGCAACAACCCTCCCATGTGGCATCAACATGCAACCTAGTCCTCTAAATGACACATCACTGTAGATCTCATATCCTCCAAGACTAGATGGTATCATCAACATTGGTGTAGTAGTCAGCTTTTGCTTAAGCTCTTGGAAACTACATGCATTTATCTGTCAATACGAACTTCTCTTCCTTCTTCAAAAGTCGAGTCAAAAACGATGCTAATGCTGAAAACCCTTCCATAAACCTTCTGTAGTACCTTGCTAAACACAAGAAACTTCTGATCTCTGTCACTATTATCGGTCTTAGCCAACTGATAATTGCTTCGATCTTGGATGGGTCCACGGAGATTCCTTCGTTGGAAATCATGTGACCCAGAAAAACAACACGAGTTAACCAAAATTGCACTTATTGAACTTGGCATACAACTCATGAATCCTCAGAGTCTGCAGTACCAATCTCAAATGCCCTTCATGCTCCTCTAGACTTCTCAAGTATACCAAGACATCATCGATGAATACGATCATGAATTAATCCAGGTATTCTTTGAACACTTTATTCATCAGATTCATAAAAGTAGCCGAAGCGTTTGTTAAATCAAACGGCATTACAATGAATTCATAATGGTCGTATCGAGTACGAAACACTGACTTTGGAATGTCTTCCTTCCTAATCCTCAATTGATGATACCCCGTCCTCAGGTCGATCTTCGAAAATATCGATGCTCCTTACAATTGATCAAACAAGTCATCAATCCTTGACAGTGGATACTTATTCTTGATTGTCACTTGATTGAGTTGGCGATAGTTGATGCATAGATGCAACGAACCATCTTTCTTCTTTACGAACATAACTAGTGCTCCCCAAGGTGATGCACTGGGATTTATGAATCCCTTATTCAATAACTCTTGCATCTACACCTTTAGTTCTTTCAACTTAGATAACACCATATAGTAAGGAGCCTTAGATATTGGCTCTGTCCCGGGAGTTAGCTCAATCACGAACTTTATCTCTCTTTCTAGCGGCAAACTTGGCAATTTTTTTGGGAACACATTTGGAAACTCTTAAACTATTGCAATGTCCTCGATCTTCAACTCCTCAACTGTCATATCCATGACAGTCGCCAGGTAACCCTAACAACCTTTTTCTAACAAACGGGTTGCCTCTAGCGACTATATTAGGGTAATCGAGGGTCCTCCTCAATTCCCGATAAACTCAAAGCTTTCACCTTCTATCGGGTTAAACTAAATCACTTTGTGATACCAGTCCATTTAGCTCATTGCTTGGTGAGCTAGTCCATGCCAATTATCACATCGAAATCATACATGGCTATGATTATCAAGTCTATCTTGCCCTCTCGTTCACCAATTGCTAACATGCAACCAGGACAACCCATAGTAACTAACACCTTATCCTTTAATGGTGTTGATATACTAATCACTAACTCCAATAACTCAGGAATCAATCCTACCAACTTAACATATTGTTCAGCTATAAATGAATAAGTTGCACCAGGATCAAATAAAGCATAAGTAGCGTGGTCATTTAGTGAAACAGTACCTATAATCACATCAGGTGCATCCTCAGCCTATCCTCTAGTAATGGCGTATGTCCTTCCTTGAGCTGGAGGTCTGAGAAGTCCACTTTGCTGTGCATTCGGGGGTGCGTATCCTCGATTCTGACCCATCAGTGGCGGTGGCGGCAACTGCGGAGGTCCCATCTATCTCCTGGGACAATTCCTGGCCATGTGACCCTGCTAGCCACACACAAAACAAGCACCAATCCTAGCAAGACACAAGGCTAATCCATCGTCTCCCGTAGGCATGACACGCTCCATTCTGACTTGATGTTGACTTTCTTATCCCACCCTTCCTGTTGGATGGAACATAAACCGCGACCCAGATGCGGCAACTCATTCATTTTGGTCTATCTCGATCAACTCACCCCATTCATATAGATCATTGTAGTCCTTTAAATTGAATGGCATCAGCGGGCTTTTCTCTTCGATTTGAGCCCATCTTTAAATCGTCTAGCTTGATTCACCAAATTTTTGACTAGTTCAGGAGCGTATCGCGATAGTTCAGCGAACTTCATCTCATACTAATCCACAATCATCGAACCTTGGCAAAGGCGTTGGAATTCCACCATCTTCAGTTCTCTAGCATTGTAGAGAAGTACTTGCTATTCAAAACCTCAACGAAGGCATTCCACTTCCAAATCACACCTTCAAGAAATACCATTCAATTGATAGACTGCAAGGACAACATTCTTAAATCTATGCACACCAGTAGTGCAAAAGCATTTTCCAATTCTTAGATCTAGAGAGTTGCAACCTTGAGATCTCCTGTACTAGTGAACCTCGGTGGGTTCAACTTTAAAATTGTTCTACTAGTTTGTGCATTGGCCTCGTAGCGATCATGTTCTCAAGTGGAACCTCAGCAGGTATAGTAGTAGGTGCGGTGGTGGCTATGGCAGCAGTAGCATAGCGGCGGCATTGGTGGCAATAGTGGTGGCTGCGGTAGTGGCGGTTGAAGCAATGGCGGCGGCGGCTTGATTTCGAGCTTGCTACTCCATCTAATTTCCCATTGTCTCTAGCACCTACATGATCTCGTCCACTCTCGGATCACCAGGGGCTGCTACCCTAACATCTTGTTGGCGTCCTACCTCGAGTCACTAATACTATGGACCTTTGCCTAGGAGTCCTCGGCTCCTGGTCACTCATCCTCTAGGCTCTTTATAGACACCTGTTTTCCAATTCCAATTCCATATTAGAATTTGAGTGACCAACAAACAAGTCACCAAATAGTTATCACTCATATGCATCAACATAAAATAGAGGTCATTCCTACTAACTTTCCAAAGAACCCATCGCACCTCACACTCCAAACACAAATTTCGATATGATACCACTAAACGGGGATGTCATGCCTTGTGGCATCCCAAAATTCAAGACATCCTCTAGAGGAATTAAAGCCTATAATTAGGTAATGAAATTACTTATGGTTTATGTTTTAGCCATTAGTTTTCTCTTAAGGCTAAGTGATATATATGCTTGTGTTCATGAATTTTTGAAATTAGGACTATAGGATAAATTAATGAGAATAATCTATGCTTGACCATGCACCTCATAAATTAAATTTCTATAAATAAAATGAAACAAGATTTTAGCCATGTGAAATTAAAATTTGAAATCTATATAAAAAACAAATTAAAGATGAATAATTGAAAAGTGGAACTGTGGATTTTAATTAGGTTGGGCCTTAGGCCCAAGAGTGGATCTTTAATGGGCCACGTTGGCCGGCCCATTGAAGCCCATAAGTGGGCTGCCATCGACCAAGAAAGGGGGGAGGAGTGGCCGGCCCATTGCTGGCCCAAAAATCTCCAAGCCCAAGCCCAAAGCCCAATTGCATGTGTTAGGACAAGTGGCAAGGAGGTCTTCATGTATTGGCCATTGGAAGAGGCAATCTAATCATTGCAAATGATGAGGAATTGGGGAAATAAAAGGGAAGAAGAGAGAGAGGGTGGCTGGTTCGGCCAAGTGAGAGAGAGAGAGAGAGAGAATCGTGCGAGAGAGAGGGAGAGTGAGGCCAAGAGAAGAGAAGCCGAGAGGGAGGAGGAGGAGCCGCTCGCCATCCATCCGCCCGTCGCCGCCCGTGTGCCACTTGTTCACCGCCGTGTGCTCGTTGCTAGCTCGGTCTAGAGGCAAGTTGGGAATCCGCTTTCTACTCTTGCACGAATGTGTTGCATGTGTGGTCGGAATCTAGGATGTTTGGAGGCACGGGAGTGAAGCTAATGTGGTTTGTTCTTGAGTTTGCATGCTGTTTTCGCATGAACCGCCTGAGCCAGAACATTGTGAGAGCTTGCATGCATGTTTTGAGTTAGATTTCGACTTTGATTCCTTCATGAAAGTTGTAGATAACATCTTAAAATACAACATACTAAAATTTGGTGCAAAATGATAGATATTTAAGTGGTCAAACTCTCATCCTACGGAGACACCAGATCTGGAACGATTTCACTGACCTTTCGGTGGATTCGTGGTTGCATGTTGATTTTTATCAAGAATCTCTCTTCGACTTCTTCATGAAACTTGTAGAGAACATCTTAAATACTAACATAATCAAATTTGAAGTAAAATGAACAAGTATAGCCTAGTGAATTGACTTACTCTTGAAGACGGTAGATCTGGAGACGCGGTACAGGACACCCGAGACTTCATGGATCCATATGGTGACTGTTCTTTGGAAATTTGACCTAGATCCCTTAATGAAAGTTGTAGGGACCTCTTGCAGTAAAACATATCCAAATTTCAGAGGAAACGAAGAAGAATGAGTGGATAAAAACTCGGTATTTCGGAGATGACTACACTGGACGTTTCGGTATGAGAACCAGAAGCTTCGTACGACTATAGGAAATTATCTAAAACGAATATGGCTTAGAAGTCTTCATGAAAAATCTACATCAGTGTCTTAAATACAACCTGGTAAAATCTCATAATTTTCGGAGGTCATTCGGGTATTTTAATCGAATTATTTCAAAAACTGCACATTCTGTCTTTATCCGAAAATGCATGCTGTGATGGTGTGAATGATATCTTTTGTGTGGAACTTTGTTGGCCATGTGTTTTTCATGAAATCATTATCTTATTGTCTTGGTTATCACATGCTTTAATTTCATGATTTTTGAAAATCACATGGGTATTTAATTTAAATATTTTCAAAATGGTACAAGCTGGAATTTAAATAATTTCCAAAAGGGCATGATAAATGGATTATTCTAAATTGTATAAATTCCATAAATCTTATTTTGCATCTTGCTGCATGTACAATGATGACTGATTATGCATGTATAAATTAAAGGATGAAAGTGATCTTGCTTGCCATTGCATCATGTGCTGTGCTGAGTTGAGACATAAATTGGTAACCATGAATAAAAGAGATAAATGAGGAGATTGTTTGTGGCGGATGATAATGCCCTGGGAGTGTCAGGATGCCCGGGATGGGGGGTGCCGGATGCCGGATTGTATTGAGATACAAGGCCGGATGTCCTCGGGAGTTTCGAGATGCCCGGAAAGTTGGGGGTGCCGGAAGCCCTAGAGGTTTGTGCCCAGGGGGATGCCTCGTGATGCCAGTTGGAGTGCGAGATGCACGATCAGGGAGTGTAAATGCCGGAAGCCTCGGAGGTCTTTGCCCGAGGGGATGCCTCGTGATGCCAGTTGGGATGCAAGATGCCCGGAATGTGGGGTGCCGGATGCCCAATGGCCTTAAATGGCTAAATGCCGGAGGTTTTACTCGCAATGCCAGGATGGGGCGCAAGTGTAAAGTATGGGATGAAATTATGATCCTGAGAAAGAGTGATGTGGTGATCGAATTGAAAATTAAAAGTCGAAATTGAATCTTGCATATATGACATGATATGATGATGATCACCTATGGCATGATGATATGCATATATGACATGATATGATGATGATCACACATGGTATGATGATATGCATCTATGATATGATATGATGATGATCACATATGGCATATATGATATGATATGATGATGATCACATATGGCATGATGATATGCGTATATGATATGATGATGATCACCTATGGTATAATGATGTGCATAGATGACATGATTGTGATTAAGATGTATAATGGTATATGTATGGCTTCAAGGTAAGTATGCTTGGATGCATGAATGGCATGTATGATGTTGTGATTGTATTGCATGATGCATTGAGTGGTTATTGGATTCCTTTACCTGCTGAGTGGTTGTACTCACCCCTTCGAGGACCAACATTTCAGATTAGCAGCATGTTGCTCCCTGCTGTCATGCGGGGCGTATTTTATGGAATACCTTCGGATGTAGAGGTCGAGTGCGAAGAGTTTGACTGTCCCTCTGTTCCTGGTCTGACGTATATTCGAGTGCGCTACTTAGTTATGTACGATGTGGGTCTGGCTGGGGGCCTTGTTGTCCAGGAGTTCATATCTATCCATGTTCGACGTGATGGAGTGATGCGTGGGATGTTGCCGCCGCCATCGCCTGATGCACCGGGATGGGTGTGAGGGCCCGTGCGTGACAAGTAGGAGCTGAAACTTTTTGGGATGGTTAGCCGACACTAGTGATGGGGGATCTTTCACGTTAATCGTAGTGGGTTGAGTGTTTCTTTTTGGGGTTTAGGCCGAGTGTAGCTTCATGTCCTGGCCTTTCTTTTGATGTACCGACCCATGGAAACCCATCTTGAAAATATGTAAATAAAGTGTCATGACTTTGTCTTTATTATGATGTTTAGTGGTGTGCAATTGTATCATGGTTGATGGAGGTTGAGATGGCGATGTTATATTTTGCTTCCGCTAATGAGTTGCGTTAGGACCGCTTTAAAAAAAAAAAAAATCTGTCTATGATTTACGACGCTTCGGCTAAGAGATGTAATTAGGTGTAACGCCAAGTGTACAACAATTTCACAAACAAACATACTTTTAAAAACCGAGTTATATACAAAGGTCAGCAACCAAAAGTCTACAAAAGACGGTTCTCCAAAAAGAAGCTATCTTAATTAACCTACTCCTCGGATCCCCTCAGCTTGGCTTCGGGTACTTTGCTCTATAGCCTTGAAAATTGAGCCCTATAAATCTTAGCGAGTTGACACTCTAAACCCCGATTAGGAGGGTAATACGCCTAGATGCATCCTAACCATACATTCATACAATCACATGGACTTACCTTGTCTTAGATTCATCATGTAGGTTGGAACAGTTCATATACATCATGCATAAAACCGATGCAAGTGACAATTGAAATGCATTACTTACCCAAAAAAAATAGGAGTCCTTATTATATGGCCAAATCATTATGACACGTCCCATACCATGTTACACAATTTTGTCCCATAATCCAACGCATCTATTTCACTCAACATGCGTTCCAATTGATAATTACGCCCACTCTAGGGTATGGCCTGCTTGAAGTTCGGCGGTCTACTAGCGTAGCTTGACATCGTCTCACCCCATTGAGCATGGCTACGTCTTTTAAAGATGGCTTTCTCAAAGGAATATAGGTCCAGACTCTAATGCGACCTAAATCCCATATAGGGTAATGTCCAATGTAAACGCTTGGGATGGGTTCTCTTAACCAACACATGATAATTCAATCTCAACCCAACACACTGTGCATTGCACTCAAATGCGTCAATTAAAATGGTGAATCCGACCTTTTTTTTCGTATTAGAAATACACAGTAAAATAGTCGTGTATGGGTACACAGTCAACTCGACCTAAAAAAATTGATATCTTCCAATTAAAAATTCCACTGTTTTATATAATATATAAAACCATTTTCGGTGTTAAAACTCGACATCCAGCATTTTTTTTGAATAAATATCAAAATTCATAAATTTTGGAATAATTGACCAAATTTCCAATCAGCACTCAATTGGCACAATTTAACATTCAATTATAGAAATTAACCACACCATTGCAATCAGCATGAAATTCTGGTCACCAACTATCCTAATCTAATTTCCGGAAAATATTTAATAATGAATTAATTACCAAAATTAATTAAATAATTGCAATTAATTACCATAAATACTAACCTAGGTTGAAGTTGCTAAATTAACCACCTAAACGGGCTAAGAAAATTCTCAAACCTATCAAGATAAATAGCACATCCTATCTATAACTTAATTAATTTAATCTAACCATCTAACATGCATAATTAACTAATTAAATTACTAATACAATTTAACTAACCACCTAATCCCTAATTAATATAACTAAACACCTCTTAAACGTCATTTGCCTACTAAGAAGAGTTTAGTGCATAAACTCATTGGTTTAATGCGAAAACCGATTCACCGCGATGGTGGCTGAAACCCGAACTTTCGGCGATGTCAACGGGGACTCGGAATGGGCTAAGTAGCCCTGCAAGCCCACAACAAATTGCTGGGCTCGATTACGGGCCTGGGTTGCGAGGTGGGATGCTGGGCTCACTTGATGGGCTGAGATGGGCTGGGTTGCTGAAAAAATTGAACTGGGCCTGCTGCGGTAGGCTTCAAGTGGCGAGCTGCTGGATTGACTCTATGGAGATGGGCCACTGGGCTGGGCTGCTGGGCTCAAACGCAAGCGGCTGAACGGGTGGCTTTGGTGAACTGGAAACAAGCGATAATGGGGCAATTGCAAGGAGTCAACAAGGTGCTTCGAGGGAGAGAAGCTGACCAAGCATGCAGCAAAGATAGGTGGAGAAGGCGAGCTGCAGCGAGGAAAAGACGAAGATACTGCGTGAGGTTGATGGGCTGGTCGATCGAAGATGGAGTTGGGGTAAAGGACACGTGACAGCACCGAATTGAGAGGCGTGAGAGGAGAAAAATGGAGTCAACGATGGGGAGGAGTTCTATTGGAGAACTTGCTGGGTTGACCAAGGGAGACAAAAGGTGGTGATGGAGTAGCTTCTGGTGTTGCTTGAGGGAGAAAAACGAAGTGGAGAGGGCGAGCGTGTGTATGAGTGGGTGGTGGGGTGTGTCGGCAAATGCAGAGAAGATATGAAAGCGAAGCAAAAGACCAAGGAGCTGCATGTTGTTTCGAAGAAAGTAAGAAAGAGACAAAGGTGGTGAAGAGAGGTAGACAGCGATGGGAGGGCAGCTGGATTTGCTTGCTCAAAAAGATTGGAACAAGGGGCAAAGTCCACAAATATTATCCCTTCCATTTATAGCTTTGTCCCCTATTTCTTTCTTGAAAAAAATTCCTCAATAATCCAATTTGAAGCCTAAAGTTGCTGCCCCATGCCAAATTCCGAATTTCACAACTTTGGGTTCAATTTCTTTCTCCAATTTGATGTCCAAATTTTCCAAGGAAAAAGCCCATATAACTTTTTGAAGTCCCCTTTGCCAAATAGCTCGGTAAGGAGGCCAAAATTCCCTTCAATTGAGCCCATCCGAATTTCCAATATTTTCCAAACCGTTCGAAACGATTTTTGGTAAAAATCTTGAACTCTCCGAAATTTTTTTGAAGGATGAGTCAAAGTTCCTAAAATAAATTGTGACATCACAAAACTTTCAATTTTTGAAATCGGGTTCAAATTCACGATTAATTTCAATCGGGGCGATTCGAGCGTGACCTAGTCTACTAGGTAGCTTTTAAGAATTTTTTGTGCAATTGACTCATGGTCGATTATTTTCAAGTCACCTTGTACATCTTCGACACATTGGCGATTTTCGGTTGCCGTGAAAATCTCGAGATTTCAAATACAGGCATAAAAACGACAAAAAAATCGGTTTAGTGCCAATCGACGAAAATTTGGCAATCAAGTGGAATCACCCACACATTGATCACATATCTCAGCCGAATCGACCTGTCTCTGATATTTGATCGATTTTGATAGTGATGTAATGGCCCTTGCAGATTGACATAGTTGAGCAGTCGATTCCTGATCGAATTCTTAAGTCTATTACTTAAAATCCCTTAGTGGTTTCCCAATATAGTCTAGTTATCTTGTAAGTGATCAGCTTAGAGAATAGTACTATAGGCATGTCGATGAAAGGCCCGATTTATTTAATCGAAAAAAATTTTAAAATTTGTCACAAAAACACTCTTCAGACTCTCGAAATTAAAAGCTTCAAATCTTGTGAATGCGAATTCTAAACCTTCAGCTTTCAAATCTCCTCTTATATTCCTCTTAATCCAAGCTCACCGTTGGACATATCTCCAGGAGGATCATCTAGCTAATCTACCTATTAGCTTTGGATCTAGTTGAGAAGATTTGATTGTTTCAGAATCGTCGAGGGTAGGACTTCCCATATTTTTTGCCGCCCACACAGCAATTCGGGTTTCCAAAGAGTTGAATGTTTATGAATGGAAAAAAATTGTTTTGTGTCTAGAAAGAAATTTTAGGAAAGTTGAATCTCCAAAAGTATTAGCAAGACTTTCCTTTTGAAACTCTTTATAAGTATGGTAGGAAATCTAACCAATTGCCACTAGCCGTTGCATGGGGATGTTTGTCTCCTTCCTAGCCATTTGACAAAATGTATAAGGAAGAAAGAATAAACCACGACTCTAAATTTGATTGAAATCATCTGATCGTATTCTATCAGATTTTCCACTTGAAAAACTTTGTATCAAAAGCAAGGTCTTTAAGTTTTGACAGTCATCAAAATCACTTAGGGAATGTTTTCTCAACAGATGATTTGTTCATGGGACAAATTGGCCAGGGGTCAAGCCCAATGCTGCAACTTTAGATGAAGAGTAACAGACGAATCTCATCTTTAGGGTTCGGCCGTATAAAGTCCTCTTCGGTTCTTGTAATAAAGCTCTCAGCTAGTTTGTGCCGCTATATTATGGACATGATGTTGCTAAGACAAGGGTGAAATAAGCAACGGCACAGTTGGATTATATTTTTCGATCGAAAATTGTAACTGCTAAAGATCTCTAGTCAGAAACAGTGCCAAATGAGGGTGAGTAAATTAAATTCATTAAAATTTCATAGTCATTTCCTGCCTAATCTTCACATGCGAGGATGAATACAAAGGCCCGACTTGGCAGAAAAAATTAGGAAAAAGAAAATAAAATAATACCTGAAGAGTTTGGGTCCACCGCTACCCACCCCCGGGACACAACTTAATGTAAATACTGGGACATAGCATGGCATGTCCCGTCCAATTATTTGGATTCAGCATTTCTTAAAGGGGGATTCTATTACTGGTCAGTTTCATGTCTGTATGCATTTTCTGATTTTGGATCTGAGCAGGTTTTTAAAAGGTTCAAGGGGAAAAAATAGGTGGAAGATTCTACCTAGGAGTGAGAAACCTTGTGATGTCACCTCTATATTCCGAATTGCACCAGAAGAAAAGCTTGGGCGGAATTGGAGGGGCCTTACGAGGGAAAAGTATAACTGTCGGGGTTTAGCAGGAAATTACTAAATCAACCGGTTTGGTAAGGTTGGGCCTTAACAAACCCACCAAGTATCCATCCGTTAAGATCGAAGTTGAAAGGCTCCTTCTGTCTTACCAGCCTTACGGCAATCTTGATAACCAGATGGCAAGACATAGCATGGTATGTCCCTCACATTTATATTTGGATGCAGCATTTGGAAAACGTGAGTGTATTGTCACTGTAAACACATAGCAACGTGGGGGTTTCTATTACCGGTCATTTTCATGTCTGTATAAACTGTCTAATTTGTTTCACTTCACAATTTCACATTTTGTCCCGGATTTCTCTTGACATTGTTTGGCGCGTGTTATTATTGCCCAGCTACTAAGTACCAGATACTAAAGGACAGTAGTATTCTATGTAGTTGAGTCATCCTCTCCTTTTATTATTTATTTATCACAAAAAATCCTAAATTAATATGCCGATAAGAAATTTACTACAAACTAATATTTTGAGATTTAATGCAACCAATGCCATAAGAATCACCAATTTCAAGGTCACTATAGTCAAATCATCTCCACCATTGTGATTACTTGGGATAATTACGAATTTTTTTTTTAATAATATTACCCTTGTGCTTGTCTTGAACCTTTCAATTGTACCAATTTAATTCAAAACTTTTTCCACACTTTGCTAGCTAAATCCATCTTGCCAATTTTGATCGGAAATCATTGACATGGACATTGGTCATTCAAAGTCGACGCTAATGTAAACATTCTTTTAATAAAATTTCAATTTTTAAAAATATTTTTAAATATTTTTTTCTTTTCTTTATTTTTATTGAAGGCTAACAAGGGCTTGCAATCCTTGCTGACATTGGGCAAGGATGTGATGGCCCTCTTTGACTCTTGGGAGGGCCGCAATGCCTCCGTTGAGCACTCTTTGATTTTGGATCTAAGTAGGTACTTAAAAGGTTCAAAGGAAAGAGACAGGCGAAAGATTCCACATAAGGGTGAGAGATCTCGCAATCTCACCCTATACCTTGACTCGTGCCAAAAGAAACGTTTGGGCAGGAATTGGAGGCGCCTTACAAGGGAAAAGTATAACCCTTCGGGCTGCGTTTGGCAGTCAGGATAAAATTTAGGATATGATAAAATTTATTCAATCCTGTGTTTGGTGCCTTCTCAAGACATGATAAAGATGGATATAAGGAGGATATAGACCGGATAAATTTATCCCATGGGAGAGATGGGATAAAGGTGGATAGGATTTCTAGCATCCATAATTGAAAAGTTACTTTTCTCGAATGAACAACTTTTTATATTAACAAAATTAAAATTATATCTCAATATAAATAATATTTGAAATTTAATGTAAGAAATTTAAAATAAAAAATAAAAAAATGATTATTTTAATTTAATCTTATTTTTATTTATATATTATAATTTAATTATATTTTATAAAATAATTTCAATATATAAATATATATTTACATTTATTATATATTTTAGGTATTTTAGTATTTAGGTTTTATTAGTACAATCTAATTATTAATAAAATTTTATTAGAGAATGACAAGAAGGGAAGAAAAAAAAGATATTAATTAATAAAAGAAAGGAAAATAAAATCAAATAAAATAAAGTAAGCAAGAGTGTCGCAAGAGATTTTTACTATCTCTGTTTGTAAAATTTTTAGTTCATTTTTACTAATGTGTCGTTTATACTAAACAATATAAATGATATAATGTGAGTATATTCGACTTTATTATTGCAATCACCAAACAGTGGATATGATATATCAAAATCCCTTGGATTTCATATCCTATCCTATCTAGTTCTATCATAATTAGAAATTCGAACGACCAAATGCAGGAAACTACTAAATCAACCAGCTTGGTGAGGTTGGGCCTTAAAAAGCCCACATAGCATCCATCCGTTAAAGTCGGAGTTGAAAGGCTCCAATGTCTTACCAGCTTATGGCAATCCTCATATCCAGATGGCAAGACATAGCATGGCATATCCTGCCCAATTATATTTGGATGCAGTATTTCAAAAACGTTGGTGTATTTTCTAGTAGACACATTTATCTCGAGATTCTCTTGACATCGTTTGGCACATGTTATTATTGCCCAGCTTCTAGCAACTAGGTACTAAAGGATAGTACTATCCTATGTAGCTCAATTATCCTCTCATTTCGTTATTTATTTATTATGAAAAATCCTAAATTAATATGTCGATAAGAAATTTACTACGAACGATTTTATGAGATTTAATGCAACAAATGCCATAATAATCACCAATTTTGTGGTCACTATAGTCAACTATTTCCACCATTGTGATTACTTGGCACAATTACTAAAAAAATTATAATAATATTACCCTTGTATTTTGTTTTGAATCTGTTAATTATACCAATTTAATTCAAAATCTTTTCTACATTTTGCCAACTAAATCCATTTGGCTAATTTTGATCAAAAATTGTTGATGTGGATATTAGGTATTCAACATGATACGACACTAACATGAACATATTTTTTTTTTTAATAATCTTTCAATTTTTTTTCTTTTTTGTTTCTTTTCTTTACTTTATTTTCATTGAAGGCTAACAAGGGTTGTCGATCCTTGCTGATAGTGGGTGAGGATGTCATGGCCCTCACCAACTTTGGAGAGGGCCACAATGCCCCCACTGGCCACTAGGCGAGGGCTTGAGGTCCCTTATTGTGGCTGACAAAGGCATGGTGGTCCTCACCCAATGCCTTAGTTGGCCACGGTGAGAGCGTTAGCCCTCGCCCATATTTAGCAAGGGCTGTGACGCCCTTCTTGTGGCTAATGAGAGCTTGGCAAGGGTTGCAACACCCTAGTCAGCCAAAGCGTGGATCGCCATGCCCTTGCCAAATTTGGGCCAAGCCAAGGCGCCCTCACCTATGGCCAATAAGGGTTAGCTAGTCATGCTGATCCTCCGTTAAAAAAAAAGGAAGAGAAAAGTAAAGGCAAACAAACATATTAAAAAATCAAAAAATTAATATTAAAAAATATCCATGTTAGTGGTGGCCACACTGTATAGGAAGATCAATACTTACATTAGCGATTTCTAACCAAAATTGGATTGATAAAATATAAAAAGATTCAAGATTAAATTAGCATAATTGAAATGTTATGATTAAATTTGTGCAAGTATAGTGGGTTTAGGACTTCTTTTTACAATAATTTTTCCTACTTTTCTTCATTGTAGATCTAGTTTTCCTTTTCAAAGCTATTTATTTAGGAGTGTGGCTTAGCTGATTGTCCTCCATCCAGTGATGGAGCGATGGTCATCTAATGACCGCTCATTTTTTGATAAAATCAATTGACTTTTTCAATTGGTTTCATCTCAGCCAATATTTCTTTTTTCTTTTTATTTTTTTATAGCAAGCTTAAATTGAGAGATAAAATCCTAAGAGGGCCCACACAATCAATTTCATGAATATGATGAAAAAAGTAAATTAGATACTAAAATATAAATAATTACAAGTAAAAATATTATCACCTATTAAAAAGAAGTCGTTAATGTCCTTATATAGATATACTAAATTTAAAGGATGAAAAAAATACTTGAGATGTTGGCTTTGCAATTAATAATAAAATCATTGTTGGCTTTTCAGTCCATTTGCCAAAATCAAATTCCTTTATAAGGACTCTACGGTGACCTAAAATTAAAATTTGTGATATTGATTACGCATAAAACGAATGAAGTAAAGAAAGAACGAATTAAGAATAATGAATTAGTAGAGAATAAAATTTACCCCATTGACCCAAATTTCGTGGATGAAGATGTGTTAGGGCTAAAATGAAATGTGGACACATGAAGTGCTAAAACTTGGCACGGAGGCAAACTTAAATATCAAAGTTAGAAAATGTACATTGAAGTGTCAAAATCGGAGCAAAATTGATTAATTAAGTGCTAACAAATAGAAAATTTGGCCAAAAGGCCGATGTGGCGTTTTTCTAATGAGATAAATGCAAAATGATGTCGTTTTGCACACTAACATGGCTACATAAGTCAAAAACAATGTGGTTTTGTATGCTAGCGTGACTAGAAAAGCCAGAAATGACGTCATTTTACCTCGGATTTGAATTTTGATATAAATATTAATTAAATTAAATTTATGAAAAAGAAAAGGAAGAAGAAGAAGTTGCAGAAGGCGTTAGGCGAGAACTGTGCAAGCCCTCGCCATCGCCTCCCCACCATCGTCGAGAAGGGTTAGCGACGGTGCTGCAAGGGCCTACAAGCCCTTGCCCAGATCTACAGCGAGCATCGCTGTCTCCCCCAGCTCCGGTGAGGATCGTTGGCCCTCACCTAGCAGAGCAAAGGGCTGCTGTCGTTTTGCCTCTTATTTGCTGACTTAGTTCTTCGGCAAGCCATGTAAGCAAGTTCTATTATTTAAAAAAAAAAAAACACGTAGGATTTTCGGGATCCTTCACCGAACTTGGCACTCAGATCAGATCTCTTAATTTTCAAAAAAATGACACTTATGTATACCATTCTTAACTTTTAGTATTTAAGTGTCTATTGTGCCAAGTTTTGGCACTTCTATTGTATTTTTGCCAACCTAAAATATTACAAAATCAATCTTAATCTCCGTTTGTTTTCGCGGAAAATAATTTCAAGGAAAACGTTTTCTAAATTTTCTGGTGTTCATTTCATGGAAAATGAATTCTTTGGGGAAAATATTTTCCATGAAATGAAAAAAAAAAAGGTCTTCTAAATTAGGGGAAAATGTTTTCCACTTTTGAAAATGAGAAAATGTTTTTCACTTTAAAGTGGAAAATATTTTCCTCACTTGATCTCTCTTATCTTACCTCTCTACAAATCCTCACTTTCTCCTCCCATTTTTTCTTATTCTTTTCTTTCTTTATTCGAAATATTTTTTTTAATTTTAATTTTTTTTATAATTCGAATTATTTTTAATTTCCTTTTTAATTTCTTTTCTTTATTTCTTTTTCTTTTTTTTCCTTTTCTTTTTTTTTTCTTTTCTTTGTTTCCCATCTTTTTCTTTCTTGGCTAATCGTCGGTTGTTACTAGATGAACCTCAAGCTCGTCAATCTCAAGCTCACGCTCTGCATTCTTACTTATCATTTTCTTTATTTACTCTACCTTGTAGTTGTAATTGCTCAACAAATGGCTCTACATGTTTTGCTTCTTTTTTCTTTTGTTTATTAGAACACAAAAGACACAGGGGGAGAACATGCCACTCAACTGGAAGATTCTCATTAGGGCAGTACATGCTTTGCTTCTTTTCTCTTTTGCTTCTTTTTAAAATCCATACGAACATTTTTTTAGAGTAGATGAGCGTTTGATGACAATGAGAGAACAAAGATATAAAGTAGGTTTGCCCAGATTTAAAGGCAAGTTCATATTTGATAAATTTATAGGTCGGTAAGTGATGCATGCCTAAGCGGTGAAGTCTTAGAAAATATTTTCTTTATCGAACACCAGAAAATATTTTCCGAAACATTTTCAGGTTTTAATCGAACACCATAAAATATCGTCATTTTCTTGGAAAATGACTTATGGGAAAATATTTTCCGGAAATTGCCTATTTTTCGGGAAAACATTTTTCGGATTTTCCGACGTTCGTTTCATGGAAAGTGAATTCTTTGGGGAAAATGTTTTTATGAAATGAATTTTTTTTTTTATAAATTAGGGGAAAATGTTTTTATTTTTGAAAAGTGGAAAACATTTTCCTCACTCGATCTCTCTTATCTTACATGTCTACAAATCCTCACTTCCTCCTCCCATTTTTTCTTCTTCTTTTCTTCCTTTATTCGATTTTTTTTTAAATTTTGCTTTTCTTTTTAATTCTAATTATTTTTAATTTCATTTTCTTCTCTATTTCTTTTCTATTTCTATTTCTTTTCTTTGTTTCTCATCTTCTTTCTTGGCTAGTTGTCGGCCATTGCTGGGCAAACCTCAAGCTCGCACTTTGCACTCTCGCTTATCATTTTCTTTATTTATTAAACCTTGCAGTTGTACATTGTTCAAGCAAAGGGCTCTACATGCTTTGCTTATTTTTTCTTTTGTTTATTAGAACACAAAAGATGCAAGGGAAGAACAGGACACTCAACTGGAAGATTCTCATGAGGGATGTACATGCTTTGCTTATTTTCTCTTTTGCTTCTTTTTAAAATCCATACGAACATTTTTTAGAGTAGATGGACATTTTGCGATAATGAGGGAACAAATATATGAAGTAAGTTTGCTTGGATTTGAAGGTAAGTTCATATTAATGGATTTATAAGTCGGTAAGTGATGCATGCCTAAGTGGTGAAGTCTTAGAAAATATTTTCCTTACCGAACACCGGAAAACATTTTTCAAAATATTTTCAGGTTTTAGCCAAATATTAGAAAATATTGTCATTTTCCTGGAAAATGGCTTATGGGAAAATATTTTCCGGAAATGGCCCATTTTCCGTTGAAACGGACAGACCCTAGTCTCAAGTTTTTTTTTTTTCATCTTTTAAATTTAATTGATCTATATAATGACATTAATGATTTCTTTTTAGTAGGTGATAATATTTTTCACTTGTAATATTTTTATATTAGTATCTAATTTATTTTTTTTATCATAATCATGAAAATTGATTGTGTGAGCTCTCTTATTTCTCAATTTATGCTTGCAATAAAAAAACCAAAAAAAAAAAAAAAAAAAAATTGGGCGAGAGGAAACCAGTTGAAAAAGTCAACCAATATGTTGACCATCACTCCATCACTTGATGGAGGACGGTCAGCTAAGCATTTTTTATTTATTTAGTATGTTTATTAATCTAAGTAACAAATCATTCTATTGATAAGGGTATGCTGATATATAGTCATTTATGGTGTTTTAACAAAAAGAATATAATACAAAAATTTCTAAGAAATTTTAGAGATTTATTTTTATCTACCTTATCCTAATCTATCCCATTCAACTGTTTATCTTGAATATCATAAGTTTGTTATAGTCGAAAGAGAATTTGGCTTTCTATAATTATATTTTTTATACCACCTATGTATATATGATCTCATTGGACGAAATTCTTGAAGAAAGTATGTTTAGATTATGGTTATTTTTTGTTGGTAATTGGTTAGGAAAATTTATTAACTTAAACAATCAACATGTGGGATTTTGTAGGACCGTTGCCAACTATTCTAAAAATTTAAACCGTTAGATAAATGCGTGATTTAATATTCAAATATTGTAACATTCCCCTCATGCATAAGCTAGATTTTGATATGAGCCTAAAGAGTAAAAATATGTAGTTAGGGAAGCAAATAGGGGTTTGGAAAGATATGAATTCAGACTCAGCGTGAGATTTATAGGATAATTGCTGGGGGTTCTAAAATCTCAAACTAATAGATGAAGTCATGTTTAAATATAATAATATAATACAACAAACGCAAAAGTCTATACATATGGAATTTTGTATGTCATCTGCCACCATAATACAACTATTAGGAGTGCAAGTTTTGTTCATATGGCATATTGCCCACTAACGTTAGGTTTATGGCATATTCCAAATACTTTGCATCGAATATCCCAATTATTAGGACATTCTTATAATTTTACGGGACCACTGAGTCAAAATTATCAACTCCTTACCACAATATGCCAAAATATGTGTCCACAGCTACATTGAATTTTATTAAATAAAATTGTGTAAAGAATTGAGAATGTATGAAGGAGGGTATCCAAAGAAATGATAATCAATTCAAATAAACCTAAAGAGTGTACATTCACGTGGTGGTGGCTGTTTATTTTGACATGCATTACAGTATGTGGAAAATCTATACCGGGAGATTTTCTTCCTCTTCAAGTATACATGCGACTTATTGAGTTACATTTCACAGTAGATGTTAAACACTCGTTGGAATTTTCATGTTCTCATATGAGAAAAACCAACAAAGCTCATCGATGTTATCACGCGCAAATATATTCTGGATGCCTTGTCGATGATTAAAGTTCGGTTTCGTTGCAATGGACCACTTGCTGGCATCTTGCTGATCCATTTAAAGAGTGCACTGAATTCTTAGCACGTGGTCCGCATGCTTTTGCATCCATGGCGTGACGTCCCGCTGGTCCACCTTTTTCTCGTTGCTGTATACCGCTCAACTGGTATCGTCTTCTGTGCCAGAATTATTTGGACGGTACGACCTGCCAGCCTTTGTATAGGTCAGGCGTTGGTCATTGCTTTTTCGCGAATCGCGTTGCATGTCAGAACGTTAAGTGTCATCATCATCATAAAAAAACAAGCGAGCTCTGTCGGCGGCGGGTTCATGGAATGCTTGCCGCTTGATGTCCAAATCGTCCGATGAACTAGTTGAGATATGAAACACAAATTTTTGGAAGGGAGTAGTTATTGGTCGGAAGAAAGACCATCGAATATACATTGATTCCAAGAAACCACGTCATGGAGCGGTTTGTGCACGTAAGATTTAGAAACATAGAGATAATTGACAGAAGTTGCTCAAAAAATTGTAAATGTTAGGAATTATAGAAAGGCAATTACCATAAACCATTATAAATATCGCTAGTCATCCACTAAAAAGGTCTCCGCACAAATCAAACAAAATATTTTTTTCAATTATCTTTATTTTTCCTACATTGTACTTTAAATTTCCTTAGTTGTAGTTCTCAGGTTGGTATCATTGATTGAATTCCGGCATTTATTTTTATCTTTGTGTGGCACGATCAATTATATTCCAACATTACATTTTTATGTTGTCATGTTGTGTTGTTGATTAAATTTTAACGTAGTTTGCCAACATTCTATTACGTTATTGAGTCTATAATTTCTAGGACTTATCGTCAGTTAAATTCTAGCTTGATTTGGGATCGTACGATGCTATTTGAATTGGAGAAGTCGATTCCTTGTTGCATGATGTATTCTCTATTTGGCGTTAACGCAAAACACTGGTCTCCTTAAATAAAGGCTGAAGAACTTCTTTTGGTGAATGATATTTAGTCGTGGGAACAATTCTAGCAAAACAGTTGTACTTTAGAAGTAAATGATATTAATAAATTGATAAAGATAAAATGATAGAGCAAATTTAACAAATAAATGATATAATTATGTAGTAAATTTGTTCTAAATAAAATGTTCATTGAGATTTGAAAAATGTTACTTCATATCTAACGGATAATGATATACCATATTATTAATTAGTACTAGATGTGATGCTCGCTAAGAGCTAATTATATCTAATATAATATGGTGACTATCTAATACAAAAGTTGTATGAATACCCATTGAGGTATTACTAAAGGACAAATACCACAAAAAATCTCAAATTATGCTTACTATAACACAAGTACCTCAAACTTCTTTTGTGTTACCAAAAACCCCAAAAATGCCCATTGTGACATAGATATTATAATTTTTTTATATCACTAAAAATCTAAACTTATACATGTGCGATTTATATACCCTTTAATTCGGTTCCATCCAAGATATATTTGTTGCATTGGCGACCGACAGAGGTAGGGTCGACAAGGGACCTTGCTGGCCTCGGGAAAGCCTTGCTCACCCCTGGGTTGACCTTGCTAACCTGAGC
This sequence comes from Eucalyptus shirleyi, assembly GCA_017140165.1. Lineage (NCBI taxonomy): Eukaryota > Viridiplantae > Streptophyta > Magnoliopsida > Myrtales > Myrtaceae > Eucalyptus > Eucalyptus shirleyi. The sequence goes on from CM029446.1 coordinate 26,946,796, forward strand.
CTCTAGTTGGTTGCTAGACTAGCTATTGGTTTGAGAAAGAAGGAAGGGAAGAAAAAAGAAGAAAGAGAAAGAAAAAGGAAAAAAAATTAAAAAATCAAAAATGGTAAATTATTATTTAAAAGTATCTACATCAGTATTGGTGACATCACATAGGAGGACTAACATCCATTTAAGCACCAATTGGCAAAAATTGACTAGATTGAAAAGCTTACTTTTGACACATAATTTTTTGCCGATTCTTATTAAAGGTAGAAAATTAATATTAGGGTTTCTGATTGCAATGGAACCCATTTCTCAACAAAAAAAAAAAGTGTCGTTTTTCATTTCTTATTTTTGTAATTTTTAAATGATTTCCAATTTGGTTCTATTAAAACCAAAAAACTCAAACAGTTGACTTTTGGATTGACTTTTTGGTCAATGTAGTGGTTAACCACTTTGACCAAAAGTCAACCCTATACCAAAAGTTAGCTTTTTGCATAAAAAGATGCTAAATGGTCTTAATTCAAGTTTAGCCAAGTTAATTTTCAAAAATTTCAAAGATTTTTGACACAAAAATCAACTTTTTAAGAAAAGTCAACTAAATGGTTAACTTTTGGTTAATTTTTTTATAAAAAAATTAAAATAAATCCCATAGAGCACTTCATTTTAGTTTTAATTTGACTTTAGTGTTGAAAAGTTTATAATAATCAATTAAGAACTTTATTTTCTGAATTTTTTGGTTTTAGGTTCGAAATTGGCCAAAAATAAAATCATTTTCATTCTAGTCATAATTAGACTTAGTTTCTTTTACAACATTTAATCTACGGATTATTTCTCAGTCACTCATTTACTCAATTTCGAGAACAGTTGTGTCGAAAGACAAATTGCCACTTTTAGCCCTAATTAGAGGGTTCTAATCAATTCTTCATGAGTTGTGAATGGATGTTTCATTCCACTAATTTTCTTGAAATAAGTATTAATCTAGGGTCCGTTTTAAGAAATTCACTCAATGGCTTTTCAATTTGAGGAATTCAACCTTCTTGAATATAGGAAAACCAAGCTAATAAGCTTCAATTAAAGAAATTAAAGTTGACCAATTTGAGACTAAGAGTTAATTTTGCTAATCAAGATTCAATTTCATCATTAAACCTTGATTCATTTTTAGAATAAGAGTAGTGGATCAATTCAAAGTCAATTTAGATGCGATACATTATCCTAAGCATGGGCAATTGACCGAATATGTAAATTGCAATATTAATTGAATTCAATTTTGATTATTTGCGTTTCGATCAAGGAATTATGTAAAATTGTCCAATTTGGCTTATAAAGTCCAATTGCGTATACCCCTGGTGAAGTTCCATTATTTTTTATTAAAATCAAGCAATTAGTTTAATAGAAAATCAACGTATTGCATTTATATGGTTTAATTGGCCTAATCTCTTTACAATTTGATCGTTTTTCCTCAAAATGAGCAAGTTTTCCTTTCAATTTGGTCATTGAGGGATGAAATTGCATAAAATTTAGCCCCCCATAGACCGGCCAACCAAAACCATCCAAGAACTGATCGAATCGAGTTGAACCGGTCCAACTAGTGCAACCGACCGTCGACGGAGGAGGTTGGTTCGGCCCTCTACCAATTGGCTCTTGGAGGCTGGCAATTGCCTATCGGCTCCTCATCGTGTATTTTCCAGATTTTGTGAAAATACCCATGGATTTCATGAAATTACAAAATTACCCCTAATTAGGCCCTAAGCGCAATTTGCATATAAACTCCCTTTTTTGTGTATCTATGCCATCTGATCGATCATGGGACACATTTTGATTAGGGTTAACCCCTAATAAGCATAATTAAGCCATACGGTCAATTTTTGACTATCGGTTCGATTCGACGGTCGAGATTTGATTCCGGTTCTAGACTTTATAAGGTTTTTCTCTCCTAAACCTTAGGGGTTCCTTTGACGAATTTCAGATTTGAGCATACAAAAATTGCTCTAAAAAATCTCTCTCTCTCTCTCTCTCTCTCTCTCTCTCTCTCTCTCTCTCTCTCTCTCTCTCTCTCTCTCTCTCTTCGTGTCTAGATTTTCCCGTCCAAGCTCTCTATCCTCTCTCTCACGCGTGCCGCGTCCCCCCACCGGCGTTCCTTATTGCCGCTCGTCAAAGCTACTCTAGCGACACTCCTCCATCCGTGAGCATCTCCGCCGCTTTTTCGTCTCCGCGATGATCATTATTCTCCCTAGCTATTGCTGGATTGGCCCGCCCAAGGTTGATGTCTTTCTTGGCCAAAGACTAGCTTGTACACTGGCATTCGATCGCCCAATTTTCCTCTAGCACTCCAAACCGGTCCAAGCCGGACCAGTTCTATCCAACTCATGCTTCGATCCAACCGGTGACAATCTAGACCTCCCAATGAGTCCATGAGGTCCGTCTAACAATCCTCAAAGCCTGTGTGGTGATTCGAAGCTTTGATCGTTGGTAGTTGGAGTTCTCGACGAAACCGCAAAAGGTAAGCGAACCTAAACGTGAATCCAATAGAGCGAGATCGAACTACTTGATTGAGGCTCGGATTCGAACCTAGGATTGTATGTTATATCTAGATCTAAAGATTTAAATGTTATATGTTGATTGAGGATGAGTTTAAGCTTGATTGTTCTTGATTTACCTTAATATGCAAAAATCATATCCTTATATGTGACCTTCTGTCAAGGCTGATCTGAGTTAGTAAACTTCATTTTTGGCCTCGAGTTGTTCTAGACATATGATCTAGGTTTGATGAGATTTGATAGGTCATAGGCCCCAAACAAAGTTCGTTTGGTACTTGAATTATGCTTCCGAAGTTGGATGATTCTGCTAGTGTTGCACATTGTTTTGGTGTTTTGACTTTGAATGTGCTGTCTATTTTTTATGTTTTTACAGATTTTTGTGATTAGATTTTGGAAATGGTTTCTTCATGGAAGTTGCACAAAAATGTCTTGGTCATATCAAAACATTGATTTATTTAGGCAAAACCTTGAAAAATGTCCTTAGGTTAGTCTGTCATGTTTTGAGTCCCACCTATATTTGCCTTGAAATGAGGTCTTAAATGTGCTCATTTGGATTCCCATCCTTCATGAGAGTTGTTATGCATTACGGGATTTCTAACTAGGTATAATTCACACAAAATGTTTGTCGTTTACTAGGTCAATCGAGTGTGCAAATCCATGTTAATGCTGCTGCACTTTGTGATTTTTATTGCATTGTCCTGTTCTGCCATTTTTGTGTAGGCTTGTGTTAATCAAATTAGACTTAGGTGTCTTCATGGAAATTAACCATAAGATTGCAGTTTACATTTAGGATTTTTCATCAGATTTTATCACATCACTAAATCATCAAAAATGACTCGTGTTCTATGCTACACATATTGTGATTAAAGTTGATCACAAACCTATGAAAACATCTTCGCTTGAGCTCCTTATGAGCCAAATTAGGTCATTAGTCCTTCTAGATATGTCAAGAGTATATCACAAGCTTCACATTGATACATGGTATGCCCCATTTGAAAGTCATTTACCATGTAAATACCATGCATCAAATTGCCATATCATAATTGAAATTGCCATGCATTTTGTCTTTAATGGCAAGTCACCTTTCAATGTTAATAAATGCATGCAACATTTTCCATCTAGAGTTAGGATTAAATGCCTTAATCAAATTTGACCGTCGCATTTAGCACTAAATCGTGTGTGAATTTCACATTTTTTATGCATTGTTTAGGTGGTTTCATAAGCCAATCATCATGTATTATTTTTTGATTTGCTTGTGGCTGGTTTGCTCGCTTTTCTGATTGACGCTATTTGACCATAAATTCGACCCTAATTGAACTTGTTACCTCTTAAAAAGTCTTAGGGCACGTCTTAATCTTTGCAATGCTACCTGTCATGTTGCATTTATGATGCGATGTTATGTGTTCTTGAATTTTTATAAGTTCTTAAGTAGCTCACCTTAAGAAACTCCCTTCATGAAAATTGTTCTCGTGATGTTCTTGATATTGCATAATTTTCTCGAAGCTGATTATGAATGGGTTCTTTTTCAATTGCTTTGATTTTATTTGCCCTGCTTGCTGATTTCTATTCTAATTCTCGAATGTGATTTTTTCTTTTAGAATTTTTCGGGCATGCCTTGCATGCTGACTTGAATTCACATGTCTTCACGAGTTTCGATCCTCACCTTTTAAACTTTGTACGAAAAAATTCTTGAAGAGTAAAAAGCATTTTGCCGTGCTCTTCAGACCTTTTGAAATGTTGTGAAGCCATCTGAAATTTCATATTCCAGTTAGTTTGAATTTGATTTTTGTTCAAGTCATGCTTATGCACAATAATTTCAAACTATCATGTCGTCCTTAATATTCCAAATTTTGAAATCATGTTTTGGCTTAGCAACGATGTTGTCTAAGGCTTGGACTATATTTAGGGTGTCTGCAAAACTCGATCAGAATGCCCCAAATGCACCCAAGTTAGCCTTGATGAGTAAATATGTTTCATAGCTGTGACGCAACTTTGTTATGCTATTAACAAACTTTTTTTACAATTTCTCTTTACAATTCACTGTTTATTGTTCTTTAAATGGCTTTTGAGCATCATTTGAACTTTCACTAACCTTCAATATGTTTACTTTCATTAAACGCCTGTGATTGTGTTTGGTGCTTATCGAATAAATAAGTGATCTAGTATTGGCTCACTAAAACTATCTGTTTAATTGAGAACCAAGGCCCAAGCACCTGCCTACATGTTTACTTTTTGTTATATATGTGATTTTTAGATATATGCATAGAAGCAATTCATGAATTCACGGGATACATTTGTGATACACTTAGAACTTGTTTTAAGGGTTTCTTAGCGTTGGTTGTCACATGAGAATACAAACGGTGGCCAATAGCTGTGAGCCTTAAAAAAATGAATTGAAGTAGGTATCCTAGAGGGATTGTCGCATGAATCACAAAGGTTGACCACGAGGCCAATTTGGATCAATTTTGGATATTGTTTCAATTCCCTAAATTGTTCTTGTTTGTTTTGTGATTGCGATTATTTTTGTGATGTTAATTGTTTCTTTCACATTTTATGTACCTAATGTTGGCATTAGATTAGGCTTACAATATGTCCATGGAGGTGGTAGCCCCAAGACATGAAGACAATGAATGGTCGATGTCTAATTTGACCTCATTTTTGTACCATTTATTCCCTGATATATGTTTTAGGTTGTCTCAGTTTCGTATAAATGCTCGACGACTTATGGGTTTCTCTCTTTCTCTTCTAATTTTTGTTTAGCATTGCACAATTAGATTTATTACTTTCCTTAAACTACTCTTTGGGTGTTTACTTACCGCATTGTCTTTAAATTCCAATTGATTGTTTTCTTCTCTTTCTTTTAATAGAAATAGAATTGCATGAAATTGATCATCCACGCATGATCGCCTAATTAGATTCATTGACACGAAAAGGTAAAAAAGACATGCATGGACATCTTAGTAAACACAACAAATCGTTAAGTACCAAAAGGGTGCTAATAGAAATATTAGCGTAACTCAAGTCCTCGAACCTTGGAATCTCTAGTTGCGTAGAAATCGAGGGACTATTCTTGACCCTTGATTGGATTTCCTAGCCGACCCCTAAAAACGAGGCTAGTGGTGACTCTTGACTCTTATCTAGGTTGTCTTAAATAACTCATAAATAATAAATGAATCCATCGTGAGGGGTATAGCTATACAAAACTCACCATAGTTTAGTATACCCAATGTGGAAATCTCCTAAGGAATGAAGTGATGCCATATTTATGGATGAGTACTATTAGGAGGACTACTATGGTAACGATACCCCTAAATTCGATATTTACACCCGATCCCCTTTTTTCAGGTGTATCGTCCATATGGATATGAATCACAACAATTTCCGTTGTCACGCAAGGTATGAGCTTGGGAGAATGCATGACCATGATCAAGTGAACTCACAATGGTCGATCTCGAAAGAGGAGGTGATGATGTCTTTTGAGACACGTACCGTGAGGGAGCTCCCATAGTCAAGTACCCCTAAACCCGGCCTTTTCTCCTCACATTGACCGAAGGCCGAGGAGGTTGGGTTGCGACAATTGCCACGAATGCAAAAAGGTTTAAAACTCAATAGCCAAATAAATGTTTTTAATTGAATTGGCATATTTACAATAAGTTCTGGACTTTTTTGTAATTTTTTCACTTGGGCACAGCCTGTGCCCTATTTTGGGCCTAGGCCTTATTGGCTAAGCCCTTCTGTTTTGTTTGAAACTGGACCTCCAATGGCTGCGCAGCCTCAAGTTCCATCAGTAAATTGATTTTTTTTTTCCCAAACGATCAGTGACTGTTGCCTATTGGGGCAAAATAATTAGAAACAATTCGCAAACTCCATAAATTGGCCTCATATTACTTCCTAATGCTACGGCTCTCCGAAACTGTTTATGAACACTATTTGTTTTCTTTCTCATTAGAAAGATTTTATCGCATTCTAAATTTCATAATAGAGAAGAAGAACAACAACATTGACTACTGTGTCCAATCATCATCCCAACACAATTAGGATTTCACCTTGCCCTTGTCAAGATGACTCGTTCTAAGTACAGTTGTTATAATGTCCCCCCTCCCCCCTCCGGCAAATTCAAGGACAACCAAACAAAACCTCCGGTGATTGGGAGTAATTCCTTATGCGAAAGCTCAAAGGTAGTCCCTTGGGTAATTAGATACAGACACCATTATATTGAATTCTAACTTAAATTTGACTTAATATTAGGAGGGACCCCCTTCACTAAGGAGTGGCGGTAAATTCACTGAGTGAACCACTCACCCCGTTGATTCTTTGGCATAAGCCATTTCAAGTAATGATGTTGCGGTGGTGACTACTGGATTCTCAAATTACACTGGATTACAAGATGCTCATGGAACCCATATTGGTGTGCTCATTTTTTAAATTGAAAACAAAAATTGAAGTTGAAACAAAAGGAGTCATTGGAATTAATTTTTAGTGCTATAGGGCTCAAGTGCATGAAATGTGATTGGTCTTTGATGGTCAGAGCTTTTGGTAGTTGCTTATTTAATTACCACTTGAATTTTGTACATGTTTGATACTACCAAGGGTTTCTTTTAAGTACTTTTGTAGGGAATTGTGCCGATTCGGATTTGGTGTATGCTTTTAATTTATTCCTTGTTTTTGTTTGCCGGTATAGTTTCTAAAGATATTCCTGGAGGTTTAGATTAATAAAGAGCCTATGTTTTCCTTTTATATCTATATGTACGTAACGATTGGGCCTATTTTTTGCTCTTGTTGAGGTTATACAGGTTTTGTGAAATGTTCCGGGGACACGACAAGAATTGCTTACTATGTTTAAACCTATTCTTTGGATTTGTTAAATCAATTCTCGAAAATGGTTGTTGCGGCTTATGTTTGGTGGTGTCTAGGGGCAATGTATTATTGACACGATGTGCACATTTGCATTAGAAGAATTAAAAAAAAAAAAAGGTTATATAGTTCAGTGAAGCAAAACTAAGAAACAGTTTTTTTTTTTTACTGGAGTTCTTCCATTAATGCGTATGGACCAACTTGCCGAGATGCGATATACATGGCTTGTACCGTATGACAGTTGTTTTTGCGATTTAGTCTGGTCATCTGTCGAATGCATGCTTCACGTGAAGTTGATCTCTTAATATCGAATCATCGATCTCCACCCAGTCCTTCGCGATATCTCTGGGGGCTTTGGGCACGTTTGTTTATGTGGGGTCGATTGATTTATCCACGTGAAATTTTTTCTTGGCGGGAAATGAAGAAAGGACGAAGGTTGCTGCTATTTCCAACCATACCCCTAGAAAGATATCAAGAGAGTCTGGATGTGCAACAACCTCCAAACTTACTACCCGACCTTCTTCTATATAAAGACCACCTCGTCTATATAGGACCATACTCAGAAACTGATCATCTCACATTTAGCTTGAACAAAAGCATTGGCAGCAACCACATTAAATTTTGCTTTTCATCTCCAACCTCCAGATATCATGGGAAGCCTTGAATGTAATTGCAAGCAACTTCTCAAAAACGTGGTTGGTGATGAGAGTGCGATGAACCCTCTCGATCTTGGAGAGTTCAGACGTCAAGAACAGATGGTGGTCGAATTCCTAGTGAAAGATATCAAGAGAGTCTGGATGTGCAACAACCTCCAAACTTACTACCCGACCTTCTTCTATATAAAGACCACCTCGTCTATAAAGGACCATACTCAGAAACTGATCATCTCACATTTAGCTTGAACAAAAGCATTGGCAGCAACCACATTAAATTTTGCTTTTCATCTCCAACCTCCAGATATCATGGGAAGCCTTGAATGTGATTGCAAGCAACTGCTCAAAAACGTGGTTGGTGATGAGAGTGCGATGAACCCTCTTGATCTTGGAGAGTTCAGACGTCAAGAACAGATGGTGGTCGAATTCCTAGTGAACTACTACAAGAACGTTGAGAAATACCCGGCTCTTAGCCAAGTTGAGCCCGGGTATCTTTCCAAATGCCTCCCGAGTTCTGCCCCGCAGGATGCCGAACCCCTGGAGGCCATACTTGAGGATGTGCAACAGTACATAGTCCCGGGCTTGACTCATTGGCAGAGCCCCACTTTCTTCGCCTACTTCCAGACCAACACTAGCACTGCAGCAATCCTCGGTGAGATGCTTTGTGCGGGCTTCAGCGTGGCGGGATTCAACTGGGTCTCATCCCCTGCTGCGACTGAGCTTGAGAGCCTGGTCATGGACTGGCTCGGTAAGATGCTGGACTTGCCAAGGCCATTCCTCTTTTCTGGGAATGGCGGGGGAGTCATTGAAGGGAATACCACCGAGGCCATGATTTGCACTCTCATTGCTGCAAGAGAAAGGGTCCTGAGGAGGTCGGGACACAATTCCATCACGAAGCTTGTTGTCTACGGGTCAGACCAAACGCATTGCTCATTCCAGAAAGCTGCCCGGGTCGTGGGAATAGACCCGCAGAACATTCGGGCCTTAAAGACGACGCAGTCAACCTTGTTCGGTTTGTCCCCGGACTTGCTAAGGAAGGCAATCCGTTCCGATATCGATGTGGGGCTAATTCCATTGTACCTGTGCGCCACGGTTGGGACAACTTCAGTCACAGCTGTCGACCCGCTGGAACCTCTATGCAAAGTAGCAAGCGAGTTCGGCGTGTGGGTTCATGTCGATGCCGCGTATGCAGGGTCTTCTTGTATATGCCCAGAGTACAGGAAATTTCTCAATGGGGTAGAATTTGCAGATTCATTCAGCTTCAACGCACACAAGTGGCTTTTGACCTCTCTCGATTGCTGCTGCCTCTGGGTAAAAGACCCAAATGCCCTCGTCAAGTCCTTTTCAACAGACCCCGAGTACCTCAAGAACGAGGCAACTGAGTCAAAACAAGTTGTGGACTACAAAGATTGGCAACTTTCTCTTAGCAGGAGGTTCAGGGCATTGAAGCTGTGGCTTGTTCTCAGGATGTATGGCGTTGACAATCTGAGGAGTCACACAAGGAACGATTGCAGATTGGCTCAGCTCTTCGAGGAGCTCGTGGCAAAAGATGACCGATTCGAAGTCTTTTTCCCGAGAAACTTCGCATTGGTTTGTTTCAGGATTCGTCCTTCTGCGGTCGCCAGCATGGCAAGTGGCCATGCAGTGGAAAACGAACATGGTGAAGCATGGGAGTTAAACGAGGGGAACAAACTCAATGCGCAGTTGCTGCACGCTATTAATGCTTCAGGTCGGGTCTTCATGACTCATACAGTGGTCGGAGGAGTTTATGTATTGCGCTTCGCTGTCGGGTCAATTTTGGTGAGAGAGAGGCACGTAATCATGGCTTGGAAGTTGGTGCAAGAACATGCGAATTCTCTCTTAAGCATGTCGGGGAGCAGCACTCCTCATGCTTGATATAATGCAACGTCCGGAATAAGCTGCATAATCCTTTAGGAGTGTTCGCTCCGTTTGAGGTATTTACGTAACACTTCTATAGAGGTTGTGCAGCCATTGAGAAGAGTGGCCTTTCCAAGATGTTATTGTCGTGTCAGCAACTAATTAAATAAACTGCTTTGTATTGATGTCTACCATGGGAAGTCCAAGAAATTGTAATCTGATTAAGATATGTTTTACGAGCGCTTGTCGTTGGCAAAGGTGGATTGTCAAGCATAGAGCATAAATTACTATTCATCCATCTAAGAACCAGTCAATGAGAGAGAGATGTCAAGTGACGCGGCAAAAGGTTAGATACACCTATTGATTAATCATAAAACTGTAACATCACTATGTTAAAGGTTGGACATTTATTGGTCATTAAAACGATATGGGCGGCATTTGTTAGTTCCTTTCACCATCTTTCATTTATAGACCTCCAGTTGTCCAACAAATTTCAGCATTAGGTAATACTAATTATAATAAGCAACATTTGAGAAGAGTGGTCTTTCCAAGATGTTATTCATGTGTTGGCAACTGATTAAATAAATTCCTTTGCTTGTAAACTAGTCGAGAAGAGTTTTAAGAGCATTTGTTGGTGGAAAAGTTAGGTCGTCAAGCATTGAGCATAAATTACTCCTCATCCATTTAAGAACTAGTCAACAGTCAATTTGACAGAAAAAAAGATGCGGCGAGAGATTAGATGCACCTACTGATAAATCATGCAACTGTACTATCACTATCTAAAAAATCGGACATGTATTGATCACAAAAACAATATGGGTAGCATTTGTCACTTCCTTTCACCACTCTTCATTTATAGACCACCAATTGCCCAAGAAATTTCAGCATTAGGCAATACTCATTATAATAAGCAACACTAAAGAAAAGTGGCCTTTCCGAGATGTTATTCTCATGTCGGCAACTAATTAAATAAATTGCTTTGCATTGTTGTCAATGATGTAAAGTCCAAGAAATCGTAAGCTGGTTAAGATGAATTTTAAGAGCGTTTGTTGTTAACAAAGTTATATCGTCGAGCATAGAGCATATATTACTTTCGACCATTTAAGGAGGGAGAGAGGGAGAGAGATCCGACGAAAGATTAGATACACCTACTAATAAATCAGGCCAAGCGTTTTGAACAAAAACACAAATGGAATAGATTGTCGCCAAGGAAAACACCAAACGGTCCGACAATTTGTCTGGCGATTGGCTCGATCTCCGAAACAGCCAAAATTCTAGATGGGACTGTAAATGGTCAGTGGTAAAGGCGATCTTGACTAAAAAATTGACCCTTGACACGTGTCATGATGGTGCCAGCATTTATATGTAACATTGACAAGCAATGTCGAGTATTCTACCCGAGAATCACACATAATTAATCAATGGGCCAATCTTGATAAGGCGCCATTGTAATATTATTTTGTTAAAGCATACAACTGTGCTAGCACTATCTAAAAGGTTTGGACATGCAATGGTCACTAAAAAGTATAGGTGACATTTGTCACATGCTTTCACCACTTTTTATTTATAGACCGTCAATTATCCAACAAATTTCAGCATCAGGCAGTACTAATTATAATAAGCAACACTTGTAACTACTGTGGCATGGTATCTTCAATTGCCAAAACGTTTATGGCCTTCAATCAACCGAAGAGGGAATAACTAAGCACGGGTTACCACAATGCCCTTCCTTTTTTTTTTCCTTATCTAATCTTACACTTTTTAACATATATGTCATCGGGCATTTACGCTCTGCTTGTTTCGTAGTGAATAATTGATTTGGAAAATATTTTCTTGAGAATGAACACTTGTATCACGTATAAATTTTAACAAGTAAAAAAAATAAAAAATCATTCATGAACAAATTGAAACAAAATTTGTTGTTTCAATATGTTCATGAATGATTTTTTTAAGGAAACAAAATTTGTTGTTGATAACGCAAACATTTCTCATTGATAAACTATTTTAACTGGTACAATGGACCATTTTCAATATAATATTTTATAAATAATTTATTCTTCGCGAAATAATCAGAGCCTTAGTTTAACAAATTAAAGATTTAAATCTTTTTTTTTTGAAACAATTTGATCTGTATGTTATTCTTTTCTTTTATTATAGGCAATAAAAAAATATTTTTTGGCACTCCCCAAAAATCAATATACAAATAATGCTTCCATAAAAAAAAAAAAAAAAAGTGTTGTTTTCTACCATACGCAAAGAAACATTTGTCCCCTTCGTTTTGTGCTGCCTCTTAAAATAATACATCAAAGTTAATTTCCAAATTTGAGAAGGTTTTTAGTTTGAGTAGGTTTCCTAATTTTAGTAATTTTCCTAAGAGTGGTTGTCTAATTTAATGGTTCCTAGTGTGTCCATATATAGTAAAGGCATTATTTATTGGAAGAATTCAAATTGTTGATAATGTAGGAGGATTCTTGAGTTATTCATTCGATTGTTTCACCAATTATTTAGTGGTGAATACTAAATTTTTTTTGTCCATCATTGGTGGAAGATTATTTTATATCTTGGTGGTGAATTTTTCTATTCCAAAGTTATTATTCTTCCTCAAACTATCACGCTCTGAACCCCGGGCACACGCACATCCCTCGATGGTCGACTGAAAATGCAACGTCTCAAGATGCATCGCCAACCCTCTCTCTCTCCCTCTCTCTCTCCTTTTCAATTAAGCACATGTGGAAGCGAATTAAATACAACACCCAGTCAACAAATAAACACAAGGATAGTAAAAACAAGGAACAATTTCCTCACCAACTGTTGACCCTAGGAAGTCTATTAATTGCAAGCCTCTCAACGGCCACTTTCTATTGACCCTCTCAATAACTTTCAGGGATCAGGGTCACCCTAAACTTCGCTAACGGCAGGGCCAGCCAAAAGGTGTTGCATCTCACACCCACCACATCCACACTTAGCAAATCTCCATGCTACGGCCTTGAAAAATGTTAGCACACGACGAGGTGAGAATAAATATTAGTGAGTTAAAACCCTAAACCCCGATTAGGATGAAAATTCACCTAGAGGCAGCCTAAACAGGTGTCACAAACAACTTACCTTGCCTCGATGCATCCCTGCACATTAGTGTACCACATATATCATATGAATACAACAAGTGTATTTAATAACTGGAACACCTCAATTTATCTTTCAAACAAACACATGGTTCCCGATTATAAGGCCAAACCGTTATGACACGTCTCATTTCGTGCCACATAATTTTGTCCCATAATCAGGCATAGCTATCTCAATCACTCAAGCGTGTCCCAATTATTTATGACCCAATGGCCACGGCCAACTCAACAGTCGGTGGTTATCCGGCATAATCAGGCGTAGTCCCACTCCATCAGGCAACGCAACATCTAGAACTCCTGCCTAGACGGCATCCCAAAAAGGGGCATCAATCCAGCCTCCACCGCGACCAGATTTCGGACCCCTGCTAGGCATTCGATAAACATTGGGCATCGTCCCCAAACTCCCATTGGGTGACGGGTTTTGATAGTGATCACACGCACATCCATACTTGGCCAAGAATACTGTGCTTTGCACTCAAATACCTCGTGTTCAAATAATAGACTTGACCACTTTTATTCGTATTAAAAATCATCCTAGTAAAATAACCATGCGTGGTCATGCATTTAAATTGAACCAGTATGCATGATACACTTTCCTTTCAAAATTTCACGATTTTATATACTATATAAAATTATGGCATCAAAAACCGACATTTGGTATTTTTCTAATTAAATACCCATAAAATCCAATTTTGCAATAATAATCAATCACCAAGCACTCAATTGTACATATAATCACTCAATTTCACATATAAAGTCAACCACGAGAATCAGCGTAAAATTCTACAAAATAGTTATTCTGTCATAATCTACACTAATTAAAATTAATTAAATAAATCTCGATTAAATAAATAAATTGCGAGTAATTAAACTGAACCACTTAATTAACCTAACAATGCAAGCACCTCATCAATCAGGTCAAGCTTATCCTCTCTCATATAGTCATGAACACCAAAAATCCCTTTTTAAATTTCACTTGGAAACCCTTCTTTTTTGTTCAAACTTTCTGAAATAAATTTTTACGGGGTTCTGTATTTGAAATTAACCCGCCAAAATTTGCACACATCTCATATGAAACCTCCTCGTTCTATTGAGCACATAAAACTTGGCGTCTAAACCCGACACTATATTTCTTTTCTAATTTCTTTTCCAACTACCCTCTTTTGAAAACAAACCTTAGTAACCCCATTTTTTTTTTGTTCAAAAGGTTTAGAAATAAATTCATAGGTGCTCACGTACTCAAAATTAATCCATCAAACTTTGTACGCACCTAGTTTAAAATCTCATTATTTTGTTGAGCAAATAAGTTTTGGTGTTCAGACCTGACACCTAAATTTTCTTTCCATTTAAAGGCCCAAAGGTCATCTCTTGTAATAATACTAAACAATCGACATAGAGCAATCAACCTCATAGTATCACACATAAGTTTTAAGCATGCCAAAAGTCAACCACCTCACCAAATATACATTATCCAACAAGCACGACATCAAGAACAACCACAAAACCACTACCGACCCTAACCGGCAGAAACAGGTCCACTCGCGCATCTTTAAGTTTAACTCCAGAAACCTAACCAAACGAGTTCGAAAAATTCTCAAATTTGAATATGTTATAAAGGACACTTAAACGAACACTTTTCGTGGGACACCTCAACCCAAACCCTTCTAGACTAAGGGTAGTAAATCACTCAAACCGTTACAAAAACTGTGTCCGTTTCCAGAAATAATATTTTTCAAAATAAGTTTGGTTCGAGGTCCAAAACTTATCCGCTTGATCTGAAATTTGACTATGTTAAACTAAAAAATTGTGATGAACAACTTTCATAAAGAAATGCTTTCGAAAATTAGACCCTAAGAGTTGATAAAAATCATTTGAACACCAAAAGGTCACAAGTTCTAGTACCAACTCGAGATTCTATTTTGCAAATGATGAGAATAAAATATTATTCTTTTAAATCTCTAAAATCTTAAGTAAAATATATTTCATAGCTGAAGATGTCTAAAACATTTCTCAAGAAGGAAGTAATCTCAAAATCGTAGCACATTTTTCCCCACAAAAATGGCAAATGGCGGGCGTCTAGTAAATCGAATTTGAAATTAAGCTAATCCACTTAACACTAATCTAACCAGGCTAATTAACACTAATCTAACTAAGCTAATTAACACTAATCTAATCCCCTAAGCAAAATTAATAATGTAATCAAGGATTAGTGAGTTAACTCACCGAAATTCAACGGCGGTAGGCTCATGGTGACGGTGACGTGAAGGCAGTGAAGACTTGAGCTTATTGCATCTCCAATAGAGGCTTCATGGAGGTGGGGTTGGCTCTACAAGCTCTCGGCCAAATAGGGGGATTCAGTTCTGTCAAGGAGGGGTTGGGTGCGAGTTGAGGTCGCTAGTGGCATGGCTGGATTTGGAGGTTACTAGCTACAGAGGTTGCTGGTGGTGGAAGGTGCTATTGCTGGTCGTGAAGGAGCTAGTGTTGTGTTGGCATTGGTGGGGCTATAGGGCTGTGGTGAGGCGTTGTAGTGGAGGTGGTGGCTACGATGGAAGTTGTTGGGTGATGCGGTGTCGCTGGAGTTTGTGAGGTGGTTGCTCGGTGGAGTCCTGGTGGGTGAGTGCGGCTGTGGGAAGCTAGTGGTGAAGAAGAAGACATGAGGTGGGGGAGGCATGAGGGTGAAGCTGCGGTAGAGAAAATAAGAAGGAAAAGGATGGCTAGTTGAGTAAGAGGAGAAGAGATGGACTATTCTATAGGGGCTTACGTACAAAAGGGGAGGAGAGAGGGAAGAAGGAGGGAAAGGAAGTCAACACCAAGGCCAATAGGGAGCCATGCACAAATATCAAGCACTCAAGTGCTTGGCCCCTAAAGTCTTCATGCCAATTTGTTAAGGGGCCAACCAATGGCCAATTTCCCTCCATTTCTTCACAATTTAAATCCTTTTGGGTAGCCAAAAAATGCCATAAAATCAACCCATCAAAATTTCTTCATTCCTTTTGTTCCAAATTTGATTTTTCCGCAAAATTCTAGGCTCGATGGAATTTCTCCAAAAGATGAGGCGACGTCCTAAAAATAAATCGTAACAAGCTCGAATGTCCGATTCCCGAAATTGAATTCAATTTCATGGTTAATGTGACATCTTGATTTCCAGGTTTTATTTTCGATTGAATAAGTTGGGCCTTTTATCGACGTGCCTATAATTCTTTTCTCTAAGTTGGCCACTCATGGGATAACTAGTCTATCAAGTGAAGCCGTTAAGGAATCTAAACGCAATAGACTTGAGAATTCGACAAGGAATCGACTGCTCGACCGTGCTAATCTGCAAGGGTTATCACGGCACTATCAAAATCGACTAGAGATCGGAGATAGGTCGATTTGATAGAGGTATGTGATTAGTGTGTGGGTGATTTCACATAATTGCAAAATTTCTGTTGAATGGCACTAGATAGATTTTTCTATCATTTTCGTACCTTGTGTTCGTATTTGAAATCTCAAGATTTTCACGATAACCAAGAGTCGCCAATGTGTCAAAGATGTACAATGTGGCTCGAAAATAATCGACCAGGGTCAATTACACTAAAAATTCCTATAAGCTACCTGGTAGGTTAGGTCACACTAAAATCGCGCCAGATTGAAATTAACTACTTATTTGAATCCGATTTCAGAAATTGAAAGTTCGATTATATCACAATTCATTTTAAGAGCATCGACTCACCTCCCGAAGATTTGCAAACTAAGGTTTTTAGTGAAAATTCAAAATAGGGCTGTTTTGAACTGCGAAAATTAGAGGACTGTTTTTTAGAGCACCGTTGGTAATCAAGTTGGTTCAATTGATGAGGAAAAATGTGAATTTAAGTGTGGGCACCTTGGTTGAATTTGTGGACATCAATTTGGCTTGATTGGAATTGAAATTGAAATTGAGTGAATTTGGAGGATTAATGTCCAAAATTCGTAGGCCAAGAGGGCAGTCACATTTTGGACCATTTGGAAAGCTTGTTGGGGAAGTCTTGACTATGCATTTGGCTAGGGATGAAGGCAGCAATTGATGGGGGTATGGGTGATGATGGAAATAGATATTTAGCTTGACTTTTGAGGCTATTGGGCCCCCTTCAATCTTTAGCTGGCTTCTTCTTCTTCTTCAAACAGCATGTGTTATCCATTGTTGAAGCTTTTGAGAGCTTAGAAAACCAGAGGAAAGCCCCCAGCCAACCGTCGACCCCCTTACTTAGCGTCCAACCCCCACTCGCCCGCCAGTGCTGCTTGCTTTCACGCCTGAGCCGCTAGTTGCCGTTCTCTTGTTCCAGCTCCTCCCATGGTTTCGTGCTATTGTCCGTGTGCCCTGGTCGCTGTTGCAGCCACGTCGGAGCTCCACCGTCGCCGTCTAGCCACCGTTAAGCACCGCCATCACCCGCTGCAACCCCCCGCCATCTCTCCTTGCTGTTTTCAACCCCTTTGGCCCAGCCTAGCAACCCCTTCAGCTTAGGAGCATAGGCCGAAGCCAGTAAGGGTTGTGGGCTTTCGTGGGCTATTTTGGGCCTCTTTTGGGCCTTGGTTGGTGTCACTGCAGGCTTGGTTATTGCCCCCTTCCACGTCGCCATCGTCATGGATTCACTAGATCACAAAACCGGTGAGTTTACTTGCTAAACTCTGCTTAGGGAGTTAATTATGCTTAATGGGTGATTAGTTTAAGCTAATTAGGGATTAGGTGGTTAGTTAGATTATATTAGTGATTTATTTATTCAATTATGCATGTTAGGTGGTTAGATTAGATAAATTAAGGGCTAAATAAGTTGTACTATTTATGTAGACATGTTCATAAATTTTCTAGGCCCGTTTAGGTTAGATTAGCATTTTCGGCCTAAATTAGTATTTATTGAATTTAAATTGCATTATTTAATTAATTTTGGTATTTAGTTAATTATTTAATATTTTCCGGAAATTATACCGTGATAGCCGATGACCAGAATTTCCTGCTGATTGCAGTTGTGTGTTTAGTTTATGCAATTGAGTGTTAATTTGTGCAAATTGAATAGTGATTGGAAATTTGGTTATTTATTCTTAAATTGTGAAATGTTGGCATTTAATTAGAAAATCCCGAGTGTTGGGTTTTAATACCGAAAATGATTTTAAGTACCATATCAAATGGTGAGATTTTAAAAGGAAAGATATCAATTTTTGGGTTCGATCTAACTGTGTACCTACATACGATTATTTTCACTGGGTGTTTTTAATACGAAGAAAATGAGCCAAGCGCATTATCTTAATTGAGACATTTGAGTGCAATGCACAATGTCCTTGGCAGTAATTGAGTGTCATGTGTTGGTTAAGAGAACCCGTTGTGAGCATTTACGCCAGACGTTGCCCTTGGACAACTGAAGCCAGTCGTAGTAGATTTTGAACCGATGCTCCTTCAAGAAAGTCATCTAGGAAAGACGTAGCCATGCTCAATAGGGGTGAGACGACGTCTGGCTATGCTAGAAGACTGATCGAATATCAAGTAGGCCATGCCCATTGGGCCGAGATCAAACTAGGAACACATGAATAATTAAGTTAGATGTGTCGGATTATGGGACAAAATTGTGTGACACGGTATGCAACGTGTCATGACGATTTTGCCCTATAATCAGGATCCCCGTGATTGTTTGAGATTGACGTGGCGTTCCAATTGTTTGAACTTGATTCAGCTCGTGTCTATGATATGAATTGTGCTGACATGCGAGGAAAAGTTGAGATGAGGTGAGTCTCTATGGTGGTGTGGTTGTGCGATAGTATGGTTGTGTGGTTATGATGCATCTAAGCGTATTTCCTTCCTAGTCGGAGTTTAGGGGGTGAACTTGCTGAGACATTATCTCATCCCGTCGTGAGCTCATTTCTTTTCAGGTCCTTAGATGGAGCAATGCCATGTACGCTATAGGGTTCCGAGGGAGGTAGACTTCCAACATTCCTATTTCCTAGTTCCTGGGACCGATTTGACCTGTGAGCTTATGGAGTCCACTGTTTGGGTCGATGAGGGTCTACCCCACTTGGTACCTCATCGTTTCAAGGCGTGGTACATTCACAAGCCCGATGGGAGTCGAGAGGGTCCTATAGGTGGTTTTGACGGGCCTCCTATGTCACGCCCCGATCCTCAGGCACACGCACACCCCTTACCTTTGGTCGATTTTAAAATGCGATATCCTATTACAACGTATCGCCAACCCTTTCATTTTCAATATGCACATGTGGAAGTAGTTATAAATCCCCAGAAAATAAAAATATGTGATAGAAAAGTAAGGCCATAATTTTCATATTGAAATTCACAACCACACATGTACAAGGTTCACAAAAGAGGATAGGATCTCAGTTCTCATCCGGGTAGTACTCAGGGTCCTCCTCATGGTCATCTTCTTCTCCAAAATCTTCAGATGACTTACCTTGACCTCAAATTCCACCTGCATATTAGCATAGATCAAATAGGCACCCAAGCAATCACGTCATTGATTGAAGCATCGATCAAATCGACCTAGTTGATTACACACCAACACGACCACTCACGGTCATTTTCATTTAATCAATCAATTTACAACATAAGACCCAAGCAATGATCAATTGACCGAGTTGATTACATCTCAATCAACCATTCACTAATCACTCCAATCAATAAATCATTTCACAGCATCAGATCAAAATAAAGATTAATCGACTTAGTTGATTATATGTCAGTTGGACCATTTCTAGGTCAGTCATTCCATTTATATAACCTCCAATAGTACACTTAGTCACAAAGCTCCATCAATGCTCTCGGGCGTCGTTTTCGCCAAGGTGACGTATACCCTAGACAATTGCGTGCGTTCTTTAAGGCGCCTTTTTTGCCAGTGATATCCTTAATCACCAAACCATTCATGCCTACAACAATGTGTTCAATAGACAATTGTGTGCGTTCTTTAAGGCGCTGTTTTTGCCAGTGATATCCTTGATCACCGAACCACACATGCCTATAACAATATGAGTACTAGACCGATACGTGCATTCTTTAAGGCGCCGTTTTCGCCGGTGATATTTCAAATCACCGAATCACGTAGGTCCATAAAGATGTAGTAAGTAGACAGCTACGTGCGTTCTTTAAGGCGCTGTTTTTGCCAATGGTTTCCTTTCACCGAACCACATATGTTTATTATCTCGTACCTGATCGGTCTAGTCAAGAGTATTCCCAGTTAAATCTCACGACTCTCTCCGCATTTCACCTCATCAAGGCATTATAAACATTAAAGGACCAAACTCGGCCATCTACCGATCAATCAATCAATTTCATTCAATTCCAAACATTTAAGGAACAATTCCTCAAACTGCACAATCAATTCAATTAAACACAACTGAGCTTAATTAAATAAACAGACTGCACCACGACAATTAGCACAAAATTTCGCTCACCAGCCATCCCGGTTGAATTTCCGGAAAATAAATAATTAAATAATTAATTTCGAAAATTAAATAAATAAACACAATAATTCCAATTTGGCACAACTTAAAGCTCAATTAAATAAATGGACTGTGCCACGATCATCAGTATAAAATCCCGGTCACTGGCCATCCCAGTTGAATTTCCGAAATATAAATAATTAAATAAATAATTTCTAAAATTAATTAAATAAATACAATAAATTTAATTTAGCACAATATAAAACTCAATTAAATAAATAGATTGCACCACGATCATCAGCATAAAATCCCGATCACTAGCCATCCCAGTTGAATTTCCAAAAAATAAATAATTAAATAATTAATTTTGAAAATTAATATTTAATTCCTAAAAATTCCATTTAGGCCCGAATTGCCTAATTAACACCCGGTAAGGGTCGGGAAAAGTCCCAAGAAGCATCCAATAAATACTATAGGCAATTCTCTAGTTAAGTACACAATCTATTTCACTAATATGCAATGCAATTAACTAATAATCGCTAATACATTCTAATCTAACAACCTAATTACGCTTAACTAACACTAATCAACCTTTAATTATAATTAGCAAACTAAGAAGGCATTAGTGAGCAAAAATTACACAAAATGACGGGATTGACATAAGGATCAACTTTCCTCAAAGCGAGTCGAGCATCCGAGCTCGGGAAGACGGCCAAAACAGGCCAAATAGTTGCTGCCATACCCATTTTCTTCCTCTCAATTCACTGCTGGTTGGGGCTGGATTCGGGGCTAAGATGGCGGAGCAAGGTCGGCGGAGGGCGAAAGGAGCTTTGGTGGGCCAAGATGGCGACGTACGATGGCCGGAGGTGGTCGAACTGTGGTCTATGCTGGCCGAATAGGGTGAGTCATACGCGACTGTAGGTTGAACTGTGCTGGAATGGCATGAGGGGAGAGATGGCAGCTTGGTGATGGTGGTGGACAGCGGAACGGCGGCATGCGGTCGAGCAAATGGCTATCCGGCGTGGCTGCGACGTTTAGGTGGCTTGCTAGTGATAGCGAGCTGCTTCTGTCTTTAGCTTCTCTAGTTCACAAGGTGAGAGGGAGAGAGAAAGGGCGAAGTTGCGTGCGGCAATAGGACAGCGGCGACGGTGCTTCGGCATGACATCGACAGTAGCTTTGGCGTAGCTGTAGCTCCTTCAAGTGTCGCCGGTCGTTGCTTTTGCTAGTTGGTCTTCGAACAAAATTGAGAGGGAGAGGAAGAGAGAGGTCGGTTGTGTGAGAGAGAGTGTGGGTTTGAAAAGTCAAAAGCAAAAAGTTGGAGGAAGCAATGTGGAAGACAGCAAGGTATTCAATGGAGAGGGGCATTTCGCACGAGGGAAAAGAGAGAGAGAGAGAGAGAGAGAGAGAGAGAGAGAGAGAGAGAGAGAGAGAGAGAGAAACTTGGGGGCAAGGGAAAAAAAGGGCGTTTGGCCAAAAATAGAAAAAGGAATGGGAATAAAATCAAATGAAAAGAATTTCTTCAAATAGAAATTTCTTATTTCATTTTCTTTTGAATAAGCTCATAGATTCCCAAAAGAATTTCAAATTAGAGTACTTGGTTCCCACTTGCATTTCTGCATCCAATTTCCCTCTTGAATCTCTTAAATGACTCATAAAATCAATTGATATTTCACTTATCAAATTGATTATTTTCCTTATCCAAGAATCCCTCTTCCTTCTCAATTTCACAACCAGAATTAATCCTTGGCTTCAATTGAACAAAAATGGCCAATTTATCTAATTGAAATCAGAACCCGAAAATCTGGATATCACATCCCGTTGGGACAGGGGAATGGGAGATAAGGCACCCTCTGGATATCGACATCCCTGATGGTGCTGTGGAGGATCCAAAGCCAAGGACTAGAGAGCCTGGGGTTTAGAATCTCTGTGGCCCCTTTTGATCTAGACTTCTGTACATAGATCTTTTTGTAGACTTTTGTATATGACTCAGTGTGTATATAAAAACGTGTTTTGGTTGTGAATCTGCTTTCCTGCTTTTCTATCCCATGCCGTTTATTGTTAGGGGATTTGTTTATTCACTTCCTTGTGTGCAATAAAATGAATGGGTCGGCGACGCATCTTGAGATGTCGCAAATTTTATCGACCACCGAGGGATGAGCATGCACTCAAGTTTCGGGGCGTGACAGTTAAAATTGACTAAACGCGATTTTAGTACAACCTAAAATCGGGTAGTTTTTAGGGATTTTAATGCGTTTGACCTATGGTTGATAATTTTCGATCCATATTTGTGCATCTCCGACTCGTAAATGACTTTTGGTTGTTGTAAAAATTGCAAGGTTTCAATTACATGTCTAGAGTGCATTATTGGTAGAAAATCGGGTTATAGCCATATCGCAATCGTATGGAATCACCCACAATTCAATTACGTGTTTCCGTCAAATCGATTTATATCTGATCTTAGCTCAATTATACAGTGTCGCATTGACCCTTACTGATTATTATGGTCGAGCAGTCGATTTCCGATCAAATTTTCTAATCTTTCGCGTTTATATCCCTTAATGGCTTCACCTAATAGATTAATTAAGCTGTGAGGGGCCCACTTAGAGTAAAGGACCATAGGCACATCAACGAAATGCCCATTTAATATATTATCGGGATGGGGTCGAAATTCAGGATATCACACAAACACACCAAACACCTGAGAACTCATCATGATTAACAACATCTGAGAACTCATACGTTTAACAACATCTGAGAACTCATCATGATTAATTGAACTAGTTGAGTGAGTTCTTCCATTCTCTGTTTTCCACTTCCTTTGGGAACATGATGGGAGATCCTTTCCAGGAGGCTTGACTTAGGAACAAACTTGCAATGAAAGGTCCAACCGTGCTATAGGTAATCTCCAACGACAGGTGGAGCAAGTCCTCAATCTCCTCAGAATCAATCAAAACAAGGATAGCCACGGAGACCACCGGGTCATCTTCCACAACATGTTGATCTAGAGTACCATCAAAGCTTCGGTGATGAATCCAACATTACTTGTCATGACTTTCTTGAAGGTGAACCACTAGGGGGAAATTAATGGATTACTAAGAGTGTCATTGAGCACGAGCATTCCCAAGCCCTACTAAGTACAACTTGCTACTCAATTTAACCATGTGAGTCGTTTTACCCTTTGGAGCCATCACTAATCTATCATAAGTTGATTAGATACCCAAGAAAATGTGGGAGTACATTTCATTTCAGCAAACTAGAGATTCATTGTCCCAGTACTCTCCCTTATCGACACTTGACCTATTCGAGTTGTTCTTAGGATATGGATATTGGTGATTGCCCAAATATCCCATTGTTTTTTAGTACCTACCACTGTCCAAGTACTCTCTTTCAATGACACTCAGCTTGTCTAGTTGTCCCCAAGTTGTGTCATTGAATACTTATAGCTATCCAAGTATTCTATTGCTTTGTGTGCTTGCGGTTACCCAAGTATGCTATCTTATTATCATGACACTTGGCCTGCCCGAGTTGTCTCCAAATTATATCATTAAATACTTGTGACTATCTAGGTATTCTACTGTTTTGTGTACCTGTGGCTACTTAGGTAATCTAGCCCTTTTGAGTGCCTGTGGTCATCCAGGTATTCCTAAAGTTTTATTTGCCCTATGGTGCACTCGAGAAAAGTCACCTACTGAACAGACGACCAGTCCCCCTTCATCAACCCTACATCGACCCAGCGTGTTTATGTAGCCCAGAGTCCCATTTCATCGGCCCTACATCGACCCAGCGTGTTTATGTAGCCTAGGGTCCCACTTCATTGGCCTACCTGAGTTGTCCCCAAATTGTATCATTGAATACTTATATATGTCCAAGTATTCCACTACTTTCAATGCTTGTGAATATCCAAGTATTCTCTAAGGTTAGTACTTGCAATTATCTAGGTACTCTTTTGATGCCTGTGAATATTCAGGTATCCACCAAGAACTCTCTCAACGCCGACAAATGTCCATGTTTATGCCTTGAGAAAGGTCAGGCATTCAACAAACAAATGTCTCAAGAAAGGTCGAGTAATCAACAAATTGGTGCTATGAGAAGGGTTGGGCACTCATCAAGCATATATCCCGAGAAAGGTCGGCGCATCCTTGAGAAAGATTGGGTAATCAACAAATTGGTGTCTTAAGAAAGGTCAAGCACTCAACAAACATATGTCTTGGAAAAAAGTTGGTACATCCTTGAGATGGGTTGGGTACTCAACTGGTTGCCAAAAAACTCAAGCTCACACCCCATATCACTCCGTCACGGTAAGTAACTATAGGTATCTTCTTATCCGTCTTAGTATGTATAATGTTGTATTATCCTTTTTTTTTTTTTTTTTGGCATAAGACACATGGTCCTAAACAAGATATAATCTATTGCATATGCATGGACAAAATTTATGTATCAGTTTGTTTTTGAATGCAACATTTGCAAGCTCACTTTTAAAGAGGAGTAGTTATTGACACCTAAATTTTAATTAAGTATTTATGATAAATATTGCATAAAAAAATTAGGGATCTACCGAGCCTTAACAAAAAGCATTTTTGCATCACCAAGGTCTTAGTTTTATTTTACCATATTTTCAGATTAAAAAAAGGGGGGGGGGGGGGGGCACATGGGGCTGGGCTTTCATGTCCATCTCATTCTTCTTCCTCCACTCGCATGGGCCTAGGCCCAACTCAGCCCATCCCCCCTTTTTCCTTCCTCCTTCCTCCTTCCTCATCCATCTCTCACCGCCTCTACAACACGCACGAAGGAGGCCAGACGCACGTGGGGTAGGACAAAAGAGGAAAATGGCGATGCACGTGGAGTAGCGCGAAGATCAGCGATAGAGGATGGGATGCGTCTTCAATATGGTAGAGGAGGTGGCCTAGCTAGAGCTGCCTCGACTAGTGGGATGCCAGTTAGAGTGCTAAAGACTGGCAATTGAGGAGCCACCACATACCGACCCCTCGGCCTACAAAGATGGGGTCGAGCGGAGGCCAAACACACATAGAAGCCAATGAGCTCAGAGGACCTCCCTTGAGAGATATCGAGGGCGTCCCGAGAGTGAGTGGCCGGAGAGGAAGAGTGAGCGAGCTTGTGAGAGAGATCTGGGGGTGACAAGAGAGAAATCCAGATTTGAGAGAGAGAGAGAGAGAGAGAGAGAGAGAGAGAGAGAGAAATCCGAGATCTAAGGGCGGAGGAGGAAGGAATCAGGTCTGAGAGAAAGAGAGTAATATCTAAGAGAGGGGGGAGAGAGAGAGAAAGTCCTCTCTTGGCCAACTCGTGGAAACCCTCATTGTGAGATTCCCGACGTTCACCTAAGTAGCACCGACACTAACATGCGACATGCGACATACAATACGACACGACATGCTAACAAGTCATTTATAAAAAGTTAAAGAATTCCGACACATTGGGACATGTTGTATATTATATTTATATTTTATATATAAATAATAAATTGTTATTTTTATGATTATTTCAATCAAATTAATCTGATTCAAATTCACAAATAAATAGATAATAATAAAAGCCTATAATAATTTACACTAAAAATATTAATTCACCATTTATTAATATCATTCATTATTTCAATTTGACAAATTCAAGTCCATTTCAATAAATCCATAAAACTTGGAAAGAAAAAAAAAGTAATTCACACTCTAGACTTACGTTTCAGACGTGTCGAAAAAACAAAAAAAACTTGAAGGTAAATTATGTATCATAGAAAGTAAGAGTCAAAAGAGAAGAGAAGAAAATATTGGGTTTTTATTATTTCCTATTTTTTATTTTTATTATTCATTTTTATTTTTTCACATATATATTTTCACTGTTCATTTATTGAAAAATTTTAAAATTGACCTTGCATGTCGGAATTGTGTGTTGGAAATTTGCATGTTGGAATTCCGACTTGAGTGTTGAAAAAATTGACCAAGTGTCGGAAAGTGTCAGACACGTGTTGAAGTATTTGACACGACACAAAGGCTTTTGGAGAGTGTCGGTACTTCTTAGATGGTCGCTAGTGCCCCAACGTTGCTACTTGTTGCTTCGCTGACCTACCACCGATCCGACTCATGGCGCCACTATGATTGAGAAAGCCTGAAGCGGCCGAGCTACCAACCGTGCCACCGCGACCGAGAGGTCTAGGTTGACCACTGTTTCTTTTGCGGTTGTCTCCATCAGGGCTCATGATAGAGGAGCTAAGGAAGTTGCAAACCAGGTCATGACTGCAAATTAGGTCAGGTGCATAGGTCTCAATCGGGTAGGGTCCCTAGTTGTTGGGTATGGTAAATGCAGGCTAGGCCTTTATGTTTTTTTAGCGAATGGGTTGTCGGATTGGGCTCATTTGTTGAGCCCATTCATGTCGAGTACCCTGGCCAGCAGGCTCAGGTCAATCCAGCCTCGGGTTGGATGTGGGGGTCTGACTTGGCTTAGCCGGATTCTATAATATAATGTAATAATATTATTTTAATAAAAATAGAAAAATAAAAAATAACTTTTATTTTCCAAAAAAATCAGAAAAAACCAAAAAATTAGTTTTTTTTTTTTTTTTACAAATGCATGAAAAAAACCTTGAAAAAAAATCGTGTTTGAGTTCTTGGAAACAAATGTAGGCTTATTCCAATTATGCTCTTATGATTCATGGATTTCTATTTCCTTAGTTTGGTTAGGACTTGAATCCTAGAACTTGTGATTGGTATAAAATCCTGCATAAATGTTTTACTTGATGTTTAAACAAGATTAGGTACTAGAAGAGCATCAATGATTAACTAGTGTAATCAAGTTCTTAATCCTAGTTTCTTTGATTGCATAATAATGAAGTATTTTTCTCACTATTTTACTTGGATTTCTAATTAACCCACCCCAAATCTATTAATGGCGACTCCAATTTGAAATTGACTTATAGATTAAAAACTCAAACCATAAGTTGTGAATTGATGGGTTTAGGAGAGCCTAGGTTAAGTTTAATACTTAGCGAGCCATTAGCTTCCACACGCACCCACGCGTAAGAGGGCACCAAAAAGGGAGGTTGCGAAAAACTCTGTCCAACTTGATTAAAGGAAAATGCTGATGTGATTTTTTTATTATGTTTTCTCTGTCATATGTTACATTAAGCATGAAGTATAAGATTAAAAGGAAAATGTTTTGGTTCAAATGCTTATTTCTTAACACATATTTTCATTAAATTAGATTTTATAAATAATAAAGGCTAATTTTTTTTTTTAAAACAAAGAAAAAGAGAGAAAAAAAAAAAGAAGAAGAAAAAACCAAGATAGGCATTCCCTATTGGTTGTCCTATTGTTCCACCATCAGTGGAAAGGGCCAGCAAGGCCGTGGAGATGGCCGGCAAGGTTGTGGAGATGGCTGGCAACACTCGTCAGTTATAGTGAGGATCGACGTGAGGGCCAAATCGCCAATTCTAAGAGATTGTCATGACCCTCATCCAACTTTTGGAAGAGCGCCAGCCCTCAACTAAATTTGGGGGTGAAGGCCAACTAACCCTCACTTGTAGTTAGCAAGGGTTGTCAGCCTTTGCTGAGGCCTGGCAATCCCCGCCAGCCATGACCAATGCTCTATTGGGCCTTTCTAGCGATGGGTTGCATTGTTTTTTTTATTTTCTATTTTTGCGTATGTTGTTTCAAAATTTGTAACCTTTTTTATTTTGTAATCAATTTCGATTAAGGTTTAGGTTAAGAAATTTTAATTATGGATCAGAACTACCTCGTTTCAGTCTTGTACTAGTGCGATAGTAAGTTAAAGCCACATAAGTTAAAAAAAGCCACGCAGCATTTTTCCTTTTTCCAGTTAGGCAGAATTAACAAAATGATGTGATTACTCTAGTTTGATAAATTTCAAAATCTCATTACATTTTCTTGATAATTTTAAGCTTCAACTGCATTCAAGTAGTTTCCTTGCAATTTTTTCAATAATTTCGCACAAAATTGCCACTTCAATTCGAGCGAGATGCGCACGTGCAATGACCCTGTTCTTTCACCGGAGAATTTACAGTAGCGGCAGGGCGCAAAAGCTGTTGCAAATCTTAAACGCTACCACCAAACGCCCGCCTGCGAAGCTCTTTCCAAACTGCCATCTTCACCTCCAGTGGCTACGGCCCGCTCGTTCTGCCGCCTGATCGGAACTCTAGCCGACCCGCCGTCAAGTCTCCCGAAACCTCCGACGCAGCGACGGTGGCAACATCGGTTTCTTCACTCGTCCTCTTCTCTCGCGTTTTCGTTGTCGGGGAGGCACGTGGCACCGCCTCCTGGTGGCATCCCTCGAGTGCCGTCTCGAACTGACATTTCGGAGATGCGCAAGTCCGCCTTCGAAGGCAACATCCTCAGGCTCCTCCGCAACGAGATTTAGAACGCGCTCGAACGCGCGCCTCCTGCCAAGTTAGTGCGTTCGTGCCCTTTTCTTTTTCTTTTGTTTTTGGGTTTTCGATTTGGTTCTTTGCTGATGTAGATGTTTGATCCGGTCCATTTGCGCGGTAATGGCGAGATTGTTCTTGGTTGTGATGCGCGATGCTTATCTTGTCTTTAATGTGAGGAGGAGGGTGGCTTTGACGTTTTTGGCATTTCTGGGTGCGCTCAAAAGGCTACTTTCTCCTTTTTTATTTTTATTTTTATTTTTTTGGCGGTCCTACTCTATTCCTATTCTAACTCTTGCTCTTAGATTTTTGTCCAAGTGGGAGTCGAAACTCACATCTGAAACTATATCGTTCTCACCACAATTCCCTTAGAAAGCGGGGATTCTCTTGTTCAAGAGTAAGGTTTTCAAAGATCCTTTCAAGAAAATGGAGATTGGGCTTTCTTGAAATGAGATTTTGAAAAAAAAAAAAAAACTGCCTTTTAGAATTGGGTTGTCTCATTTTCCCTTTTTAGTGGTGAGAGCATTGGATTACATAACATTTTCCAGGGTGGTCCTTTACTAAAAGTTTCGCATGTATTACTTAGCAGTTAGCAAACCATCTGGACTGCGATAAACTTTTTTCAGCCTTTTGTATAATATAAGCTTATCTTCGAGTTGCCCTTATGCTTTTCTCGCTTCATGGGAGACCCGAGGTTTGAATCTAGATTCTTTGGAGGCTTATCTGTTTCCTGATCTACAGCAGGACAACATGTTCATCGGACGTTAAAATTCCCATCTTTTCCTTGTGAATGGACCTACTGCCATTTGACCTCCTATTTGGGAGGATTTGTACCTTAAACTGGCTTGCATCAATAGTTAAATAATTAGATTTTCAATCTTGGGTTCTCAAGTCGATTGGAAATAGTTAGCCTGACTTGGTATCTGATGTTTGGTCTCGAAACAAGGGAGCCTCTTCCCTGTCATATTTGTTCTTGCTTATTTGTTTGCTAGATGATTCAAGAACCAGTGGGTGTTAAGGCTTGATTGTAGTTGCAATTACCCTAACGCATGTTTAATATTTTCAATCAATAATATTAGATTTTTTAAGATGCCCCAGATTTACGATTTTATGCTCGCTTTCAATGGAAATGTAGTTTTTGCTTTGGTGCTCAATCTTCTAGTCTTTGATAAGCTGTCACTCAATTGGCTGACCAATTTGACAACCATTTCATTTTATCAAAGGATTAAATGGTGGCGACTTGCTGTAATTATGGCTAAATGTAAATGGCATCTCTTACATTTTTATTATTTTGAGATAACTCTTGACAGGGGACAGCGATTACAGAGTAATCCTGAGATATGCAAGAGATTACTTTGCAATTTTGGTATAAAAGTCAAGGGGTTTTTATGATAATTGGCCCTTTTTGAAGTCACTTCTCGAACTGTACACACTCTTAAGAAACTCTAGACTTAGTTTGACAAAATGATAGATGTTCTTTCTTCTGATAGATAGCGGGGAAGGATGACTCTATTTCCGATTTTGGTCCTATACAAGAGCTCCTTTTCCACAGCTAGCGGATAGATTTGGGCCCTTCACAGTTGATGACATGCCAGGAAAGCAATGGATCATACTGAAAAGAAAATTGGGGAGAATGAAGATATCAACATTGAAGCCACCATGTTTGATGGAGCTCTTCCTGCTTCGAAACTGTTGGTGGTCTTGGAGAAGATGTAGTAATGTCCTGAAGATCATGTGCTCTGTTTGGCCTGAAAGTATCAAGATAAGCAAACTTGTGTAGGGGCTAGATCTATCACCTAGAGGGGGGAATATAGGTGATATTGCCGAAGATAGAGGAATTTAAAACTAATATTGCAAAAGTACAACATTTGGTGACTGAAAGTGGAGTGGTCAAATCTTACCAGTGTGCAATTGTAGGAGTAATTACGAAATTTATCAACTTGAAATTGTGTGAATTTTGTTTGGAAACCGTTTTACAGTTATCCCATAAAATTTAGATCAATTTTCAAATCTTTGGAAAATTGCTCTTCTAATAAAAAAGTCATGATTGTTTATTTTCCTTTAAATGACTCTCTTTTTCTTCTTCATTCTTCATTGGAGAAAAACAATTCCCTAAAACATTTCTATGCAAAAACTCTCTTCTTTTCGAAAAGATCAAAACATTCTGACTCATCTGACAGCGTTGAAGGTATGATCGGCAAAAAAACCTCTTTTGAGTTTTTAAAGTTGAAATGTATCATTGCATCTCTCAAAAGTTTGGGAAACACTGAGGATGTGATTGCTAGTCTATTGGCCAAGCATGGTTTCGAAAATGAGGAAGCACTTGAACTCATGTTTGCAAACCCTATTAGAAGCATCCCTTCATTGAACATATATGAATTGAGTGGTGCAAGCACTGGCACTAGGAAGGGAATGGAGAAAGTAGTAGAAACCCGTCTCTAAGAAAATGTCTGATTTTGATGATGGATGGATGGGTGACTATGATAAGAAGTTGTATGCAAACTTCAAGAGAAAGTTGATATGTTTTGTGGCTTAAGGGAATCATGCTGGTAAATTAATCAGGTCTAAAGAACATATGGATTATTGTGTTAAGGAGTTTCCAACTTATCTGGCTTTAATTGCATATTTTTACTTTTGGCTGATACAATTGAGTTCACTGTTTGTGATGAAGCTTATCTTCTTCAAGCATGAGATTTATCAAAAATTATGGGAATGAAGTATTCAGATTTTGAGCCAATTGATATTGATTTAGACTTTGTCTATAAATCTATCTCTAGAATTTTTGATTTCTTCAAGGATACATTGTCTCATGTCTCTCACCATTTGTTTCCTTTTAAGTAAATAGTTTTTCACAAAATTATTATCGATTGTCTAAGACCTATAGGCTCTTCAAAGACAGATGTTTCTTGGTATGAAGCCACATTGATATGGGCTGTTTTGAATGACCATCCTTTCTCTCTCGCACATCTAGTTATCTTTCACATGTATAGAATTGTGTTGAAGAACAAAGGTCAGTTACCTTATGGTTTTCTACTTACAAAGATTTTTAGTTATCTGAATATTGTAGAAAGGTTGGGTATATTGAGGCTGCCTCTAATGAGTGTGGTAGAGAAAATGGTGTTAAAGATGAGTTTTAGATTTACTAAAGACTATTGCTTAGAGAGGAGGTCCTCAAGCATTCTTAGAAAGGCTGAATGGAGAATTCATTGAGGAATTGAACTTAAGGGAGGGTGAGAAATCTGATGATGATTTGGATATTTGATTGATGAATATCAACCTAATGAGAAGGATGATGATAAAGGAAGGGAAGACGCTGAGGAAGAAGAAGAAATGGAACATGTGCTAACTGGTCAAAGCAACAAAAAGCTATTGATTTTGAACTTGTTGAACGGGTCAGTGAACAACTTGCTGAAAAGGGGTAGAACAATTTGCTGAAGAAGCACCTATTGATGCTCCTTTGACTCAAGGAGACAAAGAAATTGGTGTTGATGTTGGCCTTGCTGTGGAAAGCACTAAAGATCAAGAAACCGTTCTTTCATAGAAAGCTGCAGTCTTTCAAGGGAAGCAAGAAAGTCAGGAAATGCAAGAATAGTTAGATGCACCAGTAGATCCTAAAGAATATAATTGTAAAAATGGCGGCAGATTCTATTGAAGTTCGTGTTGAGGTTGATGCAATTATTGCTGATGATCCAAACATCCCATTGGAGCTGATAGCACAACCTCTCCCATTAGCGAGCAAATTTAACTTGATGTTGTATCTGATCCTAATGTTAACCAAGATCTATAGGAGAAAAGAAAAGAGGATGATAGAATGTGACGAGAGTTTGATTTTGAGGAGCAAAGAAAAGAAGATGCTAGAATGTTGAGGGAGCTTGAAGTTGAGGTAAATCCTGCCACTATGCCTGTCATTAAAAACACCGAAGACAGGACATTCCTCAAATCATTGCCTAGCATCAAGGAGACCAATTTTGCTATGGCTCAAGATTTGAAGAATCTCAAGTTGCTTTTAAGACATCAGATACATGAAATTGACAAAAGGTTGAAAAGAATTGAGCATACTGTGGAACACATGTAGTATTATATCCTAGTCCAACTACCTCCTGAAGCCAAACCACCCTCTCCGATTCCATACCCAAATCAACCATCTTCTTCCAAATCTACATGCCCACTAATCGTTGATAATGACTTTTATCCATTAGATCATTATTCTTTCTTGAAGACAGTATTGACCTTAATACGTTTATCAAAAAGATGACATCCAAATGTACCAACTTTTGTAAAAAGATAAAGGACGTACTTCCTGTGGGATAGAAAGATACCTTTTAAAGATTTGGCAACTTCAATCCCAAGAAAATACTAGAGCTTTTCAAGATTCTCTAACTCGAACTTTGTCCAATCAACTTTTTCAACTGGTGATCTCATCGCTATCATTCCCAATGACAATAATGTTGTCTACATAGACAATGAGAATAGTGACTTCAGTACCAAGTCTCTTTACAAACAAAGTATGATTAGCATTGCTTTGTTTATACCCAATGAAGACCATAGCTTTTTGAAACCTACCAAACTATAGCTCACACACTTCTCCTTGAGTTTTATCACAAGAAAAATTTGGAGGAATCTTTACACCTCTTCTAACTCAAGGGGGTTTTGTCACCTTGAGTTATGTGAACTTTGTCGCTATTGGAAGTAGGGTTGTAATGATGAAAAAGACTAGAAGAACCTATCATGTGATCTATAGCCCTTATATCAATGATCCATGGGTTGGAAATAACTGATGCATTAAAACCCCTAAAAAAGATACTTGGAGTGGCTAGGTTTGAAGCAAAAGTGAAAGGCAAATTGGCAACTGTGAAGGAGGTAGCAACGGCAGAAACTTTCAATAGACGTCAAAATGCTTGAAGTTTTTCTTGAGATAAAACAATATTGTTAGTAGGTACAGTAGGAATAATTTTCAGTATGGTTTGCCTTGTATTTTGCCTTTCTTTGTGCCCTTTTGCCTCAAAATCTACAGATTTTCCATGTAATTTCTAGCAGGTAGCCTTAGTATAATCCAACTTATGATAATGCTCACACTTTAGAAAATCCTTAAAGGTATCATAAGATTGAGAGGATGAATTAGATTTGGCAATAACGCCAACACTGATTTGTACAATAGATCAATCCATAATAGACGGATGCTTTGTTGTCCTACATCTTTCTTTAGAGTTAACGAGGGCATAGGTTCGTTCCAAAGTAGGGAATAGAGACCACCTAAGGACTTGAATATGTATCAAATAATATTCAACATTTAATCTTGCCAACATGCCTCTTGTATGTAACGAAGTTTATGGTATTGGTTGGGTGATAATCAGCATAATGATCTACCTCTTGCCGGCAGAAGAACAGCCCAAGTGCCAAAACTTGGCATGGAGGGATGCTTAAGTGCCAAAACTTCGGAAAGGTACACTTAAGGAAAAGCTGACTACCGCACTTGTGTTGACGATTCTATCTGGTCTTGGAGGATTTGAGATCTACAGTGATGCGTCATTTAAAGGACTGGGTTGCGTGCTGATAAAACATGGTAGGGTTGTTGCGTACGCTTGTCACTAGTTGAGACCTCATGAACAGAATTACCTGACGTATGACTTGGAACTTGCAGCCATCATATTTGTGTTGAAGATTTGGAGACATTATTTGTGTGAAGAAAGATTCTAGATCTTCACGAACCACCAGAGTCTTAAGTATCTGTTCTCTTAGAGGGAATTGAACATGAGACAACATAGATGGATGGAATTGCTGAAAGACTACGACTGTGATATTCTATATCACCCAAGAAAGGTGAATAAAGTTGCGGGAGAGCATTAATGTAACTCTGTGACTAAGTGTACTATTGGGGGTTGAAATCCCATCATGTTTTGTGTGAATCAGAGAAGGATCTTGAGTATGACTCGGAGGAGGACTGAAATCGCATCATGTTTTATGTGAACCTTGTGTTCTTGTAGATAGGTGTGAGATCAGACCTTTATGTATAGTATGGTAAAATACTATGGGTTATGCTATGTATAAAAGTAA
The DNA here is from genome assembly GCA_017140165.1 of Eucalyptus shirleyi. Classification (NCBI taxonomy): domain Eukaryota; kingdom Viridiplantae; phylum Streptophyta; class Magnoliopsida; order Myrtales; family Myrtaceae; genus Eucalyptus; species Eucalyptus shirleyi. The sequence continues at coordinate 26,981,657 of CM029446.1, forward strand.
GGTTGTCAATTTTATTATAAAAAATATGGCCCTGCTTTTCTATCACATTGCTTTATTATCTGGGGATTTATAATTGCTTCCGCATATGCTTATGAAAATGAAAGGGTTGGCGATACGTAGTCTTGGTGTGACACCCCTCGACGGCCCCCAATCCGTAGGGTCACCACAAGTACCTCTCACTTTATCTTGAAAGTATATTACTCTGATACCAAAGAATTTTATGATAGTTCATAAAATCTAGGGGGTTTGTATCTTTTAAATCTGTCCCTGCGTAGAAAGTATAGCGGAAGCATAACCAACTACTCCCCGTCCTGAAATTAAAACGATGCACACCAACTAAACATTTATAGGTTAAAGCCGAACACTTTTATTACATAACTTGATGGACATCATTAGTCGGTACATCAAAATGCCAAGGTTTTCTATACTCAGCTATACTTCAAAAGATGACCGACATCTTTTCCAACAATCGTATACTTAAAGTCCATCGATTAGTGTCAGTGTCCAAAAGTTCCTTCCTTTGCTGTCCTCCTCCTCGCGGTCATATCCAACCACTCGGTCCATCTACTGGTGATAGTGGCAGTAGAGATATCTTGTCTAGTCTGAAATGTTAGTCCTCAAAAGGGGTGAGTACAACGACCCAGCAGTTGAAGATCTACCAAGCTATACTATGCAAGCAATCACAATCCAAGTCCATGCAAGATAGATAAAACAGGTAATCAAAGAATGAGTATGCATCAGATTGATAAGACTTTTGAAAAGTAATGGCAATGCAGTTTCAAAACCAAATGTATCATTTCAGTCACACAAGTTTCGATTATAGGGTCAAATTGTTATGACACGTCCCATTCCATGCCATACAATTCAGTCCTATAACTAGACCACACACACACACTCAGTAGAGCCATCAGTTTTAATATTCAAAAGGTTTCGCCCCCCGGAGGACCGGTGTTTGTGTCTTTTTGGGATTTCGCACCCAACCTAGCATTGCAAAAGCCTCCGGCATCTGGCCACAAGGCCACCAGGCATCCAAAGTGTTGCGTCACATCTCCGGGCATCTCGCACCTCACTTGGTGTTACGAGGAATCATTGAGGGCCATAGGCATGGTTACCCCTAACCTCCAAAATTACGTACCGACATTCCACCGAGCATCCCGATGCTCCCGGGGAAAAACCTCTGAGGCACTATGGTCCCCAGGCATCCACAAGGCATCGACTCATTCAATCCTTTGGGCATCTCGACTCCCGGGAAATTGTTGCCCGAGGGTCCAATGGCAACATTAACATCTTAAATTATTTCAACAGCAAAACACTTTCAATGCAACAACAGTAGGCTTTGAAATCATATGCCATTTCTATGTCAAAGAAATCCATTCACAAAATCTCAGCAACATAATATTAGTTCATAAATCCATTTCCACGTTTCACCTTCAAAGCATTTCAAGAATCCATGTGTAAAATCTCGGGTTGTACTTGTGCCTCACGGCCAAATTCCAAAAGAGTTATCAAACACAAATAGATTGAATTAAGCACATTGGGAATTCGAAGCTACACTCTTGACTTCAAGATTTTCAAAGATTGGTTTCTGCAAAGATTTGTAATTTCGAAGGCACCAAAAATATTTGCTTTTTCTTTTTGAATCATTGATGAATAGTGCCTCGGTAAGTAAAATTTCAGCAAGAGTCGGGAGGTTTTTCAAATTGGACTATGGCCAAGTTTTTATTCAAAACAATAAATGACTTTAAAACTTGTAGAGCAAGTCCGAAATGTCAACCCGATCTCTAATGGTTTTAAAAGAATTGATACAGAATTTCAAATATGAAAGCACCGTACATTTTCTCAAAACAATTGAGGCCAGTGCCGTAGTAAGTAAAACTTCAAATACGGATTGGGAGGTTTTTCTTTCTCAAATCAAATCAATGGCCAAATTCTTCAAGATTTCATGGTCATAAAATCTGTTTTGGATGAAGTCCAAAGAAATTGAAACCAGATATGAAAAATTCTAACATTTCCTCAACCCTTTAGCCTCAAAACAGTCTCAGTCACTCAATAAATCGTTATTGAGCATCAAAATCCAACAATCCAGCCTATCGATGCACTTTCTAAGACAGCAACAGCACTACACAACATAGATTAGTAGACTTCAACTTGCCTCAAGTCCTACGGTGCTAACGGCAAAAGGTTTGGTGCAGCTCAATGGCAGCGGTGCACGAGCACGGGCGGAGAGCAGTCCTCTCTCTCCCCTTTCCTCATTGCTCCCACTCGCACGTTCACTTCTCTCTCACTCGCTCACAAACTCCTTTCGTTCACTCTATTCTCTCGCTCGCTCTCTCTCTCAGCTTATCCGCCCTTTTTGTTCCTTCATTGATTGACCTTATGGGTCAACAAAAGAGCCATCCTCGGTGGCTGCCGAAAGAACGGACAGCCCATCTACTCGTGTCCATGCGTGAGAGCCCCACTTGACTTGCTGCCACCTTGCTTCTCCATGCAAGACACGTGTCCGATTCCTTGCTCCTGCGCTCCGTACGCTGGCCAACCCATCCCCATGCAGCGAACGTGACTCTTCTTTTCGGTCAACTTCTCCATTTAGTTGACCCAGATGCTGCTGCCGCACGCCACCTCGCATGCTACATGCGAACGTGTGTGGCATCCCAAAAATTCAAAGCCAAGCCATAAGGTGTCTTAAAGTCTTTAATTAGGTGGTAGAATTTCCATGGCTTATGTTTTAGCCATTAGTCTTTTAAATTTGATGATTTGTGCTTGTGATTGTGGAAATTTAAATTTAATAGATTAATAATCTATGCTTGGCCATAAGATTTATAAATTAAATTTCAATGAACAAAAATGCCCAAAGACTTTGGCCAAGATGAAAATTGGAATTCAAAAATATTTATAGAAGGAATTCAAAAAAAAAAAAAAGAGAAAAAGGGGATTAAATTCGAATGGACCTTGGACCCATTGGCCTAAATCTTGGTGGGCCAAGCTAGTCGGCCCATTAGAGCCCAAAGGAGGCTGTCGACCAGCCCAAGGAGGAGTGGCCGGATGGCCCAAGCCCAAGCCCAACTCCAAAGCCCATCTTGCATGGATCAAGACAAGTGGCAAGGAGAAGGCCATGCATTGGCCATGGTAGAGGCAAGCTAATCATGAGCTTTAGGGGAAATAAAAGGGGAGAAGAGAGAGAAGGTGGCCGGTTTTTGCTTGATTTGGCCGAGAGAGAGGGAGAGAGAGAGAGAAATCGCGAGAGAGAGGGAGAGACCGAGAGGGAGAGGAGGCGGAGCCGAGGAGGAGCCGCCGTGTCCCGCCGTCCGTTCGCCGTGTCCGTCCACCGTACGCCGTCGACCGTCCATCCTAGAGGCAAGTGGAGTCCTTTAACTTCTCTTGCTTGTTTGTATTGTTGGTTGCATGTTAGATTTTAGGTGCTTCAAGTGCGAAAAACCGAGGTAAGGCTTGGTTGTTTTCAAACCGTGTGACTGTTCTTGCTCGGTTGTAGGAGTCAGTAGCTTGTTTGAGCTTGCATATGTATTTGGAGTCCGATTTTGGCTTCGATGTCTTCACAGAAGTTGTAGCTAACGTCTTGTACTATAACATACTGAAATTTCGTGGAAAATGATGGACGTATGAAGGGTTAAAGTTCTATTATACGGAGACCTTAGATCTGTGAAGTTTTCACTGACCTCTTGCTGGATTCTTGTTTGCATGTTGATTTCTGTTGAAGATTTAACTTCTATGTCTTTATGAAAGTTGTAGGTAACACCTTAAACTACAACATACTCGAATTTGAAAATAAATGAACAAGTATAGCCTAGTAAATCGGCTAGATCTTGGAGACGATGGTTCTGGTGAAGTATTCCGAGACACCCGAGATTTCATGGACTTAAATGGTGACCATAATTTCGTTATTTGACCTAGATCTCTTCATGAAACTTGTAAAGGACACCTTGGTACATAACATAATAAAATTTCAGAGGAAAAGAAAGAGAATAGATGGGTGAAATCTTAATATTTCGGAGATGTGTATTCTGGACGACGCGGTAGTGGTTCCAGAGGTTTCGTGGGGTTGTATAAATTAATATAAAAAGAATTTGGCTTAAATTTCTTCATGAAAAATGCACGAAAATTTCTTGGCTATCACCCTGTAAAATTTCGTAATTTTTGGAGGCCATATGTGTATTTTAATCTAATTTATTTGGAAACTGTGCAATTCTGGTCATTATCCGAATATCATGTGCTATTTTGTGGAAATTGTGAAATTATGTGAAATCCAATTTGGCCATGAATTTCGTATGAAATTGTCATCCTATTGGTTTGTTTAGTGATTGTTTGAATATTATGATTTTGGGAAAATCATAGATATTAAATTTAATATGTATTTATGAAAATAATAAATATAATAATAAAATAATAAAATAATAAAAAAATAAAAAAATAAAAAAAAATAAAAAAGGATTATTTTATTGGCCATGAAGTCCATTGAATTTATTATGCATTGTTATATGACATTGGTGTATGTATGATCATAAATTGTGATGCATGTGTGAATCATATGCCATGTAATAATGAGATTAAAAGGATGGTGAATGTGGAAAATGATATGTGAGTAAGAGGTTGTGGTGGAGGATGAGGCCGGAATGTACAGAGATGCATTACTGGAATTCCCTGGGAGATTCAGGATTCTCAGAATGTGGGGGGCCGGAAGCCTTGTCGGAGGTCTTTGTCCGAAAGGAATACCTCGCGATGCCAGGATGTGGGTGCGGGATGCCTGGCTAGAAGGGTAAAGGCCGGAAGCCCTGTCGGAGGTTTTTGCCCGAAGGGAATGCCTCGTGATGCTAGTTGAGATGCGAGATGCCCGGAATATCGGGGGGCCGGAAGCCCGGTGGCTTGGGAGGCTGAATGCTGGGAACCCTGTCGGAGGTCTTTGCCCGAAGGGATGATAATTGAGAATGGGTGATGTGGTGATCAAATCTAAAGATAAAGATGGAAATTAATGCATGATTGTGATATGCATGATGATGTGATGATGTTGATGATGTGATGTGATATGATGATCACCTATGATATGATATGCATGATGATATGCATGATGATGTGATGATAATGATATGCGATATGATGATCACCTATGATATGATATGCATGATGATATGCATGATGATGTGATGATGATGATGATGTGATGTGATATGATGATCACCCATGATATGATATGCATGATGATATGCATGATGATGTGATGATGGTGATGATGTGATGTGATATGATGATCACCCGTGATATGATATGCATGATGATATGCATGATGATGTGATGATGATGATGATGATGATATGATGTGATATGATGATCACCTATGATATGATATGTATAATGATATGTATGATGATATGCATGATGATGATAATGACATGATATGTATAATGATATGCATGATGAAATGCATGATGATGATAATGATGTATGAGATGCCATGATGATGATATGTATGATATAATGATGCATGAATGCGCATGACATCAAAGGTAAGCAATGCCTGCATCGTATGATGATATGCTTGATGTATTTAGTTGTTATTGGATTTCCCTATCTGCTGAGTGGTTGTACTCGCCCCTTTTGGGGATAACATTTCAGATTAGCAGTATGCCGCTACCTATCGTCTCGCGGGGGGTGTTATGGTCTACCATCCGATGTAGAGGTCGAGTGTGCTGAGATAGACTGTCCTTCTGTTCTTGGACTGACTTTTATTCGAGTGCGCTGTCTAGTGATGTACGACATAGGCCTGGCTAGGGGCCCTGTCATTCAGGAGTTCATTTCTGTGCACGTTCGTCGGGATGGAGCGATGCGAGGGATGTTGCCACCGCCACCGCTTGATGCACCGGGTTGGGTGTGAGATCTGCGCACGATGAGTAGGAGCTGGATCTTTTTTGATGTAGATAGTCGACACTTTCGATGGGGGTTCGTATTCGTATGATGTTGAGGGTCGAGAGTTTCTTTTTGAGGTTTTAGGCTGGACATGGCAGAGTCCTAACTTTTCCTTGTTTTGTACCGACCCGAAGGGAATCCCATCTTGCTATATATATATGTAAGCAAAGTGTCGAAGTTGTTTATAAAATCCTGATGTTTAGCTGGTGTGTATTGGTATCATGGATTGGTAGGGGGATAGATGGTGATGTTTAATTTGCTTCCGTTATGAGTCGCTGGGACCGCTTTAAAAATAAAATAAAAATATATATATATATATGTGTGTGTGTGTGTGTGTGTGTGTGTGTGTGTGTGTGTGTGTGTGTGAATTACGATGCATCTTCTAAGAAGAACGGTAATAAGGAGTAACATTAGCGCTGGTGACAACCTGCGAAGGGTTCGGGGTGTCACAACCGCCTTTTTTGGTATCAGAGCGAAAGGTTATAGGTGGAGTGATAAGGAGCCTCATTTGGAATTGAGGAACATGATGACAATGCACACCATAGGATATAAAGCAAAATAATTGAATAACGGGTGATGGATATTCACTCATAGATCCCTAGTAGTTTGTTTTGAGTTATTTTTGGGTGTCAGTAACATGTATATGTTACTTATGTAGTAGCAATAATTGCTTTGAGTGGAGGCAGTGAGTCTCAGATTATTCCTGAGGCAATGCTTGGAAATTGCAGGAAAGTCATGGTTCGAGCTGGAAGTGCTCATCCATCGAGGGCTGAAGCCTTTGCTGCAAGGGCTGAACCCCGAATGGAAGATATCCTGCAGGCATTAGCCAATATTGGAAATGTGATGGAGAGGCAGGGCAGCAACAGCTTGGAGCAGAACGCCGTACTCAAGGACTAGTGGAGCAGTTTTTAAAGCTGAAGCCACTTAAGTTTAATGGAATGGGAAGTCCTGAGGAGGCGGAGCAATGGATTGATGGAATGGAACGAATTTTCCGGCTGTTGGACTGCACTGATGCTAAGAAAATAGTCTTAGCAGAGTACCGGTTGGAGGGAAATGCGAAGTTTTGGTGGAGAGCTTCGAAGGACATAATCTTTCTACCAGGTACTGATGTGAGCTGGGAGGAGTTTGTTAGAGCCTTCAATAGGAAGCATTTTTCTGATTGTGCTAAGGATAGGAAGATTACTGAATTTGTTCAGCTAGAACAAAAGGGGTTGACTGTAGATCAGTATGAGGCTAGATTTTCTGAATTGTCTAGATATGCTCCTAGATTGATTGAGGATTAGGAAGAGAAGGCTAAGAGATTCCTGAAAGGGCTGAGGACTGACATTAGAAAGCAACTGGTGCCTTTGAGCATAAGGGATTATAATGAGATTTATGAAAGGGCGCAGTTAGTGGAGCAAGAGTTGTTGAGGGAACGGTCGGAGTTTAAGAAACCGTTGAATTTTAGTGATATGAGAAAGGGGAAGAGGCCTTATTATGGTCAAGGACAGACCTGGAATGTGAAGAAGAAGAGTAATTTTGGGAATTTTGGAGGAGCAAGGAGTGGTCTGAATATAGGGAAAGCACCCTATTAGCCTGGTATTTGTCAGAGGTGTAATGGGAGACATGGCCCAGGACCTTGTACGGGACAACAGAAATGTTTTGGTTGTGGACAAGTGGGTCATCTTAGGAGGAATTGCCCACAAGAGAGGTCGCAAGTGAGTGTTGGCTCAGTGCGACAGGGATATTAGAGTGCTGTCAGGTCAAATCCGCAAGGAAATCCTCAGAGACAACCTGCACAAGGAAGGGTGTATGCAATCACCTAGGAGGAAGCGGAAGCTTCCAAAAATGTTATCTCAGGTACGATTCTTATTAATGGTGAAAAGTCATATGCATTGTTTGACACGGGTGCAACGCATTCATTTGTGTCTGAAAGATATAGATGTTTGAATAAGATAGAAGTTATGCCTCTTGAGACGCCTCTTTGTGTTTCCACGCCTTTAAAGGATATGGTATTGTCTACGTTGGTGTGTGGAAATTGTAAGATATCAATGGGAGGAAAGGACATGGAAATAGACTTGGTTGTAATGGCTATGTATGATTTTGATGTTATTATAGGAATGGACTGGCTTCGTAAGTATCGGGCTAGAATGGATTGTTATAGAAGAGTGATTCAATTCGTTTTACCTGATCAGTCTAGTTGTGAATTTTTAGGAGGCCAGACCCATTTTCCCGTAGCTCTTATTTCGGCAGTAGAAGCATGTAAGTTACTTGACAGAGGATGTCAAGGGTACCTAGCTATAGTTAGAGATTATGCCAGGGAGGAGCCTAATCTTGAGGAAGTTCGTGTAGTTAACGAATTTCAAGATGTATTTCTTGAGGAATTGCCTGGATTGCCGCCAGAGCGGAAGATTGAATTTGAAATTGAATTAATGCCTGGAACAGGACCAATATCAAAAGCCCCGTATAGAATGGCCTTAGTTGAGTTGAAGGAGTTGAAAGTGCAACTACAAGAATTGCTTGACAAAGGATTCATTAGACCAAGTGCTTCACCTTGGGGTGCACCGGTCTTGTTTGTGAAAAAGAAAGATGGATCGATGCGTTTGTGTATTGATTATAGGCAGTTGAACCAAGTGACCATTAAGAATAAGTATCCTTTGCCTAGAATTGATGATTTATTTGATCAACTCCAGGGAAGTTCGGTCTTTTCTAAGATTGACTTGAGATCGGGATACCATCAGTTGAGAATTAAGAAGGAGGACATTCCTAAGACTACGTTCAGAACTCGTTATGGACACTATGAGTTCCTTGTTATGCCATTTGGATTGACTAACTCCCCGGCTGCATTTATGGATTTGATGAATAGAATATTGCAGCCTTATTTAAACCAGTTTGTGATTGAGTTTATTGATGATATTTTGGTATATTCAAAAGGACCTAAAGAGCATGAGCAGCATTTGAGAATAGTTTTGCAGACCCTGAGAGAGCACAAGTTGTATGCCAAGTTTACTAAGTGTGAATTCTGGTTGGATCGGATAATATTTTTAGGACATGTGGTGTCAGGAAAATGAATTGCAGTAGACCCGGCAAAAGTTGAAATGGTAGTAAATTGGCCGAGACCGACGACACCCACTGAGATACGAAGTTTCTTAGGATTGGCTAGTTATTATAGGAGATTCATTGAAGGATTTTCACGACTGGCAGGACCTTTAACTAAATTGACCCGAAAGAATGTGAAATTTGAGTGGAATGGAGAATGTGAAAGGAGTTTTCAGGAGCTCAAAAGGAAATTGACTTCAGCTCCAATTCTAACTATACCTACTGGACCTGATGGTTTTACAGTGTATAGTGATGCATCTCACAAAGGACTAGGATGTGTGTTGATGCAGCATGGCAAAGTTGTAGCCTATGCATCCAGACAATTGAAACCTCATGAGCTAAATTACCCGACGCATGATTTAGAGCTAGCAGCTATAGTGTTTGCCTTGAAGATATGGAGACACTATTTGTATGGGGAAAAGTTTGAGATTTATACGGATCATAAGAGTTTAAAGTATCTGTTTTCACAAAAGGAGTTGAACATGAGACAAAGGAGGTGGATGGAGTTGTTGAAGGACTATGATTGTGAGATAAGATATCATCCAGGGAAAGCGAATAGAGTAGCAGATGCTCTTAGTCGTAAGTCGGCTATTTCCATAGCAAGTTTAAAGATAGCTAGTTTGAGAATGGCGGAATGGAAATTGTTAGAATTTGTAGCAAATTCAGAGTTCAAATTGGAAATGGATTGTCTTACTGGTATGCTTAGTGCATTGAGGATTGAGCCAGAGATTATCCAGAAAATTAAAATTCTGTAAGAATCTGACCCAGAGATTTTGAAAGTGAAAGATGCTATATCTTTAGTGAAAAGATCATAATTTCAGATCTCTGATGATGGAATAGTGAGATGTCAAGGACGACTTTGTGTTCCCGACAATGAGGAATTAAGGAAGGAAATTTTGTCGGAGGCACATAAGAGTAATTATAGTATCCACCCAGGAAGTACAAAGATGTACAGAAATTTGCGTCAGTAATTTTGGTGGAATGGTATGAAGGCAGATACGGCTAAGTACGTTTCTCAATGTTTGACGTGTCAGCAAGTAAAAGCGGAACATCGTAAACCCGCAGGACTTTTGAGACCATTAGATATTCCTGAATGGAAATGGGAACATATAACGATGGACTTTGTGCAAGGATTGCCGAGGACATCAAGGAATCATGATTCAATTTGGGTTATAGTGGATCGTTTGACTAAGTCGGCACATTTCTTAGCAATTCGCATGGACTACCCAATGGATAAGTATGCGGACATGTATGTAAGTTAAGTGGTATGCTTACATGGTGTTCCAGTGACCATTACTTCAGATCGAGATTCGAGGTTTACTTTGAATTTTTGGAGGAGTCTTCAAGTTGCGTTAGGATCTAAGCTTCAGTTTAGTACTGCTTTTCATCCTCAGATAGATGGTCAATCGGAAAGAGTAATCCAGATATTATTAGGACTAAAAAGATCCCATTAGTTAAGGTGTTATGGCGACATCATGATGTGGAGGAAGCCACATGGGAGAGTGAGGATCAGATAAAGGAAAAGTACCTTACTTATTTCAAGAAGGCGCGAGTGGTGTTTGAATTTCGAGGATGAAATTCTCTAAGGAGGGGAGAGTTGTGGCATCCCAGAAATTCAAAGCCAAGCCATAAGGTGTGTTAAAGTCTTTAATTAGGTGGTAGAATTTCCATGGCTTATGTTTTAGCCATTAGTATTTTAAATTTGATGATTTGTGCTTGTGATTGTGGAAATTTAAATTTAATAGATTAATAATCTATGCTTGGCCATAAGATTTATAAATTAAATTTCAATGAACAAAAATGCCCAAAGACTTTGGCCAAGATGAAAATTGGAATTCAAAAATATTTATAGAAGTAATTCAAAAAAAAAAAAAGAGGAAAAGGGGATTAAATTCGAATGGGCCTTGGATCCATTGGCCTAAAGCTTGGTGGGCCAAGCTAGTCGGCCCATTAGAGCCCAAAGGTGGCTGTCGACCAGCCCAAGGAGGAGTGGCCGGATGGCCCAAGCCCAAGCCCAACTCCAAAGCCCATCTTGCATGGATCAAGACAAGTGGCAAGGAGAAGGCCATGCATTGGCCATGGTAGAGGCAAGGTAATCATGAGCTTTAGGGGAAATAAAAGGGGAGAAGAGAGAGAAGGTGGCCGGTTTTTGCTTGATTCGGCCGAGAGAGAGGGAGAGAGAGAGAGAGAAATCGCGAGAGAGAGGGAGAGACCGAGAGGGAGAGGAGGCGGAGCCGAGGAGGAGCCGCCGTGTCCCGCCGTCCGTTCGCCATGTCCGTCCGCTGTACGCCGTCGACCGTCCATCCTAGAGGCAAGTGGAGTCCTTTAACTTCTCTTGCTTGTTTGTATTGTTGGTTGCATGTTAGATTTTAGGTGCTTCAAGTGCGAAAAACCGAGGTAAGGCTTGGTTGTTTTCAAACCGTGTGACTGTTCTTGCTCGGTTGTAGGAGTCAGTAGCTTGTTTGAGCTTGCATATGTATTTGGAGTCCGATTTTGGCTTCGATGTCTTCACAGAAGTTGTAGCTAACGTCTTTTACTATAACATACTGAAATTTAGTGGAAAATGATGGAGGTATGAAGGGTTAAAGTTCTATTATACGGAGACCTTAGATCTGTGAAGTTTTCACTGACCTCTTGCTGGATTCTTGTTTGCATGTTGATTTCTGTTGAAGATTTGACTTCGATGTCTTTATGAAAGTTGTAGGTAACACCTTAAACTACAACATAATCGAATTTGAAGATAAATGAACAAGTATAGCCTAGTAAATCGGCTAGATCTTGGAGACGATGGTTCTGGTGAAGTATTCCGAGACACCCGAGACTTCATGGACTTAAATGGTGACCATAATTTGGTTATTTGACCTAGATCTCTTCATGAAACTTGTAAAGGACACCTTGGTACATAACATAATAAAAGTTCAGAGGAAACGAAAGAGAATAGATGGGTGAAATCTTAATATTTCGGAGATGTGTATTCTGGACGACGCGGTAGTGGTTCCAGAGGTTTCGTGGGGTTGTATAAATTAATATAAAAAGAATTTGGCTTAAATTTCTTCATGAAAAATGTACGAAAATGTCTTGGCTATCACCCTGTAAAATGTCGTAATTTTTGGAGGCCATATGTGTATTTTAATCTAATTTATTTGGAAACTGTGCAATTCTGATCATTATCCGAATATCATGTGCTATTTTGTGGAAATTGTGAAATTATGTGAAATCCAATTTGGCCATGAATTTCGTATGAAATTGTCATCCTATTGGTTTGTTTAGTGATTGTTTGAATATTATGATTTTGGGAAAATCATAGATATTAAATTTAATATGTATTTATGAAAATAATAAATATAATAATAAAAAATAAAAAAATAAAAAAAATAAAAAGGGATTATTTTATTGGCCATGAATTCCATTGAATTTATTATGCATTGTTATATGACATTGGTGTATGTATGATCATAAATTGTGATGCATGTGTGAATCATATGCCATGTAATAATGAGATTAAAAGGATGGTGAATGTGGAAAATGATATGTGAGTAAGAGGTTGTGGTGGAGGATGAGGCCGGAATGTACAGAGATGCATTGCCGGAATTCCCTGGGAGATTCAGGATGCTCGGAATGTGGGGGGCCGGAAGCCTTGTCGGAGAGGTCTTTGCCCGAAAGGAATACCTCGCGATGCCAGGATGTGGGTGCGGGATGCCTGGCTAGAAGGGTAAAGGCCGGAAGCCCTGTCGGAGGTTTCTGCCCGAAGGGAATGCCTCGTGATGCTAGTTGAGATGCGAGATGCCCGGAATGTGGGGGGCCGGAAGCCCGGTGGCCTGGGAGGCTGAATGCTGGGAACCCTGTCGGAGGTCTTTGCCCGAAGGGATGATAATTGAAAATGGGTGATGTGGTGATCAAATCTAAAGATAAAGATGGAAATTAATGCATGATGGTGATATGCATGATGATGTGATGATGATGATGATGTGATGTGATATGATGATCACCTATGATATGATATGCATGATGATATGCATGATGATGTGATGATAATGATATGTGATATGATGATCACCTATGATATGATATGCATGATGATATGCATGATGATGTGATGATGATGATGATGTGATGTGATATGATGATCACCCATGATATGATATGCATGATGATATGCATGATGATGTGATGTGATATGATGATCACCCGTGATATGATATGCATGATGATATGCATGATGATGTGATGATGATGATCACCTATGATATGATATGATATGTATAATGATATGCATGATGATATGCATGATGATGATAATGACATGATATGTATAATGATATGCATGATGAAATGCATGATGATGATAATGATGTATGAGATGCCATGATGATATGTATGATATGATGATGCATGAATGCGCATGACCTCAAAAGTAAGCAATGCCTGTATCGTATGATGATATGCCTGATGTATTGAGTTGTTATTGGATTTCCCTATTTGCTGAGTGGTTGTACTCACCCCTTTTGGGGATAACATTTCAGATTAGCAGTATGCCGCTACCTGCCGTCTCGCGGGGGGTGTTTTATGGTCTACCATCCGATGTAGAGGTTGAGTGTGCTGAGATAGACTGTCCCTATGTTCCCGGACTGACTTTTATTCGAGTGCGCTATCTAGTGATGTACGACATAGGCCTGGTTGGGGGCCCTGTCATTCAGGAGTTCATTTCTGTGCACGTTCGTCGGGATGGAGCGATGCGAGGGATGTTGCCGCCGCCACCGCCTGATGCACCGGGTTGGGTGTGAGATTCGCGCACGATGAGTAGGAGTTGGATCTTTTTTGATGTAGATAGTCGACACTTTCGATGGGGGTTCGTATTCGTATGATGTTGAGGGTCGAGAGTTTCTTTTTGAGGTTTTAGGCTGGACATGGCAGAGTCCTAGCTTTTCCTTGTTTTGTACCGACCCGAAGGGAATCCCATCTTGCTATATATATATGTAAGCAAAGTGTCGAAGTTGTTTATAAAATCCTGATGTTTAGCTGGTGTGTATTGGTATCATGGATTGGTAGGGGGATAGATGGTGATGTTTAATTTGCTTCCGCTATGAGTCGCGCTGGGACCGCTTTAATATATATATATATATATATATATGTGTGTGTGTGTGTGTGTGTGTGTGTGTGTGTGTGTGTGTGTGTGTGTGTGTGTGTGTGTGTGTGTGTGTGTGTCTATAAATTACGACGCATCTTCTAAGAAGAAAGGTAATAAGGAGTAACATTGGCGCTGGTGACAACCTACGAAGGGTTCGGGGTGTCACAACGTGGCCTTTGCTGGCCGCTCGAAGCAACTCACGGTTGCTTCCTTCGGTCAACAATTCTCTCAATTGTTGACCGTCCAAGGCGTGGACGTGGCTGCGGTGCGGTGCTTCTCAGTCAACATTTCCTTTCTTCTGTTGACTACAAAAGAGACGTGGGCATGGGCTGCATGGTGGCCAATCTCTTCTATTATTATATGGCAAGAATTTGTGGCCATTGATGGAATTGTTCGCATGGCCATTCAAGGAGAATTTTTTCTCCTCAATGTTTTGGGACGTCGAGTAGCGATGAAATGATAGCCTAATGCTATACTGACGATGATGATGAAATAGTGTCCATAAATGGCACCAATGACACATTTCAACGATACTTCCGTCTATTTGTCACAAATAGTCACATATTCGAGGTCAAGCAAAAATCTGGATGCCACACCTGAGATATCGCATTTAAAATCGGTCAAGGTAAGGTGCATGAGGATCGGGACATGACAATAGAGGCATTAATAACACGTCCCATCCCCCACGATTGTTAAAGGTGACATCCATTTCGGTGCATTGGACATCCACACCTAAAAAAGTGGCCAAGTTGTTGGCATGAGAAACACATAACAGAGGCATTAAAAAACACATCCCACCGCTAACAATATTAGAAAGTGACATCTATTTTAGTGCATTAAATATCCACACCAAAAAAAGAAAAATGGCCAAGTTGTCAGCATGGGTAATGCATGACAGAAGGCATTAATAACATGTCCCATTGCTAACGATTGTAGAAAGTTACTATAAGCAACAACGTAATTCTTTAATGTGAAAAATACAAGACAATGGATCTTTGATCTTCATAATTTTTACAATAAGAGTGATGAAGACATGCCTTTTGTGACATCCAGATTTTGGACCCATTTGATTTGTGAGCTAGGAATATAGAATGTAGCAATGGTAATGAGATCAGTTAAATTGACACTATTGAAAATGTGTCAATGGCGGGATTGAAAGACAATGGTTTTTGAATGGTAACTTTTGAGACTCATTAGATAAATTCTAGATTTAATTTATGGTCAATGTCTAATGTACATGACAATTAGACCCAAATGGTTCCATTTTCACTCATGGACCCGGCCCACTCTCTCTCTCTCTCTCTCTCTCTCTCTCTTTCTCTTCCTTTCCCGCCACCATGTGTCAAGACGGCAAGCCATTTGGTACCGGCCTCACATGAGACCAATAGAATCACATGCAATAGAAATTGCCTTGAATTAAAAGACCCATTTTCTCTCCCTCTCATTTTCTCTCGGCTCATCTCTCGACTTGACTTTCTCTCTCCCTCTGGTTGATCACTCACCATCTCTCCCCCGATCACTCGCAACTTAATTTTTGTTAAGGCTAACAATCCAACCTAAAGGAGGGGTAAATAGGTTGTTTTCAAACTTTAATGAGCTTTTGCGAAAATTAGCTCACTGCTAAGTAAAGATCGCATCGACTTGATGTTTAAACAAATACTATGACATCCGTCCCACAGCCGCTTGTCCTTCTACATACGTCACCTTGGCGAAAATGACGCCGGAGAGCATTAATGTGGCTCTATGGCTAAGTGTACTATTGGGGGTTGAAATCCCATCCTGTCTTGTGTGAACCAGAGAAGGATCTTGAGGAGGAGGACTGAAATCCCATCCCGTTTTGTGTGAACCTTGTGTTCTTGTAGATAGGTGTGAGATCAGACCTTTGTGAATAGTATGGTAAAATACTATGGGTTGTGCTATGTATAAAAGTAAGGTTATGAATTTCATTATAAAAAAAATGGTCCTACTTTTCTATCACATTGCTTTATTGTCTGGGGATTTATAATTGCTTCCGCATGTGCTTATGAAAATGAAAGGATCGGCGATACGTAGTCCAGGGATATCGCATTTAAAATCGACCAAGGTAAGAGATGTGCGCGTGCCTGAGGATGGGGGCATGACAATAGAGGCATTAATAAGATGTCCCATCACCCACGATTGTTAAAGGTGACATCCATTTCGGTGCATTGGACATCCACACCTAAAAAAGTGGCCAAGTTGTTGGCATGAGAAACACATAACAAAGGCATTAAAAAACACATCCCACCGCTAACAATTTTAGAAAGTGACATTTGTTTTAGTGCATTAAATATCCACACCAAAAAAAAGAAAAATGGCCAAGTTGTCAGCATGGGTAATGCATGACATAAGGCATTAATAACATGTCCCATTGCTAACGATTGTAGAAAGTTACTATAAGCATTAACGTAATTCTTTAAAGTGAAAAATACAAGACAATGGATCTTTGATCTTCATAATTTTCACAATAAGAGTGATGAAGACATGCCTTAGGTCACGTGATTTTTGGTGAAGGACTTTTCGTGGACCTGACTAAGATTGAAGTAGTGATCAACTGGCCTAGACCGATGACAGTGACAGAGATCAAAAGTTTCTTAGGATTGACATGTTATTATAGACTATTCGTGGAAAGGTTTTCAGTAATAGCCATGCCTCTAACCCAATTGCTAAAGAAGGAAGAGAAGTTTGTATGGATGGATAAGTGCGAGTGTAGTTTCCAAGAGCTTAAGCAGAAGCTGACTATTGCACCCGTGTTGACGATTCTGTCTGGTCCTAGAGGATATGAGATCTTTAGTGATGCGTCATTTAGAGGACAGGGTTGTGTTTTAATGCAAGATGGAAGGGTTGTTGCATACGTGTCCTGTCATTTGAGGCCTCATGAGTTGAATTACCCAACGCATGACTTAGAACTCCCAACGATTATTTTCGCTCTGAAGATTTGGAGACATTACTTGTGCGGAGAAAGGTTCCAAATCTTTACAAACCATCATAGTTTAAAGTACTTGTTCTCTCAGAAGGAGTTGAACACTAGACATCGTGGTTGGATGAAATTTCTAAAGGATTATGACCGTGACAATTTGTATCACCTCGGAAAAGCTAATAAGGTTGCAGATGCGTCGAGTTGAAAGTCTTCGATTGCACAGATGATGGTTCAGGAATGGATCCTACTCAAAGGAGTTCGAGATTAATTTTTTAAGTTTGAGATGGGCCACCTTTCAAGTCTTATAGCCATCCTCAAAATTGAATTGGAAGTGTAGATAAGGATTAAGACGTTATAGTTGACAGATCCAGAGATCCAGAAAATTTTGCAAAAGGATGCAAAAAAGAGAATGGCTGATTTTCAAATTTCTGAAGATGAAACACTAAATTTTCATGGATGATTGTGTGTACTTGACGATGCAGAGCCTAAGGAGGAGATCTTGTTAGAAGCTCATCTTAGTAGTTATAGCATTCATCCAGGTAGTACAAAGATGTATCAGAACTTGCGTTAACACTATTGGTGGACCGGTATGAAGGTGGATATCGCCAAACTTGGCGCCAAGTGTCTGACATGCCAGCAAGTGAAAGTACAACATTGTAAGCCGAGAGGACTTTTGCAACCTCTCGAGATTCCCGAGTGGAAATGGGAACATATCACAATGGATTTTGTGATGGGCTTACCAAGGAGTCAGCGATGTAATGATTCCATATGGGTTGTAGTTGACAGATTGATGAAGTCTGCTCACTTCATCGCCGTACGAAAGGACTATGCATTAGATAGATATGCTGAGTTGTACATGCGACAGATAGTTCATCTGCATGGAGTGCCGGTAACGATCACGTTAGATCAATACCTGAAGTTCATAGCAGCTTTCTGGAAAATTTTACAGACTGCCTTCGGAACAAAGTTACAGTACAGCACGACCTATCATTCGTAGATGGATGGCCAGTCTGAGAGGACAATTCAAACCCTCGAGGACATGCTGCGAGTTTGCATGTTGGATTTTAAAGGAAGCTAGGAGGAATAAATTCATCTAATTGAGTTCGCCTACAACAACAATTATCAACAAAGTATCTAAATGACGCCATTTGAAGCGTTGTATAGCAGAGCTTGCAGGACTCTAGTCTATTGGGATGAAGTTAGAGAGCGTAAGATCACTGGCCCTGAGTTGGTTCAACAGTTAATGGACGCCGTCAAAGTCATTCGAGAAAGACTTAAGACTACTTAGAGTTGCCAGAAAAGTTATGCAGATAAGTGACGAAGACCATTGAAATTCCAAGTTGGTGAACACATATTTCTTAAAGTGTCACCAATGAAGGGTACTTCGCGCTTTAGCAAGAAAGGAAAGGTGAGTCCGAGGTACGTCGGTCCCTTTGAGATTTTGGAGCGAATTGGGACTCTGACGTATCGTCTTGCGTTGTTGCCAAGACTTGCACAAGTGCATCATGTCTTCCACCTGTCGATGTTGAGAAAGTATGAGCTTGACCCAACCTACGTGCTAAATTTTGAATAGTTAGACGTGCACGAAAGAGTGTCGTACATGGAGAGACAGTTCAGATCATGGACAGAATAGAGCAAGTGTTGCATACCAACACAGTTTTTTTTGGTCAAAGTGGTCTAGTAACACCACGAAATAGAAGGAGCAACGTGGGAAAGCGAAGCATCGATGATACGTCAATACCCCTACCCTTTTGAAAAAGGATTGTAAGGGTTTAAATTTCAAGGACAAAATTTTTATAAGAGAGGTCATCCTGAAAATTCCTCATTGTTTCAATAATATGAAATGGGTTTTTCGTCGACACCCCTATGGTCCTTTTTCTTTGAGTTGATCTGTCACACCCCGACCCTTGAGAGCACGCACATCCCTCTGTGGTTAATATAAAAGCGACTTTCCCAAGTCGTGTCGCCAACTCATTCATTATTAATACACACGTGGAAGTGAAACAATAAACCCCTGAAAACAAATAGCATGGGATATGAAAGTAGGGCAACATTTCAAAAAAGCCAACTTTCATAAAATATGGGGTTTAGCTACAAAACAAGTTTGGTCAAAAGTCTACAAAAGGTCGGCTCTAAAAAAGAAACTGTCCTACGACATACTAGTTGGACACACACGTCGATCCTTCAGACTCCACCTACACAGACTTCGGGGCTTTGGGTCCTCCACAACCACCACCTAAGGACTTGAAAAGATAAGCCCACGACCGGATGAGACATTGTCTCAGCGAGTTCACCCCTTAAACCCCTATTAGGAAGGAAATAGACCAAAGGGTGGCATAGCCACACACCACATAGAGGACTTACCTTGCCTTAGTCCTTCTTGCACGTTAGCACAATTCATGTCTCATATACATGCAATCATCACTCAACAATTGGAACGCATCATACCGAATCTCAATCAATGACTCATTCTAATTATTAATCACAGCCACACATACGGGCACGGCCTACTCCGGGTTAGGCGGTCTTCTAGTGTAACTAGGTCAATCACGGCCCAATGGGCACAACCTACTTCCAAGTTCGGCGGTAAATCACGGCCCAATGGGCACACCCATACTTTGGCGGTTAATCACGGCCCAATGGGCACAGCCTATTCCAAGTTAGGCGGTAAATTTCGGCTTAATAGGCATAGCCTATTCCAAGCTAGGCAGTTTTCTGGCTTAGCTAGGTGTCATAACCAAATGCTCATGATTCATAATCACCATATAATTTCACAACTCATCAATCAATTGTACAAACCAACCATCAATTGCATAATCTAACTAATTCACAATTACCACACAACTGCACAATCATCATTCCATTGATCAATTCAGAAATCAATTGCATATTCTAGCCATACCATAGTGATCAGCTCAAAATTCTATCGAGCGACTCTCCAAGCATAATTTCCAAAAAATATTAATTAATTAATAATTAAATAAATTCCGAAAATTAATTTGATATAAATAATAAATAATATAATTTAAATAATTAATTAAAAGTCTAATCATGCTTACACCAATCTAATTGCATAATTAGACTAATTAATCCATCTACTAAACTAATCAAGTACTTAATCTAATCAATACTTAAATAAATTAATCTAGCCACCTAAACATACTTAGCATAATCTAAACACCCCTTAAGCATCATTAACTCCATAAATGGAGATTAGTGAGTAAACTCATTGGTTTAGCATTGCGGTGAGTCCACGGCAACGGCGATGCAAAGGTGAGCGACAATCCTCTTAGCGTTAACACCAACCAAGGCCGGGAAGGGCTCGGAAACGGGCCATGAAGTCCCAAAGCCTTGCTAGTTTTCTGCTTCTGTTCTTGGCTAAACCGAAGGGCTAAACCAGTGGTTGCTTTGGGGTAGAAATAGCGAGGAACGGGCTGGTCGGAGCTCTGGCAAGCAGTTGGCTGGCAATTAGCGGCACTTAAGGGTCAAAGGGGACTTGCTGGTGGTTGGTAGGGGTGGAGGTAGGGTTGAAATGGGGAGAAAATGGCTGAAAATTGTGAAACAGTGCACTCGGGTGGCCTCCAGGCGGTTCGGCGAGCCATTTCTTCTCGTCGACGTGTGGGTCGACTGACTCCTTCTAGTGAACAGCGAGGTGCTCTCATATAGTTTGGATGTGCTGAAGACGATGGTGGGTGGACTGTGAGTTGATTTGCATGAGAAGGTAACTTTTAACTCAAATTTTTGGGGAAAAGTCAGTTGGAGCAAAAATTAGTAGAAGAAGAAAACAAGGGGGAAAAGGCTATGAATTTGCTTGGGTTGAAGAGGGAAGAGAGAGAGAAGTGAGGGCTGGTTTCTCTGGTTCTTTGAGCTTCCAAAAAGCTTCAACAATGGATAAAGTGAGGCTTGGGAGGAAGAAGATAAGGCTAAAAGCTTGAAGGGGGGCCACCAAACTTTCTAGATGGCTTTCCTTGTCCCATTTGAGCTCAACCAACATGCCCCACCACATGGGCTGTCATCCTCTGCCATTTGTAGCTCCTTGGCTTCTCCAACAAGCCTCCCAAAGGGTCCAAACGTTGCACACCATGGGGGCCTATGAATTTGGGACATTTGTTCTTTAATTTCATTCAATTCCCCTTCAATTCATCTCCAATTGGACTCAATTTGATGTCCATAAATCCAACCAAGGTGCTATCATCCCAACCAACATTTTTCCTCACCAATTAGTCCAACTTGACGTCCATGGGTGTGCTAAAAAACTGTCTCACAAATTTCTCGATCCAAAATATCCTTTGGATTTTTTGCTGAAAATCTCAGTTTGCTGAAAAATCTTCGGAGGATGAGTCAACATTCCTAAAATGATTTGTGACATGACAGGACTTCCAATTTTTGAAATCGGGTTTAATTTCACGGTTAATTTCAATCTGTTGCGATTTCAGCGCGTCCTAATCTAGCGGGTAGCTTTTAGGAATTTTTAGTGCAATTGAACCGTGGTCGATTATTTTCGAGCCTACGTACATCTTCGACACATTGTCGATTATTTTCAAATACGGACACAGGGTACCAAAACGACAGAGAATTCGGTCTAATGCCGATCGACAAGAATTTTGCAATTGGGTGGAATCACCCACACTTAATCACATGGCTCTATCGAATCGACCTATTTCCGATCTCTGGTCGATCTGTGCCGTAATAACCCTTGTAGATTAGCGCAGTCGAGTAGTCGATTCCTGGTCGAATTCTCAAGTCTATTGCGTTTAGATCCCTTAACGACTTCACCTGATAGACTTGTTATCTCGTGAGTGGCCTACTCAGAGAAAAAAACTATAGGCGCGTCGATGAAAAGCCCGACTTATTCAATTGAAAACAGAATTGGAAAATCAGGATGTCACAACTCTTCCCCTCTTATAAAAATTTCATCCTCGAAATTTAAACCTTTACAAATCTTTAAACAAAAAGGTGAGGGTACAATCGTCTCATTGACTCTTCACTTCCTTAGGTTACTCCTTTAGTGTCATGATGTTGCCAGACCACTTTGACCAACTGGATGGTCTTGGTGCGCCAAACTTGTTCTTTTCCATCCACAATCTGAACCAGGCGTTCCACGTACAACACTTTGTCGTCCATGTCTAAATCCTCAAATTTCAGCACATGGGTCAGGTCGGGCTCATACTTCCTCAATGTCAACATGTGAAAGACGTCATGCACTTGCGCCGGTCTTGGTGGTAATGCAAGACGATACGCTAGGATCCCGATTCTTTCAAGAATCTCGAATGGACCTACGTACCTCGGACTCAACTTTCCTTTCTTGCCAAAGCGCAAAGTGCCCCTCATTGGTGACACCTTCAGAAAGATGTGATCACCAACTTGGAACTCCAACGGCTTTTGACGTTTATTGGTGTAGCTTTTCTGACGGCTCTGAGCGGTCTTCAATTTGTCTCTGATGATGCCAACTGCTTCCACTAATTGCTGAACCAACTTTGGGCCAGTGATCTTCTGTTCTCGAACCTCATCCCAACACACTAGCATTCTGCACGTCCTGCCATACAACACTTCAAAATGAGTCATTTGAATGCTTTGTTGATAGCTATTGTTGCAGGCAAACTAGACAAGGTGAAGCTGTTCTTCCTAGCTTCCCTTGAAATCCTACACGCAAGCTCGCAGCATGTCTTCGAGGGTTTGAATCATCCTCTCAAACTGGCCATCTGTTTACGGATGATAAGCCGTACTGTACTGTAGTTTCGTTATGAAAGCAGCTTGCAAACTATTCCAAAATGTAGCTGTGAATCTCAGGTCTCATTCAGAAGTAATTGTAACCAGTACTCTATGCAGACGAACTATTTGATGCATGTACAACTTTACATGCCTATCCAAATCAAGGTCCTTTCGTATTGCGATGAAGTGAGCCGACTTCGTTAGTCTGTTGACCACTGCCTAAATGGAATCATTAACCCTCTGACTCTTCCATAAGCCCGTCACAAAATCCATTGTGATATGCTCCCATTTCCACTCGGGTATCTCAAGAGGTTGCAGAAGTCCTCTTGGCTTACAATGCTGTACCTTCACTTGCTGACACGTTAGACACTTGGCGACATGCTTGGCGACATGCTTGGCGATGTCTGCTTTCATACTAGACCACCAATAATGTTGACGCATGTTCTGATACATTTTCATACTACCATGATAAATGTTGTAACTGCTACGATGAACTTCTGATAAGATCTTTTTCTTAAGTGCTGCATTGTCAGGTACACACAATCATCCTCGGAATCTTAACATTCTGTCCTTAGAAACTTTAAAGTCATCATTCTTCTTTTCGGTGTTCTCTTGCAGAATCTTCTAAATCTCCGGGTCTGTCCACCAAAGCATTTCGATCCTTATCTGCACTTCTGGCTCAATTCTAAGGGTGGCCATAAGGTTCGAAATGTGGCCTATCTCAAATTTGAAAGCCGAATCTCGAGCTCTCTCGAGTAAGCTCCACTCCTTAATCATCATATGTGCTACTGAAGACTTTCGACTCAGTGCATCAGCGACCTTATTCGCTTTTCCAGGATGATACAAGATATCACAATTGTAATCATTTATGAGTTCCATCCAGCGACGCTGTCTCATATTCAATTCATTTTGAGAGAATAGATATTTGAGATTTTGATGGTCAGTGAAGATCTGGAATCTTTCTCCGCATAGAAAATGTCTCCAAATCTTCAGGGGGAAAATAATTGCTGCGAGTTCCAAGTCATGCTTCGGGTAATTCAGCTCATGAGGTCTCAATTGACAAGACATATGCAACAACTCTACCATGTTGCATCAACATGCAACCCAATCCTCTAAGCGATGCATCATTGCAGATCTCGTATCCTCTAGGACCAGATGAAATGGTCAGCACAAGTGCAGTAGTCAGCTTCTACTTAAGCTCTTGGAAACTACACTTGCACTTGTTTGTCCACACAAACTTTTCTTCCTTCTTCAGTAGTCGAGTCAATGGCGATGCGAAAGATGAAAACCCCTCTACGAACCTTTTGTAATACCCCGCTAAACCTAGAAAACTTCTGATTTCTATCACTGTCGTTGGTCTTGACCAATTGATCACTGCTTTGATCTTACTTAGGTCCACAGAGATTCATTCTCTTGAAATCACATGACCTAGGAATGCCACACGAGCTAACCAAAACTTGCACTTACTAAACTTGGCGTACAGCTCATGATTTCATAGAGTATGAACCACTATCCTCAAGTGCCTTTTGTGATTCTCTAGACTTCTTGAGTACACTAGGATATCATCGATGAACACGATTACGAACTAATCTAGATACTCTTTGAAGACTCAGTTCATTAAATCTATGAAAGCAGCTGGAGCGTTCGTTAATCCGAACAGCATTACAATAAACTCATAATGATCGTATCGAGTACGAAATGCTGACTTCGGTATGTCCTTCTTCTTGATCCTTAGCTTGTGATATCCCGTCCTCAAGTCGATCTTAGAGAATATCGATGCTCCTTGTAGCTGGTCAAAGAAGTCATCGATCCTCAGTAGTGGATACTTGTTCTTGATCGTCACCTGATTGAGTTGACGATAGTTGATGCACAAACGCAACAAACCATCCTTTTTCTTCACAAACAGAATTGGTGCTCCCTAGGTGATGCACTAGGGCGTATGAACCCTTTATCCAAAAATTCTTGCATTTGCATCTTCAATTCCTTCAACTCAGACAACATCATCCGGTAAGGAGCCTTAGAGATTGGCTATGTCCGGGTGCTAACTCGATCACGAACTCAATTTCTCTCTTTGGCGGCAGACTTGGCAATTCTTTCAGGAATATATCTGGAAATTCTTGCACCACTAAGATGTCTTCGATCTTCAGCTCCTCAACTGTCGTATCCACGACAGTTGTCAGGTAACCTTGACAACCCCTATCTAACAAACGAGTTGCGTCAAACGACGAGATCAAGGTAATCAAGGGTCCTCCTCGATTCCCCACAAACTCGAAACTTTCACCCTCTAACGAGTTAAACTGAATCGCTTTACGATAGCAGTCCATCTTAGCTCGTTGCTTGGTGAGCTAGTCCATGCCAACTATTACATCAAAATCATACATGGCTAGGACTATTAAATCTATCCTCCCCTCTCACTCACCAATCGTTAACTTGTAACCAAAACAACCCAATATAGTTAAGACCTTATCCTTTAACGGTGTAGATATGCTAACTACTGACTCGAACAATTCAGGACTCAATCCTACCAACTTAACAAACTGCTCAGCTATAAAGGAATGAGTGGTGCCAGGGTCAAATAAAGTATATGTAGCATGGTCGTTCAACGAGACCGTACCTGTAATCACATTAGGCGCATCATTAGCTTGTCCTCTTGTAATAACATATGTCCTTCCCTGAGCTGGAGGTCTGTTCAGTCCACCCTGCTATGTAATTTGAGGCGTAAACCCTTTATTCAGACCCAACGGTGGCGGCAGTGGTAACTGCGGTCCCATTTGCCTTCTGGGGCAATTCTTGGCTATGTGACCCTATTGGCCAAACTCGAAACAAGCACCTGTCCTAGACGGGCACAGGGCTGAACCATGTCGTCTTCTGCAAAAACGACACACGTCATCCCATCTTGGTGCTGACTTTCCTATACCACCCTTCCTATTGGGTGGGACATGGTACTTTCCTCCTGACATCGGTCTCTTCCTAAATCGATTCCCATCTCTGTTTGAACCGAACCTTGAACCAGATGCAGCAGTCTATTCACTCAAGTCTCTCTCTACTATCTGGGCTTGACCATAAACCTCGTTATAATCCTTCAGGTCTAATGGCAATAGTGGACTCCTTAGCTTTGGTCGGAGGCCGTTCTTGAACCTTCGAGCTTTCTGTTTTGGATCTTCCACCAGTCTTGGTGCATACTAAGACAGTTTAGCAAACTTAGCCTCATATTCATCCATGGTCATCATCCCTTGACGGAGGCATTGGAATTCCTCCATCTTCCGTTCTCGGGCGCTACCAGAATAATACTTGTTGTTGAAGGCTATGAGAAAGGCGTTCCATACCAAAACCATGCCTTCTGGGAAAACTGTGCCTCTGGTGGCACTCCACCACGTATTCACATTACCCTGCAACTAGTATATTGCAAGGACCACCTTCTCCTTCTCAGTGCACATCAGAAGTGCAAAGGCTTTTTCTAGATCTTGGATCCAGAGCGACGTAGCTTCAAGATCTCCTATGCCATTGAACCTCGATAGGTTCAGCTTCAAGAATTGCTCCATGAGCTTATGAATTGGTCTCCCAGCAACCATGTTCCCAGGTGGAACATCAACAGGTGCAGCTATAGCTGCAGTCTTAGCGGCAGTAGCAACGACAACAGTAGCAGCGGCTGCAGTGATGGTAGCTTGACTCTGGGCCTGCTGCCCCATCACATCTCTCATGACCTCAAGCACCTACATGATCCCTTCGATCCTGGGATCACCAGGGGTTGCTACCCCATCACCTACAAGAGGCGGTGCTACTTCACTAGCGCTGGCCTCAGCCTACACTCTACCACGGCTACCTTGGGTATCGATCCTAGCCGGCGTGCTACCTTGAGTAACTGGACCCATGGTCCTCTGTCTAGGAGTCCTCTCCGATCGATCACTCATCTACAAGATCCTTATAAATACCTGTTTTCCAATTCCAATACCAAATTAGAATTTGAGTGATCCACACCAAATAATTTATCACTCAATTATCAAACACATGCACTAGCATAAGAGAAGCCTTTCTTATTAACTATCCCATGACCCATTGCATCTTATAACTTCATACACAGATTTGCTCTGATACCACTTCAATGGGGATGTCACGCCTTGATCCTCGAGCGTGCGCACATCCCTTTGCGGTCGATATAAATGCAACATTTCTAGGTCGCGTCGCCGACCCATTCATTATTAATACACATGCGGAAGCGAAACAATAAACACCTGACAACAAATAGCATGGGATAGGAAAGCAGGGCAACATTTCACAGAAATCAACTTTTATAAACAATGGGGTTTAGTTACAAAACAAGTCTGGTCAAAAGTCCACAAAAGGTTGGCTCTCAAAAAGAAGTTGTCCTACGACATATTAGTCGGACACACACACCGATCCTTCAGACTCCACCTCCACAAACTATGGGGCTTTAGGTCCTCCACAACCACCACCTAAGGACCTGAAAAGACAAGCTCACGACGAGGTGAGACATTGTCTCAGCAAGTTCACCCCCTAAACTCCTATTAGGAAGGAAATACACCCAAGGGTGGCATAGCGACACACCACATAGAGGACTTACCTTGCTTTAGTCCTTCCTGCATGTTAGCACAATTCATGTCTCATATACGTGCAATCATCACTCAACAATTGGAATGCATCATACCGAATCTCAATCAATGACTCATTTTAATTATTAATCACAACCACACATACGGGCACGGCCTACTCCGGGTTAGGTGGTCTTCTGGTGTAACTAAGTCAATCACAACCCAATGGGCACGGCCTACTCAATGTGAGGCAGTATTCACGGCCCAATGGACATAGCCATACTTTGGCAGTTAATCACAACCCAATGGGCATAGCCATACTTCGGCGGTTAATCACGGCCTAATGGGCATAGCCTATTTCAAGTTAGGCGGTAAATCTCGGCCCGATAGGCATAGCCTATTCCAAGCTAGTCGGTTTTCTGGCTTAGCCAAGTGTCATAACCAAATGCTCATGATTCATAATCACCATACAATTTCACAACTCATCAATCAATTGTACAAACCAGGCATCAATTGCATAATATAACTAATTCACAATTACCACGCAACTGCACAATCATCATTCCATTGATCAATCCAGAAATCAACTGCATATTCTAACCATACCATAGTGATCAGCTCAAAATTATATCAAGCGGTTCTCTCGGAAAAATTTCCGAAAAATATTAATAAATTTAAAATTAAAAAATTCCGAAAATTAATTTAATTTAAATAATAAATAATATAATTTAAATAATATTTAATTTTAATAAATAAATAAATAATTAAAATAATTAATTAAAAGTCTTATCATGCTTACTAATCTAATTGCATAATTAGACTAATTAATCCATTCACTAAACTAATCAAGTACTTAATCTAATTAACATTTAAATAAACTAATCTAACCACCTAAACATATTTAGCAAAATCTAAACACCTCTTAAGTATCATTAACTCCATAAGCAGAGAGACTAGTAAGTAAACTCATTGGTTTAGCATTCCAGTGAGTCCACGGCGACGATGATGTGAAGGCAAGTGATAATCCTCCTAGCGACGACACCAACCAAGGCTAGGAAGGGCTCGGCAACGGGCCATGAAGTCCCAAAGCCTTGTTGCTTTTTTTGCTTTTGTTCTTGGCTAAACCGAAGGGATGAACCGGTGGCTGGTTTGGGGTTGAAACAGCGAGAAACGGGCTGATCGGAGCTTCGACGAGCAGTTAGCCAGCAACCAGTGGCACCTGAGGGTCACGGGGGACTTGCTAGTGGTTGGTATGGGTAGAGGTAGGGTTGAAATGGGGGAGAAACTGGCTGAAAATCGTGAAACAGGCAAAACAGTGCATCGAGTGGCTTTTAGGCGATTTGGCGAGCTGTTTCTTCTCACCGGCGTGTGGGTTGGCCGACGACTCCTTCTGGCGAACGATGAGGTGCTCTCGTATGGTTTCAATGCGTTGAAGATGATGGTGGGTGGAGCGTGAGCTAATTCACACGGGAATGTAACTTTTAACTCGAGTTTTTGGAGAAAGGTCAGTTGAAGCAAAAACTAGTAGAAGAAGAAAACAAGGGGGAAAAGAATTTGCTTGGGCTTAAGAAGGAAGAGAGAGAGAGAAGTGAGGGCTGGTTTCTCTGGTTCTTTGAGGTTCCACAAAGCTTTAACAATGGATAAAGTGAGGCTTGGGAGGAAGAAGATAGGGCTAAAAGCTTGAAAGGGGGCCACCAAACCTTCTAGATGGCTTTCCTTGTCCCTTTTGAGGTCAACCAACATGCCCCACCAAATGGGCTGTCATCTTCAGCCATTTGCAGCTCTTTGGCTTCTCCAACAAGCCTCCTAAAGGGTCCAAATGTTGCACACCATGGGGGGCTACGAATTTGTGACATTTGTTCTTCAATTTCATTCAACTCCCCTTCAATTCCACTCCAATTGGACTCAATTTGATGTCCATAAATCCAACCAAGGTGCCATCATCCCAACCAACATTTTTCCTCACCAATTAGTCCAACTTGGTGGC
The DNA here is from genome assembly GCA_017140165.1 of Eucalyptus shirleyi. Taxonomy (NCBI): domain Eukaryota; kingdom Viridiplantae; phylum Streptophyta; class Magnoliopsida; order Myrtales; family Myrtaceae; genus Eucalyptus; species Eucalyptus shirleyi. Next base: position 27,010,966 of record CM029446.1, read on the forward strand.
CATGGGTGCGCTAAAAAACGGTCCCACGAATTTCCCGATCCAAAATATCCTTTGGATTTTTTGTTGAAAATCTCGGTTTGCAGAAAAATCTTTGGAGGATGAGTTGACGTTCCTAAAATGATTTGTGATATGACAAGACTTCCAATTTCTGAAATCAGGTTCAATTTCACAATTAATTTCAATCTGGTGCGATTTTTAGTGCAATTGACCTGTGGTCGATTATTTTCGAGCCACATGTACATCTTTGACACATTGGCGACTCTCAATTGTCGTGAAAATCTCAAGGTTCCAAATACCAACACAGGATACCAAAATGAGGAATGCAATTGCTCGTTGAGCTTTCTCAATACTCAGAATCTCCCTCACTTTGTTGAAGGTGAAGATAGAGAGGGAACTTGCAAGAAATTTTCAGATCTTGGTGCTAATGCCTGAGCCCTGGTCCATTGAGGCTAGGCCTAAAACCCTAATGATTGTGCCCATGCCCCAATATTTGGGTTAAGGTCCACAAAAGGCCATGCCTAAATTTATTGAGGCTAAGCCCATGACTTGGGTCCTCGTGCTTGGGTCCATCAAGGTCGAGCATGGGACCTAGGTGCCCGTGCCCTGATCTTCGGCACTTGAAAATATAATTGGAAAATCAGGATGTCACATGATCACTCACGAGTTAACTGATTTATTAGGTGAAGTGGTTAAGGGATATAAACGCGGCAAACTTGAGAATTCGATCGGAAATTGATGGCTTGACCGTGATAATCGGCAAGGGTCATTAGGGAACCGTTATAATCGATTAGTGATCAAATATAGAACAATTTGATGGAAACGCGCAATTAAATGGTGTATGATTCCACTTGATTGCAAAATTTACATCGAACAACTATAACCCAATTTTTTTGTTGATTGTGTATTCGGTACCTATAATTGAAATCTTAAGATTTTTACAACAATCAAACGTCGCCTATGAGTCGGAGATGCACAAATGTGGATAAAAAATTATCGATCACATGTCAAACGCAAGAAAATCCCTAAAAGCTACCCGGTAGGTTGGGTCGCGCTAAAATCGCATTCGGTTGATTTTAACCACGAAATTGAATTCGATTCTAAGAATCGAACGTTCGAGCGTGTCACAATTTATTTTTAGGATCTCATCTCATCTTTCGAGAAATTTCCATCGAGTCCGGAAATTTGTGAACAAATCAAAATTGGCAAATTAAAATCAAGGAAATTCGGATGGGCACGGGCTACAAATTTGAGTTGGTTTGTGAAGAGTTGAAGGAAAATTCGTAGGGGCAGCCTCCTTGGCATTTTTTGCCATCAAAATGAAGTGGTTTTGTGAAAAATTGAGAAGAAATTGGTGGAAATTCGTATGACTACGAAGAGGGGTTAATTGGCCACCAAATTGGCTTTGTTTGTGAAGAAATTGAGGGACATTGGCCATTCGTTGATGCCTTGACTTATAAGGCTGAAGAATTTGTGCCATTTGTGATCATTGCATGGATATTTTCCCTTGGATAGCTATTGGCCAGCTGCCAGACTTTCTCGGCCCCTTGTCCCCCTCTCTCCTCCCTTTCTCCATCCGCATCCCCCCTATGGCAGGACAGCTTCTACTTCTTGTTCCTTTCTTCTTCTTCTTCATCTCTTCCACTTGTTGCTGCACCATCTCCATTTTCAACATCACCACATAGCCTAACTAGCCACAATTCCAACCGCCTGTCCTCCAACCAGCAGTGCCCGACGCCCGTCCCATAGCCACTCGACCACCCTCTCATGCCGTCTCTAAGCCGACCAGCCCACGTTGTAGCCCCGATGCCAAACCGCCCGTCATTGTTAGCCAGCCGTCCCTATCACCGCCTGCCCCTGTCTAGCTTCACCAGCCACCTCGGCCCCTCGACCAGCCCTTCCAATAGAACTGAATCTTAGCCTTAGCTAAGAGTTGGTTGGCTATTTCCAGCCTTGTCTGGGCCTCCGTTGGAGTCGCTGTAGACACGGGATCTCACTGTCGTCACGCCATTGTCGTTGTGAACCCATTATCTTGCTAATCTGGTGAGTTAACACACTAATCTTGGATTAGGAAATTAATTGCACTTATGTGGATTAGTTTAGGCATAAGTACGGATTAGTAGTTAGTTTAGTTAGTGTAACTAGTAGTTAGTTAGTCTAGTTAGTCGAACTAGATAATTAAGTTAGTTAGGTGGTTAGTTAGGTTATTTAGTTAGCTTAATTGGAGTAAATTAGTTAGCTTAGTTAGATTTATTTAGTTAGCTCAATTAGGCTAGTTTGATTAGCTTAATTAAATTAATTAAGTGCATTAGTTTAAATAATTTGCAATTTATTTAATTAATTATAATTAGCGTAAGTTGTACCAGGATAGCCAGTTAGTGGAATTTTACGCTGATTGTCGTGGTTGAATTGATTTGTGAAATTGATTTCTAAATTATGCAATTGAGTGCTTGGTGATGATTTTTTTTTATTATTATTGCAAAAATATGATTTTATGATATTTAATTAGAAAAATAACGGGTGTCGATTTTTGATGCCAAAAATGTTTTAGGTACTATAGAAAATCGTGAAATTTTGAAATAAGAGAGTATCACGTTTTATGGTTCGATTTGACTGTGTGACCACATATAATTATTTTATCAGGTATTTTTAATACAAAGAAAGTAGGCCAAGTCCATTATTTGAAATGGAAGTATTTGAGCGCAAAAGACGATGTTCTTGGCCAAGTTTGGATGTGCGTGTGATCACTTAAGTACCCTAATGCATTTGTGTGGGGGTAGTGAACCCGTCCTAATGTGTTCACGCAGGACAATGCCTAATTAAGTTCAGATGTCCTTGACAATGGATGCTAGTTGTAGTAGAGACTAGGCTGATGCTCCTTTATGGAATGCCAACCTGATGCATTTACGCGGGATGTTGTCGTGCCCAACGGAGTGGGACGACACCCGGTTATGTCAGATGACTGCTGACTGTTGAGTTGGACATGACCGGTGGGTCATAATAACTAGGACACGTCTGAGTGATTGAGATAACCATGCCTAATTATGGGACAAAATTGTGTGGCATGGAATGTGACGTGTCATAACGGTTTGACCTTATAATCGGGACCCCTGTGATTGTTTGAAAGATGAATTGAGGTGTTCCAGTTATTAAATACATTTACCGTATCCATATGATATATGGGATGTACTAATATGCAGGGAGGTGCTGAAACAAGGTAAGTCCTATATGGTGCATGTTTAGGCTGCCTCTGAGTGAATTCTCGTCCTAATCAATCATTAATGATGTCTAATAATGCCATCCTTTCAACATGTTCATTAGATATTTTGCGCAGTAGTCCTTTTGTTAAGAAATATGCTATCATAAGGTTGGTGCTAATGTACACAATAGATACTCTATGTTTTTGAACTTCTTCTTCAATGGAAAGTATTTGATTTCTATTAGTTTAGCACCCTTAAAATTGAAAGGGCTAGTATGAGCACCTAGGGGGGTGAATAGGTGATCAAAAAAGTTTTTGTAAATCTTTATCAAAACCAATTAACTTCTAAGAATAATAAACTGATGTTGTGAACAACTATAAACAGTTATATAGAGCTGCGATTTAAAGTAAAGAGTTTAGGGATAGAGAATCAAAATACAAGGTTTATAGTGGTTCGACTTAGACCAAACCTACGTCCACTCTCTCGCACTGACAGCCCACTGACTGGATTCCAGTATGAATCAAAAAAGATTTTACAGTATCACGTCCTTGATTTCACAGTGTAGATATTCAGCTACACTTCCTCAAGGTCTCACAAGAATTTGAACACTCTTTTGAATACAATTTAAGCTCGACAAATTGTAAAAACAAAGAAATAAGAGTTTTAGACTTTGAAATTTTTCTTTCATGCACACACTCGATAACTTGAGCGTTCTCCTTATATACTCCTCTATGCCATCATAACCGTTGGCACCTTCCAAAAGAGTTCTTCCAATCAACCAATTGGACAGAATCAATTAAGAATGTCCCAAGTTATTTAAGGAATGTGATGATAGCTGCTCGCCTATACAATCAGGATTTAGGTTTCCATAAGTAGAACCTTCCAAGTATACTTCGCCAATCAACAGATCTAACATACTTGAAATAATTTCAATACGAATAATAGATCTCGAGGTGCAATCTCCAGCCATGAGATTTTCTTTAACCTCACGAATCAAATCCTTAAAGATATACTTGCATCTGGATAAGTCTTCTTCAATGGATAATACTTTTTCTTCGTTGGTCTAGAAACTGTCAATAAGGACAGACTTTACATCTTGAGTCTGGAGGTCTTCAAACCTTGACGATAGAGTCTTCAAGTCTTCAGATTAGACTAATGGAAACGTTTTGTGTCAACTTCAAAACAAATATGAAAGATTTCTTTAACAATCTCCCCTTTTTTTATGGTGACAAAACTATCCTACAGATTTGGATATTTTAGACTTGCAAGACATTACTTAAGCAAACAAAGATATCTCATAAAAGATAAGTAGATTAGGATAAAGATAGTAGCGATTCTGCATCCACAGAAAACAAGTTAGTCTTCTGTAAAATCAACTATCTTTACCAATATCATCAACATAGCTTAAGATATTGCAAGCATTAAGAAGGTGAAACTAGTCCAAACCAATCACAGTCCAAACAAAAGATAAAAGTAATCAAAGCCAAATCAAAATCAGAGTGTCAAATCTACATTGACTTCTCCCCTTTTTGTCAACAACAAAAAATAGAGAATATAAAGAAAATTGGGTAAAATTAAGATTGTTTGGGAATGTGAACAAGCTGGAAATCTCCCATAGACTTGATAGTCTCCTCCAGCGTTTTCAGATCCTCCTTCAGTTGCGCTAAATCCTCACCCTTTGCTGTAGCTTGAACTTGAAGATTAAGGGCTTGAACTTGATCGTGCAAAGAAACTGAGGTGGCTCGATGAGCATTCTGCATGCTCTAAAATTCACATCCCAAGGCATAAATCTGACCTTTGATTTCCAGAAGAAGTTCACGCAATCTTTTAAAGTCTGTTGAGTTGTCAGTTTGAGTACTTGCTTCAGCATGATTAGTTTCTAGAGTGTTGCTAGATGATGGAACTTCAGCATGAACATCCAGACTTGGAGATGAAGCCTCATTACCTTCTTTAGGAAAATGAGAGGCATACTATGACATCCCAAATTTCACCGGCCTTCATTAGTGTAATTAGATCATTAGGAACTTAGATTAATTAGATTGGGACAGAAAGTGAACCCAATGGATCGTGAGAAATGTGTGGGCTTGAGAAGTAAGTGGGCCACACAATTTGGACTTAAAAAGTCGAATGAGAGATTATGGATTTGTGCTTAGCTTATCGCAAGCCAAGATTTAAAATTGTTAGACTGGTAAATATAGTTTACTAGGCCGGATTGTTATAGATTAAGCCTGTTGGGCCAGAGACGAATATTTAGGCCCGAGTGATTTTATTTTCAACTAAGTTTATAGATTATAGTTATGATAATTTGATTAGTAATTGTAATGCTTATATCAATTTCTAACTTTAGCATTTCTTGTGATGAATTTTCTATAGACTAACACTAAGTGGTTAATATGTCATATAATTTCATAACTTTATATGATTATAATAGAAATGAAATCTAATGTAATCAAAAGGGAATTAAGCGAAAAACATTAGAAACTAATGAACCGACTAACGACACGGATTAGAGACAAATTGAATTTGAGAGGTCAAACTTGGAGGTCACGACACTTCTCTCTCTTCTCTCTTTGTTTTTCCTCATCACCCACGGTTTCGATTCCCACAAACCGAGACAAGCAAACTCAAGGAACATAATCATTAGCAAATCTCATCATTAGCCTAGCCTAGGGATTAGCCTTGTAGATCTATTTCCCTCATAAATTTCGGAACCCTCTCTCTCTCTCTTCAAGAACCGAGAAACCTATCTTCATCTTCTTCTTCTTGTTTTTCTCTTGGTCGAGCAGTGAAGAACCGGCAACAAACCAGTGATTTCTCCTTCTTGCATGCGAGTTTTGGTGCTGATTTTTGAAGAATCTTTGAGTTATCTAATAGCTGAACAAGGTAAGGAAAGATATAACTCTAAATTGAAAGTTATCCATTGTTCGTCAATAAAGCTTGTGGATCTAACCAAACAGTGAAGGATTTGATTTGTAGTTGCTGTTTTGTGATTAATCTAAGCTTAGTAAGTGTTAGATTGAAGGTAGAAGCCATTGCATGTTACTTTTGAGCCTTGCATGTTTCAAAATCCAATTGTGAGTATGCTGTCTTTGCTGAGTGAAGTGATGAAATGGATGCCGAGTGGATGGATATGGTGTATACTGTGATGAGTGAACTCACAGATGTATTTATACTTCGAGCCGAGCTATGGATGGGCTATTTGTTAAAGAAAAGCTTGCTGAAAGTATTTTTAGTTGCTGTGATTAAGTAACGAAGTGTTGTGGAAGAGATTTGTGGAAAAATAAATGGTTTGGTTGGGCTAGGAGTGAAGGAATTGTGTATACCTATTCTGTTCTAGGAGAATACGGTTAGGGAGTCTTCTGTTTTGTGTTATTTTCTTTATGTATGTTAATGAAAATAAGAAAGGAACTATTCTACATGATAAAACATCCATTATATTGAATTAGAAACCTAGCTATAACCATACGAATATATAAAACGTAGAGATAGAAGTGAACTTAGTAAAACCAGTAAACTGTTCTTGTGAGAAACGATTTGACCTTTACGGATTATATGAATTTTCTGTATCTACCTAGTTAGAATTTGACTTTGAATTTCTAATGAAAATTTTAGAACACATCTTAAGAATAACGTGTCAAAATTTGAGATTAAATAGAGAAAAATTGGCTAGTAAAACAATTTTCTTTGTAGATATAAAATCTGGACGTCAGTACAGAGTACTAGTAAATGTTATGGCGACTGTTACTTTTAATACATTGAGAATTAGACTTAATTTTCTTCACAGAAAATGTCGATCTATGTATCAAATATAACATACTAAAATTTGGTAGTATTTCGACAAGAATTGATATACCTTCTGTGTCCGAAACCGAAACTGTTAATTTAGCTTGTAAACTGTCTGGACCCGAGAACATATACTAGATGTTTTGTCTTTTATATTAGATTTGTACGACACACATAAAGTCTAGTAACCTCCTAATAGATGTTAGTTGTGTAAGAGTAAGTCTCATATATCATTTGAGATATAAGTGCATATAGTATCATGCGTGTGCAATGAGTGCGGTGCATAGTGCTTGATTATGGGGTAAATATCTATTCGACATGGAATGTGACATGTTGTAATGGGTTTTATCTTATAACTTGGACACACACGTGTGCTAGGTTCATGAGAGTTAGATATATAGTTAGATACTTTGGAGTCTTTTTCTTTTGCATAGGATAAATGCATTAATCAAAGGTGTGGTGGTGTGAAACATGTGCTTAAGAGAGTGAATGAACCCATCGGTAGAGAGATACCGGTGATGCCTCCGGAAGTTTGGGATGCCCTTGCTGAGTGGTCTTGGATGCCTCAGTAGAGAGATACTGGGATGCCTCGAAGTGAGATGCCCTTGTGTGTGATCAAGGATGCCTCAGTTGTGTGATACTGAGATGCCTCGAAGTGAGATGCTCCTTGCTGAGTGGTCTTGGGAGGACCTCGGTTGTGTGATACCGGGATGCCTCGGAGTGAGATGCCCATAATAGAAATATTGTGGAAGTTCGGATAAGGTAATTTCTAGAAGCGACTCGATCAGGCCGGTTGAGTTCCGGTTAGTGACTGATCGAGGGTGGATCATATGCACACTAAATATAATTCTACTTGGCGAGTGAGTCCATTCACTGTTGTAGCATTGCATCTTGATATGAGATTGAGCTTGAGAAAGGTAAGCATAGAAATAGATACTCATAAGGTGATTATATACATGATATGTTAATATCCATTCGTTTATACTTGTGAGAATCCTACCTTAGTATCTTTAATTGTTTGGCCATGATTCCCTTGTAATATTGATGGTTGTGGATTGTTTAAGTTAGAGTTTTATCATTCTTTACTAGGCAATGTTGTTGCTCATTCCTTACATTTTTCAGATTGATAGCATGGATGTGCCACCAGTAACTTGATACGGGACGGTAGTGCGCCTTGATGTTTCTCTTCATGACGTGTATGATCCCGACATTGACATGACTTTCTCCAAGTATGAGGTTATTTTATGGATGGATGATGGTAGAGTGGAGTTGACACCTATGAAGTTTGTTGCATGGTTTATCAACCATGAAGGGGAGATATTCAGACCTTTCCCCTTTGGTGCGGGAGGACCTGGAGCTGGGACGGATGGCGCCTAGACGCCTTTGATCATGTAGAAGCTGACTGACTTTTGTTTTTTTGTTTTTTTGTTAGATGCGGGCTTGTGTGGGAACTCGTGGAGTAAACATCCTCACCCTTTATCCCTGGCTTTTGTTACACCTTACTTTTGTTATGTATATGTTGTATATATAGGCGATGAACATGGAAAGAGTCCAGGTTGATAAATTTTGTAGGCCTAATGATGATAAGAAGAAATGAAGCTTCTCGTGATCTTGTTTATGTGCATGAATGATTTGGCCGATACTTAAATTGAAGGTAGAGTGGTTGCAGGATAACCTCATAATATAAACTTGAGATTTTAAATAATCCATGTTGTACATGCTAACCTTCAATGGTAAACACTATAGATTAATTAAAGGAGATTACAAGTTAGGCAAAATGATAATAATAATTATAATTCCACTTGCGCTTAGTACATGACGCCCTGGGATGTCACACATACACTTCCTCTGGATCGGCAAGAGAACGACTAACATCATCACTGGTAAAAGCAAGTGAATGAGTACCTCTTTTATCATCAGCTCCCCCTATTTCGATGTCTTTAGGTGGAGAGAAGTACTCTTCTTGCTCTGGCTCTTCTTCATTTTCACGATGATCTTGTCCTTCTTCCTCTGCTAGAGAATCACCATGACTTTCTCCTTCTGTTTGTTCTTCTCTTCACTCTTCTTCTTCTATTCTTCCTTCTTCTCGTTTCCTCATCGTTTCCCTCTCTTCACTTTGCTGTTTTGTCTCCTCTCTGTCTTTTTCTCGAGTCTCTGTCTTAGGAACAAGACACCATAAGTTCTTTAAGGCAAGAGTTGAGATAGTGATGTCATCCTTATCTTCCTCATCCTGCAAGATGAGTGCACTCCTCTTCTTAGATGTCATGGGCTCCTTCCCTTTTCTTTTTACAGCCACAGGATCTTGTCGAGTCTTGACAGGTGTCTTCTCCTTAAATCGTTCTAAAGCTTTGTTTAGCTCTTTTAGACGCATCTTTGAAACCATCTTCAGTCCTACCACCATTGGAACACTGGTTTGAATACATAGAATTCTGGGAGGCTGAATGTTAAGATGTCTGAATAGATGAGTAACAAGAGCAGAGTAAGGAAGTTGTCCCTTGTCCTTTACCATTGATCGATACATGTGAAACATTATGGTATGAGGCAGAGAGAACTTGTAACCAATGTTGATGGCGTACATTAGCTTCGCTTTAGAATTGGAGACATCTGTCTTTGTTGTGGATTTAGGTCTGAGATAGTTAATCACAATCTTATGGAGCAAGACATTAGAGGCACTCATCCTCAAATACGAAATCCGGCCTTCTACAATTTTATCTTGAACAAGCTCCATAGTGGCATGACCAACAGACACGCTGATTGATTGGAAAATCCCTCTCTCCACTCCAATCACATCAGCTAGAGTATCCATATCTACCACATAATCCTAATGTCTAACACTAAAGGAAAATCTATTGGCATCTAAAAAGCTTAGATTGGAATAGAAATATGCTCTAAGTTCCGGATAAGCTACAGTTGTCTCATAGTAGAATCGTTCAAATTGAAGTAAAGAAAACTTCTCTTGTAACTTTACGTTCAATGAATCGAGAAAATCAAAATCCACACTCATTGGGTTCATCACCCCTCGTTTCAGCAGTTTAGCATAAACTCGCTTGTGTTCCTTAGAACGAAATAGATCCGTTCTACTTCCTCGAATTTTCGCAGCAACACCCATCCTAGGCTTAAAATGAGTTAACATCTTTTCATCGTTATCTTTACCCTCAAGTTGATTAAATACTCAAAAATATGGATCACTTGGGAAATTTGCAAAAGCCTTTTCTGCCGAACTAGTAGGAGCGATTCCTAAATGTTCCATTGTTCTTAGAAAATCGGTTTTATTTCGGTACCCCATTTCTTTCAAAAATTCATCAATAAAGGTCATTGGAGAACCACCTTCCTTTAGGGCGGTGTAGAGTTTGAAAGTAAATGCAGGCTTAAGAGTCCTTACAGGTTTGAAATCCTCAATAATTTCTTCCTCTACCTGTTGTTGCTAAGGTTCTTGTGATCTAGCCTGAGAAGAATGGCGCGGTTGAGAATGTTGTTGTTGACTTCGCTGTTGCCTTGAAGAATCTTCTTCTTCGGTCAGATCGAAGTGCATAGGACCTTCACGCATATGCTGTGGTCCTTTACTTGCTATCCTTGAGGATTTTCTTTGGGAAGACATTGTCCCAGTCTTTGAGAGAATTTTCTAACTCAATTCGCGAGAAAGATGAAAACTTTAAGGATTAAACTAGAGAGAAATAGTAAGAAAGTGAAGTTTTGTGCTCTAGGGTTTGTGAGTAAAAATATAGAAGAAAGACAGTATATAAAACAATCGAAACAAGGTATACGGATTGTCATAAAAGGAAAAATAAAAATGCCTTTTCAAAAAATGAATAATTGCTTTTTTGAAAATAGATAACTGTTATTTCAAAAATGATAACTTCCTTTTCGAAAAGAATAATTGCTACAACTTCAAAATTTTGGAAAGATAACATCAATCAATTGGCGATTAATAAGCAATCATACCTTTTCGAGTTGTTATCCGACGGTTAAATTGCTAGAACCGAAATAACTTACAGTTGTAATTCTTGGTTTTCTAAGTCCGAATATCTTTAGACTTTACCTTTGAATCTTGAGCATGTTCAGACTTTACTGGATAAGAGATGTGATGTTCAGTTTGGTGCAAATAAACTCAAATTGGCTTTTGTCTAGAGGCTTTGTAAATATGTCTGCCAGTTGATTCTTTGAGTCAATGAATTGAATCATGACTTCTCCATTTTGAACATGATCTCTAACAAAGTGATATCGAATCTCTATATGCTTTGCTCTTGAATGAAGAATTGGATTCTTTGTGGGGTTAATTGTGCTGGTGTTGTCACATTTGATCTCGATGTATGAGTCTTCGATTCCAAAGTCTCTTAGTTGTTGTTTTATCCATAAGATTTGAGAACAACAACTTTCAAGAGCCACATACTCTACTTCTGCTGTTGAAAAAGCTATAGTACTTTGCTTTCTTGAAAACCAAGATACTGTTTTGTTACCAAGCAATTGACAAGTGCCTGAAGTGCTCTTTCGATCAACTCTGCAACCTACTAGATCTACATCTAAATATCTAAGAAGAGTAAAGTCTCATTCTTTGGGATACCACAGACCTAAGTTTGAAGTAGCGGCAATGTATTTGATGATGCATTTTGCGGCGCTTAGATGAGATTCTTTTGGATTAGATGTGACACCCCGAACCCTTCGCAGGTCGTCACCAGCGCCAATGTTATACTTTATTTCCTTTCACTATCTTGTACTTAAAACAAGCGTCGTTAATCATAGGCATTTTTTTTTCTTATAAACAATCGGTCCCAACGCGACTCATAGCGGAAGCAAATTAAACATCACGTCTCTCCCTCCTTACTAACCATGATACAAATACACACCAGCTAAACATCAGGATTTTTATAAACAACTTCGACACTTTGCTTACATACATATATAGCAAGATGGGATTCCCTTCGGGTCGGTACAAAACAAGGAAAAGCTAGGACTTAGCCACGTCCAGCCTAAAACCTCAAAAAGAAACTCTCGACCCTCGACATCATACAGATACGAACCCCCATCGAAAGTGTCGATTATCTACATCAAAAAGATCCAGCTCCTACTCATCGCGCGCAGATCTCACACCCAACCCGGTGCATCAGGCGGTGGCGGCGGCAACATCCCTCGCATCGCTCCATCCCGACGAACGTGCACAGAAATGAACTCCTGAATGACAGGGCCCCCAGCCAGGCCTATGCCGTACATCACTAGACAGCGCACTCGAATAAAAGTCAGTCCGGGAACAGAGGGACAATCTATCTCCGCACACTCGACCTCTACATCGGACGGTAGACCATAAAACACTCCCCGCGAGACGGCAGGTAGCGGCATACTTGCTAATCTGAAGATGTTATCCCCAAAAAGGGTGAGTACAACCACTCAGCAAATAGGGAAATCCAATAACAACTCAATGCACCATGCATATCATCATACGATGCAGGCATTGCTTACTTTTGATGTCATGCGTATTCATGCATCATCATATCATACATATCATCATCATGGCATCTCATATATCATTATCATCATCATGCATTTCATCATGCATATCATACCATGGATGATCATCATATCACATCATATATCATTATCACATCATCATGCCTATCATCATGCATATCATATCATAGGTGATCATCTTATCGCATCACATCATCATCGTCACATCATGCATATCATCATGCATATCATCTCATGGGTGATCATCATATCACATCACATCATCATCATCATCATTATCATCATGCATATCATCATGCATATAATATCATATCATAGGTGATCATTATATCACATCACATATCATCATCATCATCATCATCATGCATATCGTCATGCATATCATATATCATATCATAGGTGATCATCATGCATATCATCATGCATATCATATATCATATCATAGGTGATCATCATGCATATCAACATGCATATCATATATCATGGGTTCATTTTTCATCTTTTATCTTTAAGTTTGATCACCACATCACCCACTTCTCATATCATCAATTTCATCATCCCTTCGGGCAAAGACCTTCGACAAGGTTCCCAGCATTCCAGCCATCCCATGGCCACCGAGCTTCCGGCCCCCCACATTCCGGGCATCTCGCATCTCAACTAGCATCACGAGGCATTCCCTTCGGGCAGAAACCTCCGATAGAGCTTCCAACCTTTACCCTTCTAGCCAGGCATCCCGCACCCACATCCTGGCATTGCGAGGCATTCCCTTCGGGCAGAAACCTCCGACAGGGCTTCAAGCCCCCCACATTCCGGGCATCTTGAATCTCCCAGGGAATCTCTGGAATTACGCCACCAGGCCACCATACATCATCCTCCACCACATCCTCTTACTCACATATCGTTTTCCACATTCACCATCCTTTTAAATCTTATTATTACATGGCATATGATTCACGCATGCTTCACAATTCATAATCATACATACACCAATGTCATACAACAATGCATAATAAATTCAATGAAATTCATGGCCAATAAAATAATCCCTTATTATTTTATTATTATTATATTTATTTATTTTCATAAATAAATATTAAATTTAATATCTATGATTTTCCCAAAATCATAATATTCAAACAATCACTAAACAAATCAATAGGATCACAATTTCATACAAAATTCATGGCCAAATTGAATTTCTCATAATTTCACAATTTCCACAAAATAGCACATGATATTCGGATAATGGCCAGAATTGCACAGTTTCCAAATAAATTCGATTAAAATACTCATATGGCTTTAAAAAATGATGAAATTTTACAGGGTGATAGCCAACATATTTTCGTGCACTTTTCATTACGAACTCTAAGCCAAATTATTTTTAGATTAATTTCTACAACCCCACGAAACTTCTGGAACCACTACCGCGTCGTCCAGAACACACATCTCCGAAATTTTTAGGTTTCACCCATCTATTCTCTTTCGTTTCCTCTGAAATTTGAGTATGTTATGTAAAAATGTGTCTTTTACAAGTTTCATGAAGAGATCTAGGTCAAATGACCAATGTATGGTCACCATTTAAGTCCATGAAGTCTCGGGTGTCTCGAAATATTTTACCAGTACCATTGTTTCCAAGATCTAGTCGATTCACCAAGCTATACTTGTTCTTTTTGCTTCAAATTCGAGTATATTGTATTTTAAGGTGTTACCTACAACTTTCATGAAGCCATCGAAGTCAAATATTCAATAGAAATCAACATGCAAACAACAATATAGCAAGAGGTCAGTGGAAACTTCACAGATCTAGGGTTTCCGTATAATAGCACTTTAACCCCTCATATCTCCATAATTTTCCACGAAATTTCAGTATGTTATACTACAAGACGTTAGATACAACTTTCATGAAGACATTGAAGCCAAAATCGAACTCCAACCACACATGCAAGCTCAAACAAGCTACTGACTCCCACAAACCGAACAAGAACAGTCACACGGTTTGCAAATAACCAACTCTTACCTCGGTTTTTCGCACAAATCACACCTAAAACCAAACATGCAACCAACAAAACAGACATGCAAGAGAAGTTACGGACTCCACTTGCCTCTAAGATGAACAAACGATGACAAACGGCGGCGGGACACGGCGATCGGACGGCGAACGAACGGCAGCACCCCTCGGCTCCGCCTCCTCTCCTCTCGGTCTCTCCCTTTCTCTCGAACTCTCTCTCTTTCTTACCCTCTCTCTCGGCCGAATGAAGCAAAGAACCGGCCATCTCTCTCTCCTCATCCCTTTTATACTCCCCTAATCCCATGATTAGCAATCATTGCTTTGCCTAAAGATTAACCAATGCATGCTCTTGCCATTTGCCACTTGTCTTATTGGGTTTTAATTTGAATTTGATTGGGCTTGGGCTTAGGCCCATCCGGCCGCTCCCCTTGGGCTGGTCGAATTCTCTTCTTGGGCTCTAATGGGCCGACTAGCTTGGCCCACCAAGCTTTAGGCCAATGGGTCCAAGGCCCATTCCAAAAATAACCCTCTTTTTTTTTTTTTTTTGAAATTCCTTCTATAAATATTTCTAAATTTCAATTTTCAATCTTGGCCAAAGTCTTAGGATATTCTTGCTCATTGAAATTTAAATCATATGGCCAAGCATAGTTATTAATCTTGTTAAATTTAAATTTCTACAATCAAAAGCACAAATCATAAAATTAAAAGACTAATGGCTAAAACATAAGCCATGGAAATTCTATCACCTAATTAAAGACTTTAACACACCTTATGGCTCGGCTTTGAATTTCTGGGATGCCACATTAGATTAAAATCTAGTACATATGCAAACACTAAATAAAACGTCAAGTCTAGAAGTAGTAAGATAAAGAAGTGAACCAATGATACTTCTGTAAAGCTTCTGGTCAACTTTCTTTTCTCCTTTATCTTTATGCAGTTTCGAAGAACTGGACATTGGTATATCAGTCTTTTTGCAATTCTCCAATCCGAACTTTTTAACAAGTTCTTTAGCATATTTTTCTTGGTGAATGAAGATTCCTTCCTTCAATTGTTTTACTTGTAAACCGAGAAAGAATGATAGTTCACCCATCATGCTATCTCAAATTCATCCTGTATTGACTTAGAAAACTTCTTGCATAGGTTTTCGTTAGACGATCCAAATATAATATCATCAACATAAATTGAACAAGCAGAAAGTTTTTACCTTCCCTTTTAATAAACAAGGTAGTATCCACTTTTTCTTTGACAAAACCATTTTGCATTAAAAACTTACTTAACATGTCGTACCAAGCTCGAGGTGTTTGTTTTAAACCATAGAGAGCCTTTTTCAGTATGAATACTGAGTTTGGTTTCATTGGGTCTTCAAATCCGGGAGGTTGTTCCACATAGATTTCTTCTTGAATAAATCCATTTAGGAATGCACTTTTGACGTCCATTTGGAATAACATGAAATTCTTATAACAAGCAAAATCAAGCAATAATCTAATTGCTTCTAACCTTGCTACAGGAGCGTAGGTCTCATCATAGTCTATCCATTCTTCTTACGTATATCCTTTGACCACGAGTCTTGCTTTGTTTTTTATCACTTTTCTTTTTTCATCCATCTTGTTCCTAAAAACCTATTTAGCTCTAATAATAGACTTACATTTTGGTTTAGGAGTTAATTCCCAAACATCATTAATGTTGAACTGTCTGAGTTCTTCTTGCATTGCTTCAATCCAGCTTTCGTCAGTTAAAGTTTCTTCTATACTTTTGGGTTCTATTTCAAAAATAAGTGCCACCACGCTAGACTCTTCTTGTCTTTTGGATCTGGTACGAGTCCCTTCATTAATATCATCAATAATGAGTTCTTTGGGATGGCTAGACTTATGCTTCCAGTTGCTGGTCATTCTGACAGATTGTTGGTCTTCTTCTTCATTTAAATCTCAACATCCGTTCGTTGTTTATCTTCTGGAGTCTGAGTTGCTTCAGGGGAGGTAGACTTTGTAGAGTCTGGAGTAGGTTCAGATTCTTCTGTTTGTATCTGAATCGATTGATTTTGCAGAGAGTCTTGAAATCTGACATTCATCGATTCTTCCATAGACTGAGTCTTCTTGTTGAATATTTTGTAAGCTTTGCTAGAGGTTGAATATCTAAAGAAGATTGCTTCATCTGATTTTTCTTCAAACTTACCAATTCGATAATTTGCATTTTTCAAGATAAAACATTTGCAACCAAACACATTAAAATAAGAAAAAATTGACTTCTTTCCTTTGAATAACTCATAGGGAGTTTTCTCCAGAATATGCCTTAAGAATACTCTGTTAATAATATAACACGTTATAGAAACTGCTTCTACCCAAAAATGAAAAGAAATATTACTTTCAATTAAAAGAGTTCATGCCATCTCTTGTAAAGATCTATTCTTCCTTTCTACAACTCCATTTTGTTTAGAAGTGTACAGAAAAGAGTCATGTGCTGAAAACCAGATTGATAAAAGAATTTGGCAAAGTCTTGATTTGCAAACTCATCTTCATGGTCTGCTTGTATTCTTGAAATAACATAACCTTTCTCATTCTGCACTTTCTTAGTAAACTTTGAAAAATGAGAGAATGTTTCAGATTTACTTGCCAGAAAGTAAATTCAAGTAAATCGCGAATAATCATCCACTATTACTAAGCAAAATCTTTTTCCACCAATGCTTTGAGTTCTGGTTGGTCCAAAGAGATCCATATGAAGGAGTTGCAACACACGATTAGTAGAAACTTGATTTATTGGCTTAAAAGAACTTCTAACTTGTTTTCCCAACACACATGGTGTGCACAAGTTAGATTTTTGGTATTTCAGGTTGGGTAGTCTTTGAACAAGCTTCATGGAAGAGATTTTGGCAATTTGCTTCATGCTGATATGGCCAAACTTTCGATGCCAGAGATTTGCTTCGTCTTGTATTAATATCAGGCATTGAGGTCTTTCTAGTTTTATATCAAGAAGATAAATATTCCAATGTCTACACTCAGTAAAAGATTGAGAGTGGTCTTTACTGGTTCCTAAACACGTCCCTTCCTGAAAATTGATTTTGAACCTAGTATCGCACAGTTAGCTTATGCTGAGTAGATTGTAGTTTAGTCTTTCCACCAATGAGACATTATTGATTGTGAGACCTCCAATCTTTACTATTCCACATCCAATAATTCTTCATTTGTTATTTCCACCAACAAAGACTTTTTTTCCATTGATTTGAACAAGCTTTGTGAAACATCTTGAATCTCCAGTCATGTGTCTTAAACAGCCACTATCCAAATACCATTTAATTTTTTTCTTGATAGTGACTTGCAATTAAAAAATAAACTCAAGCTTTCTTTAGTACCCATATTTTCTTGGGTTCAGTGGAGTTAGTGCAATATACAATCTTTGCCCACTCCTTCTTAACAGGTCTCCAAGCCATAGGATATTTTTTTTTAAAAGTGTTTTGAACTGTTGCACTTAGAACATTTGAGAGCACTTCACCCAACAGGTTTTACAAAGACTTTATGAAAATGATTTATGTAAAAAGTTTTTGTAAGCATTTGTTTGATTCTTTCTTTCACTTTTGGGAAATCAATTAGATGAATAGTTTTAGAAGTCATTTCCAAGCCTGATTTGTTAAAGTAGGGTTTTTGTACTGCAAGAATTTTTTCCAATTTCTCATATCCTATAGAAAACATTTTTGAAATATTTGAAATGTCATTTTTCAAAAACGTATTTCTTTTGAAAGAGAGTCTGCATTTTCTTTTAATGTAACAAAACTTTTATCTAAATTTTCAAACTTTTCTTTCCATAAAATTTCCTGTTGCTTTAGTGTAGAATTCTCATTTTTTAGCTCAAAAATCCTCTCAAGAGAGGTTTTGAGACTAAGACACAGTTCGCCAATGTATTTCGAGACTTCAGTAGAGATTTTTAAATTACTTACCTCAATTTCACTATCTAAATCTGAGTCCGTATCTATTTTGGAGTCTAAGTCTTATTCTGATTTTTCCATTAGACAAATATTGGCATAATCTTCGTCACTTTCTTCACATTCAGTATCACTCCATGTCTATGCCTTGAGAGCCTTCTTGTATTTCTCAGCTTTTCCTTTCTTTTTCTTTAACATGGGACAGTTGGGTTTGATGTGTCATTTTTTCTTGCATTCGAAATAGATCACATCTTTATTGGATTCATCATCCTCAGTTGATTTGTTTTGAGACTTTTGAGTGCTTTATTTCTTCCAATTGAATCTTCTTCCATTTTTGTTCAGTTTCCTGAACCTTTTTATCATAAGGGCTAGCTCTTCATCATCTATGTCATCTTCAGAGTCTGTAACATCAGAATCATCGTTAGATTTCAAAGCAATTGATTTCTTATCTTTAGGATCTTTTTCTCCATTGATTTACTCCACTTCATAGGACTAAAGTGTGCCAACTAATTCATCTACAAACAGTGGCATGATTCTTTGTGTTTTTCCCTTATCGAAGTCTTTACGTGATTCCAGTCTTTGAAAAGTCCACGCAGCAGCTTATTAACCTTCATGGGTCCTGAGATTGGTTGACCCTGATACTCTAAACCATTTACAATTTCTGTAAAATGACTAAACATGTTAGTAATAGATTCTCTTGGCTTCATCTGAAAGACTTCATACTGTCCGAGTAGAATATTGATCCTTGTCTCTTTTACTCGGTCAGTTCCTTCATAGGTAATTTGCAACCTGTCCTAGATTTCTTTGGCTGTTTCACAAGAAGATATTCTATTATACTTAGTATGAGACAATGCACAATATAAACAATAAATTGCTTTTGTATCAAGAGCTTGTTTCTTAGTTATTTCTTCTTGAGTCATCTCGCCAGCTTCTGCAACTTCTTTTCCCCTCTCTGAGACTGACGTAGCTTTAGGAATGATTCTTTTTTCTACCACATCCCATTTCAGAGGATATTTCGATCTTAGGAATGCCTTCATCTTATTTTTCCATATGCCACATTCATTTCCATCGAAGTAAGGAGGTTTGGTGTTGCTTTGGCCTTCAACCAAACCTGGAATCAACATACTAGCCATAGATCTTTAATTTAGAAGTAAAAACACTTCAATTTAATGAGTACACAGGCTCTGATAC
This sequence comes from Eucalyptus shirleyi, assembly GCA_017140165.1. Lineage (NCBI taxonomy): Eukaryota > Viridiplantae > Streptophyta > Magnoliopsida > Myrtales > Myrtaceae > Eucalyptus > Eucalyptus shirleyi. Next base: position 27,030,521 of record CM029446.1, read on the forward strand.
CAATTAAAAGGGTTAGTACGAGCACCTAGAGGGGGTGAAACCTAGAGGGGGTGAATAGGTGATCAAAGAAGTTTTTGTAAATCTTTATCAAAACTAATTAATTTCTAAGAATAATAAACTGAAGTTGTGAACAACTATAAATAGATATATAGAGCTGCGATTTAAAGTAAAGAGTTTAGGGATAGAGAATCAAAACACAAGGTTTATAGTTGTTCGGCTTAGACCAAGCCTACGTCCACTCTCCTGTACTGACAGCCCACTAGTTGGATTCCAGTATGAATAAAAAAGATTTTACAGTATCACATCTTTGATTCCACAATGTGGATACTCAGCTACACTTCCTCAAGGTCTCACAAAAATTTGAACACTCTTTTGAATACAATTTAAGCTCGACAAATTGTAACAGTAAATAGCTGAGAGTTTTAGACTTTGAAATTTTTCTTTCACGCACACACTCGAATAACTTGAGCGCCCTCCTTATATACTCCTCCATGCCATCATAACCGTTGACACCTTCCCAAGGAGTTCTTCCAATCAACCCGTTGGACATAATCAATTAGGAAGATCTCGAGTTATTTAAGGAATGTGATGATAGCCCACCAATCTTGCTCGTCCATACAATCAGGATTTAGGTTTCCATAAGTAGAACCTTCCAAGTATACTTCGCCAATCAACAGATCTAACATACTCAGAATAATTTCAATATGAATAATAGATCCCGAGGTGCAATCTCTAGCCGCGATATCTTCTTCAACCGCACGAATCAAATCCTTAAAGATATACCCGCATCTGGATAAGTCTTCTTCAATGGATAATGTTTTTTCTTCGTCGGTCTGGAAACTGTCAAGGAGGGTAGACTTTACATCTTGAGTCTGGAGATCTTCAGATTTTGACGATAGTCTTCAAGTATTCAGACTAGACTGATGGAAACGTTTTGTCAATTTCAGAACAAATAGGAAAGATTTCTTCAACAAAAATATTTGTCATTCTTACAGAAGAAAATTGTTGTAGAATTATCACACTAAATTTTCGGCGTAATTAATGCAAGAATGATAAGGGAAAGAAAAAGGATGATTTATTGTCTTACGTTATCTCAAATTGTCAAAAGGTCATTTTATGACTTGTTGTCATCCGTCATCTACCAATAAGGATTAACCACGTTCCATCCTCATGCGCCACATTTATGATTGAGAATGAAACGTATAGATGGTTTGAATTAGATTTGATTTGAGTGGTTGCAACATGGATTGCATTTATGATTGAGAATGCAACTTGTATATGGAAACTTGTATATGGTTTGAATTAGACCTGATATGACTCGTTGCAACACGGACCGCATTTATTATTGAGAATGAAACTTGTATATGATTTGATTTAGATTGATCTAACTTGACAACGATGATAACAATTTTTTCCTTAAATTTGCCCATGATTTAGAACTACTAGGCTTTATACTATACGTAATTTAGGTGTGTGGTTTAGGTCTCTTGCAACTTATCTGGCTTATAGTCGAGTCTAACTTAGACTCATGTTAAAAGTCCGATCCCATATACTAGGCCCGGCTTAAAACTTCCGGTGTCTTGAACTTTTCTATCCTTGCTTATGGTCAAACGGGTCCTACAAAGTAGGGTGAGCAGGGTTATCAGGAGCCAGAGGTGGAAATATGCAATTGGGGAGGCAAACAAAGGCCTACAAGTTTTGAATTCGGGACTTCTTAACTCTAATATTATATGAGATTTGGTGGAAGTATTGCTAATTTTTCTAAAATCTTAAATTGTTAGATGAATGCATTGTTTATTATATTCTAACGCAAGTCAACGGACCCAGCGTGGCCACTTTGGGTCGGGAGTTGTAACGAGGGAGATGCCTAGGGCCAGCATCCCCTGGAAGTCCAACCAGCGACCCAAAAGTGACTCGAATGGATCTAGCCAGCCTATCGGGTTCAATCCGTTTCAAGGGTGGATATGAAATGTTCACACATTGAAATTAATTAACAAGGCATGTGAGTACATGTGATGGTGTAGCCGTGTGACATGAGATGCATGAAGGGGATTGTGTGTGTCATGTGATGCATGAACGAAGTTCGTATGCGTGTTTTCATGCATTTTACTCACTTGAGCTTGTTTAGTTCTCATTTGATGTGGCGGGTGAACAAGGTTCTTCTTTGGTAAGTACTAGAATTGCATAATAACAAAGATCTCAAGAATATCATTCTTGGAATACACATAAATTTTACAAGAAATCAAGGATAAATCTCACTAATAATGCGGGTTTTGTTCAATCCACGAAAAACAAGATGTAGGGAGTTCAAACAGAAATCAAACTGGTCATATTTGAGAAGAATATGCCATGAACACATTGACAAAATTTCAGCTCAATTAGACCACTAATTGACCTATGATGCTTGATATAAATCAAACTCTGCCTCAGACCCCAGATTTTTACAGCAACAACTTAAAAAATAGTGAAAAACCCTATTTCTCCATATGACTTATCATATGGGGCTCAAATCCTCTTGGGCTTGTAACTCATTGAGCTTCCACCACATGGGAATAACCCAGCTAACACCATGTTTAAAGACCACCCATCTATTTAAGCCCTATACCCAAAAATTGATCATCTCACACTTAGCTCAAGCAAAAGCATTTGCAACAACCCCATTCCATTTTGCTTCCATCTACAGCCTCCAACTGCAACGATACTATGCGAAGCCTTCAAAGCGATTGCGAGCACCTGCTCAAAAACATGGTTGGTGATGAGATTGCGATGAACCCTCTCGATCTCGGAGAGTTCAGGCGCCAGGAACAGATGGTCGTCGACTTCCTAGTCAACTACTACAAGAATGTTGAGAAATACCCGGTTCTTAGCCAAGTCGAGCCTGGGTATCTTTCCAAATGCCTCCCAAGTTCTGCACCACAGGATGAAGAACCCCTGGAGGCTATACTTGACGATGTGCACCGGTACATAGTCCCGGGCTTGACTCATTGGCAGAGCCCCACTTTCTTCGCCTACTTCCAGACCAACACTAGCACTGCAGCAATCCTCGGCGAGATGCTTTGTGCGGGCTTCAGCGTGGCGGGATTCAACTGGGTCTCATCCCCCGCCGCAACTGAGCTTGAGAGCCTGGTCATTGACTGGCTTGGTAAGATGCTGGACTTGCCAAGGCCATTCCTCTTTTCTGGGAATGGCGGAGGAGTCATTCAAGGGAATACCACCGAGGCCATGATTTGCACTCTCATTGCTGCAAGAGAAAGGGTCCTAAGGAGGTCAGGACACAATTCTATCACGAAGCTTGTTGTCTACGGGTCAGATCAAACGCATTGCTCATTCCAGAAAGCTGCCCGGGTCGTGGGAATAGACCCGCAGAACATCCGGGCCTTAAAGACGACGCAGTCAACCTTGTTCGGTTTATCCCCGGACTTGCTAAGGAAGGCAATCCGTTCGGATATCGATGGCGGGCTAATTCCATTGTACCTGTGTACCACGATCGGGACAACTTCGGTCACAGCTGTCGACCAGCTGGAACCTCTATGCAAAGTAGCGAGTGAGTTCGGCATGTGGGTTCATGTCGATGCCGCGTACGCAGGGTCTTCGTGTATATGCCCAGAGTACAGGAAATTCCTCAATGGGGTCGAATTTGCAGATTCATTCAGCTTCAATGCACACAAGTGGCTTTTGACCTCTCTCGATTGCTGCTGCCTCTGGGTAAAAGACCCAAATGCCCTCGTCAAGTCCTTGTCAACAGACCCCGAGTACCTCAAGAACGAGGCAACTGAGTCAAAACAAGTTGTGGACTACAAAGATTGGCAACTTTCTCTTAGCAGGAGGTTCAGGGCATTGAAGCTGTGGCTTGTTCTCAGGATGTATGGCGTTGACAATCTGAGGAGTCACATAAGGAACGATTGCAGATTGGCTCAGCTCTTCGAGGAGCTCGTGGCGAAAGATGACCGATTCGAAGTCTTTTTGCCGAGAAACTTCGCATTGGTTTGTTTCAGGATTCGTCCTTCTGCGGTCGCCAGCATGGCAAGTGGCCATGCAGTGGAAAACGAACATGGTGAAGCATGGGAGTTAAACGAGGGGAACAAACTCAATGCGCAGTTGCTGCACGCTATTAATGCTTCAGGTCGGGTCTTCATGACTCATGCAGTGGTCGGAGGAGTTTATGTATTGCGCTTCGCTGTCGGGGCAATTTTGGTGAGAGAGAGGCACGTGATCATGGCTTGGAAGTTGGTGCAAGAACATGCGAATTCTCTCTTAAGCATGTCGGGGAACAACACTCCTCATGCTTGACATACTGCAACGTCCGGAATAAACTGCAACGTCCGGAATAAGCTGCATAATCCTTTAGGAGTGTTCGCTCCGTTAGAGGTATTTACGTGACACTTCTATAGAGGTTGTGCAGCCATTGAGAAGAGTGGCCTTTCCAAGATGTTATTGTCGTGTCAGCAACTAATTAAATAAATTGCTTTGTATTGATGTCTACCATGGGAAGTCCAAGAAATTGTAAGCTGATTAAGATATCTTTTAAGAGCTTTTGTCGTTGGCAAAGGTGGGTTGTCAAGCACTGAGCATAAATTACTCCTCGTCCATTTAAGGACCAGTCAACGGTCAATCTGATAGAAAGAAAGATTGCGGCGAGAGATTAGATGCACCTACTGATAAATCAGGCAACTCTACTATCACTATCTAAAAAGTTGGACATGTATTGATCATGAAAACGGTATGGGTAGCATTTGTCACTTCCTTTCACCACTCTTCATTTATAGACCACCAATTGCCCAAGAAATTTCAGCATTAGGCAATACTCATTATAATAAGCAACACTAAAGAAAAGTGGCCTTTCCGAGATGTTATTCCCATGTCGGCAACTAATTAAATAAATTGCTTTGTATTGTTGTCAATGATGCAAAGTCTAAGAAATCGTAAGCTGGTTAAGATGCATTTTAAGAGCGTTTGTTGTTAACAAAGTTATATCGTCGAGCATAGAGCATATATTACTTTCGACCATTTAAGGAGGGAGGGAGGGAGAGAGATCCGACGAAAGATTAGACACACCTACTAATAAATCAGGCCAATTTGAACAAAAACACAAATGGAATAGATTGTCGCCAAGGAAAACACCAAACGGTCCGACAATTTGTCTGGCGATTGGCTCGATCTTCGAAACAGCCAAAATTCTAGATGGGACTGTAGACTAATCCGTAAATGGTCAGTGGTAAAGGCAATCTCGACAAAAAAAATTGACCCTTAACACGTGTCATGATGGTGCCAGCATTTATATGTAACGCTAACAAGCAGTGTCCAGTATTCTACTCGACAGTCACACATAATTAATCAATGGGCCAATCTATATAAGGCGCCATTATAATATTATTTTATTAAAGCATGCAATTGTGCTACCACTATCTAAACTGTGGTACCACTATCTAAAAGGTTGGACATGCAATGGTCACTAAAAAGTAGGGGTGAGCATTGGTCCAGGGTCAACCCTATACTGATCTTGGACCAACCCAACCCTACCGGTCTTAGTCCAGTTCCTAAGGAGACTGGGTCGGTCATTGGTCATAAAATTCCTAGACCAGTACTATGCAGGTCGATTCTCAGTCCTGAGAGTTTCAGATTGGTCCAACCCGGACCAACTTTGATTTTATATATATATATATATATATATATATATATATATATATATATTATTTATAATTTTTTATATAGAGAAAACCTTAAAATAAACGGCGTCAACAATATTAAATAACTTTTTTAGTGAGGAGTTCAAGTAATTTTATATTGTTCTTTAATAATTTAAATTTTTAATGTCTTTTACAGCGTCAATAGTCATAACTTACGAATAAGGAAAATGTTTTTGTGATGAGTCCTTATGGTGTCCAAAAATGCACCTTATGATATCCTCCTCTAGTATTCGTTATCTTCTGTCTTATTTGTCCTCTCAGTCTTCAATTTGCTAAAATCGAAAAAAACAACTTTTCCGCTCGCCACTTGACACTCGTCTCGCTTGCTTTGGGTCACTTATACTGCTCGCCACTCGATGCTTGCTTGGCTTGTTGTTCCCTGCTCGACATTCGATACTTATTCTGTTTGACACTCACCCCACTTAACCCTCACCGCTTGCCTTTCTTAGCTAACCTTAACCATTGGATCGGTACAGTCCTCGGTTACTCTTTCAAGGAGTACAAAAAATGAAATAAAAAATTATTGATTAGTTCTAGGTTGACCTTGAAAAACCGAACCGAACCTATTGGGTTAGTTCGGTCCTCAATCACTTTTTTAAGGAGTATGAAAAATGAAATAAAAAATTAGCAGTTGGTCCCGAGTTGACCTTGGGACCGGATCGAACCCATTGGCTCGGTCCGGTCCTCGGTCCCAAGCTCAATAGGGTCGGTCCTCAGTCCTAAAAATTGAGGACCAGCACTATGCGGGTTGGTCCTAGGGTTAATAGATGGACCGGCCCAACCCGGACCATACTCACTCCTACTAAAAAGTATGGGTGACATTTGTCACATGCTTCACCACTTCTTATTTATAGACCGTCAATTATCGAACAAATTTCAACATCAGGCAATACTAATTATAATAAGCAACACTCGCAACTACTATGGCATGGTACCTTCAATTGCCAAACGTTTATGGCCTTCAATCAACCGAAGAGGGAATAACTAAGCACAGGTTACCACAATGCCGTTCCTTTTTTCCTTATCTAATCTTACAATTTTTAATATATATGTCTTGGGGCATTTACGTTCCACTTGTTTCATGGTAAATAAATGATTTAGAAAATATCTTCTTGAAAATGAACACTTGTATCACGTATAAAAATTAACAAGCCAATATATATATCATTAATAAAAATATTGAAACAAAATTTCTTGTTGATAATGCAAACATTTCTCATCGACAAACTATTTTAACCGATACAAAGGATCGTTTTCAATACAATATTTAATAATAATTTGTTCTTCACCAAATAATTAGAGCCTTAGTTTAACAAATTAAAGATTTGAATCTTTTTTCGAAACAATTTGATCTGTATGTTATTCTTTTCTTTTATTATAGGCAATAATTTTTTTTTTGGCACTTGCCAAAAATCAAAGTAGAAATAACGCTTCCAAAAAAAAAAAAAAAATGTATTGCTTTCTACCATATGCAAAGCAACATTTGTCCCCTTTGTTTTGTGCTGCCTCTTAAAATAATACATCAAAGTAAATTTCCAAATTTGAGAAGGTTTTTAGTTTGAGTAGTTTTCCTAATTTTAGTAATTTTCCTAAGAGTGGTTGTCTAATTTAATGCTTCCTAGTGTGTCCATATATAGTAGAGGCATTATTTATCAGAAGAATTCAAATTGTTGATAATGTAGGAGGATTCTTGAGTTATTCTTTCGATTGTTTCACCAATTATTTAGTGGTGAATACTTAAACTTTTTGTCCATCATTGGTGGAAAATTATTTTATATCTTGGTGGTGAACTTTTCTATTCCAAAGTTATTCTTCCTCAAACACACCAAACACTTTCATTCATGTCATCATACGTTCAAAATCTTCTGAAAACTCATCATGATTAAGTTGGTATAGGAGTTTCTTAATTGAACTAGTTTGGTGAGTTCTTCCATTCTCCATTTTCTACTTCCTTTGGGAACATGATGAGAGATCCTTTCCAAGAGGCTTTGTCACGCCCCGATCCTCGAGCACGTACTCATCTTTCCTCCTTGGTCGATTAAAGCGATGTCCCATGACACATCGCTAACCCATTCTTTTTTTTTTCTTTTTTTAATGTGCATGCAAAAGCATATATATATAATCCCCAGACAACAATTCAATAGGATAGGAAAGTAGGACTACAAATTCTTGAAATTTAAACCACACCTTTTATACATATCAAAACACTTTAGATACAATGCTACCCAATATTTACAAAGTATAACAAAAGGTTTGATTCTCAAAATTAGTAGTTCTATACCCGACTACTCCGACTTGCATATTGAGTTCTCTGGGTCCACGGGATCCGGACGATATGGCGGATCCTCTACCATACCATCAGGGAGACCAGCCACATCCCCATCTAGAGCACGGACAACATCAATCACTTCCGCCAATATACCAAAGTTTGAGAGAGGGCCTATTCTAAGACCATAAGGGGTGGTATGGAACCAGACCCTGAATCTATTGGGCCTCTCCTAGTATGGAACTTCCAAAACCCAAACGGTTGTCACAACCATCTCATACGTCCAGTCACTCTTGGGGTCGGGGAAAACTGTGACTTGCTCTATTATTCTTGTGGGACGACTGAGACATCTAGGAGGAGTCACCATCTGCGAACCTGAAAATGTGGTCCCACAACAGGGTGAGACTATGTCTCAGCAAGTTATACTCCCTAAGACTCGATTAGGAAACCAATACACTTTAGGGTTACCTATGCATAATACGAGTCAAAGGACTTACCTTAGCCTCATATTCCACCTGAAAATCAACACAGTTTAATAGGTACCCAAACAATCACAACATATCGAAACATCGATCAAATTGAACTAGTCGATTACATGTCAGTCGGACCACTTCTAGGCCATTTCCAATCACCAAATCACATGTACTCTCTTGGGCATCGTTTTCGCCAATGTGATGTATGCAATGGACAGCACTCGTGCGTTCTTTAAAGTGCCGTTTTCACTAGTGATATCCTTAATCACCGAACCACGTATGTCCATAATGATGCATGCGATAGACAGCACTCGTACGTTCTTTAAGGCGCTGTTTTCACTAGTGATTTCCTTATCACCGAACCACGTAGTCTATACAGATGTAGGTAATAGATAGCACTTGCGTGTTCTTTAAGGCGTCGTTTTCACCAATGTTTCCTTATCACTGAACCACGTATGTCTATACCTCGTACCTGATCGGTCTCAGCCAATAGTATTCCTAGATCAATCTCATGATTCTCTCCACTTTACAACTCATCAAGCATTGTAAACGCTAAATAACCATACTTGGCCATCTACCAATCAATCATTCAATTTCACTCAATTTCAATAAATTTAAGAATAATTCCTCAAATTGCACAATCAATTCAATTCAGCACTACGTAGAGCTCAAATAAATAAATGGATTGCACCATGACAATCAGCATAAAATTTCGGTCATCAGCTATCCCTGCCTTATTTCCGAAAAATAATTAATTAATTAAATTAATTTTGAAAATTAATAATTAAATACTAAAAATCCAATTTAGGCCGTAATGCCAAATTGAAGCCCGAGACGGGTCGGGAAAAATCATGAGAAGCATTCGATAAATAACAATACGTTTCTACTTGCTAATTGCATAATTCAATTGCCTTAACATGCATCACAATTATCTAATAATCACTAATTTACTCTAATATAACCACCTAATTGCACTTAATTAAATCTAATCGATCTTTAAGCGTAATTAGCAAACTAAGAAAGCATTAGTGAGCAAAACTCACCTGATTAAAGATTCGCTCGGACCAAATCGACGAGCACGCGACAAAGCTCAATTCTCTCGAAAGCGGTTCCGCCAACCGGGGTAGAGATGGGCCCAAAAACAAATCACATAACCTGCAAATCCTTGCTGCAAAAAAAATGAAGAAATAGGCTGCTTTGGGGCTAATTTGAACCCAGCTTGGGCTACGCTCGGCAGTCGCAAGTGATGTGGGCCGTGGCTCGGTCCGATTTTAGAGCTCACGGATGAAGACACGGGCTGGTCTAATGGGCTGACTAGGAAGAACACAAACGGGAGAGGGATGAGTTGAAGATATCACCGGGCTTGGGTGGTGCTGGGCCGCTCGATGAGCCAATTCTGCGGCCAATAAAGTCAACACACAAGCAGGGGACGTGGCTGGATTGACTCGTGAAGATTAAAGGGCTGAAAGCATGAAGATTCAGTGGGGTTTCTATGGGGCAGATGTGCGGAAGACATAAATAAAAAAGAGAGAAAAATGAGGCAGCAGGTTCGGTGGGCAGAAAACATGAAAGGGATGGACAACAACAAAATAGAAAGACGCAGCTTCATCGGTCTTGGTGGCAGCGTCCCAATCAAAGAAAGGAAGGAACACGAGCGGAACAATTAAAGAAAAAGGAAGGAAAGAGATGTATGAGGAAGAGGGGGGAAAGAATGGATAGGATTGGGCCTACCGATCAAAGAAGTTGCAAGAATTCAATGGAAAAAATATGGGTTGTCGTTCTTGGGGGAAAAGCAAACCGTGCGAGAGAGGAGTCAAATAAAAATCAAATCAAATTAAAAGATAACAAAGACATAAATTGGAAGATAGAAACAACCAAGGTCAAAGGAAATTGGGGCAGTTGGTGGCCGGGTGAGTGGATGGGGAGGAGAGAGAGAAATTATCGGCCAAGGAAAAACATGCGGAAATAGAAGGGACCAATAAAGAGAGAAAAGAAATCTAATCAAAACAAATCATATTCTACTCAACTTCACCACTAAGCCAATTGGTCATTCTAGGGGCAATTTCTTCACCACTTGCACAATTTGAAGTCTAAAACATGACCAGAATAAGACAATCCCTTAAACCCACGAATTTCCTTCGAAACCGTCTTTTATTTCATTTTTCTTGGCATTCGATTTTATGAACAAATAAATCCGGTTGAGATCTCATTCGAACGTAGAAAAAGCCCTTACAACTTTCATTCACTGATTCACTTATGCCAGATGCCAAAAGTCTCTTCAAATTGACCAATCCGTATTTCCGTTCATTTTCCGAATCATCCATCTTGATTTCCCGAAAAATCCTGAACTCTCTAGAATTTCCTCAAAAGGTGAGTCGACGTTCTTAGATTGGCTCATGACACAACAGGACTTCCAATTTATGAAATCGAATTCAAATTCGCGGTTATTTTCAATCAAACACGCTTTTAGTGTAACCTTGCATACTGGGTAGCTTTTACACGTGGTCGATTTTCTTCAAACCACAATGAATCTAATTGACACATTGGCGACTCTCAGTGGTTGTGAAAATCTCGAGATTTCAAATACGGACACAGGGTACCCAAAACGATAGAAAATCGATTTAGTGCCGATCGACGAGAATTTTGCAATCAGATGGAATCACCCACACTTGGATTACCATTTTAATCGAATCGACCTATTCCCAATCTCTGATCAATTTTTAATTGTGTCGTAATGACCCTTGCAGACTTGCACAGTCGAGTAGTCAATTCCTGATCAAATTCTCAAGTCTGCTGCATTAAAATCCCTTAATGGCTTCACCAGATAGGTCAATTATCTCATGAGTGGCCATCTCAGAGAAAAACACTATAGTCACGTTGATGAAAGGTCGGACTTATCTAATCAAAATCAGAACCTGAAAATCAAGATGTCACAACCCTTCCTCTCTTATAAAAATTTCGTCCTCGAAATTTAAACCTTTACTAATCCTTAAACAAAAAGGTGAGGGTGCTGTCGTCTCATCGAGTCTCATTTTTCCACGCTATTTCTTCGGTCTCGTGTTGTTGTAAGACCACTTTGACTATGGAGACCATCTTGGTACACAGAATCTACTCTTTCTGAATCAGTAACTGAACCAGGCCTCTTACGTATGACACTCTGTCATTCACGTCTGATTCTTTATGATTCAGCACGTGCGTCGGGTCAGGCTCATATGTCCTCGACCTCGACACGTGAAAGACGTCATGCACTTATACCTACCTTGGCGACAGTGCAAGATGATACTTTAGGATCTTGATTCTCTCTTTAGAATCCCTAGGAACCTACATACCTCGGTCTCATCTTTCCCTCATTGCTAAAATGCAAGGTATTCCTCATTGGTGACACCTTCAGAAAGATGCAATCACTAATTTGGAATTCTAAGGGTCTTCATTGCTCAACAATTCAACTAGTCTGGCGGTTCCGTGCAGTTTTTACTCTAACACTTATTGCAGCAATTACAATCACTGATTACTGGGCTGACCTTGGCCTATGATCTTTCTTCAATTCGCCTTTTTCTCAACACTAAAATTATGCATAGTCTACTCTATAAGCTTCAATAAGAACCATCTGAAAGCTCTACCAAACTTGTAACCTCTTATCTGGATTTAACACATAATTCATCCCTAGCACTCCATGCCGGTGAATTCTCTAATACACACACGCTTCGGTAAACCCATTCACATCAAAATCTATTTGTACTGTACTGAAGTGAGTAGATCCCATCCATCTGTTGACCACAATTTCAAATAGAATCAGTACCTCCCCGACTCCTTAGTAAGCCTATCATAACATTCCCTCATGCTATACTTCCATTCCTGCTCAGAACTCTTGAGCAACTATAAAAGTCCTCCCAGCATACATTACTGAACTTCTACTTAGTAGCACATCTAACTTTTGCAACTTGTCCGGCGATGTCCACTTTCATATCGGTCTACCAATTGAGCTAATGTCGATTCTGACCTATTGGTACTGACTGGTTGATTTTTGTAGCTATTATAGTAAATTCTTGACAAGGTCTCATACTTGTGTGCTACCTCATCAAGTACATCCCACCACTCTCGGAACTTGAATGTTCCATCCTCAGAAATCTGAAATTCAGCCCCTCTCTTATCAGTATCCCTTTACAGGATCTTTTGAACATCCCAGTTTGTCAACTGAAACATCTAATTTTAACAAAAATATCTGGTTCAATTTTGAGGGTGGCCTAAATTTCAAAGGTGGCCTACCTAAACATTTGAAAACCGAATTTCAAACCCTTTTTAAGTAAGGTCTATACCTTAACCAGCCTATGCACAATTGAAAACTCTTAACTCAACACCTCAATGACTTCTTTCGCTCTTCCAGGATGATACCAGATATCACCATCCTAGTCCTTCCTAAGGTTCTAATTTACGACACCGTCTCATATTCAATCCATTTTGAGAGAATAAACACTTGAGACTTTGTTGGCTAGTGAAGATCCAGAATCTTTCTCCACACGACTGACATCTCCTAGTCTTCAATACGAAAAATTTAAGCTGCGTGTTCCAAGTCATGTGTCGGTAATTCAACTCATGAGGACTTAACTGGCGAGACGCGTATGCAACAATCTTCTCTTGTTGCAGCAGCACGCACCCAGTCCTCTGAACGACACATCAATATAGACCTTGTGTCTTCCAGGGCCAGACGAAATGGTCAATACAAGTGCAGTGGTCAGCTTCCATTTAAGCTCTTGGAAATTACACTTGTACTTGTTTGTCCAGATGAACTTTTCTTCTTTCTTCAGGAGTCGATCAATGGTGGTACTAATGTTGAAACTCCTTCCACAAATCCTCTATAGTAATCTGTCCAATCCACACAACTTCTGATCTCTAACAGTGTTGTTGGTCTTGGTCCATTGACAACTGCTTCGATCTTGGTGGGGTCCACAAAGATTCATTCACCATTCTCAAACATCTCTCGTGCTCCTTAGCATTCCTCGAATACACCGTTCTTTCTAATCCTCCACTGATGATGTCCTGTCCTCAAGTCGATCTTTGAAAGTATCAACACTTTTGTAACTAGTCAGACAATTCACTAATCCTCAGCCACGAATACTTGTCCTTGGTTGTCACTTGATTGAGTCGACTATAGTCGATGCATAATTGCAACGAACCATCTTTCTTTCTTTCTCACTAACGAGACCAATGTTTTCCCAAGGTAATGCATTAATATGCATGGATTCCTCATTCATCAATCCTCACATCTGCACCATTGGTTCTATCAATTCAGACAACGACAACTGGTAAGAAGCTTTAGATAATGATTCTACTTTGGGTGCTAGCTTGATCGCAAATTCCATCTCTTTCTCTGGCGACGGTCTGCCAATCCCTTTGACAACACTTTCAGAAATTCTTGGACTACCGAGGAGTGCTCAATTTTCAATTCTTCAATCTGTCTTGTCTATGACAATCATCAAGCCATCTTGGTAATCCCTATCTAATAAATGGGTTGTCTCACGTGATGGGATTAAGGAAGTTGAGGACCCTTCTCGACTCTTAATAAAACTCGGCACTTCTACATGCTCTTGGAATAAGCTGGGTTACTCCACCATACCAATTTGTCACCATAAGATGCTCCAAGAGCTAATCCTTTCCACACTTGACAATAAAGTTGTATGCCAACAACCAATCAAGTACAACTTTAGTCAGCGGTTCTTTTCCTACGACCTTAACCTACAGTTGAAATTCCACAATTTCATCCCCAACACTCTGAGGCACCATTTTTGTGGCACCCCTCGACACGGTCCCCGATCCGCTAGGGTCATCGCCACAACCTACTCACCTATCACTTGTCCTGATAACATTCCACTCTGATACAATTTCAATTGTAGCGGGTCCATACAACCATGGAGGTTTACATCTTTTAGATCGGTCCTAGCGCAGTTCATATAACGGAAGCATACTCAACATTCCCCTAACCCATACACAAACTAAATAATACGATGCAATACACACCAACTACAACCTTTCATATATGCATTTTAGGGCCAAATCACTTTTATTTACATACTAAGATGGGTTTCACAAGTCAATACAACAAAAAGGGCCAAGACTATAACTAAGCTCGGCGATACTCAAAAAGAAACCCGACTATACATCAAATCTGAACATCTATCCATTAGTTAATGTCAGCCATCCCAAAAAGTGTCAACCTTCACAAGTCACATGCTCCTATCACACCCATCTTGGTGCATCGGCCGGCCGCGGCAGCAACATCCCCATCACCCTCCCATCTCGACGAACATGGACAGACAAAAACTCTTGTATAATGAGACCATCAGGTAAGCCCACATCGTACATGACCAAAACATGGACGCGAATAAACACCAAACCATGAACACCGACGCAGGGGTGCTCCAAGCACTTGACCTCGACATCATACAGTAATCCATTAAACGTACCACGCGTGACGGGTGATATAGGCATCTCTCAATCTGAAATGTTAGTCCCCAAAGGGGTGAATACAACCACTCAGCAGTAAAGATCCATCAAACTACACAATGCAACAAGCAAGACAATCAAGATATTATGAGTAAAGCACATATCATCATGCTATCAAGCATATATCACCATGCAGTCGTGCATATATCACCATGCCATCATGCATATATCACCATGATTCATATCATCCATGCTATCAAGCATACATCCCCATAAAATCCGTTCAAGTAATCATGATCGCATTCTCAATATCATATAGTATCAACTTGCTTTCATAAACAGATCATGCATCATGTTATATGCATACACCCATGCACATGATTCAATTTCAGTATTTATCCTTCACAAGGATCTCATCATTTTTCTTCCAGGGACCAATGTTTGCATCCCTCAATTTATCGCTTGCACCCAACTTGGCATCGCGAGGAGCCTCCGGCACAAACCTCCGGGCATCCAACACAAACCTCCGGGCATCTCGCATCCTAACTAGCATCATGAGGAATCCCTCCTAGCACAAACCTCTAGGGCTTTCGGAATTACATACCGCCATACAACCAGGCATTCCCCCTGGACATTACGTACCGTATACCACCGAGCATCTCAAAACTCCCGAGGACCTCCGGACATGTATCATAATACAACCGGGCATCCGGCACCAACCTCCGGGCATCCCGACACTCCCGGGGCATCATCGGCTCACACCTCCGACAATCTTGTTATTATCACAATTTATGAACACATATATGTCTCATTTTCAACATGGCATTTGATGCAACAATATCAAAGGTCTAAATCAGCTTTTTGATGTCATATGATATGCCAAACGTCACCATATATCAGCACACATAACACCCACGATATCACATTTCATCAAGAAGTTCATTGGCTTTTTGAAAATAGAACCAATTTTCGGGTAAAATAGAATGCGCCTCTTTAGTAAAAATTCTTGGACAATTAGTAAAAAATCTCAATAAATTCTAAAAATTTGACATAATGTAAAAAAGACCCAGAGGAAGATATTTCATGAAGAACACCATGTCAAGAAAGTCCCACATCAATCACATAAATCCACACATCACAGCAAAAGAAATTCCAGCACCACTTTTGCACAGTTTCGGAAATAATTTCAATTAAACCCTTAATGAACTCAAAAAATTCTGAGATTTTAATATGTCATAGCTGAGATCTAGGGGTAAAAGTATCATGAAGAAATAAAAATCTAATTTCTTATGGATTAAAAGATATATTTTTTGTAATTCTCTCTAACTCTCGGTTCACTGTCCAGATTCATCCTTTTAAAAGAAAATCGTTTTCCCCGATCAATACTTGTCCTTTCATTCTCAAATTTTAGTATGTTACTCCTCAAGATGTTGTATACAAATATTATCAAGAACGCAAGATCAAATTCGGACTGGATAATTTCACAAAATCCACGGAATCACAACATATCAACGTAACCGTTTCTAGATCTAGCTTTTTCAAAGAAAAATGGTTTCACCAACCTATACTCGTTCATTTTCTCTCAAATTTTGATATGTTATTCTTCAAGAAATTCTTTACAACTTTATTAAGAAGTCGAAATCAGATTCCAACTAGAATATTGCATGCAACTCACGAAATCACCAAAGGTTGGACTGTTTTTTTTTCCCCAGAAACAGAACACTAGGTTAGAACACAACTCCATATAACTTCAAAATTTCACACTTCACCCACATCCGAAATTCACCATTCATCACACATAAAACACAACAAGCAAAGGGTAGATCAATGGACTCTACTTGCCTTTAATCCAAGCAAAACACAGCAAGCAAACGGTGGGGCAAGGCGGTTCGACGACGGCGAACGGCCTCCCTCTTCCTTTCTCTCTTCCTCTCTTCCTCCCTTTCTCTCCTTCTCTCGCACGGTAGCTCTCTCTCTCCCTCTCGGCACTCCTCACTCATTCCACCCACTCTCCCTCTCTTTTCTTCCCTTTTGCAATGATTTGCAATCATTAGATTGCATGCAAATGCCACTTGGCCAAACCCCTTAGCCACTTGGCATTTTTCCCATGCAAGGTGATGGGCTAGAAGATGGGCCGGCCTCTCCCTCCTTTGGTTGACGGCAGCCCTCCCTTTGGGCTTCGCGGCCAGGCCTAAATGGCCGAATGGTGGGGTCTTGGGGGCTGATCTTGGCCTAAGAATTTTGGCCCACTTCCTCTTTTAATAACCTACTCTAAATCCCACTTATATAAATACCTAATTACACTTATTCACTTGGCCATAAAACTTGAAATCATAAATCAATAAATTCTAACTTATAAAACACATAGCCAAGAATAGAATTTTTTTTCCTATCAAATAATTATTCATTAAAAAGCTTGGCCTTAATCTTATTGCAAATCATAGATCGAATGGCTACAATATATTTTGATGGTGCTTCCATCACCTATCCATGGATCATAGCACATCTAAGGATTGACATGAAATTCTAGGATGCCACAATTTTGATAAAATCACCTCAAAACATTTTTCCATTAATCAAAACATGGCTGGTTCTGTTCATGTCTCTTTTGCCATCCTTGTGGTGTCCTATCGGTGGTAGCAGTACTTGTGTTCTCTTGGACTTTCAGTGATAGTCTCTCACCTGATGGTTGTGTTGGTCACAATCAAAGCACATTCTAGCCAT
The DNA here is from genome assembly GCA_017140165.1 of Eucalyptus shirleyi. Classification (NCBI taxonomy): domain Eukaryota; kingdom Viridiplantae; phylum Streptophyta; class Magnoliopsida; order Myrtales; family Myrtaceae; genus Eucalyptus; species Eucalyptus shirleyi. The sequence goes on from CM029446.1 coordinate 27,048,112, forward strand.
ACTCAGACACTAGATTAATCCATGCATTCCTTCTGTACTTTTGGCACTCACTTGGTGAGTCCTCTATCTCATGTCAGGTGATGACATGTCCTCTTGCTTGTACTGAAGACCTATTCCAAAAACCTTGTGGTAATTTATAAAGCACATTCTCATTGATTTGTCCCATCGACCCTCGGGGACCTTTTTCTGACCAGGTAACCTTACTGGTCACACTCAAAACCTGCACCCGTCTTAAAAGGACACGGGGCTGATCCATGTCAGCTTCCATCAGCATGACATGCTACATCCTAATTGATGCGGACTTGCCTATTCCATCTTTCCTGATGGGCATAATAAAATATACTTTTCCGATCATAGGCTCCAACTGGTTTCCATCTCTACTAAATCTGAACCTCGACTTGGATGCAACGGCTTGCTCACAGATCACATCTCCATATTAAACCTCTACAGGTGTGGCGACAACAACGGTTCTAACACTGACGGCGGTAATGGCAACAATAGCAGCTTGATCCTGAGCTTATTGGCTCCACAAGCTCCTTGGAAAAACTTGCACCTGAACGATCTTGCTGGACCTAGGATTGCTCGGTGTTGCTACACTTTCAGTACCTACCCACGGGGGTACTTTTACACTCGCATTGGCCTAAGCCGGTGCTCTGCCACAACCACCTCGGGCACCGGTCCTTGTCGGCATTCATCCCTGAGTCACAGAGGCTACCATCCTATTACTAGGAGTTCTTAGCTCCTGATCACTCATACTATAGGCTCTTTACTGAACCCGTTTTCCAATTCCAATACTTGATTAGAATTCAAGTGATCCACACCAACAAACAGTTCTACCAATCAGCTACCACGGACATGCACCAGCATGAAACAAAGGTCATTCCTACTAACTATCCCATGACTCATTGCACCTTATCACTCCAACGACCATGCTCTGATACCATAAAAAGGGGATGTCACGCCCCGATCCTTGGGCACGCATTCATCCTTCCTCCTTGGTCGATTAAAGCGATGTCCCAGGATGCATTGCCGACCCATTTTTTTTTTTTTTTTTAATGCGCATGCGGAAGGATATATATAATCCCTGGGCAACAATTCAATGGGATAGGAAAGTAGGACTACAAATTCTTGAAATTTAAATCACACCTTTTATACATATCAAAACACTTTTGATACAATGCTACCTGATATTTACAAAGTCTAACAAAAGGCTTGATTCTCAAAATTAGTATTGAGAGATCTGGGGGCAGAGGCCAAACACATATAGAAGCCATCAAGCTCATAGGAACTCTCATGAGAGGCATTTAGGGCATTCGGAGAAAGAGTGGCTAGAGAGGAAGAGTGAGCGAGCGTGTGAGAGAGATCAGGGGGCGGTAAGAGAGAAATCAAGATCTGAGAGAGAGATTTGAGCTCCAAGGGCGGAGGAGGAAGGAATCAAGTCTGAGAGAAAGAGAGTGAGATCTGAGAGAGAGAGAGAGAGAGAGAGAGAGAGAGAGAGAGAGAGAGAGAGAGACCTCTCTCGGCCAACCTGTGGAAACCCCCATTGCAAGATCCTCGACGGTCGTTGCTGCCCTAATGTTGCTGCTCGTTGCTTTGCCGACCGCAGGAGTGAAGTATTTCTCACAATATTTTACTTGGGTTTCTAATCAACCCATCCCAAATCAATTAGCGGCGACTCCTATTTGAAATTGACTTGCAGGTTAAAAAGTCAAACCATAAGTCGCGAATTAATGGGCTTGGGAAAGCCTAGGCTAAGCTTAATACTTAGCGAGTCATTAGCCTCTACACGCGCCCACATGTAAGAGGGCGCCGAAAAAGGAGGTTGCAATAGTTTGGTGACTTCGCCGGGTATTGATTTTTGTGGACTTAGGCCTTTTTGTCTTGTTTAAATGTTTCCCTAACTTGGGTATTTTTTTCTGTGCAGGTTAGTAGCTTTAGGATCAATTTTAATTTTGTTAAAATAAAATGCTTTTTAATGATAAACTACTATGCATGCTTTAATGTTTTAGCACTCCGCTGTGACACACACAACTCGGCTGCCGGATCTAAGCCGCCACAAGATATTTTAAGATGGTGTTAAGAAAGATACCACCTCAAATGCGAGACTGTGATGTAGAGGTTGCCTTTTTTTTTCCTTAAAATTCTTTAAGTAGAGCTGAAGTTATGAGGATCTGACATTGATGCAAGACTGCAATGGTTAGATCACCTCTTAAATTCACTGAGCCTTCTTAGTTAGACATCAAGCCATACGTATCATGCGCATGTCTATGTGCTTGCATTTTCTTTAAAAGTGAAGCGATTTCTTTACCCTTATTTTGCTCAGTCTATTTACTTTATTAGCCCATGGCAATTTAGGTTAGTCTTTCAGGTCCTAGTTTATATGCAATGGGAAGAGACGATATCTAGTTCATTCCCACTTCCAAAACAGAGCTCTTCAGATGGTAAGGTTAGTTGGACCAACTTGCCTAAAAGCGCATGAAAGCCAAAATCGGTCATCTCTTGTCGTTGTTCCAAATCCCTATTCGTCTCAAAGTCCTACAAGCAATAGCACATTTTTGGTGCCCTAGGGCATCTACTTTTATGTTTGGTAGGTTTGAGCTAACCCCAACTCTAAAAGAATATAGCGTCGTTGTCAGAATGCCCCTTGAGAGTAAGCTTGTTAGGCCACCAATAGGCATTGACCCACTGCATGGGTTAGCACAACTTTTAAGAACTGAAATTCATGTTGTAAGGAAAGTTCTTGAAGCCAACCATAATACTTCCCCACTATCGTTTTTGACTGACAGTTTTGAAAATCAACCAATGATCCAAAAACTGAGATTTTCCTTCTAGCTTTTTATGGGCTCATTAGTTTTCCCCATCAAAAAGATGCTATAAGTCCCTCAATGGCATAAGTGGTTGATCAAGTGTTGAGGGGGCAAAATTATGTCAATATGATTTTAACCTAAACATTCATGTCCCTTAATCCTTTTAAAGAAAACATGGAAAGAATCATGCGGGCCTCCTCGGAAATTTTATAGGTCTGGTTCTTTTCTCACTTAAGTGAATTTGGATGCCACATGCAATTGCTTGAAATAAATAATTTCGAAAAATCACTATAGAGATTTGTGGTTCTAAGACCATAAATCCCCAACTAAAGCCACTTTAACTGGATAAATTCCTTAAGGGACCCTACTCTTAAGGCATTCATGATGTCATGACCCTGATTCCATCCCTAGGGTCACGAGCCGCAGGGGTTATTTTCGCGACATCCCAAGTGTGTTGTCATCCCATTTCTTTTTATCTTTTCATTAAGCACATGTGGAAGCGTACATACAACACCCGAACTACAAGCAGCCAGGAAAACAACCATTTAAAAATATACAATTACATCAGTTATATTTTACAAGCCATTTTTGTCATGGGCTGTTATATTTATAACCATTACATCTTCAAAAGGCCGGGGTAAATCTTAACTCCTCTAGTGAGACTTTAACCCCTCCATAACTACAATCGGAAAAACAACCGGGTGAGTCATGGACTCAATAAGTAAAATACCTAAACTTTTACTAGGAAGACATCTCATCATCAAAATATAGTAGGTACAATACTCACAATGCAATATAGATGGCAAATCATTACGGACTTATTGCTACACCTTAACTACATGTAGATGTCCATTGCAACACACTTCAATGCATGCTTACCTATAGCTTGTCAATGAACATATCAATATATCATACTTATGCATATACCGGCACTTATGTAAATTCATTTATTGTCGTCCTGGCTCAACTATGCCCTCCTAGCTCAACTGAGGCATCTGGCTTCTAGCTAGGCATCTTGGCTTAACTAGGGCATTCCGGCTCAACCGAGGCATCTTGGTGCTAGCTCACCAAGGCATCTAGGCTCAACCTAGGCATCATGGCTCAACTAGGGCATCCTAGGGCTAACTTACTCAAGGCATCCGAGCTCAAACCCAGGTATCCTGGCTCAATCAAGGCATCCCATTCAATGAATGAGGCATCACCGCCAACGCTATGTGGTGATGGGTGCTTTTTCCTCTTTAAGTGCAAACACAAGTGCATTACACAAGTCAACTTTTCATCTCTTATCTTAGCCAACATATGCAAGGCCCGGAGGCGTGCTCATGCAAGATGAACTAATGAATGACTCTTGTGTTTTATTAAATCAAACTCATGCCAGATGTGATTCGGGCTCATGACCTTGACTTGGAACCCTTCACTTAGGCTTTAGCATTGTCCATAGTCACCAAGACCTCTCCTCGACATTCGGGTGTGCTCGACACTCATGTGGGATCATGAACTTACATGGGTGAGTACACCACTAAGCTTGACGACATAGGCTATCGCCCTAGTTGAGAGTTAGAGATTCTACTTACCTTTAATGAACCTCAATGAACTATAGGTAATTGTACCAATAAGGCAATGGACAAGGAAGGCCAATAGAGGGAGAGAGGGCAACGATGAGAAGGCATGAGAGAAAGAGAGAGGGAGAGCAAGTGAGGGAGAAGAGATGGGGTGGCGTGTGAGGTATTGGGGGCAATGCTTCTATTTATAGGTAAATCTCTCATCATTACCCTTCTAAATGGATCAATAGGATTTCTTTGGGTGGCAAGCCTAAGTTGGTAAGGTGGCAAGGTGGCAAGGCTAAGGAGAAGGATGTGGCTAGCCTAATCCCTAGGGCCACACTTGGTCCTTCTCTTATTGGACCATTTGGGGTTTGAGTCATCTTTGTAATGATGACTATATTAATTAGAGGACACCTAAGCCTTATGATTCAACCTAGCGTTAATGCACTATGGTCCAAGAGCATTTAATGTATCTTTATCCTAATCCAAGAAGACTCTAAATCCCTTGCTCCTCAAGTTGGGCGTGTAGCCCCTTCCTCTCCAAGTTTGGCATGTGACCTCCAATTCTAAGTTGAAGAACAATTTTGATCAACTTTCAAAATCAGTGTCATTACCTTATCAAACGGGCTCGAAAATTATAAAATTTTAATATGTTGTTGAGAAGATCTTAAGAAACATTTTTCATGGAGGAAACTTAGCTAAATTCGTGCTGTGGAAACCAAAAATTCATCCGTTGAGCAGATTCAATGGTCAAAGAGAGAGACTCATTTCAAAATTCAAATCTTTACAAAACTCTTTGAAATTTCAATATGTTGTAGATATGGATGCCATTTAAAATTTTTATGAATGAAGAATGTCCAAATTCGAAAGGGAAGATTTTATAAGAATTTGAGAAAGCAACTTGGTTACTGTTTTCACTACACGGGACAGGTTCCAGATGGTGAATGATTAGGTCCTTGTCCTTGAGTTTTAGATCAAGATGTTTAGAACAACTTTCATGAAGGAAGTTTCTATAAAGTCACACCACGAGAATCTATGTAAGATTGGCAAATAGCACAGGTCCAATAATTTCGAAAATCAAAGGTGGCAATCTTAGTTGGAAAAGGAAGGCGTCCCACTTGGTCAAGAAGTATTAATTGTCAGGCATCCTTATCTCCCAAGCTTTCAACTAGGTCCTAGGTTAGCTTGGACACTTCATCTCGGCATTGAATAACAATAAGCCAAATGTAATTAATGTGCTCTTAGCTTGTCGAAGAAGGTTTGGTAGTCCATTTCTTGGCCTCCAAGATCTCCTACTTAGTTTAGGGTTATAACTAGGCTAGGTTATAGGGACACATAAGCCTTTACATTCATCATCCTCATTTAATGCTTTTCGCACTTGTTCACACTTATTTTCTAGGAATGTTTGACTAACTAGCTTATTCTCCTAGTTGGGACCAAAATAAAGGGTCGAAATCGAGGATGTCACACACGTGGTGTGCTAGTTAGTTCCACGAAAAGAGAGTTCGCTTTGCCTGCAGACGTTGCAATCTAATCCCGTTGCTTAGCCTCACCAGTGCCATTCCTTATTACCCATATAGGGTGCCACGTCAGTATGGAGCCTTTCAAGAGATCCCGCGGTCTCTCAAGACAAAAATTCATCCAATCCTTTTCACCAATAAAAGCCGCGATTATGCAATTGAGATTCACATTATCGAGGATACATGGAGCAAATGCCATTGCAAAAGGATCGTGGTGCCTGAAGGACTCAAGGGATAGGAAAAGACCCATCACGCCTCTAAATCCTACATCCATAACCACCAAATCCCGGCAAGACTGTGGCCGTTGGTCCCAGACCTAGTTAGCAAAATTAGTCAACAGAAGAAAATTGAGCATCTTTGAAGGGATCTAGCAATAAGCTAGGTATATGTCTTAGGGCCAGTCTAAGAAAGCAAATAGCTTTACAAGACCAAGACTCCTCACCGCATATAAAATAGCGGTAATGTGCCCATAGCGTCAATGTTTAGAAAGTTTCATCTTGTTCATAGTCCCATTATTTAGGACTTCTGTTTAATGTCTAGTATTTTGTTTTGTTATTTTAATTCTAAGTTTAGATGTCAGAAATGTCTTATCTACGAAATCCTCTTTTGATAAATAAAAATAGTTGGACCATTACCATGGATCAATCTTCATTTACTTTCGTGCCCATTCATCGTTTTTGCAACGCCACGTGATTATGAATTGCTGGCCACCAATCGCCCATGTATGACCTCAAGCAATAGTGGCCAATCAAAGTGATGTACAAAACTACCTCGCTAATATTGAAGATGGTGTGGGACAAATGTCCACTGTCCTTTGACAAATCTCGATGCAAATGGAGTCCGCTCAGACCAAGCCCAACCTCATGGCCACTCTATCATAGGAAAACACACTTGCGACACTTGCAAATTTGGTAAGGGATGACCAACATGACAGACACTTTGCGAGGATCATGAAGAAGCTAAGCCAATTGTAGAGGAGCTCAAAGTACCTAAATGCAAGGGGTACGCCAATGCCTCTTACCCAAAGGCTTATTTGTAGGCCTATTTGGTCCGAAAAATGATTCAATCGTACCAATCAAATTTTACTGGTCCCACCCTATGATGTTACATTATAAAGAGGATTAGTTTTCTTAAAACTTGGGAGGAATTAATTAATGCTCTCCGCAAAGAATATGACGTGGACATCAACATCGACATCACCCCATCTTGCAAAGGACCGGTATAGAAACGGAGAGAAGTGATTCCTTTAGGGCACATGCCATGACATGGCAAAGCTTGACCGCCTAGTTCAACTCACAGCCAACAAAAGAAAGATCGATGAGAGAAAATATTGATGTAGCCTTGCATAAGCTTCCCATTAAGAAAGGCAAGGATCCCATGGACAAGGTCAACACTATAAAACCTATTTAGACCTAGGCATGAAAACATAGCTTCCCCGGCTTACCACAAGAGCTAGGGTCCAAAGAGTACCAAACTCCATCAACCTAGGGAGCGAAACTCCACCATCTCCCTACCCCCTTGATAGGCTTAGGCTGGCAAAACAAAGGGCTTTACTCAAGAGGTCAAGACCAAGTGTCAAGAAAAGAAAGCCTAAGTAGTCCAAGCCAATGCCTGCCACTGAACATAGGTAAAACCTGATAGCCAATGAGCCACCACACCAAGGCTTCAAATATCGCTTGTGGTATAGTCTTGAGAGCTACTAGTATTATATAGATGAGGTCCACCATTTATCAAATGACCGCCTCCCACTCGTGCACAAGATCTAAAGCCTATTAGAAGGAGGAACATTCACCCTTCAGGGTTTATCTCCCAATGGGCTACTAAAATTGTCACTTGACCATGAGGATGACATAGGCACTTCATCCTCGGTTGGAAATTTCAACCCAGAAGAAAGCAATGAAATGATCTTGGAAGAATCCACCTCTCTGAAGTATCAGAATTCATCACCGTAATGAATGGGATGTTGATGCAATAGGAAGAGTAGTCGCCTAACCAAGACATGGCGGATCCATCTTGCCCCCATAGGATTATGATTCCTAGAAAAATGGAAGTACCTAATCTCCATAAATATAATGGAACAACTTGTCCCATGACCCATTTTGCAATATTTCTAGGTTGAAATGAGTTGGCACTGCAACTAGACACCATTCATAACTTAGGCTTTTAAGAGAGTCTCATGGGGCCCGTATTGAAATGGTTCTTCAAGGCAAAGATCTATCTCATGAGAGATTGGAATGAGTTGTCTTCTGTGTTCTTACATCAATACCAAGCCAAGGTGGGAACTATATTGCCCGACGAGAAGTTGGTTCGCATCAGAAGAAGACCAATGAAGGATTTCTAAGCATATTCAGAAAGGTGAGAGGCTTTCGTGATGCAAACTATCCCTCAACTAGTTGAGGAATAAATGATAATGCTATTCATAGAAGCCTTGTCCTGTAAGCATCACTCTTGGTTGCATGGAATGTGTTTTTGTAACTTCAATGAAATGGTCCTCTCATGCGAATGCTTCGAGTCTACTAGGAGTGAAGAACTCAAAGGCACTTAATTTCGAGGTCAACACTGTCAACTATCAAAATGCTCCCTTTCATAAGAGTTTTCTCGGGTTCCAATTGTTTTTATAATCTCCTATTTTCTATCATGTCTAGTATGTTGCTGTCGCACTTTACATTCCAAAAATGTAATTTTTTTTTTACTAAATGAATGTATAGTTTTGATATTTCGCTTTGGGAGCATGAGGGTGTATACCAAACTGGCCAACTAATATTATCTAACCATGAAAAGAAAATATCATCCAAGGAGAATTCTGAGGGTAGAGCTTCCTCATGCTCCCCCCTCCCCCCAAATTTGATTGAAAACAAAAGGAATTTCATTAACAAAAAAATTTTCTAAAGCAAATGTCAAATTTAACCCCATTTGTTTTTTTCTTTTTTATTTACTTACTTCATGTCTTAGAATATCATCCCCTTGACCTATCGTGACATGGGGCATTTGAAACCAGCACATCATGTGAATTTGTCGGATTCGAAAACACTTTTTCAAGAAAGTAGGGGCAAAAAACCAAAAAAAAAAAAAAATCACCTCATTAAAAAAAAACACAAAAGGCACACCATTGAACTTGAAAGATGCACATTGTGGTAGCTTACTTCATGTCTCAGAATATCAATGACCATCGGTCACATGTACATGGTCACAAATGAGAAGGGCCAATGAAAAGGGATGTTCAACCATGACAAGATAAAAGAGTTGTCACCAACATTCGAGACATTCTGAGAAGTCATCGAATACAAACTATGGGGAAGGGCAATTTGGTATCATTTGCAATATTCCTCCCTCTAACTTCCTTTTTTGACATAGTTTCTGTTTGATAGGAAGCATCGAGATTCGAAGAACAAACTCAATGAATTAATTTGAGCAAATCAATATTGGCTAAGCAAACATATGTGAGTGACTTATTTCGAATTAATCAAATTTAGTATGAAAAGACAAGTCATCTCGAAGTTAGTTCAGTTAAATAAAAAAAAAAAGAGCCCCATGGACACTAATAGTGCCTTGACCTAGTGGTATGGGGATGAAGCAGTTCGGGAATGACTAGTCTTCTATCCCTAGAAGCGGCAACTAAGTTGCCATATGTAAAAAATTAATATATATATATATATATATATATGTATATTTGCGTCTCTTGTTTCGCAAAAGCGGAAAAGTGCTTAACCTAATGAGACCAAAAGTATAGAACTTCATACTCTCCTAATGCTTTAGGATCTCAAGTCTATTCAATCATTTGCAAACCATGAAGGGTAATGTTGTATTGCTTCAAGTTATTCAACTCCTGAGAGATTTCGTTACTAACATGTTTCCCCCTATCCGTTATAGGATCACCCGACTGCCAAAAAAGTGGACAACAAACCAAAGAGAGGAATGTCAAACTTTGATAAACTCTCCTAAACGAAATGGCGTCTTTAGTATCGCCAAAGTAGATGATAGGAATCTTTCAAGCCTCAGTTCACATTTACTTTTGGCTCTATTGATTGATCTATTTTTACATCTTCTCTTATGCGGGGGCAAAAGCAAATACGCCTGTCAAATCAACGATCAGATTTCCAACAACAACTAATCATTCATGTCATCTCCCCATTGAATAAGGATAATTTGTGGACGCCCATTTGTGAATAACTTTTTTGGTGTTCAAAATTTAACATTTTTGTAGGGATAATCTTGTTAAACAAATACTTCTAATGCTGTTGATAAGGCTTCTTAAGTAGAATAAATTATTTGTTCTAGGATTACAAACTCCCTCACGTTTAAAATGCTCCATAACTTTTTGAAATGAATTATGCACGATGTTTTTGTCTGTCTAGATCACTTATTCCACTGAGGGTTATCAAAATAGACAACTTAATGAATGATATGAGATTGATTGAACATGCTAAATGAGGTGCATTGGGATGATGAAAGGCAAGCCATATCCAACACACAATCCCCCATTTATACACTTGATAAATGAGCATAGAAAGTTCTATGTCTGCAAGATAAAGGGTTTTCTTGCAGATGGTATGATGACGAAAGTTATGAGAGGCATTTCGTTTCTCCATCCAAAATACTACAGTTATCCATTACTTACCCCTTTTGAGCCTAGTACACTTGTAAAGTTTCTTTCATATTACCCCTATCAAGAACCATCCCACATTGGGATAGATTGGAGGTGAGGTGGCATCAAAAGATTAGAAAGGGGATAGAAATGTTTTTGCTCGCAATTGCATCAAATTTTGGGTTTCTTTATTGCATAAGAACACTCATGATAATTTAAGTGGACGAAGAGCATTTTTTTTTCTATCTTACGCACTTGTATCTATTGCGCAGCCCAATTGTGTTTGTAATTTCACCCTTACATTGGGGCAAAGCAAGAGTTATTGTCATTCAAGTAGCATGATTCGGGGCGTTAGATGAAGATGAAGACCCTAGGAGTCTAATAGCAATGTTTTGTTTTAACTTGCCTAGGCTAATCCTAATACAACAAACAAAAATGAAAAAAACTAGAGGCATGAAAAAATAGTGTGTTTGGTAAAAGCAATGCCAATACCCATAGATGTGAAAATTGGACATGAAAAAGTAGTGTGCCTGGTAAAAGTAAGGCCAGCGCGCTCAAGAAAAAAAAATGATGCTCAAGCAAAGTTGCTAGTCAATGAAACCTCTACGAAGATAATTCCTAACAATGAGAAGAAAGACTGGTGATATTGTCAAGATAATCACCAACTCTCACCCTTTTACACATGAGCTGAACCTACGTTGCGTCCCTTTGTAAAAGTCTCTTCGGACTAAAGCACTTGCATTAACGTAGGAATTCTTATGTTTATAAGCATTGCTTGAAAAACTACGAACAATATTATTTCTATCTCTTTCCCCAGGGTTTTTGGCTTGTAAATCCAAAGAAATCCAGAGATGATTGTGTTGAATTTCTTTCATAAGCCTTGACTTTGATGGTCCCCTTTAATAAGCCGTTAACTAAGCCTACATTATAGTCTCAACAAAGACCTCTCAAATTGATAAAGTAGTACCGCTTACGAGAATACTTAGACCCTTCCTCACATGATAATAGTGAGATGATGTGCTTCTTATGAATCTTGCATTAATGGTCAGGATAAAATAGCATTTTCAATAAGAGTGAGTGGAAAGCCCTTTCATACTGAAAGTTCCTCATTTGACATGTTCAAGACATGTATATTCTGAATGAAGATTGTCTTTCCATTAGAACTCATGAATTTACAACATGTATAATCATGTATGTATATTGCATGTTGTCTAATAAGAGACATACTTTTAGAAATCAGAAATATCATTAAGTAAGCATATCTCCACCTTTATTTCCGAAAAAAAAAACCTTGTGTCTAACCAAGTATCCCATTATCTTATAGTCATGCTACTATTCGGGTACTCTCCCTTATCGGCACTCAACCTATTCAAGTTGTTCTTAGGATATGGATACTGGTGATTGCCCAAATATCCCATTGTCTTCAAGTGCCTACCACTATCCAGGTACTCTCTTTCAATGACATTGGGCCTGTCTAGTTGTCCCCAAGTTGTGTCATTGAATACTTATAGCTATCCAAGTACTCTACTACTTTGTGTGCCTACGGCTACGTAGGTATGTCGTGTGACATCCCAGTTTTTCAATCCTGTTTTTCTACAGAATTAATCGGGCATTTCATTGACACGCCTATAGGGCTGTTCTCAGAGCTGATCATTTTCAAGATAACTAGACTATCTAGGGATGCTATTAAGGACTTTAAAGCAAATAGATTTGAAAACTTGACTAGGAATTGGCTTTTCAACCATGCTCATCTTTAGAGGCCATTACCACACAGTTAAAAATCGATTTGAGATCAAAGATAGATCTGTTCAACTGAGATGTGTGGCCGATTGTGGATGACTCCACTAAATTGAAAAATTATCGTCGACTGAACCTAGATTGATTCTTTTGTCGTTTTGGTACCCTGTGTCCGTAATTAAATCCTCAAGATTTTCACAATAATTGAGAGTCGCCATTGAGTCGAGTGGGTTCATCGTGTCTCGAAGAAAATCGACCATGGGTCATTTGCCCTAAAAAGTTATGAAAACTACCCAGTAGTCTAGATCACACTAAAAACGTGTCGAATGGAAATTAACCACCAATTCAAGTCCGATTTCAGAAATTGAAGATCCTGTCATGTCACAATAAATTTTAGGACTCACGAGTCAGTCTTAGAAGATTTTTCTGACACCTGACACTTTTTGGGAAAAAGTCATCGCCGGGTTGTTTTCGTGCAGAAAAAGTCGGTAATTGTTTTTGATAGCTAAATTGGAAAGCATGAGGGATACATGGGTGAGGAAAAATGCCGGGGTAATTGATGGATGACCAATTGAATTATTGGAGGTCAATTGAGATGAAATTGAAGTGGATCAAGCCACCAATTGAAGCCAATTCTCGCAAAATTCGTAACTCCCCCTCCTACTAGCCATTTTGGACCAATTGGGAAGTCTTGGAGAGTGTAATGGTGGAGCATTGGAGGCCAAGGGACTATGCTTGGCCTAGATTGATTGTTGTAGATATTTCTTGTGGAAAAACAAACTAAGATGGCCCACCTCCATCTTATCCCTTCATCCTCTCCATCTCTCACTCACTCCACTGTCGACCTCCATCCTCCATTCTGCTTCCGTTTTGATCTTCGAAGAAACCTAGCGACTGCCCCTCTCCACGGATTCACGTCGCCAGCATGTTTGTGTCACCAGGCTCGGTCAATCATTAGTAGAAAAGACGAATGCTAGCTTCGTCTTTCCCTGATCCCCACCGAAGAAACCCTCACCAAATTTCTTCCTCCAGGCAGCGTTGAAGCTGCTGTCAACCGTTTCTCCACCATCCCACACGAACACAGCCCTCCTCCACCTTCAATTGTCTCAGCCTCCACCCAGCGGTGACGTATGCTGCTTTCCACGGAGATTCCAGTCAACCTTCAAACCCACAAAAGCCCCTGTTTGACCAAGCAGCAACCGAAGCAAACCTGCAGCTACCACATTCGCTCTCTCCATCGGGCAGCTGTTGCCGAAGCTTGCCGCCAGCTCACATCCGCGCCTTCATCTCCCTGGTCAACTCCAGCGACGTCTTCGGCCCAGCAGAAGGCCACGCCAGCTTAGCCGTCTTTGCTGCTCCTTCGTTCACGTCCTTCGCGCGAAGCAGCCTGATTTCCATTAGGTCCAGCCTAACGAAAACTTTCAATCTAGCCTTTGAAGCCCAGTGAGCCTAGCAGCAAATCCAGTGAATTGGACAGCCCATCTCAATTGAAGCCCAAAAGTCCAGCAGAGTTTCAGCCCACAAAGCAAGTCAGCCCAAGTTTGGCCCAAGCCCAGCTTTTGTTGTGGGCTTGCGAGGCTCGTAGACCTGGATGAGTGTCTGTCGACGCCACCGAATGTTCGGGTTTCGGCCGCCGTCGCGTCGCCGTCGTAGTGTTCCAATCTCCGCTTTGCACAAGTGAGTTTTGCTCACTAATGCTTTCTTAGTTTGCTAATTATGCTTAAGGGTTGATTAGTGTTAATTAAGTAGGATTATATGGTTAGATTAGAGTAGATTAGTGATTATTAATTAATGGCAATGCATGTTAGGCAATTGAATTGTGCAATTAGCAAGTAGAGACGTACTATTATTTATTAAATGACTATTGGGATTTTTCCTGACCCGTCTTGGGCTTCAATTAGGCATTACGGGCATAAATTGGATTTCTAGTATTTAGTTATTAATTTTCAAAATTAATTTAATTAATTATTTATTTGCCAGAAATTAGACAGGGATAGCCAATGACCAGAATTTTATGCTGATTGTTGTGGTGCAGTCTATTTATTTATTTGAGCTTTACGTTGTATTGAATTGAATTGATTGTGCAATTTGAAGAATTATTCCTAAATTGATTGATATTAAGCTGAATTTAAATAATTGATTGGTAGATGGCCAAGTATAATTATTTAGCGCTAATAATGCTTTGATGGGCTAAAGTAGAGAGAATTGTGAGAGTGAGATGGAAATGCTCAGGGCTAAGACTAATCTAGTACGATGTTATAGGCATACGTGGTTCGGTGATAAGGATATTACTGGCGAAAATGACGCATTAAAGAATGCACATAACTGTCTATTCCATACATCCTTGTAGGCATACGTGGTTTGGTGATTGGGACATCACTGGCGAAAACAACGCCTTAAAGAACGCACGTAGCTATCTACTTAGTACATCATTATGGACCTTCGTGGTTCGGTGATTAAGAACATCACTAGCGAAAATGGCGCCTTAAAGAACGCACGTAATGATCTATTATATACGTGATTTATGGGCATACGTGGTTCGGTAATTAGGACATCACTGGTGAAAACGTTGCCTTAAAGAACGCACGTACATATCTATAATATACATCACGTTGACGAAAACGGCGCCAGAGAGAGAGAGAGAGAGAATGTACACAAATCATGGACATACATGATTTGGTGATTGGAAACATAACTAGCGAAAACAGTGCCTATGTAGGGAGTTTTTCATTCAAGGATAATGTGTCTATATGACCCTACATGCGATCTGAGACTTGCTTTCGGTCAATTTTCGCATGTCCGGGATGGTCTTCGATGGCCACATTGTTGATGGTCGCTCTAGAGTGGTTGGGGCCTGTTGCTAAGCTATTTTTAAGCCCAGGAACGGGCTGAATGTCCACTGTCTAGACCGTCCTCCATCTAAATAGTGAGCGTCCACCCTATTTTGGGTTTGTGTGGGCTTCTCCAACCAGGTCCTTGATGGTCCCTTTGATCTGTGATCACTCTAGAATCGTCGATGTCCGTTTCGGAATCGTCTTTAACCCCGTGAACGGCCTGAATGTTCACAATCGAGACCATTTTTTGGTCTGAATAGTGGGCGTCCGGCGCACTTTCAGTCGGTTTCCGCTTCCTCGAACCGGTCCTTTAGCAATACCTTTTGTTTATTTATTCATATTTAGCATCGCATAACATTCATTTAGAGACTTGTTTCATGAAATTCAAGCATTCGTTGCATTCTGATATACATCTGTTTGGATCTATTCTTATCTCTTTTACGCAGACACGTGAAAACGGAGACAAGCGTTGAAAACATTTTCCTGCCCGGGGCTTGGACGTCGCCACAAGAACATTTTGTTGCTCAAAACAAAATGTTATTTAATGCATTGTTTTGAGAGGCAGCACAAAACGAAGGGGACAACTGTTGCTGTGCGTATGGTAGGAAGCAATACGTTGTTGAAGCGTCTCTTTTACTATGACTTTAGACAACTTTTTCTTTTTGGAAGCATTAATTCTATGTTGATTTTTGGTAACTGACAAATAATATTGTTTTATTGTGTTTTGTAAAAGAAAAGAAGAACATATGGATCAAATTGCTTTCGGAAAAATGATTCAAATCTTTAATTTGTTAAAACTAAAACTCTATTTGGTTCGAGGAAAATAAATTATTTACAACATATTTTCTTGAAAAAGATTATTTGTATCAATTGAAATAATTAATTATTGAGAAGTGTTTTCATTATTGATAACAAATTATGTTTCGATATTTTATTGGACAAGAAAAATATTTTTTATTTGTGTACACGATGTAAACGATTGTTTTTAGAAAAATATTTTCTAAATCATTTATTTTTCACAAGATAAATGAAATTTAAATCCTGAGGGTAAGGTTTTACATTATATTACAAATTGTAAGAATAGAAGGAAAAAAGAAATGGCATTATGGTAAGTCGTGCTTAGTTATTCCCTCTCCGATTGATTGAAGGCTATAAAATTTTGGCAATTGATGATACCATGCCACATTAGTTACAAGTATCGCTCATAATAACGAGTATTGCCTAATCCTCAAATTTGTTGGACAATTGGTGGTCCATAAATAAAAATAAAATTGGTGAAAGGAAGTGACAAATGCCACCTCAATGTTTTATTGACCAATGCAAGTCTTAACTTTTTAGATAGTAATAGTACCGTTACAAAATTTATCAGTAGGTGTGTCCGTCACTTGATATCTCTCTCTCTCTCTCTCTCTCATTGACTAGTTCTTAAATGGATGAATCTGTACAGCTGCTCAACCGTTGCCATAATCTGCGGCTCGTCCATTGCAGGAGGGAACTAAACATGGTGGCGGACCGGGCTGCGAAGGCCCATCAAGCTGGCTCGCTACCTGCGGATTGGGTTTTTAATCCCCCTTTGTTTCTACGTGATCTGTTGTCCTTTGATATGTTGCCAAACTTTTCCTCCCGTCGGTAATAATATTATCTTTTCTGACCAAAAAAAAAAAAAAACTCATCTTAACCAGCTTACAATTTCTTGGACTTTTCATCGAGGACAACAATGCAAAGCAATTTATTTTATTAGTTGCCGACACGGCAATAACATCTTGGAAAGGTCACTTTTCTCAAGGGCCAATTGAAATTAGGACGTTGCAGTACGTCAAATAACCCCGACATGCGAACATTGGTAAAGGATTATGCAGCTTATTGCGGACGTTGCTGTACGTCAAGCATGAGTGTTGCTCCCCGACATGCTTAAGAGAGAATTAGCATGTTCTTGCACCACGGTCCATGCCATGATCACGTGCCTCTCTCCCACCAGAATTGCCCCTACAGCGAACCTCAATACATAAATTCCTCCGACCTCCGTATGAGTTATAAAGACCCGACCTGAAGCATTAATAGCGTGCAGCAACCGTGCATTGAGTTTGTTCACCTCGTTTAACTTCCATGCTTCACGATGTTCGTCTTCCATTGCCTGGCCATTCGCCATGCCAGTGACTGCCGAAGGACGAATCCTGAAACAAACCAATGCAAAGTTTCTCGGGAAAACGACTTCGAATCGGCCATCTTTCGCCACAAGCTCCTCGAAGAGCTTAGCCAATCTGCAGTCGTTCCTTATGTGACTCCTCAGATTGCGCACGCCATAGATCCTGAGCACAAGCCACAGCTTCAATGCCCTGAACCTCCTGCTGAGTGAAAGTTGCCAATCTTTGTAGTCAACAACTTGTTTTGACTCGGTCGCCTCGTTCTTGAGGTACTCGGGGTCTGTTGACAAGGACTTGACAAGGGCATTTGGGTCTTTTACCCAGAGGCAGCAGCAATCGAGAGAGGTCAAAAGCCACTTGTGTGCATTGAAGCTGAATGAATCTGCAAATTCGACCCCATTGAGGAATTTCCTGTACTCTGGGCATATACACGAAGACCCTGCGTACGCGGCATCGACGTGAACCCACATGCCGAACTCGCTCGCTACTTTGCATAGAGGTTCCAGCGGGTCGACAGCTGTGACTGAAGTTGTCCCGACCGTGGTGCATAGGTACAATGGAATTAGCCCCCCATCGATATCCGAACGGATTGCCTTCCTTAGCAAGTCCGGGGATAAACTGAACAAGGCTGACTGCGTCGTCTTTAAGGCCCGGATGTTCTGCGGGTCTATTCCCACGACCCGGGCAGCTTTCTGGAATGAGCAATGCGTTTGATCTGACCCGTAGACAACAAGCTTCGTGATGGAATTGTGTCCCGACCTCCTCAGGACCCTTTCTCTTGCAGCAATAAGAGTGCAAATCATGGCCTCGGTGGTATTCCCTTCAATGACTCCCCCGCCATTCCCAGAAAAGAGGAATGGCCTTGGCAAGTCCAGCATCTTACCGAGCCAGTCCATGACCAGGCTCTCAAGCTCAGTCGCGGCAGGGGATGAGACCCAGTTGAATCCCGCCACGCTGAAGCCCGCACAAAGCATCTCGCCGAGGATTGCTGCAGTGCTAGTGTTGGTCTGGAAGTAAGCGAAGAAAGTGGGACTCTGCCAATGAGTCAAGCCCGGGACTATGTACCGGTGCACATCATCAAGTATAGCCTCCAGGGGTTCTTCATCCTGTGGTGCAGAATTTGGGAGGCATTTGGAAAGATACCCAGGCTCGACTTGGCTAAGAACCGGGTATTTCTCAACATTCTTGTAGTAGTTGACTAGGAAGTCGACGACCATCTGTTCCTGACGCCTGAACTCTCCGAGATCGAGAGGGTTCATCGCAATCTCATCACCAACCATGTTTTTGAGCAGGTGGTCGCAATCGCTTTGAAGGCTTCCCATAGTATTGTTGCGGTTGGAGGCTGTAGATGGAATCAAAATGGAATGGGGTTGTTGCAAATGCTTTTGCTTGAGCTAAGTGTGAGATGATCAGTTTTTGGGTATAGGGCTTATATAGACGGGTGGTCTTTAAACATGGTGTTAGCTGGGTTATTCCCATGTGGAGGAAGCTCAATGAATTGCAAGCCCAAGAGGATTTGAGTTGTTGCTCAATGAATTGCAAGCTCAATGAATTGCAAGTCATATAGAGAAATAGGGTTTTTCACTATTGTTTAAGTTGTTGCTGTAAAAATCTAGGGTCTGGGGCCGAGTTTGATTTATAACAAGCTGGCATCAGAGGTCAATTAGTGATCCAATTGAGCTAAAACTTTGTCAGTGTGTTCATGGCATATTCTTCTCGAATTTGACCGGTTTGATTTCTGTTTGAACTCCATACATCGTGTTTTTTGTGGATTGAACAAAACCCACATTCTTAGTGAGATTTATCATTGATTTCTTGTAAAATTTATGTGTATTCCAAGAATGATATTCTTAAGATCTTTGCTGTTATGCAATTTTAGTACTTACTAGAGGCGAACCTTGTTCACCTGCTACATCAAATGGGGCAGCGTATGGTACCAATTATATCATGTGAACTAAACAAGCTAAAGTGAGTAAAATGCATGAAGATTGCACCACAACACACATACGAACTCCGTTCATGCATCACATGACACACACAATCCCATTCATGCATCTCATGACACACAGCTACACCATCACACGTACTCACATGCCTTGTTAATTAATTTCAATGTGTGAACATTTCATATCCACCCTTGAAATGGATTGAACCCGAGATGCTGGCTAGATCCCTTCGAGTCACTTCCGGGTCGCTGGCTGGACTTCCAGGGGATGCTGGCCCTGGGCATCTCCCTCGTTACAACAGACCCAAAGTGACCAAGCTGGGTCTGTTGACTTCCGTTAGAATATAATAAACAACGCATTCATCTAACAATTTAAGATTTTAGAAAAATTAGCAATACTTCCACCAAATCTCATATAATATTAGAGTTAAGAAGTCCCGAATTCAAAACTTTTAGGCCTTTATTTACCTCCCCAATTGCATATTTCCACCTCTGGCTCTTGATAACCCTACTCACCCTACTTTGTAGGACCCGTTTGACCATAAGCAAGGACAGAAAAGTTCAAGACACCAGAAGTTTTAAGTCGGGCCTAGTATATGGGATCGGACTTTTAACATGAGTCTAAGTTAGACTTAACTATAAGCCAGATAAGTTGCAAAAGACCTAAACCATACACCTAAATTACGTATAGTATAAAGCCTAGTAGTTCTAAATCATGGGCAAATTTAAGAAAAAATTGTTACCATCGTTGTCAAGTCAGATGAGTCTAATTCAAATCATATACAAGTTTCATTCTCAATCATAAATGTGGTCCAGCAAGTTGGATCAAGTCTAATTCAAACCATATACAAGTTTAATTCTTAATAATAAATGCAGTCCGCGTTGCAATGAGTCAAATCAGGTCTAATTCAAACCATATACAAGTTTCCATATACAAGTTTCATTCTCAATCATAAATGTGGTGCATGAGGATGGAACATGGTTAATCCTTATTGGTAGATGACGGACGACAACAAGTCATAAAATGACCTTTTTGACAATTTGAGATGATGTAAGACAATAAGTCATCCTTATCCTTTCCCTTATCATTCTTGCATTAATACGCTGAAATTTATTGTGATAATTCTACAACAATTTTTTTTTGTAAGAATGACAAGTATTTTAAGGGTGCTAAACTAATGGAAATCAAATACTTTCCATTAAAGAAGAAGTTAAAAAAACATAGAGTATCAATTGTGTACATTAGCACCAACCTTATGATAGCATATTTCTTAACAAAAGGACTACTACGCAAAATATCTAATGAACATGTTGAAATGATGGCATTATTAGACATCATTAATGATTGATTATGATTACATTAAATTTATGTATTTGACACTCTAAGCACAATTATGTGTTTATGACATTTCCTATTTTCTATCATATATTATGGATATAGATTAATGTTAAGCAAGACAGTCTCTAACAAAGTTATTATGTTGGACCATTAAATTATTGTACTTCTCATTTATGGGTCATGTTAAGTAAACTTCTATGTCATAGTACATGGAAGGAACTACGTTGATTAATAACATACAACCACCATGATTCGTATTAGTTTTCTTAAATTAATTATGATTATTATGTGATAGCCAAATTAAGAAAAGATTTATCATAATGTTATTGTGCACATTATGATATTTATTAAACCATGAAAGAAAGGTCGTATGAGCCAAGCGGGAGAATGTAAGAATAATTGTGGCCCGCATGATGTTGTTAATTAATGGTTTAATAAATATTTAAGAGCCAAAACATAAGGGTCGCCGGGTTATGGCTGAAGGCTGGTGGGAACATTACTTGAGTGTTTGGATATTTTTGGAGGACTTTGGAGGCTCTTTGTCCCCCCCCTCCAGCTGCAACTCCTCCTTCTTCTTCCTCCTTTCTGTTCTATCCTCCATTGTTGTTGAATTTGAAGCAAAAAACTAGCCAGCAAACTAGAGAACCAGCAACAGCCTCAACAGAGCCCCCTGCAGTCGTTGACCGCCCTTCATTGCCCGTCTGAGCTACTGTCAAAGCCGAACAACCTGCATGCCTGTAGGTCCACGCTCGCGAGCTTGTCCATGCATTCCCTACCGTCCTACGCCTGCTCACCATCTGCCTAGCTGCCATCGTTCGCCATTCCAACCGCCTGAGCCACTGCCGTTTACCCTTGCTAGCGCCACTGTCCAACTCCGCCTCTTCCCTCGCCGTTCCAACTAAGCCAAGCCCCTTGATCAGCCGGTCCAGCAGCCCTCTAGAATCGAAGATCCAACTTGGTGCTAAGACTTTGTGGCCCATTTCTGGCCCTTTCCCGGCCTCCCTTGGTGTCGCTCTAGGCTCGAGTCTCTCTCACCTTTACATTGCCATCATCGTGAACTCATCGGCTCACAAATTTGGTGAGTTTACTTGCTAAACCTTACTTATGGGGTTAATTATGCTTAGGGGATGTTTAATTTAGGCTAAGATTAGTTTAGGTGGATTAGTTAGTTTAATTAGTGGTTTAGTTAGTTAATTAAGCTAATTAGGTGGTTAGATTAGTTTAGTTAGGGTTTAATTAGATCGTGTGATTTATTTAGCTTAGTGCATTATTTAATTAGGTCCAATTAGGTGGTTAGATTAGTGTATTTGGCTTAATTAGGCATTTATTTAATTAATTTTTTAATTTATTTAATTATTTAATATTTTCCGGAAATTATACTAGGATAGCCAGTCGTTAGAATTTCGTGCTGATTGTTGTGGTGTAATTAGTTTGTGCAATTGATTGTTAGATTATGCAATTGAGTGATGATCATTGATTTTCAGTTATTATTTCGAAATTATGAAATTTTGGTATTTAATTAGAAAGTACTGGGTGTCAATTTTTGATGCCAAAAATGTTTTTAAGTACTATATCAAATGGTAAGATTTTTAAAAGGAAAGGGTATCACTTTTTCTGGTTCGATCTGACCGTGTACGCACACACGATTATTTTACCGGGTGTTTTTAATACGAAAAAAATAGGCCAAGTACATTATTTTAATTGAGGCATTTAAGTGCAAAGCGCAATGTCTTTGGCTGGGATTGGATGGTCGTATGATGGTTATGAGTACCTGTTGCGAGCGTTTACGTCGGATGATGCTCTTATATGGAATGCCCTTGTCAACAGATGCCGGTCGCAATAGAGGATGGGTCGATGCTCATTTGTGAATGCCATCTTGAGGCAGACGTTGCCGTACTCGATGGGGCGGGACGATGCCCATTTACGTCGGAAGACCACCAAATGTCAAGTAGGCTGTGCCCATGGGGCCGTAATTAATTGGAACACATGTCTAAGTGAGATATAACTGCATCTAATTATGGGATAAAATTATATGGCACGATATGAGACGTGTCATGATTTGAAAGTGAGGTGTTCTGATTATCGATTGCATCTACTGCACTTATAAATGTTATATGAACTATACCGATGTGTAGGAAGGTGCTGAGGCGAGGTGAGTCTTCTGTGATGTGTGATTAAACTGCCTCTAGGTGTATTATCTTCCTAAATTGGGGTTTATGATGTGAACTCACTGAGACATTGTCTCACCCCATTGTGGTTTAACTATTTTCAGGTCCTTAGATAAAGGTGAGACCAGTTCATTTTGGACAGTTGCGAGGGTATACCGAGTAGAGTACCGACTTCCTTATCCTCGGGAGTCCCTGGATCTGTGTGCTCGTTATGACCACGATCTTGGTTGATGAGGGCCTATCACAGTTGGTACCTCATCTATTCAAGATATGGTTTCGTCATGGGCCTAACGGGGAACAGGAAGGTCCCTTGGATGGTTTCGACGCACTCGTCGTTGAGGGTGAGGTGATAGCTAACCCACTTGACATCGACATCCTTGATAGTGTCGTGATAGATTTGGACCCCAAGTAGATAGGATCCGGGGTAGGGTTAGTTGGGGAATTCTTTTTTGAGACCTCGACTTTTGTATATATAACCTTGCAGGTTGACCTAGTTTGTTTATAAAAGTGTGATTGTTGATTGTTGTCTAGGGATTGTTTATTTCGCTTCCGCATGTGCATGAATCAATTTGGGTCGCAACGCGTTCTGGGAACATTGCAATTTTATCAACTACCGAGGGATGTGCATGCAGTCAAGGTTTGGAGCGTGACAGTTATACAATACATGGTGAAAATCGAGAGTACCATTCTTAGCCTAGATTGCTACAAACCCATATGCCCTAAATTAGAGACTGCCGAACTCAAAAAGCCCACTTCCTCTCAGTAGCACAAATGCCCTTGCACTCAAACATTTTTGAAATCTTGTGCTCATGTTTTGCTCTTGCTAGTTTACCTATTCCAATTCGTTGCTTAGGACTAATTCTTGTATCGTCCTATCTCTTTCCATAAATGAAGCTGATCTTTTGATTCATGCAGCTATTCCACATTTTCTTTGATAGATGACAAAAAGGGAGAGAGTTACTTGATGTGAAAAATTACGCCTAACATTTGCTCCTAAACATCTACTCAAGGTTTTGCTAAATTTTCTTTGAAAATTATGAAATTTGCTCACAACATCTGGTACTAATAATTTGCTAAGAATTTCTCTCATGATATTTTTGCTCAGAACTGACTAATGTTTGAATATACTGCTCACCAAAATAGGGGGAGCATATGAGTGCATCATCAAGCCAGGGGGAGCAACCGACTGTTATTCTATGATTCCCAAATTAGATGATAACACACGTAGGGAAGATCTTTTTTGCAATCATATCTCATCTTACTAAATATCATTTGAGTTTATATCTTCAAAGCGTTACAGAAAAATATCCTAAGGAGATCCTATCTTTAAATTATGCAAATTATTTCAAAGGAGCCTTACTATTCTTTCACATATGTGGGATAGTTTTATCATCACCGAAAATAGAGAGATTCTTGGAGAAAACATCTTCAAGTGATTTTGATGATGCCCAAACTATCCTTAGTATAATATGTGCTATGTTGTGTGCAAATTTTAGGACCAAAAGAGTAGGTAATATCCATGGTGTGATCCATTAGAAGGAAGTTTGCAAATGTCATTTTATAACAAACATCATCAATCATTTAAAAGATTAGGTACTGATGATGTTTATATCAAGGCAGTAAAGATCAGGTCGATGGTAATGTAATAGCCAAGTGCATCAATTGATGTTCATTGGGTCAGCTAAAGAGCCATTGAAAGATCTGGATTTGCATAGCAGCAAAATTAGAATAAAACATGTAGTAGAGTAGCTAGAGTGTGTGACATGTTAGTTAGAGACTGAAGTGAGAAGACAACAACAATTACTATTTTTGGTTAGTCTACAAAAGTCCTAAGAAAGAAGTTGTGTGAACCATAGGACTAGCTAGTTATAACTTTCCAAGAATATTATTAATGGAATCCAACTCGTTTTGAGGCTATTAGTCTGAAGAGTGGACATAGGTTTAAAAATAAAGCCAAACCACTATAATTATGTCCCGCTATTTTTTATCTTCTTATATACATTAGATACAGTTAGTGAGTATTTGTCATACCTCGAACCCCAGGCATGCACACATCCCTTGCCAATCGATCAAGTTGCGACATTTTCAGGACGCGTCGCCGACCCATTCGTTTTATGCACATGCGGAAGCAATCTCATAATTACCCAACCAACAAACAAACACATGGGTTAGTAAAATATGCTAACAACTTTTTCATAAATCACACCTTATATACACGCCAGGTTAAACCTACAAGTCTATACATATTAGTCTATCTCCAAAAAAAAACTATTAAGTCACTTACGCTCTAGACCCTTCAACCTCGGGCTCTAGGTTCTCCACACTAGGAACCTGAAAAAATGATTAAACACGACGGAGTGAGATAAAATCTCAGTGAGTTAACACCCTAAACCCCGATTAGGACAAGAATTCACTCAGAGGCAACCTAAACATGCACCATATAGGATTTATCTCGCTTCAGCACCTCCCTGCACATTAGTACATCCCATATATCATATGCATACAGTAAATGTATTTTATAACTGGAACTCCTTAATTCATCTTTCAAAAAATCATTGGGGTCTCGATTATAAGGCCAAACCATTATGACATGTCTCATTTCATGCCACACAATTTTTGTGGGATTCTAAAATTTCATGACAACCCCTAGATATACCATAAACCATGAATAGGTGATGGAAGCGCCATCGGACTATGTTATGGTCATTGGCTAATAGATTACAATTTAATCAAGGCTGAGCATTTTAATGGACAATTATTTTGTTGGAAATGTACCCTATGTCCATGTGTGATTAAGGATTATATTGGAGGATGAATTAATAAGGAAATTTTATTCTTGGCCATGTGCTTTATAAGTTGGATTTTTATTGATTTATGTTACAAATTTTTATGGCCATAAAAATTGTAATTAGGTATTTATATAAGTGGGGATTAATAGAAAAAAAAAATTGAAGGAGGAGTAGGCTGATTTTCTTAAGGCCGAACTAGCCCAAAACCCAGCCCAAGACAGCCCCACCGTTTTCCCCCATTTGCTCGACCAAAGTTGGCCCAAATCCGGCCCATTGAAGCCCATCAACTTGCATGAAAAAAATGACAAGTGGCGAAGGGGATTATCCAATTGTCTAATGCCATGCAAAGCTAATGATTGCTAATCATGAAGGGGAAGAAAATAGGAGGGGCGGAGTGAGTGAGGGGGTGGTCACACGAGGGAGAGAAAGAAAGAAAGAGAGAAAGTCGAGAGAGAGAGAGAGAGAGGGTTCGTGTGAGTGCTTCAGCGAAGGGAGAAGAGGATCGGCCACACCGTGCGTGCACCTGCAGCCACCGTCGATGGCGCCTAGTACCACCGTAGTTCGAGCTTGCCAAAGCCCCGAGTCACCATTGCTTGCTTGATTTCATTGGATTTAAGGCAAGTAGAGTCCATTAGCCTACATTTGCTTACTGTGATGTGTGTGAAGTGTAATGGGTGTTAGAAATGCTTGGGTTGTGATGTTGAATGCTAGAAATTCGAGTGAATGGTGGTAGTTTTCCAAGTAAGCTGTTGCATGTAGGAATAATTCAACCCCTTACGATTCTGTGAATTTTATAAAATTATCCAGTTAGAATTTGATCATGTGTTCTTGATGAAAGTTGTAGATGAAACTTGAGGAGTAACATGGTAAAATTTGAGAAGAAACGGACAAGTATCGGTCGATAAAATGATTTTTTTTTTTTTGAAGTGTTAAATCTGGAAATCGTTACCAAGGGTTAGGGGGAGTTTTGGTGAATGTAGCTCATGATATATAACAAATATGACTTTGAGTTCTTCATGGAAATTTTACCTCTAGGTCTTGGCTATGACATATCAAAATTTTATAATTTTCTGAGGTTATTTATGGTTTATACCGAGTTTGTGAATCAAACTGTGCAATGGTGATGTTTGAGATTTTAAGGCTGTAAATCATGGACTATAACGACTCGTACAAAGCTCTTTTGACATAGTATTCTTCATAAAACCTTTTTCCCTAGATCTGTTTTTAACATTTTAAATTTTCAAAATTTATTGAGACTGTTTACTAATTTTTCCAGAATTTTAATTAGAGGAGTACATTCTGCCTTATCCGAAAAGTTGCTTCATTTTCAAGAACAAATGAATTATCTTATGAGATGTGATATCTTGGGTGTTATTTGTGCTGCATATGTGGTGACATTTGGCACATCATATGACATCAATAAGGCTAGTTTAAACCTCTGGTATTATTGCATCGAATGCTGAATTGAAAATGAGTTATATATGTGAATATACATATGTTATAATGATGATGATACCGTCGGAAGTGTGAGCCGACGATGCCTCGGGAGTGTCGGGATGCTCGGAGTGTGTGTGTCAGATGCTCAGAGGTGTGTGCTGGATCTCCTCGGGAGTTTCAAGATGCCTAGAGGTGAGTGCCGGATGCCCGGAGGTGTGTGCCGAATGACCTCGTGACGCCAGTTGGGGTGCGAGATGCCTAAAGGTGTGTGCTGGAGGCTCCTCGCGATGCTAGGTTGGGTGCGAGCGATATATGGGGGATGCAAACACTGGTCCTTAGAAGAAAGAATAGATCCTTTTGAAAACTAAAATTGGGAATTGAATCATGCACGTATGTGTGTGTGCATATGGCGTGGGATATGATTGCCTATGAAATTGAATTAATACTATATGGCATTGAGAATGCAATCATGAAGGAAATGAATGGATCTCATTAGAATATATATATGATTGTATGGGTGATATGGATCATGCGCATGTATGTGCATACGGTATGGAACATAAATTGCCTTAATGAATGAAACTTGTGGATATACAAGCATGATTATACGGATGATATGTGCATTGCACACGAAATTATGGCTATCTTGCTTGTTGCATTGTGTAGTTTGATAGATCTTTACTGTTGAGTGATTGTACTCACCCCTTTTGGGGACTAACATTTCAAATTGAAAGATGTCTCTATCACCTGTCACGCGTGGTATATGGCTTACCATCTTATGTTGAGGTCGAGTGCTCAGAGCACCCCTGTGTTGGTGTTTATCCGTGTCTGTGTTTTGATGATGTATGATGTGGGCCTACTTGATGGTCCTGTAGTCCAGGAGTTCCTGTTCGTCCATATTCGTCACGACGGGAGGATGATGGGGATGCTACCGCCATCACCGGCCGATGCATCGGGCTAGGTGTGATTGGAGCATGTGATTGATAGAGGTTGACACTTTTTGGATAGCCGACACTGGATGATGGACTGATGTACATGTGTGATGTAAAGTCGGGTTCTTTTGGGGTTATAGCCGAGCTTAGTTAAAGCCTTGGCTTTTTGTTGTACTGACTCTTGATGTCCATCTTAGTTATGTAAATAAAAGTGATTCGGCTCTAACTTATATATGATGTGTAGTTGGTGTGCATTGCATTATTTTGTTGGAGTAAGGGATAGGGAGATTGGAATATGCTTCTATTATATGAACTGCGTTGAGACCGATTTAATATATATATATGAACCCCCATGATTTATGGACTCGCTATAATTTAATGGTATCAGAGTAACATGTTATCAGGACATGAGAAAGGTAAGTAATCTGTGGCAACCCTAGTGATTCAAGGGCCATGTCAAGGGGTGCCACAACGTTTATTGGTATCAGAGCTACGGTTTATTTGGAGTGATAAGGTGCCTCAGATGAAAATGAGGATAGAATGATGCACACCATAGGATACTAACTAGAATGGTTGACTAACTTTGAACAACGGGTGATGGGTATTCACTCATAGATCCCTATTAGTTTATTATGAGTTGTTTTTAGGTGCCAGTAACATGTTTATGTTATAGATTATTCATGAGGAAAATGCTTGGAAACTACAGGAAAATCATGGTGTGAGCTGGAAGTGCTCATCCATCGAGGGCCAAAGCCTCTGCTGCAAGGGCTGAACCCCGAATGGAACACATCCTGCAGGCATTGGCCAATATTGAAAATCTGATGGAAAGACAAGCGCAACAACAACCTGGAGTGGAACGTCACCCTCAAGGACTGGTAGAACAATTTCTTAAGCTGAAGCCACCTAAGTTTAATGGAACAGGAAGTCCTGAGGAGGTGAAATAATGGATTGATGGAATGGAGCAAATTTTCCGGTTGTTGGTATGCAATGATGCTGAGAAAATAATTTTGGCAGAGTACTAGCTGGAGGGAAATGCAAAGTTTTGGTGGAGAGCTTCAAGAGATACGATCTTTCCACTATGTACTGATATAAACTAGGATGAGTTTGTTAGAACTTTCAATAGAAGTCATTTCTCTGATTGTGCCAAGGATAAGAAGATTACTGAATTTGTTCAGTTGGAACAAAGGGAGCTGAGAGTAGATCAGTGTGAGGCAAAATTTTCTAAATTATCTAGGTATGCTCCCAGATTGGTTGAGGATTGAGAAGAAAAAGCTAAGAGATTTCTGAAATGGTTGAGGACTGATATTAGGAAACAACTGGTGTCTCTGAATATGAGGAATTATAATGAGATTTATGAGAGGGCATAGTTAGTGGAGCAAGAGCTAGTGAGAGAGCGACCGGAGTCTAAGAGACAGTTGATCTTTAGTGATATCAGACGGGGTAAGAGACCTTATCCTGATCAAGGTTAGACCTGGGATGCTAAGAAAAAGAGTAATTTTGGAAACTTTGGAAAAGCCAGGGATGGCCTGAATATAGGGAAAAAAGCACCTTATCAGCATGATGCTTGTTGAAGATGTGATGGGCAGCATGGCCTAGGACCTTGCAATGGACGGCTAAAGTGCTATGGTTGTGGACAAATAGGTCACCTCAAGAGAGACTGTCCACAAGAGTGGTCGCAACTAAGTGTCAGCTCGGTGTGACAGGCACAACAAAGTACTGGTGGACCAAACCTACCAAGGAATCCACAGAGGCCACCAGCACAAGGAATGGTGTATGTGGTCACCCAAGAGGAAGCGGAAGCTTCCAAAAATGTTATTTCGGGTACGATTTTCATTATTGGCAATAAGGCATATGCATTGTTTGACATAGGTGCTACGCATTCATTTATATCTAAAAGATATAGGCAGTTGAGTAAAATAGAAACTACACCTCTTGAGATGCCTCTTTATGTTTCCACGCCTTTAAAGAATATGGTATTATCTACAATTATGTGTGCAAAATGTAAGATAACTATAGAAGGATGAGATATGGAAATAGATCTAGTCATAATGGCTATGTATGACTTTGATGTTATCATAGGAATGGACTAGCTCCGTAAGTATCAGGCTAAGGTGGATTTTTATAGGAAAGTGATCAAGTTCATGTTACCTGACCAGTCTAATTTTAAATCTTTTGGAGGTTAGACAAACCCCTCTATAGCCATTATCTCAATGGTAGAAGCTCGTGAACTATTTGACGAAGGATGTCAAGGATACCTAGTGGTAGTAAGAGATCTTACTAAGAAAGAGGCTAAAATCGATGAGATTCGAATAGTCAGGGAATTTCAGGATGTGTTACCTGAGAAGTTATCTAGATTACTACCAAAACGAGAGATTGAGTTTGAAATTGAACTAATGCCTAGAATGGGACCATTATCAAAAGCCCCGTATAGAATGGCCTTGGTGGAGCTGAAGGAGTTGAAGGTGCAACTACAAGAGTTGCTTGATAAGGGATTTATTAGACCAAGTCCTTCACCTTGGGGTGCACCAATTCTATTTGTGAAAAAGAAAGATAGGTCGATGCGTTTATGTATTGACTATAGATAGCTGAACCAAGTGATTGTAAAGAATAAGTATCCCTTGCCTAAAACTGATGATTTATTTGATCGGTTGCAAGGAAGTTCAATCTTTTCTAAAATTGACTTAAGGTTAGGATACCATCAGTTAAGGATAAAGAAGGAAGACATTCCTAAGACTGCATTTAGGACTCGTTATGGACATTATGAGTTCCTAGTTATGCCTTTTCAATTAACGAATGCACCAACCGCATTCATGGATTTAATGAATAGGATATTTAAGCCTTATCTGGATCAATTTGTAATTGTCTTCATTGATGATATCCTGATATATTCTAAAGGACCTGAAGAGCATGAACGACACCTAAAGATAGCGTTGTAAACACTAAGAGATCATAAGCTATTCACCAAATTTAGTAAGTGTGAATTATGGCTAGACTAGATAATATTTTTAGGGCATGTGGTGTTGGGTAATGGAATTGCAGTAGACCCTGCAAAGGTTGCGATGGTAGTGAATTGGCCGAGACTGACAAAGCCGACTGAGATACGAAGTTTCTTAGGTTTGGCTGGCTATTATAGGAGGTTTATCGAAGGATTGTCACATCTGGCAGGCCCTCTAACGAAACTGACCTTAAAGAATGTGAGGTTTGAATAATGGAGTGGAGAATGTGAAAGAAGTTTTTAGGAACTTAAAAGAAAGTTGACTATAGCCCCAATTCTAACTATACCATCTAGATTTGACGGATTCACGATGTATAGTGATGCTTCTCATAAAAGACTGGGATGTGTTTTGATGCAGCATGGCAAGGTCATAGCCTATGTGTCAAGGCAATTGAAACCTCATGAGTTAAATTACCCAACCCATGATTTAGAATTGGCAGCTATAATTTTTGCTTTGAAAATATGGAGACATTATCTGTATGGAGAGAAGTTTGAAATCTATACAGATCATAAGAGTTTGAAGTATCTGTTTTCGCAAAAAGAGTTGAACATGAGACAGAGAAGGTAGATGGAATTACTAAAAGACTATGATTGTGAAATATGACACCATCTAGAAAAGGCAAATAAGGTAGCAGATGCACTTAGTCGAAAGTCAGCTATGGACATGGCTAGTCTAAGAATAATATAGTGGAATATGTTAAAGTTAATTATGGATTCAGACTTGAAGTTGGAAATAGACCACATTACTGGTATGCTCACTGCATTAAGGATTGAGCCCGAAATTATTTAGAAAGTTAAGATTCTCCATAAATCTAACTCGGAGATTATGGAAATACAAGAAGCTATGTCCTTAAGGAAAAGATCAGAGTTTCAAGTCCCTGAGGATGGAGTAGTAAGATGCTAATGACGACTCTGTGTTCTTGACAATGAAGAAGTGAGAAGGGAAATCTTGTTGAAAGCTCATAAGAGTAATTATAGTATTCATCCGGGGAGTACAAAAGTGTATAGAAATTTACGCCAGCAATTTTGGTGGAATGGCATGAAGAAGGATATAGCTAAGCACATTTCTTAGTGTTTAACATGCCAACAAGTGAAAGCAAAATACTGCAAACCTGCAGGACTATTGAGACCATTGGACATACCATAATGGAAATGGGAGCATGTGACGATGGACTTTGTGCAAGGACTACCAAGGACATTGAGTGGTCACGACTCTATTTGGGTGATAGTAGATCGTTTGACTAAGTCTGCTCATTTCTTAGCGGTCCGCATAGACTACTTGATGAATAAGCTTACTGAGATATATGTAAGCCATGTGATACGCTTACATGGTATTCCTATAATGATCACATTTGATCGAGACTTTAGGTTTACTTCAAATTTTTGGCGAAGTCTTCAAAATGCTTTAGGGACAAAGCTTCAGTTTAGTACTGCTTTTCATCACCAAACAGATGGACAAACGGAAAGAGTGATCCAAATCTTGGAAGATATGTTGAAAGCTTGTGTTATTGATTTTAAGGGAAATTGGGATGAAAAATTGCACTTGGTAGAGTTCGCCTATAACAATAGTTTTCAGAAAAGTATAGACATGGCTCCGTATGAAGCATTATTTGGAAGAAGGTGCAGGACTCTTGTTTGTTGGAATGAAGTAGGTGAAAGGAAATTGACAGGACCTGAATTGGTACACATTATTACTGAGGCTATTGAAATTATCAAGAAAAGACTTAGAACAGCCCAGAGTAGGTAGAAAGACTACACAAATAAGTGTAGAAGACTTTTAGAGTTTAATGTGGGAGATCATGTGTTCCTTAAAGTATCCCCTATGAAAGAAATATCTCGATTTGGAATGAAGGGTAAGCTGAGCCCTAGATTTGTTGGATCTTTTGAGATACTTGAAAGAATATGAGACATAGCTTATCGTTTGGCGCTGCCTTCTAAATTGGGAAATTTGCATGACGTATTACATGTATCGATACTAAGAAAGTATCAGTCGGATCCTAGTCACATACTCGATCATGAAGCTATCAAAGTGGATGAGAGAGTGAGGTACATTGAAAAGCTTGTGCAAGTACTGGATCGAAAGGAACAAATTCTCAGGACCAAGAAGATACCATTGGTTAAGATGTTATGGTGACATCATGATATGGAGAAAGCCACATGGGAGAGTGAAGATGAGATGAGGGAAAGGTACCCTCACTTGTTTAAAGAGACATAGGTGATGTCTAATTTCGAGGACGAAATTCTCTAAGGAGGGGAGAATTGTGGCATTCTAAAATTTCATGACAACCCTTGGATATACCATGAACCATGGATAGGTGATAGAAGCACCATCGGACTATGTTATGGTCATTGGCTAATAAATTACAATTATATCAAGGCCAAGCATTTTAATGGACAATTATTTTATTGGAAATGTACCCTATGTCCATGTGTGATTAAGGATTGTATTAGAGGATGAATTACTAAGGAAATTTTATTCTTGGCCGTGCGCTTTATAAGTTGGATTTTTTTATTGATTTATGTTACAAAGTTTTATAGCCATATAAATTGTAATTAGGTATTTATATAAGTGGAGATTAATAGAAAAAAAAACTGAATGAGGAGTGGGCTGATTTTCTTAAGGCCGAACTAGCCCAAAAACCAGCCCAAGATGGCCCCACTATTTTCCACCATTTGGTCAACCAAAGTTGGCCCAAATTTGGCCCATTGAAGCCCATCAATTTGCATGAAAAGAATGACAAGTGGCGAAGGGGATTATCCAACTGTCTAATGCCATGGAAAGCTAATGATTGCTAATCATGAAGGGGAAAGAAAAGAGGAGGGGCGGAGTGAGCGAGGGAGAGAAAGAGAGAAAGAGAGAAAGTTGAGAGAGAGAGAGAGAGGGTTCGTGTGGGTGCTTCAGTGAAGGGAGAAGAGGACTTGCCCCACCGTGCATGCACCAGCAGCCACCATCGACGCCGCTTAGTATCGCCGTAGTTTGAGCCCGCCAAAGCCCCGAGTGACCGTTGCTTGCTTGATTTCATTGGATTTAAGGCAAGTAGAGTCTATTAGCCTACACTTTGCTTGTTGTGGTTGTGTGTGAAGTGTAATGGGTGTTGGAAATGCTTGGGTTGTGACATTGAATGTTAGAAATTCGAGTGAATGATAGTAGTTTTCCAAGTAAGCTGTTGCATGTAGAAACAGTCCGACCCCTTGCGATTCTGTGAATTTTATAAAATTATCCAGTTGGAATTTGATCTTGTGTTCTGGATGAAAGTTGTAGATGACATCTTTAGGAGTAACATAATAAAATTTGAGAAGAAACAGACAAGTATTGATTGATGAAATGATTTTTCTTTGAAGTGTTAAATTTGGAAATCATTACCGAGGGTTAGGGGGAGTTTTTGTGAATGTAGCTCATGATCTATAACTAAGAAAGCTACACGAGTCAGTCAAAACTCGCACTTACTGAACTTGGCGTGCAATTCATGATTTCGCAGAGTCTGAAGCACTGTCCTTAAATGTATTTCTTGCTCCTCTGGATTTCTCGAGTACACCAAGATTTTGTCGCACGAATTGATCCAAATACTCCTTGAACACTTGGTTCATCAAATCCATGAAAGCAGCTATGGCATTAGTCAAACCAAACGACATTATGGTGAATTCATAATGACGTAACACATAC
The DNA here is from genome assembly GCA_017140165.1 of Eucalyptus shirleyi. NCBI lineage: Eukaryota > Viridiplantae > Streptophyta > Magnoliopsida > Myrtales > Myrtaceae > Eucalyptus > Eucalyptus shirleyi. The sequence continues at coordinate 27,082,552 of CM029446.1, forward strand.
GAAACACCATCTTCGATATATCTTCTTTCTTGATCCTCAGCTAGTGGTAACCTATCCTCAGGTGGATCTTGGAAAATATCGATGCTCCTTATAGCTAGTCAAACAAGTCGTCAATTCTCAATAGCGGATACTTGTTCTTGATCGTCACCTGCTTGATCGTCACCTGGTTGAGTTGCCAATAGTCGATGCAAAGACGCAATGAACCATCTTTCTTCCTCATGAACAGTTGCCACATAACTTTGGCAACCCACATCTAACAAACAAGTTGCCTCAAGCGACGAGATTAAGGTAATCGAGGGTCCTCCTCGACTTCCAATAAACTTGAAACTTTCACTCGCTAACGGTTTAAACTAGATTACTTTACAATAACAATCAATTATAGTAAGATGCTCTTTGAGCCAACCCTTTTCATTTATGACATCAAAGTTATACATAGGCAAAATAGTCATGTACAACTCAAGCTAGCGATTCTCCTTTCTACCACTTCATTTCAATAAACCAAAGTTCTATAAGCTTAACCATATTTCCGTTGCGCCACTCTGATAAAGTTATCCTAGAAACATTCTTCTTCAGATTGATTAGCTCAGTTCATTCCTATCCCATTCACCATCCTAGTAGCGCCCTATCTATGGTAGTGGTGCATGTGCTCCTCTAGACCTACACCGATAGTCCTTCACCTAGTGGCCGTGCTGACCACATCCGTAACAAGCTCCTATTCTACCAGGACATGGGGTTGGTCCATGCTTTCTTCTATAAATTCGGCACACGCCGTTTGGGTTGGGTATCAACTTTCCGATTCGTCTCTTTTGGTTAGGACAAATGTGGTACATTCCTTCTGTCATCGACCTTTTCCCAAACCAATCATTATCCCTGCTGTGCACGAACTACAACCCAAACGCAATAGCTCACTCACCGATCATATTCCCAGGTTGGACCTCAGCAGGTATGGTAGCAACGGCAGCTACGATATTGGCGGCGGCAATGGCGGCAACGGAAACGGTAGCTTGATTCTATGCTTGCTAGCCCATTATAATTCCCAACGTCTCTAGCACTTAAATGATCCCGTTCAACCTTGGATCACCCGATGCTGCTACACCCTCAATATCAACTTGCGGCAATACTCTTTCTCTCACGCTGGCCTGAGCCGATGCTCTACCTCGGGTGCCAACCCTAATCGACGTCCTCCCTCTAATTACAAATGCAACGGTCCTCTTCTAAGGAGTCCTCTACGCAGGATCACTCATATGCAAGATCCTTATAGAACCTGCTTTCCAATTCCACATAGAATTAGAAGTCTAAGCGACCCACATAAACAATCAATCAATCAGTCAATCAATCACATGCATTAGCATAAGGAAAAGTCTTTCCTACTAACTATCCTATAACCCACCGCATCTTATCTCTCCAGACACTAACTAGCTTGATACCACTTCAGGCGGGGATGTCACGCCCCGAACCTCGGGCATGCACACATCTCTCGGCAGTCGATCAAATTGCGACATTCCTAGGACGCGTCGCTGAACCATTCGTTTTGTACACATGTGGAAGCAATCTCATTATTACCCAACCAACAAACAAACACATGGGATAGTAAAACATGCTAACACATTTTTCATAAATCACACCCTATATACATGCCAGGTTAAACCTGCAGGTCTATACACACCAGTCCGTCTCCAAAAAGAAACTACTAAGTCACCTATGCTTCGGACTCTTCAACCTTGGGCTCTAGATTCTCCACACTAGGGACCTAAAAAAAGGGTTAACCACGACGAGGTGAGATAAAATCTTAGCAACTCAACATCCTAAACCTCGATTAGAATGAGAATTCACTCAAAGGCAGCCTAAACATGCACCATATAGGTCTTACCTCACTTCAGCACCTCCCTGCACATTAGTACATCCCATATATCATATGCATATAGTAATTGTATTCAATAACTGGAACACCTCAATTCGTCTTTCAAATAATGACAAGGGTCCCGATTATAATGTCAAATTGTTATGACATATCCTATTTTGTGTCACACAATTTTATCCCATAATCAGGCATGATTATCTTAATCACTCAGGCATGTCCCAATTATTACGACCCATTAGTCATGTCCAACTCAACATTCGGCAGTCATTTAGCATAATCGGGTGTCGTCCTACTCCGTCAGGTATGACAACATCTGCGTAAACGCATCAAGACAGCATTCCATAAAAGTGTATCGGCCCAGCCTCTACCGCGACCAACATCTGTTGTTAAGGGCATTTGAACTTAATCATGCATCATCCTGCGTGAACGCATAAGGACGGGTTCATTACCCCACGTAAACGCATTAGGGTACTTAAGTGATCACATGCACATCCAAACTTGGCCAAGAGTATCGTGCTTTGCCCTCAAATACTTCCATTTCAAATAATGGACTTGTCCAATTTTATTCGTATTGAAAATACCCGATAAAATAATTGTGCATGGTCACACAATCAAATCAAATCATAAAACGTGATACTCTCCCATTTCAAAATTCCACGATTTTATGTAGTACCTAAAACATTTTTTGCGTCAAAAATCGACACCCGGTATTTTTCTAATTAAATACCATAAAATCATATTTTTGCAATAATAATCAAAAATCATCACCAAGCACTCAATTGCATAATTTAGCAATCAATTTCACAAATTAATTCAACCACGACAATCAACGTAAAATTTCACTAATTGGCTATCTTAGTACAATTTACACTAATTATAATTAATTAAATAAATTGCAAATTATTTAAAAAATAATGCACTTAATTAATTTAATTAAGCTAACCGAACTAATCCGATTGAACTAACTAAATAAATCTAACTCAGCTAACTAATTTACTCTAATTAAGCTAACTAAATAATTTAACTAACCACCTACCTAACTTAATTATCTAGTTCAACTAACTAAACTAAACTAACTAACTACTAGTTACACTAACCAAATTAACTACTAATCCATACTTAAGCCTAAACTAATCCACCTAAGTGCATTTAACTTCCTAATCCAAGATTAAGGTGTTAACTCATCGGATTAGCGAGATAACGGGTTCACGGCGATGGCGGTGTGACGACAGTGAGATCCTATGTCTACGGCGACTCCAATAGAGGCTCGAACAAAGCTGAAAATAGCCAACCAAGTCTTAGCTAAGGCTGAGCTTCAGTTTTGTTGGAAGGGCTAGTTGAGGGGCCGAGGTGGCTGGTGGAGCCGAACAGGGGCAAGCGGCGACAGGGATGGCTAGCTGGCAACGACGAGTGATGGTCAAGCAATGCGAGGAGCTAGTCAAGCGACGCGAGGAGCTAGTCATGGTTGCTGGCCGAGGCAAGCTGGCGTCAAGGCTGTGACGCGAGCTAGTCGACTCGAAGACAGTGTGAGAGGGTGGTCAAGCGGCTGTGGGATGGGCGCCGGGTGCTGCTAGTTGTAGGACAGGTGGTTGGAATGGTGGCTGGAATGGTGGCTAGTTGGGCTGTGTGGTGATGCTAGAAATGGAGATGGCGAAGCAACAAGTGAAAGAGATGAAGAAGAAGAAGAAAGGAAGAAGAAGCAGAAGCTGTTCTACCAAAGGGGGGGATGCGCATGGAGAGAGGGGGACAAGAGGCCAAGAAAGTCTGGCAATTGGCAAATAACCATCAAAGGGAAAATATCCATGCAATGATCACAAATGACACAAGATCTTCAGCATTCTAAGTTAAGGCATCAACCAATGGCTAATTTCCCTTAATTTCTTCATAAACAAAGCCAATTTGGTGGCCAATTAACCCCTCTTTAGCAGCCATACGAATTTCCACCAATTTTCTCTCAATTCTTCACAAAACTACTTCATTTTGATGGCAAAAAATGCCAAGGAGGTTGCCCCTACGAATTTCCCTTCAACTCTTCACAAACCAACTCAAATTGGTAGCCCAAATTGCCAATCAAGGTGCCCACCGAATTTCCTTGATTTTAATTTGTCAATTTTGATTTTTCTACAAATTTCTGAGCTTGATAGAAATTTCTCAAAAGATGAGATGGGGTCATAAAAATAAATCTTGACACGCCCAAACATTCGATTCTTGGAATCGAATTTAATTTCGTGGTTAAAATCGATCGGACACGATTTTAGCGCGATTCAACCTACTAGGTAGCTTTTAGGGATTTTATCGCATTTGACCCGTGGTTGATAATTTTTTATCCACATTTGTGCATTTCTGACTCGTAGGTGACATTTGGTTGTTGTAAAAATCTGAAAGTTTCAATTATGGGTACTGAGTACAAAATCGATAGAAATTTGGGTTAGTGCCATTCGACGCAAATTTTGCAATCATGTGGAATCACCCACCATTGAATTGTGCGTTTCCGTTGAATCGTCCTATATCCGATCACTAATTGATTATAACAATGTCATACTAACCTTTGCTGATTATCACGGTTAAGCGATAGATTTTTAATCGAATTGTCAAGTCTGCTGCGTTTATATCCCTTAATGACTTCACCTGATAGATCAGTTAACTCATGAGTAATCAGCTCAGAGAAAAAAGACCATAGGTGAGTCGACAAAAAGCCCATTTCATATTATCGAAACAGGGAGGAATTTTTAGGATGTCATAGTATTTGTTTAGGGGGTGCATGACAAACTAGAATTTCTGTTCCAGAAACAATTTTTCTATTCCAGACCTGTTTTTGGAATAGAAATCCGTTTGATAAACCTATTCCGTTTTTCTATTTTTGAAATAGATTTCTATTCCAGAAATAGATTTTGATCAGAAATCAGAAATCAGAAATAGAAATTTTCTACTTCTCTATTTCTGGAACAGAAATCAGAAATAATTTCTCCATGAAATTTTCTACTAAGATGAATATGCTTAGAAAAAGTATTGCCAATAAGATGGCAAGAGATCATAATATGTCGAAGATTCCATGAGATCGTGTTTTTAACTTTTGTAATGTATTTCTATTATTTTGTATTTGGGGATTCCCAATCTTTGTTTTTGTAATGTAATACTGTATTTGATGATTCCTATCTCAATTCTTGTAATGTGATATTCTACTTGAGGATTTCCCTTATTTGTAATGGTCTTTTATGACAAGCTCTATTACACTTCGTAAAATTCGCCGATTTTGTAAAATTTGCCACAAATTACCCAATACACTTCTTCGTGTTTATTTCTAAAATGATTGCTCGATATCATAAACCGTAACGGTGATCGACATGACATACTAGCATGAAGAGGATTAGAATTTGGTTGCCCACCTTCATTCTACTAGAGATTTGGGAACCTTCTATCATGCTCAAAAGTAATGCATATTGATTTCTTTTTTCTATTGTATGGAGACTATTGATAAGTATATTGTTTGACCGTAATTGCCTATCTAGGTGGATGCTAAAGAATTTTGTGTGAAAATTTAGAAAATTTGATATAACAACTCCTACTTTGTATTTCTTTTTTCAAAAAAGGGAGACTTTACTAAAAAAAAAAAAAAAAAAAAAAAACTCTTACTTTGTATTTGGGTCAATGGGTTCATAAACATATAAAATTTGTAAGAATAGACATCTCATTTGCTCCAAAAAAAGAAAATTTTGTTTTAAGAAATAGAAATTTTATACTATTATCAAACGAATTTCTATTTCTAAAACAGAAATTTTGTATCGTTATCAAACAAATTTTTTTGCTCAGAAACTCATCTAGAAATAGAAATAGAAAAATCTATTTTTGTTCCAGAAACTATTTCTGGAACAGAATGGTTGTCATGCGTGCCCTTAAACATCAGGTCGATGCAATCTTTACTTAGCAATGAGCTAATTTTCGCAAAAGCTCATTAAAATTTGAAAACAACCTATTCACCCCTCCTTTAGGTTGGATTGTTAGCCTTAACAAAAATTAAGTTGTGCGTGATCAGGAGAGAGATAGCAAGTGATCAACCAGAGGGAGAGAGAGAGAGAGAGTTAAGTCGAGAGATGAGCTGAGAGAAAATGAGAGGGAGAGAAAACGGGTCTTTTAATTCAAGGCAATTTCCATTGCATGCGATTCTATTGGTCGCATGTGAGGGCTATGCCAAATGGTTTGCCGTCTTAACACATGGTGGCGAGAAAAGGAGAGAGAGAGAGAGAGAGAGAGCTGAGCGGAGAAGAGAGAGGGAGAGAGAGGGAGAGAGAGAGAAGAGTGGGCTAGGTCCATGACTGAAAATGGAACCATTTGGGTCTAATTGTCATGTACGTTAGACATTAGATCATAAATTAAATCTAGAATTTATCTAATGAGTCTCAACAGATACTATTCAAAAACCATTGTCTTTCAATCTTGCCATTGACACATTTTCAACAGTGTTAATTTAACTGATCTCATTACCATAGCTATATTCTATGTTCCTAGCTCACAAATCAGATGGGTCCAAAATCTGGATGTCACAAAAGGCGTGTCTTCATCACTCTTATTGTGAAAATTATAAAGATTAAAGATCCATTATCTTGTATTCTTTGTAAGAATTTTTCTAATGTGAACTAAATTAATTGATATTGTAATTTACTGTTTTTTATGGTTACCGTAAAACAGGGTTGGTCTAAGGTAAGATAGAAGGTTTCTTAATTAGCCTAATATGGGCTGGCTAGTGTGGGCCGAGTTGAGCCTGGCCTGTAATGAGAGGGATTGGCTGGAAACTCTATAAATAGTGCTCAAGTCTCTCCTCTAACCCTAATTCTCACATGTATCCTCACCTAAGGAGCGTTTACCTAACGCTACACGTGAGGAGGCCGCCTCATTGAGCCAGTGATACGGAGGGCAATAGAGGAGAAGGATTTGCACGTGGAACATTGTGTTTCCGCTTCTGCTTCAAGAACAGTGGATCCCCTTGATGAGTGAGTAATCACTTTTCTGCTTCCGCTTTATGTTTGATGGATCCCAAAACGGGTGCATTAATCTTTCTACTCAATTATATATGTTCTTGTTCGAGTTATGGAGATCTTGGGGTTACGCAATTTGCGTTCAACATGTGGTATTAGAGTATCCATAACCCTAGAACTTGAACGCAATTGGTTTTGCCCTAATTTGTACAAATTTACCATAATTTGTACGGATCTACCCTAATTTGTATGGATTTGCCATAATTAGTATGTATCTTGCCCTAATTTGTGATTTTCGATACTTTTTATTTAATAAAAATTAAATTAAATCACAAATTTGGATTAGGGGAGACGAGACGAGCAAGAGGGTCGGCGGTGCGTCGCCAGGGGATGCTACACGCACCCCCACGCGCGGCCACGCGCCGCTTAGGTGTCGAACGCGCGCGGCGCGTGAGCTCCACGCGCCGCGCACTCAAGCGGCGCGTGTAAGTGCGTGGAGCCTCCGTTCGGCATGTGTCTAGCGGTATTGGACTCGTATGGTGATTTCCTATCTCGTGGTATATTTATTTTATATGTTTGATGGTTTTATTGATATGAAATTGCATATGAAACCCCAAATACGTGTATCTTAAATGAATTTTTTTGCGTATTTTTCCTTGTATTATTCTATGATTTTGGAAATACAAGTGTTGGGTTATAGGTATATTATCACATAATCATTATAAATGTGTGTTTCATCAATAAAAATCAAACTTTATTGTGAATTGAAACTGGCTTAATGAGATACCATCATTATGGAATAGTTGAGCTAATGAGAAACAATAAATGTTATGAAACTTTTGTTGCTCAAGCATACTCCTTGACACGCCGGTAATCTTTGAATGATGGACGTTTTAAGAATATGTGACCAAACTGATTGTACTAATTAACACATATGCTGAGTGTAGGTAATGCATGTTAGTAAAGTTATTGCATATTGTACCTAAACTCATATGGTCACTGGTTAATGTCTATCAAGTTAAATATTTTTTATGGTAAATGAGTATGGCAATATTTATGCAAAACTATAGTATCTACTGTTATAGTTTAAATATTTAGTTATGTGATTTGACTCAATTTATAGGCCACTGGTTGAAGTAATGATATTTGTTACCTAAAATTGATTAATAAATCAGTTGTTGGCCTTGGAGTCATTTTTGCCTTATGAACTCATTAGTGATAATGGATCAGCTATCAAGTTTGTCGATTTGGTGTACCCTATATTACTATTGATGTTGATTTGTAAGAGATATTTTAGATCAGCATTCTTTTTATGTTGTTTTGGTAAATATGTAATCGGGGTACATAAGAGTGTTTTATTCTCTGTCAGGGTGCATAAGAGATGTTTTATTCTCTGTTATGAGAAGTTTCTTGTGTTACTGTGATCAATGATCTCATTGGAATTTATCTTTCAGATTCGCTATATATATATATTTATATTTACATATATATGTATGATTAATTATATTAATGAATAAATTAACGTAATTAGCATGATATATGATTTTTGGTGATATGTTGCCCCTATCACTAAAGTTAAAATCACATGTATGTGGTGTATGTGAGAAGTAAAGTTTATATCTCTAGTATGAGAGAATTTCAATGATTCAATTGAGTAGTGACTGCCAAAGTGGCATGCTTCATTGGATTTGAGAAATTTCGGTCTCGTATGATGATTGAGATGTCTCCTAATCTAATGCGTAGTTATACTCCCAAAGGAGGTGATTGTGTATTAGTTCATGAAGGGATATATGATAGTGTGGTGAAGAAGTGATTGATTCTAGTGATTCATATGCCCAAAGGTGATGAATTCACGAAGAATTGGAATATATTTTCATAACCACTATCATTTGGGGAGTGTACAACTGCATGTCATGTATTCTGACCAAAGGTGATTATATGATTATGTGTGTAACTCTTTGGATGTGTACTTGTACGTTAAGTTACACAGTACTCACATGATGTTAATTATATACATTGCTTGGTTTTTAGTCACCTTTTTTGTAATTAATAATTTCATTATTATTGAGGTTTTTACTGCTTCAAATTTTAAGTTGTGGACATATGATTTGTTGCTTGAGAAAAGAGCAATTGAATTTTGCTTACTATCCATGAAGCATTCCATTCTAGAACACTTGAAAAGAAGTTTGCATGTGAACTACACTGCTATAAATTGATGGAAGCCTTAGTTGCTTGAAATGTCTTATTTGATATTGAAATTAGGACACATCTGCAAAGATTGTGTTTAAGTCTTAATGATATATACATCTTGTATATGATTAAAAGGTTGTCAGATTTAACAGTGGCCATGAGTTTTTGGCAAGTATGACAATGCGAAATAGCTTAAAGGGTCATTTGTCAAATACTTGGTAGATTCTGGGGTGGTAATTTAATTACTATACCTGAAAATTTTGACAAAAAGATTTAGTCGAAAGGCATAAATGCACCATATTAAACATGGTGATGAGTATGATTAGTAAGACTAATTTATCTGGTCTTTTGTGAGTTGATATTATGAAAGCAATTTTTTCATATACAAAAGGTCTCTCTTATCAAAGTTGCTTCATAAACTTCTTTTGAGTTATAAATTGGACATAAATTACTTGAATCATATGAAATTTAGAGGTGTTATACAAAAGTGAGGTTATCTAATCTAGTATTAAGTCCGTTGGAATTCAGATCCACTTGGAATTATTTTGTATCTTATCTAGATTATTAAAGGGATATTGATTTTATGACCCTAAAGAAGGTACAAGAATTATGGAATCACATACTCTAAAGTTTCTAAAAAAATTGACGTAATTGTAGATGATAGCTGCTCTCAGATTATTAAAGATAATAATATGATGGAGGTTACTATGTTTTTGTCTTTACCTATACAGATAATTATGGAATCTCCTGTACCATAGACTAAATTTGTTGAGGTTCAAGGTACTATTCTTGATATAGTTTATAATGAAATTTCTTCAACCTCTCAAGTGCATAATGAAGTGGTTGCAGCTTTATTAAGGAGAAGGGAAAGACGATCAGTTATATTATCATACTATATAGTCTATTTGTGAGAGCATGATTATAATATCTACTACATGGTTGTTTTAGCAACTTATATAAATGTCATTTCTTGTTCTCAATTAAGTATGTGATTAGATGCCATACAATGTGGTATACAATCTATGAAACATCATAATGTTTGGAAACTAACTTACTTGTCTAAAGATCATAAGTTCATTAGTTGCAAATTGGCGTACAAAACTAAAAGAATTTCAAAGAAAGATTGTGGAATTTAAAGCCAAATTGGTAACTAAAGTTTTAACTCTGAAAGATAGGTGGATTGTTCATTAATAATTTATTTTGATATAAAGTTACGCCAAATAGATACAAAATCTATTTTGTGCAACTAGATAATTTTGCAGCAGATTCAAGTAAACTTGTATATAGACTAAAAAGTTCTAATTCATGGTCTTAAGCAAGTTTCCAAACAATATTATTAAAGTTTCATAATGTTGTTATTTTGTTCAATTGGGAACAAAGTAATTCAATATACTACAAGGTTAGTGGGAGGAAATTTATTTTTTCTCATAATTTATGTACATAATATTTTGCTTACGAGTTGTGACCTTAAGATATCTTATATCCTTTGTACTGAGGTCTATAAGGATTGTTTTTGTGATATTATATGAGATTTTCTCGGAGGACATTTGTTGATTGTATATTGGAAATATTCAATATACATTATTGCAAGCCAAGAATTGCTCATATTGTTAAGGGTGATGGACTAAATCTATCATATTGTCATTATTTAGATATTGATAAAATTTAATTATATAGTGTACCTTGTGTCAGTGCATTTAAAAGTATAATGTATGCTCGAATTTGCACTAGACTCAATGTTGTCTTTGTGACAGGATTCTAGGCAGATATCGGTCAAATCCAGCACATGATCACTTGGTTGCTGTCAAGAAGATTTTAAGGTACTTACTAGAGATTATATGCTAATTTACAGACATGTTCAATTCTTGCAGTTAGTAGGGTATTTAGATGTAAATTTTGTTGACTGTTATGATGATATAATATCAATAACAAGATACAGATTTATGTTAGTAGGAAGTGCAGTAAATAAAGTTCTATGTTATCTTCTACTATGTATGTAGTGTTAATAACATTCTTTTAGGTTGTTACTTGGGCTATTAGGCTCCAGAACCTCATGACGGAGTTGATTATTTTAACTTGATGGATAGACTCATACGGTTGTATTGAGATAACAAATTTGCAGTATTATTTATTTACTACATAGGTCTCAAATGGTCTAAATATATGGTGGTCAAATATTTTTGACCATAAAAAAACGATGCAGAAATTTGACTTATAATATAACATATTTTTACAGATGATGTGATTATAGATCCACTAACTAAAGGCCTACGCCCATGTGTATTTGAGTGACATGTCATTAGCATGGACCTAGGAGTATCTTTGTATACTGTTGTTTAGTGGGAGCTATTTTGGCTTTACTCTAATAAATGTTTCATTTATGTTCATTACACTTTGTAACGGTTTGATATATATTAACTTTTACATTCAATAAAATATTTTGAATGTGTTGTTATTATGTTTAATACATATTGATAAAGTCTCAAGGGATTGTATAAATCTTGAGTGAAGGCTAGGGGCATCCGAGCATCCGGGCATCCGGTTATTGGCCTTGTGCATATGTCTTGTGATACATAAAGAAAGGTTAACCATAAGGATAAGACATATGTGGGTTCATTGGAACCATAAAGCATTCTCTTGTGGCACAAGTTTTTGTGACACCTAAGGTAAAAGAATGGTGATTGACAAATGGGATCTCTCTATAAGAGATGTTATCCATTTGACACACTACCATATTGAATCCATATCAATAAAGTTAAGAACATTCGTGACCATGGAAGACTCTGTGTGTATACATGCAGTTACCGCCATGATTTAGTGTTTAAGACTTTATGGGATAGGATTGACTATTAAGAATTATCTCTAGACCAAATGTGCGTACATACAATACAATTTCAATTAATATAGTATAAGTGGGAGAATGTAAGAATTTTGCTAATGTGGACTAAATTAATTGATATTGTAATTTACTGTTTTTTAGGATTACCATAAAACAGGGTTGGTCTAAGGTGAGATAAAAGGTTTCTTAATTAGTCTAATATGGGCTGGCTAATGTGGGCCGAGTTGAGCCTGGCCCGTAATGAGAAGGACTGGCTGGAAACTCTATAAATAGTGCTCAAGTCTCTCCTCTAATCCTAATTCTCACATGTATCCTCACCTAAGGGACATTTACCTAACGCTACACGTGAGGGGGCCGCCTCATTGAGCTAATGACACGAAGGGCAATAGAGGAGAATGACTTGCGCATGGAACATTGTGTTTCCGCTTCCGCTTCAAGAATAGTGGATCCTCTTGATGAGTGGGTAATCCATTTTCTGCTTCCGCTTTATGTTTGATGGATCCAAAAATAGATGTGTTAATCTTCTACTCAATTATATATGTTCTTGTTCTAATTATGGAGATTTTGGGGTTGCGCAATTTGCATCCAACATTCTTCACATTAAAGATCCATTGTCTTGTATCCTTCACATTAAAGAATTATGTTATTGCTTATAATAACTTTCTACAGTCGCTAGCAATGGGACATGTTATTAATGCCTTCTGTCATGCATTAACTATGCTAACAACTTGGCCATTTTTTTTGGTGTGGATATTTAATGCACTAAAATAGATGTCACTTTCTAAAATTGTTAGCGGTGGGATGTGTTTTTTAATGCCTCTGTTATGTGTTTCTTATGCCAACAACTTGGCCAATGTTTTAGGTGTGGATGTCCAATGCACCGAAATGGATGTCACCTTTAACAATCGTGGGTGATGGGACGTGTTATTAATGCCTTCTGTCATGCATTAACTATGCTAACAACTTGGCCATTTTTTTTTGGTGTGGATATTTAATGCACTAAAATAGATGTCACTTTCTAAAATTGTTAGCGGTGGGATGTGTTTTTTAATGCCTCTGTTATGTGTTTCTTATGCCAACAACTTGGCCAATGTTTTAGGTGTGGATGTCCAATGCACCGAAATGGATGTCACCTTTAACAATCGTGGGTGATGGGACGTGTTATTAATGCCTCTGTCAAGTGTTTCTCATGCCAACGATTTGGCCTTTTTCTATTTGGTAAACAAAAAAATGGATATCCAGCGCACTAAAACGAAAATTACTTTCTACAATCCTCGGTAATGGGACGTGTTATTAATGTTTCCATCATGTCTTTTTCATGCCGACAACTTCGCCATTTTTTTGGGTGTAAAAAAAGCAACTCTACTAATGAGAATAATGGTGGTGATGAAGATGAGATGAACAATGCAACCAAAAATGCTAGTGATGAAAGTCCAACAACCCATGATATCTAGCAAATTATTAATACATGATAACAAGTACTTACTACAATAATCAAGCTAATAAGAAGGGTTTTAGAACTTACCTAACATTCCATACTTCTCTCGTATGATGTTAAATTCGCATTATTCTCATCTCGTTGGAAAGCTTGCAATGCCCTAGTTTTCAAGTACGCATCCAAATTACGTTTTCATCATGGAGATTTTAAGCAAGGCCTCAGGCTGTCTTTCGATGACTTAGAGGACTGAGCACAATTCGTCATCGAAAATTTTAAAAAGAAGCCTCGAGTGTTAAAAATCAATGTGGTCAACACATTCCTAATTGGTGGTGAATTAACTCCCTCTATGAGAAATCTCCGATTGAGCTCTTCTGCCCTGAAAATGCTTTTGTAACCCAATGCTCTTCTCCTTTTTTTTGCCCAAAAAGGGCTTTTAATCGAATGAGTTTCTCACCCCTGCCCCCGCTGGCCATCCTCTACCCTCGTTGGCCCTTTCTGGCGATGGTGAGAAGGCAATGAGGAGCCCTCGCTGCCTTGTTTCAACCCTTATTTTATTTATTTTTAATTTAGCTTACCTTTCATTTAATTTAACTAAAATTTGAATCGAAATTCAGATTTAGACCAAAACCACGGCATCACCATCTAAGATAGAGAAAATAATAATAATAAGTCAAATCAGCATTTTCCCTCATGTAAAGAATGAACGGAAGGATTTGATTGTATCAATTGAATAAGTTTCAAGACAAGTTTTGCGGCTCAATTAAACTTTCATTACAAGTTTTATTACTCAATTATACTTTTGTAATAAATTTTAGGATAGCTAAAACAAAATCACTTCATTCGCATCCACATCTATAATATGATCTCTTGGGCAAAATAAGGCTTCACCTATCTTAGAAGGAAATCTCTTAAAGCTCCCCTCCAAAAGGAAGAGTTGTAGATACCTAAATTTTTCACCCAGAGATGTCTCATGAATATGATAAAAATTAGGGATGGAAGCCACCAACAATAACAAGATTTGACTCTAAACAAAAATATCGATATTACATTGATTTGCATTTGCATATTTATCGCATCCCTCTACATTTAGAAATTAGGGGCATTTTTGTTTAGGAATAGCTTCTCGTTATTGAATGAAACATAGGCCCGTTTATGAATTTCACTTAAGTTGGCCCGATAGACGACCCCTTGGCTTTTAACTTAGAAGAGAAGCGGCCCTGAATCTAGCCCACACGAGAGCGGTCCCTCTGTCGAATTCGGCCAGACTCTCGTTGGCCTAGCCGCCACACGTGAGTGGCATGTGCCATCCCAAATGAGGAAACAAGGCAATCCAAAACCCATCGCGGAAAAAAGTTTTAATCAACACCCATATGGAAGTGAATTTCTACCAACTTCAATTAAGGACGGTAATCTCTGAGCCCTGCACAAAGAAATCAATAAAAGTGGCGAGGATGTTCCGCCAAAAGGAAAATAGAAAATAAAGGGATTAGTTTCCATCTTCTTGAATGGAGAATTTAGCAACAGACAATAAGGAATCCGGCCATGAAAACAGAGGTGAAGTCTCAGCTGGAGGAAGAGGGAAAACAGAGGATATTCGGCTGAAACAGAGGCAATCCTCGTGTGAGCTTACTAAATGTTTAATTTGATTTCGTTCAAGTATTTATCCCTGATTGCATCTCCACCTCGAATCAAGAACCTGAAACAACTTGATGTTAAATACCATACGATCTGAATCAATCCCCTCTGCCTAATCTCGGTTGGCTGTTTTTTGCAAATATACTTCAAAAGATATCATAACTTTGCTTGTTTTAATTTGTTTCAATGCAATCTTTCAATAGAAATAATCAGTTTATATTCCTTTTTTTTTTTTTTGGCATTTCTAATCATCTTCGTTGTTTTGCTTCATATTTGTATTCGTTGTTGATGTAGAGGCATATTTCGGGGATGTTCGTATGCGATCTGTACATCATAGACACGTGAAAACGGAGAGATGAAAGAAGGATCGGTTTTGGTACCTATTTCCTGTGCGTCATTTAGGCGTCCTTTGTTTCTTTTATATTTCAGTATTTAATTTATTTTTTTCATAGATACTAAGATAACTTTTTCAAAAAAAAAAAAATACAAAAATTAAAAGGTGATAAAAAAAAAAAAAAAGAGCATTTATATTGCACTTCGGTGTTTCTTGCATTATATGAAAAGGATTTTGTATGTATTCAAAATTAGTTTCACCATATGGTGTCTATTTCTCATTATTTAAATTTTTGAATTTATATTTGATAGATTAGGGAATATTTATTCTATCCTGGGGCTGATAATAAGGCCTTGTATAATTTTGCTCGATAGAGTTTAAGTTATTTTCATTTTTGGTCCTTTATTTACTTATCATTGGTTTGTTTAATTTTATTGTTTGAGCACTTACGCATAATCGTATAGATTTTCATGTTTTAAATATAAAAATCAGAAAATATTTCATTAATGGTTTATTAAAAGATAGATCATAATAGGCTTTAGGCAAATCTAGTGTAACCAAGTTATAGGGCCAAAATCTCGTGTTTGCATAATTAAGGTGGGTTCCCACATCTTGCTTAACTACTAACCAACGTAGAATAGGGCAGTGACAGCTCTAATTAAAATTTGCCTAATATAAATGAGAAGCCAAGTTACGGTCAATAAAGCTTGGGAGAGTGCATGTGAAGCACAAGCTTGAGCTCACTAGAGGGTTGTTCATGCCTCTTAGGAATCCATTAAAATCTGTTAAGAGTTTACCTCGGGAGGGTTGCAACATTTTACTTAATGCTCATAAGAAATTCAACTCACTCATCATACTCATTTTAATCTTGTTTAACATGACCTTTGTAGAGTTCTCCCATAAAAGGTCATTGGTAGAACCAAATATTGTATCATAAATATTTATTTGTATGAGCAATATATTGTTACCTTCTCTACATGAACAAAATGTCATCAATCTTAACTTTTTCAAATCCCATTTTCTATTAATAAGTTGCTCGATTTTTTGGAGATAGATAATATAAGGGTCATAACTTTTGCACAGGACTCACTTCGGTACGAAAACTTTATCAATTAAGTGCCCCATTAAGTGCCCTTGACAAAAATTTCAGCAATTCGTCCCACATGGTTTTTTTATTATTATTTTATAAAATATTAATTCACAAGTGGCTTTCTTAAAGGAAAAAATTCAAGTCCATAGTGAAATATGTTGAGAAAAAGTTCAAAGATATTTTGTCCCTTATAATTTATGGTTTGATAGATGCGAATGTTGTTTCTATTCAGGTGGCATTAATTGATAACTTGATACCATTAGAATGGGAAAAAGAACACCATAAGTACCATAATTTTCATACCACGCTCGCTTGAATGCCATAACTTATATATAGTGCTTACTTAAGTGCCATTATATTTTATTTTTTTTCAAATCACATGAATGCCACATAACTTTTCAATTGATTACTTAAGTGCTATAACCTTTTAAAAATGTTCACTACAAGTATCATGCCATATTATTTTTTGACAATTGGGTGAACATTTGTTAAAACTTATGGTAACTCAAGTGAACATTTTTTAGAAATCATGGCACTCAAATGATTGAAAATAAAACTATGGCATTCAAGAGAGCACCGCACGGAAAATATGGCACTTTTGGTATCTTTTTCCCTCTCTAAAACTATGATAAGTACAAATTGAAAGAACTCAAAAGACTGGAGAACCTTGAGGGTGAACAATTTAAAGAAAGTGGGAGGTTCATGAGAACTTGGAGGAACCAATAAGTGAACAAGTCCGTGAGACTCACATTCACACGTGCTCAAGACAATCAATGGAGTGTGATGGACACATTAATTGCCAGCTTGATTGTTGGGGCTAACAATACAATTTGAATGAGGTGAATAGGTTGAAAAAGAAACTATAAATATCTTTTGTGAAATACAACAGGTCAAACTTCATTCGCTCTAGAAACAGTTTAACAAAATCTAGAGTGGTGTTGATGAACTACTAAATGTAACCGGGCGTGTTGATAATGAAGAGATAAAAGATAGTTATAACCAAGCTAAAATCTACTAGAAATCGGCATTTCAAGTTATAACCAGCACGTATTGTTTCTTTCATACAATAGATCAAACTAGTAAAACACAACCATTGCTCTTACACTTGTACACTTGATTGTTTGCTATTTTAACTCAGTCACACCACATAGAGGCATAATTAGCATCACAACTGCTAACAAAAGCAAAGTAAGAATAAGAGTCAAGAGCTCTAGACTCAATTTGTTCGTTTCCACCCCAATCTCACTACTTTTCTTGGATTGAGTATATATAGCCTTCCAATCCTTAAATGACCATTTATAGCTCATCTCCATGAAGTAGCCATCGGTATTACCATTGCCATAAGTAGAACAACTCATTGTCGCTCACAACATTAGTGCAATTATGCAAACCAATCAAACTAATCCTGTTAGTGTCTATCTCTAGTCAGAATTACCATACTTGCTCTTATTTATCTCTAGTGCTCCTGATGTGAACCCAAGCCTTTGTAACTGTTATATTAGTGTTGATCAAAGTTCCAATCAAATGAGCATGTGGACACCACTTTTTATATCTCAACATCGACATTGTATCTTACCTATATAATTAGGAATGCATATTATATTAGTCTGTTGATGTTACTCATTGGCGAACTCGAGTTGATCCTTTTGGCTTCATCAGCTTCCGAAGACTTCCAAGATATTGAACGTATTTGATTAATGGGGGAATATCTGTCTATTTCCTTTAGTATTTTATGCATGACGGCAATAATGACAATTGTAATTTGGCCTTTTGACTTTATTATAAATAGATAACTTGGGGTCACTTTGACCTAACCTAGCATTCAGTTCGATTTTATTCTCAACATGGTATTGGGCAAGGGTTGAACTAAAAGCCTAACTCCAATCTCTTCTCCACGCTCTCTCTCTCTCTCTCTCTCTCTCTCTCTCTCTCTCTCTCTCTCTCTCTCTCTCTCTCTCTCTCTCTAGTTTCTTCTCACCTTCTCCTTTGCTTTCTTTCACATTGTAGGGCAACACTAGTGAGATGATTCTTTGAATTAAGTGTCTACTATAAATTTCACCTCTATGAGATAAACTAAAGTTTCTTTACAGTCTGCAATAGGTGGTTCAACTTTTTTTTTTTTTTTTTGCAATTTTTTTGGATCTTCTTGTTTGAGATTATTTTTTCCTTGTCATCAACCTACAATTTCCCTTCTTCTTTTTTTCCAGATTCTTTGGGAAAAAAATCAAAATGATTGATTTTTAAAGGTTTTCAAAACCTTAAAATGATCTATTTTTGCCTTCCCTTGATATGATTTGCTTGATTTTTGGAGCACAACTTCAACCTACTAACAGAGGACTCTAATGCAATTTGTGGCCATTTTCTGGTAAGTTTTGGTAGTTCAATTGCTTCTTTTGCACTTTTTGAGTCAATTTCTAAGACACAATGTTTGAGGATTCAACTATGCACTCTGCACCTACACAAGATGGTCATACATATTATATTACTTTTGTTATGATCTTTGTGAAGCTTAACAGCACAAATTATTTCATATGATCTCAATCTACATTCTTAACCATTAACCATTGCAGGCTATAGGTTTACAAGACATATCAACAACACTTTTATGAAGTTGAATACATCTGGTGCTACTCAAGACAA
Source organism: Eucalyptus shirleyi (assembly GCA_017140165.1). Taxonomy (NCBI): domain Eukaryota; kingdom Viridiplantae; phylum Streptophyta; class Magnoliopsida; order Myrtales; family Myrtaceae; genus Eucalyptus; species Eucalyptus shirleyi. The sequence continues at coordinate 27,101,552 of CM029446.1, forward strand.
GTGGATCTCAAATAACTCTTTAGTAATACCTTTTTTGCTTAACTCAATGCAGTCACATTATTGCAAAAGGATATTTACTTCTTAATACTACGGGATAGATTTAGTTGGCTATAAGGGACACTTATGGGCAAATCGGGAATGATGCACAGACGTATGAACTTAGAAAAAGGGTTCATGACACCTCTCAGAAGGAGATGACTATATATAAATATTATACTATGCTTCAGAGTTTGTGGCAAGAGGTAGATCATTATGTTGATTATCACCCAACCAATACCATAAACTTTGTTACATACAAGAGGCACGTTGGCAAGATTGAACGTTGAATATTATTTGATACATGTTCAAGTCCTTAGTTGGTCTCTATTCCTTATTTTGGAATGAACCTATGCCCTCGTTAACTCTGAAGAAAGACGTAGGACAACAATGCATCCGTCTATTATGGATTAATCTATTGTACAAACCAGTGTTGGCGTTATTGTCAAATCTAATTCATCCTCTCGATCTTATGATACCTTTAAGGATTTTCTGAAAAGTGAGCATTATCATAGGTTGGATTATACTAAGGCTGCCTGCTAGAAAATACATTGAAAATCTATAGATTTTAAGGCAAAAGGGCACAAAGAAAGGCAAAATACAAAAACCATGCTGAAGATTATTCCTGCTATACCTACTAACGATATTGTTTTATCTCAAGAAAAACTTCAAGCATTTTGACGTATGTTGAAAGCTTCTGCCATTCCTACCTTCTTCACAGTTGCTACTTTGCCTTTCACTTTTGCTTCAAACCTTGCCACTCCAAGTATCTTTTTTAGGGGTTTTAATGCATCAATTATTTCCAACGCATGGATCAATGATATAAGGGCTTTGGATCACATGATAGGTTATTATTGTCTTTTTCATCATTACAACCCTACTTCCGATAGAGACAAAGCTCGCGTAACTTAAGGTGACAAAACCCCCTTGAGTTAGAAGAGGGGATGTAAAGATTCCTCCAAATTTTTCTTGTGATAAAACTCAAGGAGAAGTGTGTAAGCTATAGTTTGGTAGGTTTCAAAAAGCTATGTCTTCATTGGGTATAAACAAAGTAATTCTAATCATACTTTATTTGTAAAGAGATCTGGTACTGAAGTCACTATTCCCATTGTCTATGTAAACGACATTATTGTCATTGGGAATGATAGCGATGAGATCACCGGTTGAAAAAAGTTGATTAGACATAGTTCGAGTTAGAGAATCTTGAAAAGCTCTAGTATTTTCTTGGGATTGAAGTTGCCAGATCTTTAAAAGGTATCTTTCTATCCCAAAGAAAGTATGTCCTTTATCTTTTTACAAAAGTTGATACATTTGGATGTCGTCTTTTTGATAAATGTATTAAGGTCAATAATGTCTTCAAGAAAGAATAATGATCCAATGGATAAAAGTCATTATCAACAATTAGTGGGCAAGTAGATTTGTTTTTCCCACACTCGACCTAATCTTGCTTTTGTTGTGAGCCCGGTAGATCAATTTGTGCATTATCCATATTGTACTCGTATGGATGTTATTCTTTAGATCTTTTGGTATTTGAAGTCTACACCATAAAAAGGTATTCTTTTGTTTCCTTATGATGGCTTGAAAGCTTAAGTCTATACAGATGTTGATTGGGCTAGATTTCCTCATCGGAAGTCTATTTATGGGTATTGTATGTTCTTAGGAGGGAACCTTGTGACTTATTCCTAAGATGCTATATTGTGATAATAAGGCTGCCATTAGTATTGCTCACAATCCTGTACCACATGACTATACAATACATGTGGAGATTAACAGACATTTTATCGAGGAGAAGTTGGAGAGTGGTTTAATTTATATGCTCTTTGTTTAGTCCAATGATCAATTTGCTTTGGAACTTCTTATATATAAGGCAAGGAATCCAATCGCCATTAGCTGTTGCAACAGTATATTTTCTCCACTCCTAGCTATTTGACAGAACATATATGAAAGGTATAATTAAGCCACGACTGTGGTTCTGATTGATAATATCTTATCACATTCCATTAGATTTTCCACCTAAAAAATACTTATCATCAAAATTAAATTCTTTACTCTGGATAAGTTTTGTCAATCTTCAAAATAACTTAGACAATGTTTTCTCAACAATCTCCCCATTTTTTATGATGACAAAACTTTCCAAGTAAAACTTTAAAAGCTTAAAGTTATTTGAAATTAAATGGCATTGTTTGTAACCATATTTTTAATATATGTGCAGTCGAGCTATAAGAAGCGAGACTCTTACAAATAATTCTCTGAATTTAAAAAGATAAGTGATAAGGAATCTTATAACCAATCTTGTCAATTTTTCATACTCAAAGTCATTCAAAAAAAAAAAATTGTAGAAAAACTTGTCAATACAATAATGTATAAAACCATGTATAAAACTTGCAAGTTCTATCAGGTCATCTTTTCCCCCTTTTTTGTCAGTAGCAAAAAAGAATATTAGGCAAACCATATATTGTAATGCATCCATAGTACGCCAATCAATCCTAAAATGCAAATATTACAAACCACACTAAGATTCAATTAAAAATCAACCCATACTTAGATAAAACAACACATAGAGAAAGTTATATGGAAGAAGATGGTTGATTTGGGTATGGAATTGAAGAGGGTGGTTTGGCTTTAGGAGGTAGTTGGACTAAGATATAATATTGCATGCGTTCCATAGTATGCTTAATTCTTTTTAGCCTTTTGTCCATTTCTTGTATTTGATGTCTAAAAAGCAACTTGAGATTCTTCAAATCTTGAGCCATAGCAAAATTGTTCTCCTTGATGCTGGGCAATGATTTGAGGAATGTCCTATCTTTGGTGTTTTTAATGACAGGCATAGTAGTAGGATTTACCTCAACTTCAAGCTCCCTCAACATTCTAGCATGTTCTTTTCTTTGCTCCTCAAAATCAAACTCTCGTTGCATTCTATCATCCTCTTTTCTTTTCTCCTACAAATCTTGGTCAACATTAGCATTAGATACAACATCAAGTTAAATTTGCTCGCTAGTGGGAGAGGTTGTGCTATCAGCTCCAACGAGATGTTTAGATCATCGGCAATAATTGCATCAACCTCAACACGAACTTCAGTATAATCTGTTGGCATTTTTACAGTTATATTCTTTAGGATCTATTGGTGCATCTATATTCTTGCATTTCCTGACTTTCTTGCTTCCCTTGAAAGACTACAGCCTTCTATGAAAGAATGGTTTCTTGATCTTCAATGCTTTCCACAGCAAGGCTAACATCAACAACAATTTCTTTGTCTCATTGAGTCAAAGGAGCATCAATAGGTGTTTCTTCAGTAGATCTTTCTATCCCCCTTTCAACAAGTTGTTCGCTAACCCGTTCAACATGTTCAAAATCAATAGCCTTTTGTTGCTTTGACCGGTCAGCACATGTTCCATTTCTTCTTCTTCCTCAGCATCTTCCCTTCCTTTATCATCATCCTTCTCATTAGGTTGATGTTCAGCAATCAAATATCCAAATCATCATCAGATTTCTCACCCTCCCTTAAGTTCAATTCCTCGATGAATTCTCCATTCAGCCTTTCTAAGAATGCTTGAGGACCTCTTCTCTGAGAAATAGTCTTCAATAAATCCGAAACTCATATTTATCACCATTTTCTCTCCCACACTCATTAGAGGCAGCCTCAATATACCCAACCTTTCTAGAATCTCAATAATCAGATGACTAAAAATCTTTGTAAGTAGAAAACCATAAGGTAACTGACCTTTGTTCTTCAACACAATTCTATACATGTGAAAGATAACTAGATGTGCAAGAGAGAAATGATGGTCATTCAAAATAACCCATATCAATGTGGCTTCATACCAAGAAACATCCGTCTTTGAAGAGCCTATAGGTCTTAGACAATCGATAATAATTTTGTGAACAACTATTTACTTAAGAGGAAACAAATAATGAAGAACATAAGACATTGTATCCTTGGAGAAATCAGAAATTCTAGAGATAGATTTATAGACAAAGTCTAAATCAATATCAATTGGCTCAAAATCTGAATACTTCATTCCCATAATTTTTGCTGAATCTCATGCTTGAAGAAGATAAGCTTTATCACAAACAATGAACTCAATTGTATCAGTCAAAAGTAAAAATATGCAATTAAGGCCAGATAAGTTGGAAACTCCTTAACACAATAATCCAGATGTTCTTTAGACCTGATTAATTTACCAGCATGATTCCCTTAAGACACAAAACAAATCAACTTTCTCTTGAAGTTTGCATACAACTTCTTATCATAGTCACCCATCCATCCCTCATCAAAATCAGACATTTTCTTAAAGACAGGGGTTTCTACTACTTTATCCATTCCCTTCCTAGTGCTAATGCTTGCACCACTCGATTCATCTATGTTCAGAGAAGGGATGCTTCTAATAGGGTTTGCAAACATGAGTTCAAGTGCTTCCTCATTTTCGACACCATGCTTGGCCAATAGACTAGCAATCACATCCTCATTGTTTCCCAAACTTTTGAGAGATGCAATGATACATTTCAACTTTAAAAACTCAGAAGAGGTTTTTTTGCCGATCATACCTTCGACTTTGTTGGATGAGTCAGAAATATCGAAGTGATCAGTACTTCCTCTTGCCCTAGATTGCATTCCCGCAATGCAATTTGATCTTCTTGATGTTGAAGGTCTAGGCTTTGATTTTTTAGCGGATTTTTGGGCCATTATGATGAATGAAAAAGAACGTTTCGATCTTTTCGAAAAGAAGAGAGTTTTTGTAGAGAAATGTTTTAGGGAATTGTTTTTCTCGAATGAAGAATGAAGAAGAAAAAGAGAGAGTCATTTAAAGGAAAATAAAAAATCACGACTTTTATTAAAAGAGCAATTTTCCAAAGATTTGAAAATTGATCTAAATTTTATGGGATAACTGTAAAATGGTTTCCAAACAAAATTCTCACAATTTCAAGCTAATAAATTTCGTAATTACTCCTAAAATTGCACACTGGTAAGATTTGACCACTCCACTTTAGTCACCAAATGTTGTACTTTTACAATATTAGTTTTAAATTCCTCTATTTTCGACAATATCACCTATTCCCCCCTCTAGGTGATAGATCTAGCCCCTACACAAGTTTGCTTATCTTGATACTATTGGGCCAAACAAAGCACATAATCTTCAGGACATTACTACCTTTATCCTTCATGATATTGACAATGAAAGAAATATGTTGTTCTACATCTTCTCCAAGACCACCAGCAATTTTCGAAGCAGGAAGAGCTCCATCAAACATGGTGGCTTCAATGTTGATATTTTCATTCTCCCGAATTTTTTTTTTTTTTTAGTCTAATCCATTGCTTTCCTGGCATGTCATTAACTGTGAAGGGCCCAAATCTATCCACTGGCTGTGGAAAATGAGCTCTTGTATAGGACTAGAATGAGAAATAGAGTCATCCTTCCCCGCTATCTTTCAAAAGAAAGAACATCTATCGTTTTGTCAGACTAAGTCTAGAATTTCTTAAGAGTGTGTACAATTCGAGAAGTGACTTCAAAAAGGGCCAATTATAAAAAAATCAAAAAATCAAAAAAGCCCCCTTGAGTTTTATACTAAAATTGCAGAGTAATCTATTGCATATCTCAAGATTACTCTGTAATCACTGTCCCCTATCAAGAGTTATCTCAAAATAATAAAAATGTAAGAGATGCCATTTACATTTAGCCATGATTACAACAAGTTGCCACCATTTAAACCTTCAATAAAATGAAATGGTTGTCAAATTGGTCAACCAATTGAATGACAGCTTATCAAAGACTAGAAGATTGAACACCAAAGCAAAAACTACATTGCCATTGAAACCGAGCATAAAATCGTAAATCTAGGGCATCTTAAAAAATCTAATATTATCATTGAAAATATTAAACATGCTTTAGGGTAATTGCAACTACAATCAAGCCTTAACACCCACTAGTTCTCGAATCATCTAGTAAACAAATAAGCAAGAACAAATATGACAAGGAAGAGGCTCCCTTGTTTCGAGACCAAACATCAGATACCAAGTCTAGCTAACTATTTCCAATCGACTTGAGAACCCAAGATTGAAAATCTAATTATTTAACTATAGATGCAAGCCAGTTTAAGGTACAAATCCTCCCCTATTAAAATTTTATAATTTTTCAAGCCCATTTGATAAGGTAATGACACTGATTTTGAAAGTTGATCAAAACTATTCTTCAACTTAGAATGGGAGGTCACATGCCAAACTTGGAGAGGAAGGGGCTACATGCCTAACTTGAGGAGCAAGGCATCTAGAGTCTTCTTGGATTGGGATAAAGATACATTAAATGCTCTTGGACCTAATGCATTAATGCTAGGTTGAGTCATAAGGCTTAGGTGTCCTCTAATTAATATAGTCATCATTACAAAGATGACTCAAACCCCAAATGGCCCAATAAGAGAAGGACCAAGTGTGGGGATTAGGCTAGCCACATCCTTCTCCTTAGCCTTGCCACCTGGCCACCTTACCAACTTAGGCTTGCCACCCAAAGAAATCCTATTTGTCTATTTAAAAGGGTAATGATGAGAGATTTACCTATAAATAAAAGCATTCACCCCAATACCTCACACGCCACCCCATCTCTTCTCTCTCACTTGTTCTCCCTCTCTCTTTCTCTCACCCCTTCTCATCGCCGCCCTCTCTCCCTCTATTGGCCTTGCTCGCCCATTACCTCATCGGATAGCCCTCTATTGGTAAAACTACCTATAGTTCATCGGGGTTCATTGAAGGTAAGTAGAATCTCTAACTCTCAACTAGGACGATAGCCTACATCATTGAGTTTAATGGTGTACTCACCCATGTAAGTTCATGATCCCGCATGAGTGTTGAGCACACTCGGATGTCGAGGAGAGGTCTCGGTGACTATGGACAATGCTAAAGCCTAAGCGAAGGGTTCCAAGTCAAGGTCACAAGCCCGAATCACATCCGGCATGAGTTTGATTTAATAAAACACAAGAGTCATTCATTTGTTCATCTTGCATGAGCACGCCCTTGGGCCTTGCATACGTTGGCTAAGATAAGAGATGAAATACCAGCTTGTGTGATGCACTTGTGTGTGCACTTAAAGAGGAAAAAGTGCTCGTCACCACATAGCGCTGGCGGTGATACCTCGTTCATTGAACGGGATGCCTTGATTGAGCCAAGATGCCTCGAGTAAGTTAGCCCCGGGATGTCCTGGTTGAGCCATGATGCCTAGGTTGAGCTTGGATACCTTTGTGAGCTAGTGCCAGGATGCCTTGGTTGAGTCGGAATGCTCTAGTTGAGCCAAGATGCCTAGCTTGAAGCCGGATGCCTTGGTTGAGCTAGGACGACGATAAATGAATTTGCATGAGTGCTGGTATATGCATAAGTATGATGTATTGATATGTTCATTGACAAGCTGAAGGTAAGCATGCATTGAAATGTGTTGCAATGGACATCTACATGAATTTGAGGTGTAGTAATAAGTTTGCTAATGATTTGCCATTGATATTGCATTACGAGTATTGTACCTACTAGATTTTGATGATGAGATAGGGGTTTTACTTACTAAGTCCATGACTCACCCTGATGTTTTTTAGATTGTAGGTATGGAGGGGTTGCAGTCTCGCTAGAGGAGTTAAGATTTACCTTGGCCTTTTGAAGATGTAATGGTTATAAATATAAACGACCCATGACAAAAATGGCTTGTAAATATAACTATGTAATTGTATATTTTTAAATGGCCGTTTTCTTGGCTCATTGTTGTTGTTCGGGTGTTGTATGTACGTTTCCGCATGTGCTTAATGAAAAGATAAAAAGAAATGGGACGACGATGCGCTTGGGACATCGCGAAAATAACCCTTGCGTCTCGTGACCCTGGGGATGGAGTCAGGGTCATGACAACACGAATGGCTTAGGAGAGGGGTCCCTTACGGAATTTATTTAGTTAAAGTGGCTTTGGTTGGGGATTTATGGTCTTAGAACCACAAATCTCTGTAGTGATTTTTCGAAATCATTTATTTTAGACAATTGTATGTGACATCCAAATTCACTTAAGTGAGAAAAGAACCAAACCTATAAAATTTCCGAGGAGGCCCGCCTGATTTTTTCCATGTTTTCTTTAAAATGATTAAGGGGCATGAATGTTTAGGTTAAAACCATATTAACATAATTTTGCCCCCTCTAGACTTGATCAACCACTTATGCCATTGAGGGACTTATAGCATCTTTCTAATAGGGAAAAATGATGAACCCAAAAAAAAGCTAGAAGGAAAATCTCAGTTTTTGGATCATTGGTTGATTTTCAAAACTGTCAGTCAAAAACGATAGTGGGTAGGTATTATGGTCGGCTTCAAGAACTTCCCTTACAACATGAATTTCAGTTCTTAAAAGTCATGCTAACCCATGTAGTGAGTCAATGCCTATTGGTGGCCTAACAAGCTTACTCTCGAGGGGCATTCCGACAACGACATTGTATTCTTTTAGAGTTGGGATTAGCTTAAACCTACCGAACATAAAGTAGATGCCTTAAGGCACAAAAAATGTGCTATTGCTTGTAGGACTTCAGGATGAACAAGGATTTGGAACAACGGCAAGAGATGACAGATTTTGGCTTCATGTGCTTTTGGGCAAGTTGGTCCAACTGACCTTACCATCTGAAGAGCTTTGTTTTGGAAGTGGGAATGAACTGGATATCGTCTCTTCCCATTGCATATAAAATAGGACCTGAAAGATTGACCTAAATTGCCATGGGCTAATAAAGTAAATAGATTGAGCAAAATAAGGGCAAAGAAATCGCTTCACTTTTAAAGAAAATGCAAGCACATAGACATGCGCATGATACGTACGGCTCGATGTCTAACTAAGAAGGCTCAGTGAATTTAAGAGGTGATATGACTGTTGCAGTCTTGTGTCAATGTCAGATCCTCATAACTTCGGCTCTACTTAAAGAATTTTGAGGAAAAGAAAGGCGACCTCTACATCACATTCTCGCATTTGATGTGGTATCTTTCTTAACACCATCTTAAAATATCCTATAGCGGCCCAAGTCCGGCAATCGATTTGTGTGTGTCATAGTGGAGTGCTAAAACATTAAAGCATGCATAGTAGTTTATCATTACAAAGCATTTTATTTTAACAAAATTAAAATTCATCCTAAAGCTACTAACCTGCATAGAAAAAAAATACCCAAGTTAGGGAAACATTTAAACAAGACAAAAAGGCCTAAGTCCAGAAAAATCAATAGCCAATGGAGTCACCAAACTATTGCAACCTCCTTTTTCGGCAACCTCTTACGTGTGGGTGCAAGTGGAGGCTAATGGCTCGCTAAGTATTAAGCTTAGCCTAGGCTTTCCTAAGCCCATTAATTTGTGACTTATGGTTTGACTTGTTAATTTCAAATAGGAGTTGCCATTAATCAATTTTGGATGGATTGATTAGAAAGCCAAGTAAAATATTAGGAGAAATATTTCACTCCTACGCAACCAGGAAAACTAGAATCGGTGACTTAATTACACTAATTAATCACTAATGCCTCTCTAGTACCTAATTAGACTGAGAAAATAGAAATCCATGCATCATAAGAGCATAATTGGAATAAATCTATATTTTTTCCAAGAACTTAAACATGATTTTTTTTTTCAAATTTTTTTGCATGCATTTGTTAAAAAAAAAAAATTGGCTTTTTCTTTTTTTTGGAAAATATAAATTATTTTTGGTTTTTTCTAATTTATTAGGAAAATAAAAGTTACTTTTTTATTTTTCTATATATATTTTTACTTTTATTAAAATATTTTTATATTAAAATAATATTATTATATTATATCATATCATATAATCTAGCGGAGCTGGGTCGGACCCCCACATCTGACCCGAGGCTGGACTGACCCGGGCCTGTCGGCCAGGGTCCTCGGCATGAATGGGCTCAACAAATGAGCCCAGTTCGACAACACGTTCTCTGAAAAAACAAAAAGGCTCAGCCCGCATTTCCCATACCCAGCAGCCAGGAACCCTACTCGACTGAGACCGGCGCACTTGACCCGATTTGCAGTTGCGACCCGGTTTGCACCTTCCTTAGCTCCTCTGCCACGAGCCCCAATGGAGACGACAATGGCAAGCGATAGCGGTCAGCCTAGACCTCTCAGTCGTGGTGGCGCCGTGAGCCGAATCGGTGGCAGGTTGGCGAAGCAACGAGCAGCGGCGTCAGGGCGGCAACGACCGTCGAGGATCTTGCAGTGGGGGTTTCCACAGGTTGGCCGAGAGAGGACTCTCTCTCTCTCTCTCTCTCTCTCTCTCTCTCAGATCTGGATTTCTCTCTTGCCGCCCCGAGATCTCTCTCACACGCTCGCTCGCTCTTCCTCTCCGGCCGCTCGCTCTCGGAACGCCCTAAATATCTGTTGACATCAGCCACCGCTTCAAATACGAAACTCAGGTTTATTTTGCACAATAGAAAATAGTAAACTCCTGATTGTAAGAGAGATTGTTTTTTCCTTACCAATTCTCTTATGAAAGAACAAATTAAGTAGATTCGCAGACATAGGTTCCATAATCACATTTCTCGCAAAAAAGGATCCAAACATCAAGAGGTCCATTTCCTTCCCGCACGCGTCATAGAGCTCATTGTAGATTCGACGATCATCTTTGTATGAGGTGCCAAGAGGCGTGTATTCCGAGCTTGTATTCGTAGCAATTGGAACTTACGTTTCTTCTATCTCTCTCTCTCAAATCCGACGAGGCAGCCACAACGAAACCCGTATATACATAGAGATATAAAGCAACACATAGGCTCTTTACTAATCTAACCTTGAGGAATATCTTTAGAAACTACAACGGCAGACAAAATTAACGAATAAAATAAAGCTTACGCCAAATCCGAATCGAAACAATTCCCTAACAACGTTACTTACAGAAACCACTGGTAGTAACAAACATTTAAAACATTCAAACAAAAATTAAATAAGCAACAACCAAAAGCTCTAACCATCAAAGACCAATCCACATTTGATCCACTTGAGCCCTATAGGACTTAAAATTTATTTCAATTGCTACTATTGTTTCAACTTCAATTTTCGTTTTCAGTTGAAAGATAAGTGCATCATTATGGGATCCACAAGCATCTCGTAATCTAGGGTAATTCAAGACTCTAGTAATCACCACCGCAACATCATTAACCTGAAATGGTTTATGCGAAAGAAGCGACGGGATGAGTGGTTCACTCAGTGAATTTAACACACTCCTTAATGATGGGGAATCCTCCTAATATTACGTTGAATTTGAGTCAGAATTCAATATTATAGTATCTAATCCCCAATGGGACAACCTTCGAGCATTTGCCTATGGAATTACTCCCAATCATTGGGGGGTTTTCTCTCATTGTCGTTGAATGTGGCCGGTTGCCGGTGCAAAGCCGGTACATATACATGGTTGTTGCAATACCTAGAACAAGTCTTCACGGCATTGGCAAGGAGAAATCCTAATTGTGTTGGGATGATTGAACACAATTGTTGTTGGTGTTGCGGTTGTTTTTCTTCTCTATTGTGAAGTTTAAAATGCAATAAAGTCTTTCTAGTGTGAAAGGAAACAAATAATGTTGAGAAATAGTTTTAGATGGCCATAGCACTTGAAAGTAATATGTGAGTGAAGATTGAGAAATGGTGAAAAAAGAGAAAGGGGGGGTCAATTTATGGACTTAGCCAATAGTTGTTGATTATTTTGTCCTAACAGCAAATGGTGGCTGATCTTTTTCTTTTTCTTTTTCTTTTTTTTTTAAAGAAAAAATGATCCAATGTTAGAACTTGTGGTCGAGGCTGCGTAGTCATTGGAGATTGAGTTTCAAAAAAAGAAAAAAGAAGGGCTGACCGGGCCATTAAGGCCCATGCCCATGATCTAGCCAAGGCCCGAAAAATGGCACGGGCCATGCCCAGGCATACCCCCCAAGCTAAATGGGCTTGAGTTTGGGCTATCATGCGGTATAAGTTCTTCTTTTTTTAAAGTCAATTTGTTAATATCATTTAGTAATACCATAGCACCACCACAACTACACAACATTGATTGTCTTATTTACACGAAGCAAAACTATGTAGAATGTGACAAATTCAAACAATCACACGTATGCTAAATCGCTTAAAATACAAAATTCTAATGAACTTTGTATACACAATCTCATTTGGTACTTTAAAATCTCCGACTAGGATTTTTAGCAGTTTCTTCCTAATTGCAAAGAAAATTTAGATCAAGAAATTTTAACTCATCCATGCTAATGTTCATTGCACACTTATGTTAGGGACATTTTGTCCGTGAACTCACCACCGCAAGAGCTCAATTGTTTTTAAATGATAATGATATTTATAGGCACATTCAACATGATATATACAAAGGCTTGCAAATTGTAGGTCTAAAACAAGCTTGCTCAAAAGAAAAGAGTTGTTGAATGGGCTACGGTAATGAGGAAAAGGTGAATCAGCTGGAGCAATATATACTCTTTTGAATAAGGATTTGCTCAAACCATTATTGTCACGTTAGACCATGCAAAGAATGCAGACAATCTAATAATCATTCAAAGTGTGATATCCTGAATTTCAGGTTCTGTTTTCAATTGAATAAGTCGGGCTTTTCATCGATGTGCCTATAGTTCTATTCTCTGAGTTGATCACTCACAAGATAACTAGTCTATCTGGTGAAGCCGTTAAGGGATTTTAGCACAATAGATTTAAGAATTTGACTAGGAATCAATTACTCAACCATGATAATCTACACAGGTCATTACGGCACAGTTAAAAATCGATTAGAGACCGAAGATAGGTCGATTCGACAAACCATGTGATTAAGTGTGGGTGATTCCACCTAATTGCAAAATTCTTGTCAATCGGCACTAAACCAATTTTTCAGTCGTTTTGGTATCCTGTTTCCGTATTTGAAATCTCGAGATTTCTATGACAACTAAGAGTCGCCAATGAGTCAAAAATGCACGTTGTAGATTAAAAATGATTGACCACAAGTCAAATGCATTAAAAGTTCCCAAAAGCTACCCGATAAATTAAATCACGCTAAAATCGAGTCCGATTGAAATTAACCGCAAAGTTAGACATACCGTTAATTGGGAGTTGACTGTGGCCAATGGGCCATAAGAACTGGAACATGCTTGAGTGTAGAGATTGTTAAGCCTTATTATGAGGTAAAATTTTGTGTGGCGTGGTATGGGACGTGTTATAATAATTTTACCTTATAATCGGGACCCGTGTGATTGATTGATGCATGATAGGTGGCGTACTAAAGTGCAAGAGCATATGGAAATCATGGCATGATTGGTTCCGGTCATGCATGAGTTGAGCACGTTGTTTATGACAAGTACGCATGAATTGATAACATGCGGGGTGTGACAATGGCCAAGTGAGATCGCTTGTGATGTGACTTGTATGTGATTGATGAACTATATCATCTATTGGCCATGTGCTTTGCGTGTATCGTGCTGAGTTATAACATGTAGGGTGTGGCATACCGAGTAAGGTTGCATGCAAATCGATTGTTGATTGTTGGTTATTAGTCGTTGCTTTGTTTTGTGGGATGGTTATGGAGAAATACCTCAAGTTAAGTGGGTGTCCTAATCAGGGGTTTAGGGGGTGAACTTGCTGAGACATTGTCTAACCCAATTGTGGGCTTATCTTTTCACGTCCCTAGTATGAAGAACTTGGAGCTTGAGGTGGAAAGATTAGGAGCATAGATGGCTCAATAGTTCCTTTTGGAGATAGATCTCATGTATATAGACCTTAGATTTGGCCTGGGTGTATAAACTAGTTTGTTTGTGAAATGTGTTTTGGTGAAAATGATATCCTGCTTTTCTATCCCATATTTGTGTTGTCTGGGAATTTTATTACACGCTTTCACAAGTGCAATTAAAAGAAAGGGTCAGTGACGAGTCCTAAGATGTCGCTTTCTATCAACCACCGAGGGATGTGCGCACGCTCAAGGTTTAGGGTGTGACATCCCCGCTGAAGTGGTATCAGAGCAAGGTTAGCATTTGGATTGATAAGATGCAATGGGTTTTGGGATAGTTAGTAGGAAATGATTTTTCCTTATGCTAACACATATGATTGGTTAGCTGATTGGTAGTTTGTTTTGTGGGGGTCACTAAGTTTTTATAATTCTACATGGAATTGGAAAACAGGTTCTGTTGAGATCCTACAAAATGAGTAGTTTGGATCAAAGGACTCCTTGGAAGAGGTCTATTGCGTCTGTCTTTTGGGGTAGCACATAGATTAGGGTCGGTACCCGAGGTGGAGTGCTGACTCTGGCCAATGCGAGTGAGAGAGTACCGCCGTAGGCCTGTACTATTGTAATAGCACTTGGTGATCCGAGAATTGATGAGATCATACAGGCGCTGAAGACGCTAGGAAATCGAATGGAGTACTAGGCCCAAAATCAAACCACCACCACTACTGCCGCCGCTACAGCTGCCGCTATTATTGCCGTTGCCGCTGCTGCTGAGGCCGCAATCACAGCTGCACCTGCTAATGTTCCACCTGGGAACATGGTTGCTGGGAGGCCTATTCATAAGCTTGTGGAGCAATTCTTGAAGTTGAAACTGCTGAGGTTCACTAGCACAAGAGATCCCGAGACCGCATCGCTCTAGATCCAAAACCTAGAGAAAGCCTTTACACTTCTGATGTACACTAAGGAGGAGAAAGTTCAGCTGGCAATATACCAGCTATAGGGTAATGCAAATACTTGGTGGAGAGCCACCAGAGGCATGGTATTTCCTAAAAGCATAGTTCTAATGTGGAACACCTTCCTTGAAGCTTTTAATGGCAAGTACTTTTCTAACTGCGCCAGAGAACAGAAGATTGAGGAATTTTAGCACCTTCGTCAGGGTTCGATGACTGTGGACCAGTATGAGGCGAAGTTTGCAGAGCTATCATAGTACGCCCCTAGGCTGATAGAGGATCTAGCTAACAGAGCTAGGAGGTTCAGAAATGACCTCCAATAGGAGCTGAGGAGTCCGCCGGTGCCATTCGATCATGAACTGTATGGACATGACCAGTTGTTAGAAATGGACTTGAATAAACAAGCTATCGTATCTAGGTCATGGTTCGGGTCAAACAGAAATGGTAATCGGTTCGGGAAGAGGCCATTGACTTGAGGAGAGTATCGCATTCGTCCCAACCAAAAGGGTAGGATCAAAAAGCCGACACCCATCCCGAATGGCAGATGCCAAATTTGTAATAGGAAGCATGAACTAACTCCGTGTCCAAGTTTAATCGAAGCATGCTACAGATGTAACCAGCACAGTCATCAAGTGAAGGATTGTCCATGCAGGTCGATGGGACCACAACAGCTTCAACCGCCGCCACTAATGAGACATAATAAAGGGAATGCACCGCAGACATAACACCACTAGGATGGCAAAGGGGACATGAATGAACCGAGCCATGCATCGATCAGGGAAAGAATGTTTTTAGGATAATTTTATCAAAGTGGCACATTGGAAATTTGGTTAAGCTTGTAGAATTTCAATTTGTTGAAATGAAGTTGTAAAAAGGAGAACCATTGGTTAGAGTTGTACTTGGATATTTTGCTTATGTATAACTTTGATGTCCTATATAAAAAAAGTTTGGTTCAAGGAGCATCTTGTTGTAATGAATCGTGTGTTTAATGAGTATTTGATCAGTCTGTGAATGTTTTCTTCGGTGACATCCTGGTGTACTCGAAAAGTCCGGAAGAGCACGAAAGACAGTTGAGGATGGTACTTCAAATTCTGAGGAAACATAAGTTGTACTCTAAGTTTAGCAAGTGCGAGTTTTGGTTGACTCGTGTAGCGTTCCTAAGCCACATGATTTCAAGTGAAGGAATCTCCGTAGACCCCACCAAAATAGAAGCAGTGATTAACTAGCCAAGACTGATGACAATGACAGAGATTAGAAGCTTTTTGGGTTTGGCAAAGTATTACAAAGGGTTCATGGAAGGGTTTTCAGCTTTAGCATCGCCGTTGACTCGACTGTTGAAAAAGAAAGAGAAGTTTGTGTAGATAGATAAGTGCGAGTGTAGTTTCTAAGAGCTTAAGCAAAAGCTGATTACCACACCTATGTTGACCATTCCATTTGGTCTTAGAGAATACAAGATCTATAGTGATGCATCGTTTAGAGGATTGGGTTGCGTGTTGATGCAACATGGTAGGGTTGTTGCATATGCATCCCATCAATTGAGATCTCATGAGTTAAATTACCCGATGACTTAAAACTCACAGCAATCATTTTCGCTCTAAAGATTTGGAGACATTATTTGTGTGGATAAATATTCCAAATCTTCATTGACTATCAAAAACTCAAATATCCATTCTCTCATAAATAGTTAAATTTGAGATAGTGTCATTGGATGGAACTCTTGAAAGACTATGACTATGATATTTTGTATCACCCTGGCAAGGTGAACAAGGTCACAGATGCGCCGAGTCGAAAGTCTTCAGTTATGCATCTGATGGTCAAGGAATGGATTTTACTTGAGATGGCTTGAGATTCGGTTTTTAAATTTGAGGTAGGCCACATTTCAAACCTTATGGCCACCCTCAAAATTGAACCAGAAATGCAGATCAAAATCAAGACGATTTAGTTGATAGACCCAAAGATTTAGAAGATCCTACAAGAGGATACCGAAAAGAGAAAGGCTAACTTCAGATTTCTGAGGATGGAACACTAAGGCTCGAGGATGATTGTGTGTACCTAATGATGTAGAGCTTAAAGAAGAGATTTTGTCAGAAGCTCATCATAGCAATTATAGCGTTCATCCTAGTAGTACGAAAATGTATTAGAATCTGCATTAACACTATTGGTGGTCCGGTATGAAGGTGGATATCGCCAAGCATGTCACCAAGTGTCTGACATGTCAGCAAGTGAAGGCACAACATTGTAAGCCGGGAGGACTTCTGCAACCTCTCTAGATTCCCAAGTGGAAATGGGAACATATCACAATGGATTTTATGACGGGCTTTCCAAGGAGTTAGAGGGATAATGATTTCATTTGTGTAGTGGTCAATAGACTGACGAAGTCGGCACACTTTATCACTGTATGGAAAAACCTTGCATTGGACAGACATACAGAATTGTATGTGCGTCAGATTGTTCATTTGCATGAAGTGCCGGTGACGATCACCTCTAATAGAGACCTGAGATTTACAACTGCCTTTTGGAAAAGTTGGCAGATTGCTTAGGGAACAAAGCTGCAATTTAGTATGGCTTACCATCCGCAGACGGATAGCTAGTCTAAAAGGACAATTCAGACTCTCGAGGACATGTTGAGATCATGTGTGTTGGATTTCAATGGAATTTGGGAGGAACAACTTCATCTTGTTGAGTTCGCTTACAACAACAACTACCGGCAGAGTATTCAGATTGCCCATTTTGAAGCATGTATGGCAGAGTGTGCAAAATACCAATTTGTTGGGATGAGATCAGAGAACGAAAAATCATGGGTCCCAAAGTTGGTTTAGCAATCAGTGGATGCAGTTGTTGTTATCAGAGAAAAATTAAAGACTGCTCAAAGTTGTCAGAAAAGCTGCATAGATAAGCATCGAAAACCTTTGGAATTTCAAGTAGGGAAACATGTTTTCCTTGAATGTCACCTATGATAGGGACATCTCGATTTGTTAAGAAAGGAAAGTTGAAACTGTATATACATTGGAATCTTTCAAGATTGGGATCAAATAAGAATTTTGGCCTTAAATGGAAAAAGAAAGCAATTTTGGGCACTGTCGGCGTCTTTAGCCAAGTGGTATGCATGGATGAAGCTGTTGGTCTGAAAACAGGAGTTCGAATCCCTAAAAGCGCCGCTTAATAGAAAAAGAAAATGAAAAGAAGAAGAATCAAATTTTTGCAACTTTCATTTTTGCAAAAATGGGTAAGTGCTTAGCCTTTTGGAACCAAATTTGGACAAGATTGGAAGTGATTGACAGCATTGAAAGTGTTGGATAGCATTATGAGGTGGAATGAAAGATTTGGAAAAGTGAAGATTCGATGAGACAACTGTACCCTCACTTTCTTGTTTAAAGATTTGTAATGGTTTAAATTTCAAGGACGAAATTTTTATAAAAGGGAAAGAGTTGTGACATCTTGAATTTCAGATTTTATTTTCAATTGAATAAGTCGGGCTTTCCATCGATACACATGTAATTCTATTCTCTTATCTGATCACTCACGAAATAACTAGTCTATTTGGTGAAGCCATTAAGAGATTTTAAAGTAATAGATTTGAGAATTTGATCAGAAATCAACTACTTGACTGTGCTAATATGCAAGAGTCATTAAAAATCAATTAGAGGCCGGGATAGGTTCATTTGACAAAATCATGTGATTAAGTGTGGGTGATTCTACTTAATTGCAAAATTCTTGTCAATCAACACTAGATTGATTTTTCTGTCGTTTTGGTACCCTATGTCCATATTTCAAACCTTGAAATTTTCATGATAACCGAGGGTCACCAATGAGTCGAAGATGCACGTTGTGGATCAAAAATGAACAACCATGGGTCAAATGCATTAAAAGTTCCTAAAAGCTACCCGGTAAATTAGGTTATGCTAAAATAACACTTGGTTGAAATTAACCGTGAAATTGAACCCGATTTCAAAAATTGAAAGTTCTATCATGTTACAATTTATTTTAGGAGCGTCGACTCATCCTTTGAAGATTTTTCTGCAAACTGAGATTTTTAGCAGAAAGTCAAAGTAAGGTTATTTTGGACTAGGAAAATCCAAGAACCATTTTTGGTCGCACTTTTGGGATTCAAGGTTGATTAGAATGATGGCACATTGATGGGATTTATGGACATCAAATTGAGCTCAATTAAGGGAGAATTGATGGAGAATTGAATGGAATTGGATGGAGAAGGTACAAAATTCGTAGGCCTAGGGGGTGCAACATTTGGACAGCCATCTTGACTTGTTGAGGAAGCTTGTGGGCTGCCAAGGGGCTATGGATAACAACCAAAGTGGTGGGGGTAGCCACTTGAGTGAAATGGAGAGGTGTTAAAGGCTTAAAAGCCACTTGGGGTCCCCCTTTCAGCAGTCACCATCTTCTTCCTCCTTGCTCCTCACTTTCTCCATTGTTGAAGCCTTTTGAAAGCTTGAAAGAACTAGAGAAACCAGCCCTCACGTCTCACTCTCTCTCCCTCCTTCAACCAAGAAAATTCGTAGCCTCTTCTCTCCCCTATTTTCTCTTATTCCTATTTCTGTTCCAATTGACCTTTCTCCGAAAACTTAAGTTGTTCGTTGTCTTCCTGTGAGAATTAGCCTTTGTGCCACCCACCATCGTGCTCAGAAGGCCTAAACCATTTAAGAGGAACTGGCCGCTCACCGAACGGAGCTGCCGCTTGACTTGCAAGCCGGCCGGAAGAAAGCGCTCGTCAGTTTGTCAATCCGCCTAGCATCCTACACTACTTCGCCTATTTCACCCGTTTTAGCTATTTTTTTTTTCTATTCTAACCCAACCTCCACCCATCCCAACCACCAACAGGTCTTCCTTGACCCTAAAGTGCCGCCGGTCGTTGGCCAACCCCTCACTAGAGCTCTGACCAAACCCATTCAGCTTCATTTCTCCTCCAACAATCCAGTTTTTGGGAGTTTCAGTGGGAGTCCAAGCTGTTGTTGCTATTCTGAGCTTGGAACCGCCTTGGATCATCGTGGTAGAGGTTCCTGAGCGTAGCCACCA
This sequence comes from Eucalyptus shirleyi, assembly GCA_017140165.1. Classification (NCBI taxonomy): domain Eukaryota; kingdom Viridiplantae; phylum Streptophyta; class Magnoliopsida; order Myrtales; family Myrtaceae; genus Eucalyptus; species Eucalyptus shirleyi. The sequence continues at coordinate 27,121,250 of CM029446.1, forward strand.
TCGTTGCCACCGCGTCCGTGTCTCTGGCCCACTTAACGGGTGAGTTTAGCTCCTAAACCTTTGTTTAGTGCCTAAACTTGCTTAGGATTTGTTTAGTTAGGACTAATGCTAGTTTAAGGGGTTTTATTAAGTTGTACTAGCCCTAAGATAGGTGGTTAAGAAGATGGTTAAGATTAGTTTAGGCTAATCTTGCTTTTTGTTAATTAATTGTGCTTATGTGTTTAATTAAGCTTCTTTGTCTTAATTAAATTATTGTTTATTTTAATTGATGTTTTGTTTAATTTCTAAAGTTAATTTATTAAATATTGAATTCTGAAAATTCACTGTTCACGCAACACTATTCACAAAATATTGTTCATATGCACTATTCACATGGTACTGTTCACGTGCACTATTCATCCAGAAGCAAAAAATGGTATAATTTTATATGTGTTTAATTCTATGAAGTGAATGAATGTGTAAATGCATGGGCATCCGCATAAATCGAGCAATTTGTACAAAAAGGGTAAAATAAGTTGTCCAAGGGACATTGGAAGTGGACCGCTATTATGAGAAAAGGGAGTTGTAGTGGTGTGCTCGCATGATTAAAAGTTGAACTGTCACTCAACAGAAGTTAAGGGTGAAGCCGGCGAGAGTTGGAAGCCATTCGTAGTAGATTTTGGACCGATGTTCCTTTTTGGATACTATCTGAACGAAAGTTCTTGACATAGCTGTGCTCGACAGGCGGGACAAAGCCCAATTTTTATCGGTAGTCCGACGGAAGTCAGATGATCACTAACTGGAAAGTTAACCAAGGTCAGGAAGTCATTAATAATTGGGAAGTTGATCAAATCGTTGACGGCGAAGTTAGCCATACCGTCAACCAGGAGTTGACTGTGGCCATTGGGCCATAAGAATTGGAACACGCTTGAGTGTAGAGATGGTTGGACCTTATTATGAGGTAAAATCGTTTGGCACGATATGGGATGTGTCATGATGATTTTACCTTATAATTGGGACCTGTGTGATCGACTAATGCATGATTGGTGACGCACTAAAGTGCAAAAACATATGAGAATCATGGCATTGTTGGTTTCAATCATGCATGAGTTGAGCACATTGTTTATGACACGTGCACTTGAATTGATAACGTGCAAAGTGTGGCAATGGCCAGGTGAAATCGTTTGTGATGCGACTCATATGTGATTGATGAACTGCATTATGTATTGGCCATGTGCTTTGTGTGTATCATGCTGAGTTATAACGTGCAGGGTGTGGCATACTGGGTAAGGTTGCATGCGAACCGACTGTTGATTGTTGGTTGTTAGTCATTGCTTTGTTTTGTGGGGTGGTTCTAGAGAGATATCCTGAGTTAAGTGGGTGTCCTAATCGGGGGTTTAGGAGGTGAACTTGTTGAAACATTGTCTCACCTCGTCATGAGCTTATCTTTTTAGGCCCCTAGTGTGAAGAACCCGGAGCTTGAGGCGGAAATGTCAGGAGCATGGATGGCTCAACAGTTCTTTTTTGAGACAGATCTCCTGTATATAAACCTTAGATTTGGCCTCTGTGTATAAACTAGTTTGTTTGTGAAAAGTGTTTTGGTGAAAATGATATCCTGCTTTTTTATCCCATAGTTGTGTTGTTTAGGGACTTTATTATACGCTTCCGCAAGTGCAATTAAAAGAAAGGGTTGGCGACAAGTCCTAGGATGTTGCTTTCTATCAACCACCAAGGGATATGCGCACGCTCGAGATTCGGGGCGTGACACAAAGTACTCCTCAAATTGTCTCGCAAGATGCATGGCAAAAGGTCCATTATAATGAAGCTAAACTTAATCATCAACAAGGTATCCAGAAAATAAATGTGCATGTGTGCGTGCATGTTCTAAATGTCTTCTATTCAAGCTTGGCGATAGCATGCAATGAGCTTTACTATTTATCTCATATAACAACACGAAAGATCTAATGAGTGTTTATCATTTATAATTTAAATATGGGCTGTCATGTTTTCTTTCTCAATTTGCTAAAATCATTTACTTAAGAAGTACAAAAAAATATTTCATCATGATGGGTGTCCAAAATTGTACTCATGATAATTGTGTTTATTGTATATTCGATTGTACTTGTTGAAACATAAGTAGTTATGTTACGGAAACCTTTATGAGTAATTTTATTATAATATATATTTTTGTACGGAATGTGATATATAAATGAAGGATATTTTGTATTGATCTCTTAATTATATTTATTTGTCAAATACAAAATATGTAACCCTGCATTGTTAGTTCTTTCAAAACTCCATAATAAACAATTTAGCCATACAAAGTCATTGGTGAAGAACCAGATTTTCAAAGTCGTCAGGGACAAGGCTATCACCTTTAGAAATGTGGAAGATACCATAAGGAATAAGAGGTTGTAGCATAGTTAGGGTATTGACCCAATCATCTTCTCTGTTGGAGATTATGTTGCTTTAGTTTAGCCGTAGATTCGCTCGTCTTCTTGATGCCTAGAGCCTCCTCTCCATGCGGTTTGCCTCCTTCCACGGTGGACGCAATGTATTTTCAGTGGCTCAATCGATGGGTTCTAGCCGATGCAACTCCTACGGGACTTCCCCTTTTGTTGGCGACATGGTTGTTTTGTGCTGGCGGATGCGGTCTAGCGATTGCTTGCTCCAGCGTCACTCCGGCCCTGGTGATGCCCTTGCTGCCATTCTTGTGCTGGGTGTATCTGGCTATTTTTCTTCTATTGGATAGGTTTGCTTGTTTTGCAGTCTTCCTCCTTTTTCTTCTACTCCCTTCCACTCATTCTGACTAGTTATCTTTATGAGTGTAAGTTTTTGGCACCGAACCCTCTTGTATAGTTTGGTTTAAAGCTCAATGTATAGTTTTTGGCGCCGAACCTTTACCAAAATAAATAAATAAATAATTTAGCCATACAATATATGTTAATATTAACAAGGCAACCTAGAAGGGGGCTAAATAGATCAAGTGAAGATACTAAAAATCTTTCATGGAATAACACGACAATCACCAAACCAAAGTATGTGAGATGTTGGTCAGCGTGTTTGATGATAGTGATTAGTTAAAGTAGATAATAGACAAAGAAGGTAAATGACATGATTATTTATGGTAGTTTAGCTTTATATCGTCCACTCTATCTAATAGCCAAACAATGGCTAGATTCCACAAATATTCAGCATTGCAAGTTATAATTGGCAAGTGTTGTTTGTTTCAAATCATAGATCGCACTATCAAGACATAATGACTGCTCTTACACTTGTACACTTGATTTTTTGATGTTACGAAGCCAAACCTTTATAGAGAGAATTTCTATCTCAAAGCACAATGGCTTTGTATACCATGTAACCTCTTCCAAGCTATGCTAATCTTTATTTATAGAAGTCTTCAATCTAAATATTGGACAGCTTTGCCTAGCACATTCAGGTTCTTTAAATTTGCACACTTCCAAGATCAACCCTCGCATGTTAGTGGCAAAGAATAAAAATTGACAAAGACGGCATGCAAAACATTTTTCAAAGTAAAGAAAAGGTAATGGAAGAGCATTAAATTAATATTGCATAATCAAGTTCTCGTATCAATGAATCTCTAGTTTGCTGAAATGAAATGTACTCCCACATTTTCTTGGGTATCTAATCAACTTATGATAGATTAGTGATGGTTCCAAAGGGTAAGACGACTCACATGGTTAAATTGAGTAGCAAGTTGTGATTAGTAGGGCTTGGGAATGCTTGTGCTCAGTGTCACTCTTAGTAATCCATTAATTTCCCCCTAGTGGTTCACCTTTGGGAAAGTTGTGACAAGTAATGTTGGATTCATCACCGAAGCTTTGATGGTAGTCTAGATCAACGTGTTGTGGAAGATGACCCGGTGGTCTCCGTGGCTATCCTTGTTTTGATTGATTCGTAGGAGACTGAGGGCTTGCTCCACCTATTGTTGGAGATTACCTATAGCATGGTTGGACCTTTCATTACAACTTTGTTCCCAAGTCAAGCCTCCTGGAAAGGATCTCTCATCATGTTCCCAAAGGAAGTAGAAAATGGAGAATGGAAGAACTCACCCAACTAGTTCAATTAAAAAAATCCTATACCAACTTAATCATGATGAGTTTTCAAAAGTTGTTGAACGTATGATGACATGAATGAAAGTGTTTGGTGTGTTTGAGGAAGAATAAATTTGGAATAGAAAAGTTCACCACCAAGATATAAAATAATCTTCCACCAATGATGGACAAAAAACTTTAGTATTCACCACTAAATAATTGGTGAAACAATTGAAAGAATAATTCAAGAATCCTCCTACATTATCAACAATTTGAATTCTTCCAATAAATAATGCCTCTACTATATATGGACACACTAGGAAGCATTAAATTAGACAACCACTCTTAGGAAAATTACTAAAATTAGGAAACTTACTCAAACTAAAAACCTTCTTGAATTTAAGTTACTAAAATTAGGAAACCTACTCAAACAGAAAACCTTCTCAAATTTGGAAATTTACTTTGATGTATTATTTTAAGAGGCAACACCAAACGAATGGGACAAATGTTGCTTTGCGTATGGTAGAAAACAATACATTTTTGTTTTGTTTATGGAAGCATTATTTCTATATTGATTTTTGGCAAGTGCCAAAAACTTCCTTTTTATTGCCTATAATAAAAGAAAAGAATAACATACGGATCAAATTGTTTCGAAAAAAGATTCAAATCTTTAATTTGTTAAACTAAGGTTCCGTTCGTTTCACGGAAAATATCATGTTTCCGGAAAACATTTTCCTGGAAGTTATTTTCCAGGAAAATGACTCTATTTTCCAGTGTTCGGCCAACATCTAAAATTTGAGTGGAAAATATTTTCCACTGCTCGTTAGCTTAAACATTTTCCTGGAAAAAATTATCAAAAATTAAATTTTAATATTTTTAATTGACCCAAAATTTTATTTTATTTATTTATATTTTTTAAATGATTTTTTTAAATGATTTTTTTTTAATTATTTATATTTTTTAAAATAGAAATTTTTATTTATTATTATTTTTTATTTTTTTCCTTCCTCCTTCCGTCTCCTTCTTCCTCCCGATTCTTCCCGAGTGGCGTCGTCCTCCTCCTTCCGCCGCGGCCACCTTCCTCCTCCTTCCACCGCCGCCACCTCCTTCCTCCCAGTGGCCGACCAAGACCCGGTGGCCAGATCTGGCAAGCTCGGGTGAGTCGAGCTCGGCCGATCTCACCCAAGCTTGCCGGATCTGGCGACTCGAGCTCGGAGCCGTGAGCTCCGCCGTTAGATCTGGCGAGCCGCGAGCTTCGCCGCCAGATCCGACGAGCTCATGGCTCGCGGCCGCACGACGAGCGGCCGGCCTGGACGGCGGGCTCCCTGCGAGCCTCCCGGTGCCTCCGCGGTGCTCCCTCTTGAGCCGGATCCTCCCGAGCGGCTTTGAGCCGCCGGGGGAAGCGGAGCACGGCAGCGGCGGTGGCTTCCCGACTGGAGCAGCCGGGCAGGAGCGGAGGAGCGGCCGGGGAGGGCGGAGGCTGATCTCGGGAAGGACGTCGTCGAAGCCTCCTCTGCAGGGAGAGCAAGAAAGAGAGAGAGAGAGAGAGAGAACGAGAACGTGAAGGGAGGAAAGAGCAGCGGGAGCACCAGAGAGCTGCGGAAAATGTTTTCCTCTTTTCAAAAGAGGAAAACATTTTCCACTCATTCAAGAGGGATTTTCCGTTGACCGGAAAATATTTTCCGTTGATTGTGTGTTTTCCGCCATCCGAACACCGGAAATTTCGGAAAATATTTTCCAGGAAATTATTTTCCGCGAAACGAACGGAGCATAAGGCTCTGATTATTTCCTGAAGAATAAATTGTTTATAAAATATTATATTGAAAACGATCCCTTTTATCGGTTGAAATAGTTTATCAATGAGAAATGTTTGCATTATAAATTTGTTTCATTATTTTCATGAATGATAATTTTATTTTTTTGCTTGTTAATTTTTATACGCAATACAAGTGTTTATTTTCAAAAAAAAAAATGTTTTCCAAATCATTTATTTACTACGAAACAAGCGGAGCGTAAATGCCCCATGACATATATGTTAAAAATTGTAAGATTAGATAAGGAAAAAAGGAACGGCATTGTGGTAACCCGTGCTTAGTTATTCCCTCTTCGGTTGATTGAAGGTCATAAACGTTTGGCAATTGAAGATACCATGCCACAGTAGTTACAAGTGTTGCTTATTATAATTAGTATTGCCTGATGCTGAAAAATTTGTTGGATAATTGACGGTCTATAAATAAAAAGTGGTGAAAGCATGTGACAAATGTCACCCATATTTTTTAGTGACCATTGCATGTCCAACCTTTTAGATAGTGGTAGCACAGTTGCATGCTTTAACAAAATAATATTACAATGGCACCTTATCAAGATTGGCCCATCGATACTCAACGGTGGGCAGCTGAGTTGGTTCGGCTTTGAGCATTTCATCGCAAAGGTCTCAGAGTCGAAACTCCACAGTTGCTTGTGAATGTTACACATAAATGCTGGCACCATCATGAAACGTGTCGAGGGTCAATTTTTTAGTCAAGATCGCCTTTACCACTGACCATTTACAGTCCCGTCTAGAATTTTGGCTGTTTCGGAGATTGAGCCAATCGCCAGACAAATTGTCGGACCGTTTGGTGTTTTCCTTGGCGACAATCTATTCCATTTGTGTTTTGGTTCAAAACGCTTGACCTGATTTATTAGTAGGTGTATCTAATGTTTCGTCGGATCTCTCTCCCTTCCTCCCTCCTTAAATGGTCGAAAGTAATATATGCTCTATGCTCGACGATATGACTTTGTTAACAACAAACTCTCTTAAAATTCATCTTAACCAGCTTACGGTTTCTTGGACTTTGCATCATTGACAACAATACAAAGCAATTTATTTAATTAGTTGCCGACATGGGAATAACTAGAGGTGTTAAAATGAGTCTTAAACGTATATATGAATCATTTAAATCATAAATGGTACATTATATGCGTCACTTGTTTTTTACAAAAAGTAGTTAAATGGGTTTCACAATTAAAGACTTTGATATGTGGGTCTTGAAGGGTCTTAAATAGAGTTTGGATTTAGAACCCATTTTCACCCAAAACCTCACAATCTCTCTCTTCTCTTTTTAACTTTACAAAAATATTTTTTTATAAAAACCAATATAGAATTATTTTTTATTTCAATTTTCTTTTCTTTTTTCTTTTTTCTTTCCTTTTCTTTTTCTTCTGTTTTTTCTTTCTTTCTTCTTCGTCCAATCGCCGGCACGATGATGGCTATTGACTAGCTAGGCGAGCCTTGAGCTCACTGGATCTAGTGAGGTGGAGGCCTTGCCGACACCCGGCGAGGCTCGAGCTTGCCGATCTGGCGAGACTCAAACTCGTTGGCATCAGGCAAGGCTCAAGCCTCACTAGATCCGGCGAGGGGCAAGCTCGAGCTCGCCTGAAATCAGCAAGCCTTGAGCTCGCCAAATTTGGTGAGGTAGAGGCCTCGCCATCGTCCGGCGAGGCTCAAGCCTCGCTCGATCCAGCGAGGGGCGAGCTTGAGCTCGCCTGATGCCAATGAACCTCAAGCTTGCCGGATCTAGCAAGGCGAAGGCCTTGCCGACATCTGGTGAGGCTCAAGCCTCACTAGATCTAGTGAGGGGCGAGCTCCACTAACGAACCTCGAGCTCGCTGGATCTATCGAGGCAAAGGCCTCACCGGCTTCAAACGAGGTGGAGGCCTCGCCAACGTCCAGTGAGGGGCGAGCTCAAGCTCACCAAATCTGGCAAGGCGAAGGGCTTGCCGACATTTGACGAGGTTTGAGCCTCGCCAGATTTGGCGAGGGGCGAGCTCGAGCTTGCTAGATTTAGTGAGGATGAGGCCTTGCTGACATCTGATGAGGCTGGAGCCTCACTGATCTGGCGAGACTTGAGCTCACCGGCGTCAAGCAAGACTCGAGCCTCGCAAATCTAGCAAGCCTCAAGCTTGCCGGCATCGGGCGAGCTCAAGGCATGCCTATGGTCGACCATCGGCCATCGTCGTGGATGGCAACCGACCAAAGAAGAAGAACAACAAAAAACAAAAAAAAAAATAATAATAATAATTATATTTTAAATATAAAAATATAAAAATTAATTTTAATTTTAAAAAATAATTAAAATTCGTTTTTTAATATAATTATTTAAAAATTATAAAAATTGTCCATTAAATTTGTGTTGTATAAAATAATTTTAGCAATACCATTTAAAATATATATATAGCTTGGAAGTATTTTAGTAATATAATCTTTAAAAAAAAAAACATAGGAATAAGTTTTTCTAAATTTGGTTAAAAATGAAAATATTTTATTAATATGGGTTGGGTCGAGTATGGATTAGGTATGGGTCGGGTCGAGTATAGGTCGAAAAATTTACTTTAAGCATAAATGGGTCATAAATATGTTAATGGGTCAATTTGGGTCGAACATTAACGACCCAACCCGACCTATCAGTTTAACAGCTCTGGGAATAACATCTCAAAAAGGCCACTTTACTTTAGTGTTGCTTATTAGGATGAGTATTGCCTAATGCTGAAATTTCTTGGGCAATTGGTGGTCTATAAATGAAGAGGGGTGAAAGGAAGTGACAAATGCTACCCATACTGTTTTCGTGATCAATACATGTCCGATTTTTTAGATAGTGATAGTACAGTTACATGATTTATCAGTAGGTGCATCTAATCTCTCGCCGCATCTTTTTTTTCTGTCAGAATGACTATTGATTGGTTCTTAAATGGATAACGATTAATTTATGCTCAATGCTTGACGACCTAACTTTTCCACCAACAAATGCTCTTAAAACTCTTCTCATCCCCCAAAGGAATTTATTTAATTAGTTTCCGACACATGAATAAAATCTTGGAACTGGAAAGGCCACTCTTCTCAATTGTTGCCTATTATAATGAGTATTACCTAATGCTGAAATTTGTTGGACAACTGGAGGTCTATAAATGAAAGATGGTGAAAGGAACAGACAAATGCCGCCCGTATCGTTTTAATGACCAATAAATGTCCAACCTTTAACATAGTGATGGTACAGTTGCATGAGTTATCAATAGATGTATCTAACCTTTCGCCGCGTCACTTGATCTCTCTCTCTCTCTCATTGACTGGTTCTTAGATGGATGAGTAGTAATTTATGCTCTATGCTTGACAATCCACCTTTGCCAACGACAAACGCTCTTAAATCATATCTTAACCAGCTTACAATTTTTTGGACTCCCATGGTAGACATCAATACAAAGCAATTTATTTAATTAGTCGCTGACACGACAATAATATCTTGGAAAGGCCACTCTTCTCAATGGCTGCACAACCTCTAAAGAAGTGTTACGTAAATAACTCTAACGGAGCGAACACTCCTAAAGGATTATGCAGCTTATTCCGGACGTTGCAGTGTGTCAAGCATGAGAAGTGTTGCTCCCCGACATGCTTAAGAGAGAATTCGCATGTTCTTGCACCAACTTCCAAGCCATGATCACGTGCCTCTCTCTCGCCAAAATTGCCCCGACAGCGAAGCGCAATACATAAACTCCTTCGATCACTGTATGAGTCATGAAGACCCGACCTGAAGCATTAATAGCGTGCAGCAACTGCGCATTGAGTTTGTTTACGTCGGTTAACTCCCATGCTTCACCATGTTCGTTTTCCGCTGCATGGCCACTTGCCATGCTGGCGACCGCAGAAGGACGAATCCTGAAACAAACCAATGCGAAGTTTCTCGGGAAAACGACTTCGAATCGGTCATCTTTCGCCACGAGCTCCTCGAAGAGCTGAGCCAATCTGCAGTCGTTCCTTATGTGACTCCTCAGATTGTGCACGCCATACATCCTGAGAACAAGCCACAGCTTCAATGCCCTGAACCTCCTACTGAGAGAAAGTTGCCAATCTTTGTAGTCCACAACTTGTTTTGACTCAGTTGCCTCATTCTTGAGGTACTCGGGGTCTGTTGACAAGGACTTAACGAGGGCATTTGGGTCTTTTACCCAGAGGCAGCAGCAATCGAGAGAGGTCAAAAGCCACTTGTGTGCATTGAAGCTGAATGAATCTGCAAATTCCACCTCATTGAGAAATTTCCTGTACTCCGGGCATATACAAGAAGACCCTGCATACGCGGCATCGACATGAACCCACATGCCGAACTCGCTTGCTACTTTGCATAGAGGTTCCAGCGGGTCGACAGCTGTAACCGAAGTTGTCCCGACCGTGGTGCACAGGTACAATGGAATTAGCCCCCCATCGATATCGGAAAGGATTGCCTCCCTTAGCAAGTCCGGGGATAAACCGAACAAGGTTGACTGCGTCGTCTTTAAGGCCCGGATGTTCTGCGGGTCTATTCCCACGACCCGGGCAGCTTTCTGGAATGAGCAATGCGTTTGATCTGACCCGTAGACAACAAGCTTCGTGATGGAATTGTCTCTCGACCTCGTCAGGACCCTTTCTCTTGCAGCAATGAGAGTGCAAATCATGGCCTCGGTGGTATTCCCTTCAATGACTCCCCCGCCATTCCCAGAAAAGAGGAATGGCCTTGGCAAGTCCAGCATCTTACCGAGCCAGTCCATGACTAGGCTCTCAAGCTCAGTCGCAGCAGGGGACGAGATCCAGTTGAATCCCGCCACGTTGAAGCCCGTACAAAGCATCTCGCCAAGGATTGCTGCAGTGCTAGTGTTGGCCTGGAAGTAGGCGAAGAAAGTGGGGCTCTGCCAATGAGTCAAGCCCGGGACTATGTGCTGGCGCACATCCTCAAGTATGGTTTCCAGGGGTTCTGCATCCTGCGGGGCAGAACTCGGGAGAAGTTTGGAAAGGTACCCAGGCTCAACTTGGCTAAGAGCCGGGAATTTCTCAACGTTCTCGTAGTAGTTCACTAGGAATTCGACCACCATCTGTTCTTGACGTCTGAACTCTTCAAGATCGAGAGGGTTCATCGCAATCTCATCACCAACCACATTTTTGAGCAGTTGCTTGCAATCACATTCAAGGCTTCCCATGATATCTGGAGGTTGGAGATGAAAAGCAAAATTTTATGTGGTTGCTGCCAATGCTTTTGTTCAAGCTAAATGTGAGATGATCAGTTTCTGAGACGAGGTGGTCCTTATATAGAAGAAGGTCGGGTAGTAAGTTTGGAGGTTGTTGCACATCCAGACTCTCTTGATATCTTTCTAGGGGTATAGGTGGAAATAGCAGCAACCTTCGTTTTTTCTTCCTTTCCCGCCAAGAAAAAATTTCACGTGGATAAATCAATCGACCCCACATAAACAAACGTGCCTAAAGCCCCCAGAGATATCGCGAAGGACTGGGTGGAGGTCCATATTAAGAAATCAACTTCACTTGAAGCATGCATTCGACATCGTAAAAACAACTGCCATACTGTACAAGCCATGTATATCGCATCTCGGCAAGTTGGTCCATACGCATTAATGGAAGAACTCCAGTAAAAAAAAAAACAATGTATCTTAATTTTGCTTCACTGAACTATATAACCTTTTTTTTTTTAAGTCTTATAATGCAAATGTGCACATCGTGTCAATAATACATTGCACCTAGACACCAATTCGAGAATTGATTTAACAAATCCAGAGAATAGGTTTAGACATAGTAAGCAATTCTTCTCATGCCACTTGTACCTCAAAATATCCCCGGAACAATTCACAAAACCTGTATAACCTCAAAAAGAGCAAAAAATAGGCCCAATCGTTACGTACATATAGATATAAAAGGAAAACATAGGCTCTTTATTAATCTAAACAAATAGTGTTCATAAACAGTTTTGGAGAGCTGTAGCATTAGGAAGTAATATGTGGGTGAAGATTGAGGAATAGTGAAAAAAAAAAGAGAAAAAGGAGGCCAATTTATGGAGTTTGCGAATTGTTGCTAATTATTTTGCCCCAATAGGCAACAGTCACTAATCGTTTGGGAAAAAAGAAATCAATTTAGTGATGGAACTTGAGGCTACACAGCCATTGGAGATCTAGTTTCAAACAACACAGAAGGGCCTAGCCATTAAGGCCTAGGCCCAAAATAGGGCTACTACAGTAACAATTGGTACCTGTCTCAAAAGACATCATCACCTCATCTTTCGAGATCGACCATTGTGAGTTCGCTTGATCATGGTCATGAGCTCTCCCAAGCTCATACCTTGCGTAATAGTGGAAGTTGCTGTGATTCATATCCCCACGGATGATACACCTTGAAAAAGAAGATCGGGTGTAAATATCGAATTTAGAATTTAGGGGTATCGTTACCGTAGTAGCCCTCCTGATAGTACTTATTCATAAATATGGCATTGCTTCATTCCTTAGGAGATTTCCACATCGGGTATACTAAACTATGGTGAGTTTTGTAGATCTATACCCCTCACGATAGATTCATTTATTATTTATGAGTTATTTAAGACAACCTACATAAGAGTTAGGCGTCACCACTAGCCTCGTTTTTAGGGGTCGGCGAGGAAATCCAATCAAGGGTCAAGAACAGTCCCTCAATTTCTACGCAACTAGAGATTCCAGGGTTCGAGGACTTGAGTTACGCTAATATTTCTATTATCACTCTTTTGGTACTTAATGATTTGTCATGTTTCCTAAGGTGTCCATGCATGCCTTTTTTTACCTTTTCATGTCAATGAAACTAACTAGGCAATCATGCATGGATGGTCAATTTCATGCAATTATATTTCTATTAAAAGAAATAAAAGAAAACAATCAATTAGAATTTAAAGACAATGCGGTAAGTAAACACCCAAAGAGTAGTTTAAGGAAAGTAATAAATCTAACATGCAATCCCAAACAAAAATTAGAAGAGAAAGAGAGAAACCCATAAGCCGTCTGACATTTATACGACACGAGACAACCTGAAACATATATCAAGGAATAAAGGGTACAAAAATAAGGTCAGATCAGACATCGACCATTCGTTGTCTTCATGTCTTGGGGCCACCACCTTCATGGACATATTAATCTAATGCCAAAATTAGGTACATAAAATGTAAAAGAAACAAGTAACATCACAAAAATAATTGCAATCGCAAAACAAACAACAACAATTTAGGGAATTGAAACAATATCCAAAATTGATCAAAATTGGCCTCATGGTCAACCTTTGTGATTCATGCGACGATCCCTCTAGGACACCTATCCGAATCCATTTTTTTAAGGCTCACAGCTATTGGCCACCATTTCTATTCTCATGTGACAACCAATGCTAAGAAACCCTTAAAACAAGTTCTAAGTGTATCCCAAATGTATCCCATGAATTCATGCACCGCTTCTATGCATTTATCTAAAAATCACATACATAACAAAAAGTAAAAATGCAGGCAGGTGCTTGGGCTTGGTTCTCAATTAATCAAATAGTTTTAGTGAGCCAATACTAGATCACTTATTTATTTGATAAGCACCAAACACAATCACAAGTGTTTAATGAAAATAAACATATTAAAGGTTCATGAAAGTTCAAATGATGCTCAAAAGCCATTTGAAGAACAATAAACAGGGAACTGTAAAGAAAAATTGTAAGAGAAGTTTGTTAATAGCATAACAAAGTTGTGTCACAGCTATGAAACATATTTAATCATCAAGGCTAACTTGGGTGCATCCTGTGCATTTTGATTGAGTTTTGCAGATGTCCTAAATATAGTCCAAACCTTATACAACATCGTTGCTAAGCCAAAACATGATTTGAAAATTTGGAACATTAAGGATGACATGAAAGTTTGAAATTTTTGTGCATAAGCATTACTTGAACAAAAATCAAATTCAAACTAACTGGAATATGAAATTTCAGATGGCTTCACAACATTCAAAAAGTCTGAAAAGCATGGTAAAATGCTTTTTATTTTTCAAGAATTTTTTCGTACAAAGTTTGAAAGGTGAGGATCAAAACTCGTGAAGACGTGTGAATTCAATTCAGCATGCAAGACATGCCTAAAAAATTCTAAAAGTAAAAATCACAGCCGAGAATTACAACAGAAATCAGCAAGCAGGGCAAATAAAATCAAAGCAATTGAAAAAGAACCCATTGATAATCAGCTTCAAGAAAATTACAGAATATCAAGAACATCACGAGAAAAATTTTCATGAAGGGAGTTTCCTAAGGTGAGCTACTTAAGAATTTATAAAAATTCAAGAACACATAGCATCACATCATAAATGCAACATGACAGCAAGACATCACAGTAAATCAATGATGATTTGTTTTAATAAAAAAAAATACAAAAAAATCCGAAATTTTACCACGATATAGAGAAACGAAAGACCAACAAACTTCGTTGAGGACCTGACCTCAGAATCTTTAATGAGAAAATCATACAAAAATAACAGGAGGTTAGACTCAACAAGGGCAGAACAAGGGTTCCGAATTTTACTAGAAACGGATATCTAGAAAAACTTAACATAAATAGAAAACAGATTAAAGAACAATAAATAATGCAAAATCGGTGGCATCGCAAAGATTAAGATGTGACCTAAGATTTTCTAAGAGGTAACAAGTTCAATTAGGGTCGAATTCATGGTCAAATAGCGTCAATTAGAAAAGCGTGCAAATCAGCCGCAAGCAAATCAGAAAATAATGCATGATGATTGGCTTATGAAATCACCTAAACAATGCATAAAAAATGTGAAATTCACACGCGACTTAGAGCTAAATGTGACGGTCAAATTTAATCCTAACTCAAGGTGCAAAAAGTCGCATGTATTTATTAACATTGAAAGGTGATTTGCCATTAAAGACAAAATGCATGGGAATTTCAGTTATGATATGGCAATTTGATGCATGGTTTTCACATGATAAATGAGTTTCAAATGGGGCATAACATGCATCAATATGAAGCTTATGATATACTCTTGATATATCTAGAAGGATTAATGACATAATTTGGCTCATAAGGAGCTCAAGCGAACATGTTTTCATAGGTTCGTGATCAACTTTAATCACAATATATGTAGCATAGAACACGAGTCATTTTTGACGATTTAGTGATGTGCTAAAATCTTATGAAAAATCCTACATGTAGACTGCAATCTTATGGTTAATTTCCATGAAGACACCTAAGTCTAATTTGATTCACACAAGCCTACAGAAAAATGGCAAAACAGGACAATGCAATAAAAACCACAAAATGCAGCAACTTTAACATGGATTTACACACTCGATTGACCTAGTAAACGACAATCATTTTGTGTGAATTATACCTAGTTAAAAAGCCCGTAATGCATATTACAACTCTCATGAAGGATGGGAATCCAAATGAGCACATTTAAGACCTCATTTCAAGGCAAATATAGGTGGGACTCAAAACATGACAGACTAACCTAAGGACAAATTTTCAAGATTTTACCTAACTAAACCAATCTTTTGATATGACCAAGACATTTTCGTGCAACTTCCATGAAAAAACCAATTCCAAAATCTAATCACAAAAATCGGTAAAAACATAAAAATAGACAGCACATTCAAAGTCAAAACACCAAAACAATGTGCAACTACAGCAGAATCGTCCAACTTTGGAAGCATAATTCAAGTACCAAACGAACTCTATTCGGGCCTATAACCTATCAAATCTCATCAAACCTAGATCATATGTCTAGAACAACTTGAGGCCAAAAAATGAAGTTTACTAACTCAAATCGGCCTTGATAGAAGGTCACATATAAGGATATGATTTTTACATATCAAGGTAAATCAAGAACAATCAAGTTTAAACTCATCCTCAATCAATATATAACATTTAAATCTTTAGATTTAGATATAAAATACAATCCTAGGTTCGAATCCTAGCCCCGATCAAGTAGTTTGATCTCGCTTCATTGGATTCACGTTTAGGTTGGTTACCTTTTGCAGTTTCATCGAGAACTCCAACTATCGATGATCGAAGCTTCGAATCACCTCACAGGCTTTGAGGATTGTCGTGGACTCATCGGGAGGTCTAGATTGCTGCCGGTTGGATCGAAGCATGAATTGGATAGAACTAGTCCGGTTTGGACCGGTTTGGAGTGCTAGAGGAAAATTGGGCGATCGAAGCCACCATGAGGAAAACCAGTGTACAAGCTAGTCTTTGGCCAAGAAAGACATCGACCTTGGGCAGGCTGATCCAGCAATAGCTAAGGAGAATAGCGATCACCGCGGGGACGAAAAAGCGGTGGAGGCACTTAGGGATGGAGGAGTGTCGCCAGAGTAGCTCGGACGAGCAGCAACAAGGAACGCCGGTGGGGGGATGCAGCACGTGCGAGAGAGAGGATAGAGAGCTTGGGCGGGAAAATCTATAGAGAGAGAGAGAGAGAGAGAGAGAGAGAGAGAGAGAGAGAGAGAGAGATAGATTTTTAAGAGAATTTTTGTATGCTCAAATCTGAAATTTGTCGAATGAACCCCCTAAGGTTTTGGAGAGAAAATCCTTATAAAGTCTAGAATTGGAATCAAATCTCAACCGTCGAATCAAACCGATAGTCAAAACTTGATCATATGGATTAATTATGCTTATTAGGGTCAATCCTAATTATGGGCAATTTTGTAATTTCACAAAATCCATGGGTATTTTTGCAAAATCTGGAAAATACATGACGAGGAGCTAACAAGTAATTGCTGGCCTCCAAGAGCCGACCAATAAAGGGTCGAACCAGCCTCCTCCGTTGACAGTCGATTGAACTATTTTGATCAGTTCAAGTCGATTCAATCGGTTCTTGGATGGTTCTGGTTGGCCGGTCTTTTAGGGGCTAAATGTTATGCAATTTCATCCTCAATGACCAAATTGTAAGGAAAACTTACTCATTTTCAGGAAAAACGGTCAAAATGTAAAGAGATTAGGCCAATTAAACCATATAAATGCGATACATTGATTTTCTATTAACCTAATTGCTTGATTATTATAAAAAAGAATAATGGAACTTCACCATGGGTTTACGCAATTGGACTTTATAAGCCAAATTGGACAATTTTACATAATTCCGCGATCGAAATCACAAATTAATTGAAATTGAATTCAATTAATATTGCGATTTACGTATTCGGTTAATTGCCCATGCTTAGGATAACCTATCGCATCCAAATTGACTTCGAATTGATCCACTACTCTTATTCTAAAAATGAATCAAGGTTTAATGATGAAATTGAATCTTGATACGCAAAATTAACTCTTAGTCTCAAATTGGTCAACTTTAATTTCTTTAATTGAAATGGTTTTCCTATATTCAAGAAGGTTTAATTCCCCAAATTGAAAAGCCATCAAGTGAATTTCTTAAAACGAACCCTAGATTCAGACTTATTTCAAGAAAATGAGCGAAATGAAAGCGTCAATTTGCAACTCATCAAGAATTGATTCGAACCCTTTAATTAGGGCTAAAAGTGGCAATTTGTCTTTCGACACGACCATTCTCGAAACTGAGTAACTGAGTAACTGAGTAAATGAGTGAATGAGAAATAGTCCCTAGATTAAATGTCGTAAAAGAAACTAAATCTAATTATGACTATAATGAAAATGATTTTATTTTTGGCCAATTTCAAACTTAAAACCAAAAAATTCGGAAAATAAAGTTTTTAATTGATTTTTATAAAATTTTTGACACTAAAGTCAAATTGAAACTAAAATGAAGTGTTCTATGGATTTTTTTATTTATTTTCAATTTTTTAATAAAAAATTTTACAAAAGTTAACCATTTAGTTGACTTTTCTTAAAAAAAAATTGATTTTTGTGTCAAATTTTCGAAATTTTTGAATTTTTTGAAAATTAACTTGGCTAAAGTGAAATTAAGATCATTTAGCATCTTTTTATGCAAAAATCTAACTTTTGGCATAGGGTTGACTTTTGGTCAAAGTGGTCAACCACTACATTAACCAAAAGTCAACCAAAAAGTCAACCGTTTGAGTTTTTAAGTTTTAATATAACTGAATAGGAAATCATTTTTAAATTACCAAAAAAAAAAAAAAAAACAACAACACAATATTGGTTGAGAAATGGGTTTTGTCATAATCGAAAACCCTAATATCAATTTTCTACCTTTAATAAGCATCGGCTAAAAATCATTTGTCGATAGTAATTTTTTCAATCTGGCCAATTTTGGCCAATTGGTGCTCAAATGGATGTTATCCGTCCTATGTGATGTCACCGATGCTGACGTAGATAATTTTAAATAATAATTTAACATTTTAAAATTTTAAATTTTTTTTCCTTTTCTTTCTCTTTCTTGTTTTTTCTTCCCTTCCTTCTTTTTTGGACCAGTAGCTAGTCTGGCAACCAACTAGAGGCTCGGGCCAACAAGGTTGACCTAGAGGCAGGCAAGGCTTGCCCAAGGCCGGCAAGGTCCCTCATTGACCTTGCCTTTGTCGGTTGCCAATGCGACAAATATATCTTGGATGGAACCGAAATAAAGGGTATATAAATCACACATGTATAAGTTTAGATTTTTGGTGACAAAAAAATTAGAGTATTTGTGTCACAATGGGCATTTTTGGAGTTTTGGGTAACACAAAAGAAGTTTGAGGTATTTGTATTACCGTAAGTATAATTTGAGATTTTTTGTAGTATTTGTCCTTTAGTAATACCTCAATAGGTATTCATACAACTTTTGTATTATGATAGTCACCATATTAAATTAGGTATAATTAGCTATTATGATATAATAGATATTTCTACATTGTTAAGCTCTCAGCGAACATCATATCTAGTACTAATTTAATAATATGGTATAATATGGTATATCATTTTACGTTAAATATGAAGTAACATTTTTCAAATCTCAGTGAACGTTTTATTTAGAAAAAATTTACTACATAATTATATCATTTATTTGTTAAATTTGCTCTATCATTTTATCTTTATCAATTTATTAATATCATTTACTTCTAAAGTACAACTGTTTTTCTAGAATTGTTCCCACGACTAAATATCATTCCCCAAAAGTAGTTCTTCGGCCTTTATTTAAGGAGACCAGTGTTTGGCGTTAACTCCTAATAGAGAATACATCATGCAACAAGGAATCGACATCTCCAATTCAAACAGCATCGTACGATCCCAAATCAAGTCAGAATTTAATTGACAATAAGGCCTAGAAATTATAGACTCGATAACGTAATAGAATGTGGATAAAATATGTTGAAAT
Organism: Eucalyptus shirleyi; assembly: GCA_017140165.1. Lineage (NCBI taxonomy): Eukaryota > Viridiplantae > Streptophyta > Magnoliopsida > Myrtales > Myrtaceae > Eucalyptus > Eucalyptus shirleyi. Next base: position 27,140,365 of record CM029446.1, read on the forward strand.
TTAATCGATAGTACAACATGACAACATAAAAATGTAACGTTGGAATATAATTGATCATGCCACACAAAGATAAAAGTAAATGCCGGAATTCAATCAACAACAGCAACCTAAGAACTACAACTAAGGAAATTTAAAGTATAGTGTAGGAAAAATAAAGATAATTGAAACAAAAATTGTGTTTGATTTGTGCGGAGACCTTTTTGGTGGATGATTGGCGTTTTTTATAATGGTTTATGGTAATTGCCTTTCTCCGGTTCCTAACAGTTACAATTTTTTGAGCAACTTATGTCAGTTATCTCTATGTTTCTAAATCTTACGTGCACAAACCGCTCCATGAGGTGGTTTCTTCGAATCAATGTATATTCCATGGTCTTTCTTCCTACCAATAACTACTCCCTTCCAAAAATTTGTGATTCATATATCTCAACTAGTCCATCGGACGATTTGGACATCAGGCGGCAACCGTTCCATGAACCCGCTGCCGACAGAGCTCGCTTGTTTTATTTATTTATTTATTTATGATAACGACGACACTTAACGTTCTGACATGCAACGTGATTCGCGAGAAAGCAATGGCCAACGCCTGAATTATACAAAGGCTGGCAGGTCGCACCGTCCAAACAATTCTGGCGCAGAAGACGATACCGGTTGAGCGGTCTACAGCAACGAGAAAAAGGTAGACCAGCGGGACGTCACGCCATGCGTACAAAAGCATGCAGACCACGTGCAACGAATTCAGTGAACCCTTTAAATGGATCAGCAAGATGCCCGCAAAGGGTCCGTTGTAACGAAACCGAACTTTAATCATCGACAAGGTATCCAGAATATATTTGTGCATTAAACATCTATGAGCTTTGGGATATTCGATGCAAAGTATTTGGAATATGCCATAAACCTAACGTTAGTGGGCAATATGCCATATGAACTAAACTTGCACTCCTCACAGTTGTATAACGGTGACAAATGACATACAAAATTCCATATGTATAGACTTCTGCGTTTGTTGTATTATATTTATATATTTAAACATGACTTCTCAATTAGTTTAAGACCCTTGGCAATTATCTTATAAAATCTCACACTCTGAGTCTGAAATCAAATCTTTCCAAACTCCTATTTGCTTCCCTAATTAAATATTTCTACTCTTTAGGCTCATATCAAAATCTAGCTTACACGTAAGGGGAATGTTATAATATTTGACTATTAAATCACACATTTATCTAACGGTTTAAATTTTTAAAATAGTTGGCAACAGTCCAACAAAATCCCATATGTTGATTGTTTAAGTTAATAAATTTTCCTAACCAATTACCAACAAAAAATAACCATAATCTAAACATACTTTCTTTGAGAATTTCGTCCAACGAAATCATATATACATAGGTTGTATAAAAAATATAATTCTAGAAAGCCAAATTCTATTTTGACTATAACAAAATTATGATATTAAAGATAAAGAGTTGAATGGGATAGATTAGGATAAGGTAGATAAAATAAATCTTTAAAATTTCTTAGAAATTTTTGTAATATATTCTTTTTGTTTGGTAAAACACCATAAATGACTATATATCGGCATACCCTGATCAATAGAGTGATTTGTGACTTAGATTAGTAAACACACTAAATAATTAAAAAAAAAAAAAAAAAGCTTAGCTAACCGTCCTCCATCAAGTGATGGAGTGACGGTCAGCATTAGGACCGCTCATTTTGTGGGGAAATTGGTTGACATTTTCAACAGGTTTCCTCTCGCCAAATTTTTTTTTATGTTTTTTTTTTATTGCAGGCATAAATTGAGAAATAAAATCCTAAGAGAGCTCACACAATCAATTTTCATGATTATGATAAAAAAAAATTAGATACTAAAATATAAATATTACAAGTAAAAAGTATTATAACCTAGTAAAAAGAAATCATTAATGTCATTATATAGATCAATTAAATTTTAAAGATGAAAAAAACACTTGAGACTAAGATTGATTTTGTACTGTTTTAGATTGACAAAAATAGAGTAGAAGTGTCAAAACTTGGCAAGATGGATACTTAAATACTAAAAGTTAAGAGCGGTACACGTCAGTGTCATTTGAAAAAAAAAAAAAAAAATTAAGAGATCTGAGTGCCAAGTTCAATGAAGGCTCCTGGAAATCCTACGTGACTTTTTTTTTTTTTTTTTTTTTTTGTAACAATATAACTTCTTTGTGTAGATTGCCGAAGAATTGAGTCAACATATAAGAGGCAAAATGACCGTAGCCCTTTGCCCTACTTGGCGAGGGCCAGCGACCCTCATTGGAGCTGGGGGAGGGCAGTGAGTTAGCACTAGATCTAGTTGAGGGCTTGGAGGTCCTTGCCACACCGTCACTAGCCCTTCTCGACGATGGTGGGGAGGCGGTGGCAAGGGCCTGCACAGACCTTGCCTAACGCCTTCTACAACTTCTTCTTCTTCTTGCTTTTCTTTTTTTAAATAATTTAATCGTAAATTTAATTTAATTAATATTTATATTAAAATTCAAATCCGAGGTTAAATGATGTCATTTCTGGATTATCTAGTCACGTTAGCATGCAAAATCACATCGTTTTTGACTTATGTAGTCACATTACCATGCAAAACAACGTTATTTTGTATTTATCTCCTTGGAAAAACACCACATCAGTCTTTTAGCCAGTTTTCTATCTGTTAGCACTTAACTAAATCTATTTTGTTTTGATTTTGACACTTAAGTGTACATTTTCTAATTTTTAATATTTAAGTGTCCCTCCATGCCAAGTTTTAGAACTCCATGTGTCCACATTTCCTTTTAGGCCTAACACATCTTCTTCCACGAGATTTGGATCAATGGGGTAAATTTTCTTCTCTACTAATTCATTATTCTAAATTTGTCCTTTCTTTACTTCATTCGTTTTATGCATAATCAATATTGCAGATTTTAATTTTGGGCCACCGTAGAGTCCTTCTAAAGGAATTTTTTTTTTTTTTTTTTGGGAACAGGAGGAACCAGCTTGCACCGACAGTAAGCCATAAACCCCCCGGTGACGCTAGCAAGGAAACCACCACCCCGACGTCACGCTTAAGTCACCACACAGTGCTTCAGCCTCCCTACTTCGCAGGGGCTTCGAACCTTGGCTTCCACCAGGGAGGGCCAATGATCTACCATCCACGCCACCGGCCGGTGGTTCCTTCTAAAGGAATTTGATTTTGGTGAAAGGACTGAAAAGCCAACAATGATTTTATTATTAATTGCAAAGCCAACATCTCAAGTATTTTTTTCATCTTTTAATTTAGTAGATCTATAGAAGGACATTAATGATTTATTTTTAATAGGTGATAATATTTTTACTTTTAATTATTTATATTTTAGTATCCAATTTATTTTTTTCATCATATTCATGAGATTGATTGTGGGCCCTCTTAGGATTTTGTCTCTCAATTTAAGTTTGCAATAAAAAAATATAAAGAAAAAAGAAAAATTGGTTGAGATGAAACCAATTGAAAAAGTCAACTGGTTTCATCACAAAATGAGCGGTCATTAGTTGGCCATCACTCCGTCACTAGATGGAGGACAATCAACTAAGCCACACTCCTAAATAAATAGCTTTGAAAAGGAAAACTAGATCTACAATGACGAAAAGTAGGAAAAATTATTGTAAAAAGAAGTCATAGACCTATTGTACTTGCACAAATTTTGTCATAACATTTCAATAATGCCAATTTAATCTTAAATCTTTTTTACATTTTATCATCCAATTTTGGCTTGAAATTGCTAATGTAAGTGTTGATCTTCCTACATGGTGTGGCCGCCGCCGACATGGATATTTTTTTAATATATTTTTTTTTTCTCTCTCTCTCTCTCTCTCTGAAGGGCTTCACAGCCCTTGCCAAATCTAGGCGAGGGCCAATGCCCTCATTGCCCTCACCCAATGCCTTAGTTGGCCACAATAAGGGTCCTCAAGCCCTCGGCTAGTGGCCAGTGGGGGCAGTGTGGCCCTCCCCAAAGTTGGTGAGGGCCATGACACCCTCACCCACTATTAGCAAGGATTGACAGCCCTTGTTAGCCTTCAGTGAAAATAAAGTAAAGAAAAGAAAAGAAAAAAAGAAAAAAATTATAAAAAATTTGAAAGATTATAAAAAAAAAAAAATGTTCATGTTAGCGTCATATCACGTTGAATACCCAATGTCCACATTAATAATTTCCGATCAAAATTGGCCAAATGGATTTATTTGGCAAAATGTGAAAAGTATTTTGAATTAAATTGACATAATTAAAATGTTTAAAACAAATACAAGGCAATATTATTAGTATTTTTTTTTTTTTTGATGATTGTCCCAAGTAATCATAATGGTGGAAATAGTTGACTATAGTGACCACAAAATTGGTGATTATTATGGCATTGGTTACATTAAATCTCAAAAAATCGTTGGTAGTAAATTTCTAATTGACATATTAATTTAGGATTTTTCATGATAAATAAATAATAAAAGGAGAGGATGACTAAGCTACATAGGATACTACTGTCCTTTAGTACCTAGTAGCTAGAAACTAGGCTATAATAACATGTGCCAAACAATGTCAAGAGAAACTCGAGACAAAATATGAAAATGTGAAATTGTGAAGGATAGTGTTATCTTATCTTATGTGCAAATGACTGGTAATAGAAACCCCCCCCCCCCCCCAAAATGTGAAATTATGAAGGACAATACTATCTTTTGTGAAAGTGACTGGTAATAGAAACCCCCACGCCCCCCCCCCCCCCTCCCCCACACAATTGTGAAGGATAGTGCTATCTTATGTTATGTGCAAATGACTGGTAATAGAAACCCCCACATCGCCCCCCCCCATCCCAACACAATTGTGAAGGACAGTGCTATCTTATGTTATGTGCAAATGACTGGTAATAGAAACCCCCAGCCCACCCCCCCTGCAGGAGCCTTTCAGCTCCAACTTTAACGGATGGATGCTAGGTGGGCTTATTAAGGCCCAAGCTTACCAAGCCGGTTGATTTAGTAGTTTCCTGCTAAACCCCCAGGGTTATTTAAGGAGACCAGTGCTTTGCGCTAACTTCGATCCCAAATCGAGCCAGAATTTAATTGACGATAAGGCCTAGAAATTATAGACTTGATAACATAATAGAATTGTGGACAAACTATGTTGAAATTTAATTTACAGCACAACATGACAACATAAAAATGTAACGTTGGAATATAATTGATTGTGCAACACAAAGATAAAAATAAATGCTGGAATTCTATCAACGACACCAACCAAAGAACTACAACTAAGGAAATTTAAAGTACAGTGTAGGAAAAATAAAGATAATTGACACAAACATTTTGTTTGATTTGTGCGGAGACCTTTTGGTGGATGACTAGCGATATTTGTAATGGTTTATGGGAATTGCCTTTCTACGGTTCCTAATAGTTACAATTTTTTGAGCAACTTCTATCGATTATCTCTATGTTTCTAAATCTTACGTGCACAAACCGCTCCATAATGTGATTTCTTGTAATCAATGTATATTACATGGTCTTTCTTCCAACCAATAACTACTCCTTTCCAAAAATTTGTGTTTCATATCTCAACTGGTCCATCCAACGATTTGGACATCAAGCGGCATCCGTTTCATGAACCTGCCGCGACAAAGCTCTTTTTTTTTTTTTTTTTTTTTTTAAGGGATAAGTGCATTAAAAGTCCTAAACTTATTATGAAAATGTAATTGAGTCCTAAAACTTTCAAAAAATACAATTAAGTTCTAAAAATTGTCACAAAAGTTTAATCAAGTCGTAAAACTTTCAAAATGTTCAATAAAGTTCTAAAATTTATCTCAAAAGTGCAATTGAATTCTAAAACTTTAAAAAAATACAATTAATGGAATGACTTAGATTAAACCATTTTGATAAGTTTTAGAACTTGATTCTATTTTTTGAAAGTTTTAGAACTTTATTGCACTTCGTAACAAGTTTTAGAATTTAATTATATTTTTTTAAAGTTTTATAATTAATTATATTTTTATGATAAATTATAATTATTCTTTTTTTTTTATGATGATGACGACACTTAACATTCTGACATGCAACGTGATTCGCGAGAAAGTAATGGCCAATGCCTGACCTATACAAAAGCTGGCAAGTGGTACCGTCCGATTAATTCTGGCGTTTCGACCAAAAAAGGCAAAAAAATTGATTCTGGTGCAAATGAGCCCCCCCCCCCCCCCCCCCCCCAAAATGTGAAATTGTGAAGGACAATACTATCTTATACGAAAGTGACGGGTAATAGAAACCCCAGGCCCCCCCCCCCCCCCCTCCCCCACACAATTTAAAGTATAGTGTAGGAAAAATAAAGATAATTGACACAAACATTTTGTTTGATATGTGCGGAGACCTTTTGGTGGATGACTAGCGATATTTGTAATGGTTTATGGGAACTGCCTTTCTACGGTTCCTAATAGTTACAATTTTTTGAGCAACTTCTATCGATTATCTCTATGTTTCTAAATCTTACGTGCACAAACCGCTCCATAATGTGATTTCTTGTAATCAATGTATATTCCATGGTCTTTCTTCCAACCAATAACTACTCCTTTCCAAAAATTTGTGATTCATATCTCAACTGGTCCATCGGACGATTTGGACATCAAGCGGCAACCGTTTCATGAACCTGCTGCAACAAAGCTCTTTTTTTTTTTTTTTTTAGGGATAAGTGCATTAAAAGTCCTAAACTTATTATGAAAATGTAATTGAGTCCTAAAACTTTCAAAAAATACAATTAAGTTCTAAAAATTGTCACAAAAGTTCAATCAAGTCGTAAAACTTTCAAAATGTTCAATAAAGTTCTAAAATTTATCTCAAAAGTGCAATTGAATTCTAAAACTTTCAAAAAAATGCAATTAATGGAATGACTTAGATTAAATCACTTTGATAAGTTTTAGGACTTGATTGTATTTTTTGAAAGTTTTAGAACTTTATTGCACTTCGTAACAAGTTTTAGGATTTAATTATATTTTTTTAAAGTTTTATAATTTAATTATATTTTTATGATAAATTATATTTATTCTTTTTTTTTTTAATGATGATGACGAAACTTAACATTCTAACATGCAACGTGATTCACGAGAAAGTAATGGCCAACGCTTGACCTATACAAAAGCTGGCAAGTGGTACCGTCCAATTAATTCTGGCGTTTCGACCAAAAAAGGCAAAAAAATTGATTCTGGTGCCAATGAGCCCCCCTCCCCCCCCTAAAATGTGAAATTGTGAAGGACAATACTATCTTATACGAAAGTGACGGGTAATAGAAACCCCAGCCCCCCCCCCTCTCCTCCCCCACACAATTGTTAATGACAGTGCTATCTTATGTTATGTGCAAATGACTGGTAATAGAAACCCCCACACCACCCCCCCCCCCCCAAAGCAGGAGCCTTTCAGCTCCAACTTTAATGGATGGATGCTAAGCCGGTTGATTTAGTAGTTTCCTGCTAAACCCCCAGGGTTATTTAAGGAGACCAGTGCTTTGCGCTAACTCCGAATAAAAACATCATGGAATAGGGAATTGACTTCTCCAATTCAAACAGCATCATACGATCCCAAATCGAGCCAGAATTTAATTGACGATAAGGCCTAGAAATTATAGACTTGATAACATAATAGAATTGTGGACAAACTATGTTGAAATTTAATTGACAGCACAACATGACAACATAAAAATGTAATGTTGGAATATAATTGATTGTGCAACACAAAGATAAAAATAAATGCTGGAATTCTATCAACGACACCAACCAAAGAACTACAACTAAGGAAATTTAAAGTACAGTGTAGGAAAAATAAAGATAATTGACACAAACATTTTGTTTGATTTGTGCGGAGACCTTTTTGGTGGATGACTAGCGATATTTGTAATGGTTTATGGTAATTGCCTTTCTACGGTTCCTAATAGTTACAATTTTTTGAGCAACTTCTATCGATTATCTCTATGTTTCTAAATCTTACGTGCACAAACCGCTCCATAATTTGATTTCTTGTAATCAATGTATATTCCATGGTCTTTCTTCCAACCAATAACTACTCCTTTCCAAAAATTTGTGTTTCATATCTCAACTAGTCCATCGGACGATTTGGACATCAAGTGGCAACCGTTTCATGAACCTGCCGCGACAAAGCTCTTTTTTTTTTTAGGAATAAGTGCATTAAAAGTCCTAAACTTATTATGAAAATGTAATTGAGTCCTAAAACTTTCAAAAATACAATTAAGTTCTAAAAATTGTCACAAAAGTTTAATCAAGTCGTAAAACTTTAAAAATGTTCAATAAAGTTCTAAAATTTATCTCAAAAATACAATTGAATTCTAAAACTTTCAAAAAAAATGCAATTAATGGAATAACTTAGATTAAACTATTTTGATAAGTTTTAGGACTTGATTGTATTTTTTGAAAGTTTTAGCACTTTATTGCACTTCGTAACAAATTTTCAGATTTAATTATATTTTTTGAAAGTTTTAAAATTTAATTATATTTTTATGATAAATTATATTTATTCTTTTTTTTATGATGATGACGACACTTACCATTCTGACATGCAACGTGATTCGTGAGAAAGGAATGACTAACGCCTGACCTATACAAAAGCTGGCAGGTGGTACCGTCCAATTAATTTTGGCGTTTCGACCGAAAAAACAAAAAAAAAAAAAAATTGATTCTGGCGCAGAAGACGATACCAGTTGAGCGGTCTACAGCAACGAGACAAAGGTAGACCAGCGGGACGTCACGCCATGGGTATAAAAGCATGCAGACCACGTACAACGAATTCAGTGAACTCTTTAAATGTATTTGTCCATTAAACATCTATGAGCTTTGGGATATTCGATGCAAAGTATTTGGAATATGCCATAAACCTAACGTTTTGGGCAATATTCCATATGAACTAAACTTGCACTCCTAATAGTTGTATTATGGTGACAAATGACATACAAAATTACATATGTATAGACTTCTGTGTTTGTTGTATTATATTTATATACAAGGGTGATATTATTAGAATTTTTTTAGTAATAGTCCCAAGTAATCACAATGGTGGAAATAGTTGACTATAGTGACCACGAAATTTGTGATTATTATATCACTGGTTACATTAAATCTCAAAAAATTGTTTGTAGTAAATTTCTAATCGACATATCAATTTAGGATTTTTTGTGCTAAATAAATAATGAAAGGAGACGATGACTAAGCTACATAGGATACTATTGTCCTTTAGTACCTGGTAGCTAGAAGCTAGGCAACAATAACATGTGCAAAACAATGTCTAAAGAAACTTGAGACAAAATCTGAAATTGTGAAGGACAATACTACCTTATGTCCCGGTATGTACATTAAATTATGTCATGGGGGTGGGTAACGGTGGACCCAAACTCTTTAGGTATTATTTTATTTTCATTTTCCTAATTGTTTTTTCTGCATAGCCGGGCCTCCGCATTCATCCGCGCATGTGAAGATTAGGTAGGAGATGAGAGCAGAAATCAAAGAATGAAGAATTGAATGAATCGGGACATTTTCATGTCTGATTTCTCAAGATATACCACCAGGCCTTGTTCAGAAATTTTATAAACTCAATAGAAATTGCCTGAAAAGGCTGTTTTCTTGAGATGCAGACCCTTGGAGTGCCATAACTTGGCAAAAAGGGATACTTAAGTGCCATAACTTACGAAAAGTACACTTAAGTGCCAAAATCGAAGCAAAATATACCACTTAAGTGCCAATCCGACCAATGTGGCCAAATAATACAAAAATGACGTCATTTTGGGTTGCATGGTAAAAAATAATTAAAAAATAATTAAATTAAATTTAGTTAAAATATTTAAAAATAATAATTTTAACTTTTTTTTTTTTTAAAAAAAAAAGGAAAATGGGGGGGGAGGCAACTGAGCGCTCAGCCCTTAGCCACCGCCACCACCTCCCCACTGTCGCTGGGAAGGGCTAGCGACAGGGGGGGAGGGTCGGCTGGGGTCGTCGAGCTTTGGTTAGGGGCCCTTGGCTCGACCGAGCAACCCCTAGTGGGCGCCGGGGGGGGGGGAAAGAGGAGGAGGGGAAGCAGCCAACGACTGAGGAGTAGGAAGAAAAAAAGGGCGGGGGGGCAGGAGGAGGAGGGAGGCAGCTGACTGCGAGGGCTAGGGCCGCCAGCCCTCGGCCAAGCTCGATGGCCTCGACCGACCCTCCCCCACCTTCCGACGACAGCGAGGAGGCGGTGGCAGTGAGGGCTCAGCCCTCAACCGCAGGTTGCCTTCCTCCTCCATTTTCATTTTTTTAAATAAATATAAATTATATTATTATTTTGTTTTAAACGAAATTTAATTAATTTTTATATTATATTAAAATTCAAATTATGCCAAAATGATGTCGTTTTGGCCGATTTAAGGGTTCTATTTTGGCTAACACCCGAAACGACATTGTTTAGGGTGAATTAGAGCTAACTCAACTCTCCCGCGAGCCACCTCAGCGAGAAATATTAATATTTAAATGCCATGTATAATTTCAAGCTAGCTTCACCAAAGGTGGCACTCAAGTATCCCACTTTTCTTCAAATGTAGCACTTAAGTGTACCTTTCATAAGTTATGGCACTTAAAACTACGTATGGTAACATTTATGTTTCTCCCAATTTCTATTCTTTTGTTTCCCGGAACAAAAAAAGAACATAAACCTTTTTAGTAACACCAAGTTGTTTTTCTATTCTGGACAATAGAAAGTTAGCTCAGAAATAGATTTGGAGCAGAAATGAGAAACAAAAAAAAAAAAAATTGCTTCTCTTCTCGCGAACAATTTCTAGAAATAAATAATTTTTTTTCTTTTATTCTTCTCTCTTGCTGCAACCACCTTCAACTGCCCGGAGCCACCGTCAACCGCCACCGCCGCCATCGCTCGTCGCCACTGCCACCATTGCTCGCTACCGCTGTTGCTCTCCACCACCGGTCGCCGATCGCCAACCTCCGCCACCGCCGGTCGCCACCGCTGCCGTCGCTCGTCGTCACCGGAATCCTCTGTCACTGCTAGCCTCCTCCTCTACCCGCCACCGTTGGCCTCCACCACCACCCGCCACCAATGATCGCCGCCCACCCGCTGCCGCCGCCGCACAACCACCGGCCGCTAACCGTCACCGCCAACGGTCGTCGACGGTCGATGGGCTGTGCGACGGCAGTTGACGGTGACAGTTGGTGGCCGGCGGGTAGGCAGCGGTCATGCGGCGACAGCGAACTACAACGATTGGTAGTTGACGTTTCGTGAGCAAGAATAAAAAATGAATAAATACAAAAAAAAAAAAAAAAAAAATTGTTACGTTACCAAATGCATTTCTATTTTTTTTATATTCCAAGAGTAGAAATTTTGTGTAGTTACCAAACAAGTTCTTTTACTCAGAAATTTTTCCCTGGAATAGAAATAGAAAAGAACTATTTCTGAAAAAATAAAAAAAAACTCTTCCCCAGCCAAGAAGCGTTGTCATGCGCGCCCTAAGTCTCCCTTTGTGCCAAATTATGGCACTTGTAGTGTTCTTTTCTTGATGTTAATCCCTCAAAAATTGTTCCCTAGTGAAGGCCAAGCTTGAGATCTTTTCATTATTATCAAAAGTAAATACTTCATTTATATCTAAAGGTGATACTCAAAAAATTCAAAATGAAGCAAATCCTAAATAGTAAAGTTTAACAACAAACTATAAATTGTTGTAATAAGCATACTCGTATCACATCTCACATTCCACAAGATCGGTTCTATCTCAACATCAAATCAGAACAAACAATAGCCAATCAACGAATCATGCATCATCATCATTGATGAGCACACATCGTAATCTCCTTATCCAATAGTTATGGCTTGCACAATAGATAGTGATTGTCTAGGTTAAGCATCCTCAACACCGTCGACATATGAAACACTAAAAATAAATTGAATAGACTCCCGAAACTATCTTTGATCGAAAGAGCTTGAACAAGTATAAAACAAATCTCTAAAGAACTCCCAAATCTAGATCTAAATCTGAGAGAGAAGCGCTCAAATCTAGATTCAAATCAATAAGTGAGATCTTCTAGAATTGGCATAAGTCATATAGCCACTTTTAAAGCAGCAAGAAATTATTGTTTCCTTCCTCAATTCTGTCAAACTTTTTGGTTTGGAGGATCCCTAATGTTGGAAGCAGAAAATACGCTCACCAAGGGAAGAAGAATGTCAACAACGAGTAAAAAAGAAAAAGAAAAATAGATAAAACAACAAAATACTCTCATATCAAATTGAGAGATAGATTTGCAACTTGAGTTGAGAAGATAGAGCCTCCCCCAATTGAGAATTCAACTTGGAGAGGAAGAGAAAAGGGAAAACCGGAAAGGGGGTCTAGCTAATTGTCCACCCTTTCCAAGTGTGTTTGGGTTTTGCCATCCTAATGTAGCAAATCTTCTGTTGGCTTTGAACTGCTTCGCTGTTTTTGGGGTTGGTAATGGCATCAAGGAGGTTTCAGAATGTTCTTATTTTCCAAATATGATCATTTAGGGTTGTTATTTATATTTGATTTCCTTAGTTTGGTATCATCGCGTTTTGATCTCATCCAATTATTTTCCTGATATACCTGAGATTTTTCATAACTTCCTATTATTTTGAATTTTCATGTTTTTTTAAATATTGGGAGCACATAGCAGAAGCCCGATATCTTTATCTAGGAAGATCGCCAAGAGGGAGTCCATATTCAAACCCGTTATATATTTAATTTGACCTACATTCACCTAAAAGTTAAGCCAATAAGTTATGAGCCAATCATGATATAATAACTCTTCACCACCACCTCAATCTTTTGATGTGGGATTTATCTAACTCAATTCACTCATACATGTATCCTAACAATTTTTCATTCATATGTGAGCTCACTATTAGGCCTACTCACCCTTAACTCAGGTATCCTTCTATAGCAACTTATGAGTCTGTGTTGCTACACCACGATGCCAACCTATCTAGAAACTGCAACCATTGACCATGATACCATTTATAGGGACCGCACAGCAAAAACCCGAAATTTTTACCTTGAAAGATTGTCAAGAGGGAATCCAAGGCCAAGCTTATCAATTTATCTAGTAGGACCCACCTTTACTTAAAAGCTTAAGCCAATTAGTTATGGGTCTACTATGATATATTAACTTCTCAATACCACACCAATCCTTCATTGTAGGACTTCTCTAACACAACTACTTTCATGTGCATCCTAACACTAAATCTAACGTTGCTTCAACTACATAAACTGCTTCTCTCTCTCTCTCTCTCTCTCTCTCTCTCTCTCTCTCTCTTCTATAGGTGGAAATGGTCTCTTTGCCACCTTTGTTCGGAGGAGTTGTAGTTCTCAAGGAACTAAGCCAAGCGTTGAGTATTACTCTCCCCATTCTTTAGGTCAATTAGAAACCCGTTAGGTGAGTAGCACAGGAAGTTCACCACTTACTGTCATGCACCATTCCTCGAGCACATGCCCATCCCTCAATGGTTGATTTAAATTACGATGTCCTAGAACACGTCACCAACCCATTCATTTTAATGCGCATGTTAAGTGTATCAATAAATCCCCAGACAACACAAAGATGAAATAGAAAAGTAGGACCACAATTTCAAAACCACAACACACCTTTATACACAGCTGACTAGTTTATTTACAATACTAATCTATATACAAAAGTCTACAAATCCTCTAAGTGTTCAACTCCCTAGCTAAAAATCCCGAACTCTCTTGGAAACTTAGGTCCACCATTGCACCACTAGGAGGGTCGGTTGTACCCTCGCTAAAAGCAATCTTTAACACCGATACAGGGATCTCAGAATCTTGTAGGAGACCTTCTCTAGGTCCATTTTGCCTGTGACGATACCACGCTTTGAATTGATGGGGTATCCTCTAAGGTAGACCCTCATTGATCCAGACAATGGTCCTCACGAGCTCATAGACTCAGGCTCCTTGGCCCCTAGGAAGAGGAATCTCATAGACTTGTTCAGTGACCCTCTTGGGCTAGCCAAAATGCTTTGTAGGAGCCGCCATCTAAGAACCTGAAAAGGTTGAGCCCATGACAGGGTGAGACAATGTCTTAGCAAGTTCACCCCCTAAACTCCGACTAGGAAGGAAATACGCCTAAAAACAGTATATGCAAGCACAAGACAGAGCTTGCCTCAGTTTCTTTCTACAAGTCAGTACAATTCATACACTCAACCAATCAATTCAAACCAAATCATTGATCAGCTTAGTCAATCAACTCAATTTGACACAATCAATATGATTCGTACTATCTATTAATTCAATGTGACCACTGCTCACACAAGCTGAAATAGGTGGTCATAGCTCTCATAAGCTGATATAGATAGATAGTAACTCGCACAAGCTGATAAACAATCATAGCTTACACAAGTTGATAAGGTATACTGCTCTCACAAGCTGACGTGCAAAAGGGCTCTTATAAGCTGATAAAATATACTGCTCTCACAAGCTAACATATCAAGCGCACATAGGCGGATATAATATATTGCTCTTACAAGCTAATGTGCAAAAGGGCTCTCACAAGCTGACATATCAAGCGCACATAGGTAGATATAGTATATTGCTCTCATAAGTTGATGTGCAAAAAGGCTCTCGCAAGCTGACGTGCAATAACTTCTTTTAGAAAATCCCATTATTTATATAGTCCACAAAGACACTTTTCGGTGTTAAAAACTGACGCCGGTAGTTTCTAATTAAAATACTGATATTCCACAAATTTCACTGAATTTGTACAAATTAGCACTCAATTAAATAAACCAAGCATACCACTGCAATGAGCACAAAATTCCGATCACTGGTTATCCTGGTATAATTTTCGAAAAATAATAAATAATTAAATAAATACCAAAAATAATTAAATAAATGTAATTAAATACCGATAATAGAAATTTAGGCCGGAAATGCCTAATTAAATACCGAAACATACCCAAAAAATTTCCAAACCTATCTAGATAAATAATACGATCTATCTTGTCCCTAATTAAGCAGTTTTATCCACCTAACATGCATAAACAAATATTTAAATTGTTAATCCATTCTAACTAACCACCAAAACCACACTTAGTCTAATCTAAACACCCATAAAATGTCAATAACTCCGTAAGCATAGTTTAGTGAGTAAACTCACTGGTTTTGCCATCCGGTGAGTCCACAGCAATGGCGTCGCGGAGACGGGTGACAAACCTCTTGGTTGTGAAGCCAAGCGGGGCCTGGAAGAGGCCTAAAACGGGCCTTGAAGCTCACAGTTGGGCTAAGGACATTCGGCTCTATCCTTGGGCCGAAAGAACTGGAACGAAGGTCAGTTGGCACGAGAACAGTGAGGGACAAATGGACAAGCTGCAGCGGGCGATGGCGGCTACTGGGCGGCATCGACAAGGCTTCGGCTGAGCTTTACGGCAACCAAGGAGGCTCAGGGACACAGAACTGGGTGCGATTAGAGCGAAAAGAGCGACGGACAGGCACAGGCTTGCGCGGGAGCGTGATGACATGTGGGCAGTGAGTGGCAATAGCAAGGTGCTCGGTGGGCATGCGACGGGCTAGGGGAGGGAGTTGGCTGGTTCCTCTACAATTTTTAGAGCTTCAAAACACTGAAAATGGAGAAAGCGGGTCTAGTTGAAGAAGAAGAAGCTATCTGCACAATGGAGGGACCCCTTAGCCACAAATATCTCCCTCTTGATCATTACATGGCCCCCCACCATGTTTGCCCTATTCTTAGCCAAATTGCAGCCAACAATCTTCTTTAGCAAGCCAATGAAGTGGTCCAAAAGTAATGGAGGCCATGGCCTACGAATTTTGACACAAATTCTCCTAAATTAAGTTCAATTCTCCTTCAATTGGATTCAATTCAGTCCCCATAAATTTCACCAATGTATCCTCAACCAAATTGACATATTTCTTTGCTAATATAACCAACTTGCATCCTAAAAACACGATAAAAAATGGTCTTATGAATTTTCAGAACAAAAACGGTCCCACTTTAAATTGTGAAAAAATTGAGGGAAATAGGCCATTGGTTGGCCCCTTAACAAATTGGCATGAAGACTTTAGGGGCCAAGCACTTGAGTACTTGATATTTGTGCATGGCTCCCTATTGGCCTTGGTGTTGACTTCCTTTCCTTCCTTCTTCCCTCTCTCCTCCCCTTGTGTGTGTAAGCCCTTGTAGAATAGCCCATCTCTTCTCTTCTCTTACTCAACTAGCCATCCTTTTCCTTCTTATTTTCTCTGCCGCAACTTCATTCTCACGCCTCCCCGACCTCATGTCTTCTTCTTCACCGCCAGCTTCCCACAGCCGCACTCACCCACCAGGACTGCATCGAGCAGCCACCTCACCAACTCCACTAATGCTGCATCTGTAACATCCCGGGTCCCACTTGTGTGATATTGTCCGCTTTGGACACTGAGTCCTCACGGCTTTAAAACGCGTCGCACAAGTTTAAGGGAACCCAAGCCTTATATACAAGGCCCATGACCCCTCCCTAAGCGATGTGGGACAAGAGGGAGAGGATCCCTTCCTTGCGCACGTCCGGGGACTGAGGCGCGGACGCACCGCCATCCCTCCTCCCCGCGCACCGCCGCTCGGGCCGTCACACTCTCCCCCCCTTAACAGAACAGCGTCCTCGCTGTGGCCCCACACGCTGTCGGGAGTCGGCTCTGATACCATTGTAACATCCCGGATCCCACTTGTGTGATATTGTCCGCTTTGGACACTGAGTCCTCACGGCTTTAAAACGCGTCACACAATTAAAGGGACCCAAGCCTTATAAACAAGGCCCAGGACTCCCCCCTAAGCGATGTGGGACAAGAGGGAGAGGATCCCTTCCTTGCGCACGTCCGGGGACCGAGGCGCGGCACCGCCGCTTGGGCCGTCACACTCTCCCCCCCTTGGGAGCACAGCGCCCTTGCTGTGGCCCCACACGCGGTCGGGAGTCGGCTCTGATACCATTGTAACATCCCGGATCCCACTTGTGTGATATTGTCCGCTTTGGACACTGAGTCCTCACGGCTTTAAAACGCGTCGCACAAGTTTAAGGGAACCCAAGCCTTATATACAAGGCCCATGACCCCTCCCTAAGCGATGTGGGACAAGAGGGAGAGGAATCCCTACCCCTTCCCTTGCGCGCGTCCGAGGCCTTATAAACAAGGCCCAGGACTCCCCCCTAAGCGATGTGGGACAAGAGGGAGAGGATCCCTTCCTTGCGCACGTCCGGGGACCGAGGCGCGGACGCACCGCCATCCCTCCTCCCCGCGCACCGCCGCTTGGGCCGTCACACTCTCCCCCCCTTGGGAGCACAGCGCCCTTGCTGTGGCCCCACACGCGGTCGGGAGTCGGCTCTGATACCATTGTAACATCCCGGATCCCACTTGTGTGATATTGTCCGCTTTGGACACTGAGTCCTCACGGCTTTAAAACGCGTCGCACAAGTTTAAGGGAACCCAAGCCTTATATACAAGGCCCATGACCCCTCCCTAAGCGATGTGGGACAAGAGGGAGAGGATCCCTTCCTTGCGCACGTCCGGGGACTGAGGCGCGGACGCACCGCCATCCCTCCTCCCCGCGCACCGCCGCCTCCGGTCGCACCGCCATCCCTCCTCCCCGCGCACCGCCGCTCGGGTCGTCACATTCTCCCCCCCTTGGGAGCACAGCGTCCTCGCTGTGGCCCCACACGCTGTCGGGAGTCGGCTCTGATACCATTTGTAACATCCCGGGTCCCACTTGTGTGATATTGTCCGCTTTGGACACTGAGTCCTCACGGCTTTAAAACGCGTCGCACAAGTTTAAGGGAACCCAAGCCTTATATACAAGGCCCATGACCCCTCCCTAAGCGATGTGGGACAAGAGGGAGAGGATCCCTTCCTTGCGCACGTCCGGGGACTGAGGCGCGGACGCACCGCCATCCCTCCTCCCCGCGCACCGCCGCTCGGGCCGTCACAGCATCACCCCCAACAACTTCCACCGCAGCCACCACCTACACTACAACACCTCACCACAGCCCTACAGCCCCACCAACGCCAACACAGCACTAGCTCCTTCGCAACTAGTAGTAGCGCCTCCTACCACCAGCAACCTCCATGTCTAGTCACGCCACTAGTGACCTCAGCCTGCGCCTAGCCCCTCCTTAACAAAACCGAATCCCCCTCTTTGGCCAAGAGGTTGTAGAGCTAACCCCGCCTCTGCCAAGCCTCCATTGGAGATGCAATAGGCTCGGGTCTTCACCACCTTCGCGTTGCCATTGCCGTGAGCCCGCTGCCATCAAATTCCGGTGAGTTAACTCCCTAATCATTGATTATGTTGTTAATTGCACTTAGGGAGTTAGATTAGTGTTAATTATCTTAGTTAGATTAGTGTTAATTAGCCTGGTTAGATTAATGTTAAATGGATTAGCTTAATTTCATATTCGATTTACTGAACGCTCACCGTTTACCATTTTTGTGAGGAAAAAATGTGCTATGATTTTGAGGTTGCTTCATTCTTGAGAAATGTTCTAGACATCTTTAGCTATGATATATATTTTACTCAAGATTTTAGGGATTTATAATGGCTAACAAGATCATTTTCATCAAATGCATGTAACATCATCATCATATCACATGTACCATCATCATTACCATGCATCCATGCATGTAACATCATCATCATATCATATGCCATAATAATATTTAAGTCTTGTCATTTGCAAAATAGAATCTTAGGTTGGTACTAGAACTTGTGACCCTTTGGTATTCAAAGGATCTTTATCAACTCTTAGGGTCCGATTTTCGAAAGCGTTTCTTCACGAAAGTTGTTCATCACATTTTTTTAGTTTAACAAAGTCAAATTTCAGATCAAACGGACAAGTTTTGGACTTTGAACCAACTAATTTTGGAAAATATAATTTATGGAAAATGACACAATTTATTTAACGGTTTGAGCGAGTTACTACTCTTAATCTAGAAGAATCTGGGTTAAAGTGTCTTCATAAAAAAAGTATTCATTTAAGTGACATTTATAACATATTCAAATTTAGGAATTTTTGAACTCGTTTGGTCAGGGTTTTGAATTTAAACTTAAGATGCGCGAGTGGACTGGTTTCTACCGGTTAGGGCCAGTAGTGGTTTGTGATTGTTCTTGAAGTTGTGCTTGTTGGATAATGTATATTTGGTGAGGTAGTTGACTTTTGGCATGCTTAGAACTTGTGCGTGATACTATGAGGTTGATTGCTCTATGTTGATTGTTTAGTATTGTTACAAGAGATGGCCATCGGGCTTTTAAATGGAAAGAAAATTTAAGTGTCGGGTCCAAACACCAAAACTTATTTGTTCAACAGAACAATGAGGTTTTAAACTAAGTGCATGCAAAGTTTGACGAATTAATTTTGAGTACATGAGCACCTATGAATTTATTTCTAAACGTTTTGAACAAAAAAAAAGGGATACTAAGGTTTGTTTTCAAAGGAGGGTGGTTGAAAAAGAAATTAGAAAAGAAATATGGTGTCAGGTTTGAACGCCAAGTTTTATATGCTCAATAAAACGAGGGGGTTTTATACGAGATGTGTGCAAAGTTTGGTGGGTTAATTTCAAATACAGGACCTCGTACAAATTTATTTTGGAAAGTTTGAACAAAAAAAAAAGGGGTTGCCAAGTGAATTTTAAAAAAGGATTTTTGGTGTTCATGACTATACGAGGGAGGATAAGGTTGACCTGATTGATGAGGTGCCTGCATTGTTAGGTTAATTAAGTGGTTTAGTTTAATTAGTCACAATTTATTTATTTAATCGAGATTTATTTAATTAATTCTAATTAGCGTAGATTGTGACGGAATAGCCGTTTTGTAGAATTTTACATTGATTCTCGTGGTTGACTTTATATGTGAAATTGAGTACTTATATGTACAATTGAGTGCTTGGTGATTGATTATTATTGCAAAATTGGATTTTATGGGTATTTAATTAAAAGAATACTAGGTGTCGGTTTTTTACACCAAAATTTTATATAATATATAAAATCATGGAATTTTTAAAGGAAAGTGTACCATGCTTACTGGTTCAATTTAAAAGCGTGCCACGCACGGTTATTTTACTGGCATAATTTTTAATACGAAGAAAAGTGGTCATGCCCATTATTTAAACACGAGATATTTGAGTGCAAAGCACAGTGTTCTTGGCCAAGTATGGATGTGCGTGTGATCACTATCGGAACCCATCACCCAACAGGAGTTTATGAACGATGCCTAATGTTTATCGGATGTTTGGTGGGGGTCCTAAAGCCAGTTGCGGTGGAGGCTAGATCAATGCCCATTTTTGGAATGCCGTCTAGGCGAGAGTTCTAGATGTTGCCGTGCTCGACGGAATCGGACGACGCCCGGTTATATCGGATGACTACTGATTATTGAGTTGGCCGTGGCTGTTGGGTTGTAAATAATTGGGACACACCTAAGTGATTGAGATAGGTGCGCCTGATTATGTGACAGAATTATGTGACATAGAATAAGACGTGTCATAACGGTTCGGCTTTATAATTGGGACCCATGTGTTTGTTTGAAAGATAAATTGAGGTGTTCTAGTTATTAAATACACTTGTTGTATTCATATGATATATGTGGCGTACTAATGTGCAGGGACGCACCAAAGCAAGGTAAGTTGTTTGTAACACCTATTTAGGTTGCCTTTAGGTAAATTTTCGTCTTAATCGGGATTTAGGGTTTTGACTTACTAATATTTATTCTCACCCTATTGTGGGCTAACATTTTTCAGGTCCTTAATGTGGAGATCTAGCGAGTACGGATGTGGTGGGCGTGACATGTGACACCTTTTGGTTGGCCTTGCCATTAGCAAAGTTTAGGGTAACCCTAATCCCTGAAGCTTGTTGAGAGGCTTGCAATTAGTAGACTTCCTAGGATCAACAGTTGATGAGGAAATTGTTCCTTGTTTTTACCATCCCTATGTTTATTTGTTGATTGGGTGTTGTATTTAATTCACTTATGTACGTGCTTCATTGAAAGAGAGAGAGAGAGAGAGAGAGAGAGAGAGAGAGAGAGAGAGAGAGAGAGAGAGGGAGAGAGGGAGAGAGAGAGAGAGAGAGAGAGGGAGAGAGAGAGAGAGAGAGAGAGAGAGAGAGAGAGAGAGAGAGGATTAGCAACGCGTCCTGAGACATCGCATTTTCAGTCGACCATCGAGGGATGTGCGCGTACCTGGGGTTCAGAGTGTGACGGTTTGTGGAAGAATAACTTTGGAATAGAAAAGTTCACCAAGATATAAAATAATCTTCCACCAATGATGGACAAAAAGCTTTAGTATTCACCACTAAATAATTGGTGAAACAATCAGAAGAATAACTCAAGAATCCTCCTACATCATCAGCAATTTGAATTTTACCAATAAATAATGCCTCTACGATATATGGACACACTAGGAAGCATGAAATTAGACAACCACTCTTAGGAAAATTACTAAAATTAGGAAACCTACTCAAACTAAAAACCTTCTCTAATTTGGAAATTTACTTTGATGTATTATTTTAATAGGCAGCACAAAACAAAGGGGATCAACTTGCAAACGTTTTTACAAAATCTCTACAGGGCAATAGAGTGAGCATCTTATGTAACAAGTTGGGATTATTTGATATCCTTATCCCAACTTGAGGGGGAGTGTTGAGAAACATTGTGAGTAAAAAGGGTAAAATAGTAACTTAGTTATAAGTAGGGTTATGCACATATGAGCATATATATATATTTTAACCCTATTTTATTTTGTGAATTAGAAAACAGTTATCTCTTCACACGTATCAATTAGAAATCATATCTAGGATTCTTAATGTGATTTTTAAGCTAATATTGCATATGCTTTCATTTGCTTTGAGGTAAGTTCTATAACTTATTTATTGCTTTATTGGGTTTCACATTGGTAGTTTGCACACTCGTATAATCACCTCACATATTATGAAGTAATATGTTTCATAAAAAGAACAATACTTAGGGTATTTGAGAAATTTAATGTTATCAAGTTCCTGTACCAAAAACTGCTAGGTGGTGCACAACTATATCTTTAGGAAGTAGGGCTAGATTAAGTTTATTCTAGCTTTTTATTCGACGAAGCAACCGATTGACCATATTCATTTAGGCATCTAGGCCCATCTCCATCCTTCAAAAGGAGGTGTTCAATATATACTGATTCTTATCGACAACTACTCGAAAAATGTATTGGTATACTTTTTGAAGTAAAAATCTAATGAATTCGACGGTTCAAGAAATTTAAGATATTGATTAAGAAGTAGTCGGATAAAAAAAATCAAATGTCTAAGAACCAATAATGACATGGAGTTGTATGGTAAAGATTTTATTGAGTTCTACAAGAGAGAAAGAATTTGTGAGACATTGCACAGTACTTGAGACACCACGGCAAGAATAGTGTAGTAGAATAGAAAGAACAATAATACTTTACTTGAACGAGCTTAGTGCATGCTTTCGCATGCAAGATTAGGCGAGGAACTTTAGGCTAAAGTAGTGAACATGGCATATTACCGAGTTAATTTATCTCCATCATCTACCTTCGAGTGAAAGATTCCTAAGGATGTATGGTCGAGAAAGCTTGTTGATTACTCCAGATTACGAGTATTTAAATTTTTTGCATATACTCATGTGAGTGATTAAAAATTTGAGCCGAAGGCAAAGAAGTGCATAGTTATTAGTTATGCACATGGCGTGAAAAGCTATTGGCTATAGTGCACTAATCCCAAATCACCTGAGTTTCTAATCGGCAAAGACGTGATCTTCAACCAAACTGCAATGCTTCAATAAAGGGGTTTTGAGACACAACCTAAAGAGCAAACAAATGATGATGTTAGTAGTAAGGTACAGCTTCAGAGGAAGACTCTAGAGAACTGAAAGGTAATGCAAGTTATATTATGGTCACATAGATATTGCTCATGCATTAACTGTACGTGAAAAAATGTAGAAAAATGAGTCTTCTTCTTACCCTAAGGCAATAGCTAATAGTGAGCCGTTGAAGTAACTATGGGTTATAAGTGAAGAGATAAAATCACTCCATCAAAATCAGTCATGGAAGCTAGTCAAATATCCAAGAGTCAAAATATTGTTGGAAGGAAATGGGTCTATAAATAGAAGGAAGACATTCTAGGTGTTAAGGTAGCGAAATATAAGGTGAGACTTATTACGAAGGGCTATACACAATGAGAGGCATTGATTAGAATGAGGTGCTCTCACTTGCAATAAGACAACTTCTATTCTATAATTGTTTATTTGCCATAGTTGCTAAACAGGTTCTTGAGTTAGAGCAATTAGATGTGAAAACGACGTGTTATGACCTGCTCTCAAGGTGCACCACCTAGGGGTTCAACTACTAGATTGTTAAGCCTACATTTAACTTAGGCTCTCCCAAGCCCAAACCAATTCACAACTTATAATTTAAGTTATTAACATGCAAATGATTTTCAAGTAGAAGTCACCACTAATCAAATATAATGGGTCAGTTAGAACCCAAGTAAAGTAATAAGAGATTTATTTTACTCCTACAAATCAAAGATATTGGGTTTGGAAACTTAGTTGTATTAAATTTTTCTAATAACCTTTCGGTACCATTCATTTTATGAAAAATGTTTCGTAGGAAATTTGGGTTCATTTTATTTCACTCTTAACATGTAAGGTGATCATGCAAGTTCGCAAACCACCAAACATAATACCCAATAAAGTAATAAATAAATTACAAAACTTACCTCAGAAAATCAAAAGCATCTGCAATGTTTGCTTAAAAATCACATCAACAACCAAAATATGATTTCTAATTGGCACACAGCCATTCCATTTTTTTTTTTTTTTGGTGTTTTCACTTATTTAAATGTAATCCAAACTATGTGCAATGCATGTAATGCGATTATTTTAAATGAAATGATGTACAAACTATGTCTATACTAACATGGCATGTGATATGCAACTAAATAAACCAAATGTAGACTATATGTCACACAATTTTAATTAAAAGACCTAATTGTAATAAAGGGCAATAAATGAACTAATTCTATGTGATATGCACATGATATTTTTTTTTATGTTATTTTAAATGAAATTCGTAATAAAAATACCAACTATTTAAACATGCAATTCAAATTAATAAGACAAAGTCTAATTTGTTCTAAAGTAATTTTTTTGTATTTTTATTTTGAAAATTTGGAATAAAAAAAATTACCTAATTTAACATGCAATTTAACCAAAAACAAACAATGTTATTAACAAACATCAAATTAAATTTTATCTAATCTTTGTGGACCTTTGGATACTATTAAGTAAAAGGATAACTATACAATTATAAAAAAAAAAAAAAAAAAAAAAGCAATCCACAAAACTTATCTGTTTAAATTTGAAATAGAATAAACTAACAATCACATCCAAATTATAAGAATATTGACAAAAGGATTTTCATTTAAACTTGGAAACGGTTAAATCAACGATCAAATTCAAATAGTTCTGGCAAGGATATAAGACGTTCTGTGCCACCAAGCATCGTATTAGTTAGAGATCGGATGTCCTTACAAATATGTTTTAAGTTAGGAAATGGTGATCTTCTAGGATTTTTGTGGATATGCATTATTTATTTGAATATCTAACAAAAGATAGCAAATCATTCAAAATAGGTAATTAAATAGTCCAAACCAATTAGAGATAATATAATTACCTAATTTGAATATTAACTTTTCAAATTTGAACTCGACATAATCAGACCGGAGTCACAATCTTGCGGCTCAACGGATCGGGGTGCAACTGCAGCAGACGACGACAGTGGGGGGCGGGATCATGGGTTGGCACAGCAAGTGGTGTGGCGGTGATGCTGGCCGAAACAGCGGAAGGTTAATAGCAGGAACGAGTTGCCGCAGCGACGGGCTTGCTGGACGCAGGCGATAGCCTCCAAAATCTGGCGCTGAGGTCTGCAAGTATGCTCAATGAAGGAGTGGAAACAGAGTGAAAAAATAAAACAAAAATTCTTCTTTTGTTGTTGGTCTCCTCCTGCTCGTGTGTCATTGAATGACCTGCAAACTCTTCTTTGCTCTGACCAGGATTTCGGTCTTTAATATCCACTGCTTAGACTCTTTCTTTGACTTTTCTATTCCTCCAACCTCACAATATTTGCTTTCCACCCACCGCTCCCTCTGTATTGCAGACGTCCTCTCTCCAAGTCGTGAGCGCGTTTTTTCTTTGTAAACGTATTGATATTTCTGCTCGACCGGCATCAAATTGATCGTTGGAGTCGTCTGGAACAGGGCATGGGAGATGAAGGGCTCACCAGGATTGCTTTGATGTTGGCTAGATTCGCTGGATGTCCTGGCTGAGCAGTTGGGCGCGGGTGCAAGGGAGGGCACCGGACTGGCTGGCCTTGCTGGGCGTCCACAGCTGAAGGACAAGCAGCGTCGTCAGAGTGCTACTGGTGGTCGTGGCCAGCAGCAGTGATGGTAGGCAGTTGCGGCAGTAAGTGCCGTGGAAGAGGACCAGCGGCCAAGGGTGTCCAGCCGTGAGACACCTTTTTCTTCTTTCTCTTTTCCCTCGCTCGCGATTTTTGCTGTGGCCGTATGCTTTTTATTCTCAAGCCCCCTTCCCGTGTGAATCCCCAAATAATCTCTATTTACAATATCAAACCTAGGGCGACTCACTTAAAAAGGCTTCTATTCAGCCACATTAAATAGATAATGGGCTCTATTTCATTAACGCAAAGCCTTTTGTCAGTTTTACCTCTCATGGTCTTTAACCGATCTAATTATGTTTAGAGATATCCACCGCCAGTTTGATTAAATGGAAGCTATATGAGGCTAATTAAGTGTCAATGCAAATGTTCCCAATAACTATACGCAATGCAATTTAATTTAACAGTTTTTAGGGACTAAATATTAGGCCCTAATTTTCCATGTAATTAATTATAAATGGTTAGCCAAAATTTACGTGGCGACATGGCATTTCTTCATGATGAGTTGGAAGAACGGATTTACATGAGACAACCATCGGGATATGCTATTTCGATTAAGGAAGATCATGTTTGCTTGCTAAAAATAAATCTTTGTATGGGCTAAAACGGTCTCCTAAGTAGTGATATAAGTGTTTTGATGCTTTCGTGACTAGTCAAAAGTATTCAAAGAGTCAACGAATACCTGTGTTTACTTTAGGAGATTGGATGATAGGTTTTAAATTTATCTGTTACTATATGTTAATGACGTGTTGATAACAACTAAAAATATGCCTTATATTGAGTGCTGAGTTTAAGATGAAATATTTAGGTGCTATAAAGAAAATATTGGTTATGGAGATTTGTGTGACAAGATTATAGGAATTTTACGTTTGTCTCAAAAGAAATATATTGAGAAGATTGTGTCAGAGAAATATCTCCAAGTGATTTTGATGATGACTAAACTATCTTTAGTATAATGTTCACTATGGTGAATGTAAATGTTTTTTAATAGAAAGGATTACGCAATATTCATGGTGTGATTCAGCAAACGAAAGTATGCAACAAGTCTAGAAACAGGTTCTGCATAAATAGTACTAGTGGAACTAAAAATCAACTGACAATGATGTTTATGTTGCAGCTACAAATACTGGGTCGAACAACCACGAACATTTGGTAAAGTTTGTTGGGTCAGCAAATTAACCATGGTGTCTAAGGATTTGCACAGCAGCGGAATCCAATTGAAACTAATAATCGAAAAACTAGGTTGTCTAATAGATCTATCAAAGACTGTAGTGATAAGACAGTGGCAGTTATTATTCTTAGGTAGATCACAAATGTTTAGGAAAAAAGACTGTCTAGGCAATTCTATTCTTGGCCAGCAACTCAACAACAACTCCAACAGCTCCTTGCTTCTTTAACCCTCTTCCAATGGATAGATTGGAGATGGATATAAAAGAGAAGACCTAAGAAGCCAAGGTAGAGAGAGAAAACAATATTATTTAAAGATTTGCATTCAGCTGTATTCCAAGCGATATGCTCTCATCTAAGTGTTTCACTAAATTTTATATTCATGTTGTTTGAGTAAATATGCTCTACAAAAGTAATAGCAGCAGCTAAGTCATGATAGTGTAATCTATCTTGTAATAGACTAGTGTTGGCCTATGGTAATTGTCTGGGTAGATTATTAGTGCAATCCAACCCAACTTATAGCTATTAATCTAAAGAGATGATGTAAACTTGGGGATAAAGTCAAATCACTATCTATCATCGTATGCCACTATTATACTCTCTTTTACTCTCACTAGCACACAAAACAATTACCAGCTTTGAAACATCATCTTGACCAATCTCTACTTAGCATTAGCTAATTTTCGCGAAAGATTGTCAAATTTTCCAAAACGACCTAATCATCTCCTTCTAAGTAATATTGTTAGCCCCCAACAACAGGTATCAGCGCCTTATTGTTCGTTATTTGAAGTGTATCTCTTCTGAGTATAAAGATCTTATCTTATGGCTAACTTTGGTAACTTCTTTATCAATGATACTCAAGCTCTTAACACGTCACCATACTTTGATGGAAGCAACTATGGATACTAGAAGTAAAGAACACAATCATACATTGAAACCACGGATCTTGAGATGCGAAGTGTGGTTGAAAATGGTGTGGACATGCCAACTCCAGCACCTACTCGTGCTCAACAAGAAGCTCAAGCTACAGCAACCACTGTCGACAGCACTGAGAAATCTCGAAGAAGAGTTGCTCTAAATGTGCTTTGTCACCATCTGAATTTAATAGGGTTTCTTCTTGTGTTATAGCCAAGGAAATCTAGGATCATCTATTGCTAACATTCGAAGGAATAGACGGGGCGAAAGAAACCAAGAAGAACATCCTTCTTGGAAATTATGAACTATTCAAAATAAAACAAGATGAAATAGTGACATGGATATTCACTCGATTCACTAAGATAGTGAACGGCTTTACACATTAAGGAAAGACATTTACCAATGCTGAAAAAATGAACAAGCTTTAAGAGTTTTTCCCAGAGAATGGAGCACGGTGAAAACATCTCTATGTGAAACAATAAGGATTACAACCAATCATAATGGATGAACAGATAGAAACATTCATTTCCTATGAGGTTGAGCACTTCCATGAGGAAAGCAACTCAAAAGGTAAGAAACCTATTGCGTTTAAAACTTATCATGATGATGCAGGTGAACAAATATCTTCAGAGGGAGAAGATAGAGATAAAGACATGGTGCTGTTGACAAAAAAAAAATTCAAAACTTCATGAGGAAAGGAGGAAACTATAAAGGAAAAAGGCCCATGAAGCTCTAGGATGACAAACGACCTTGCAAGAACAAGAAAGAATTCAAAGGTAAGGATATTGTTTACTATAAGTGCAGGAAATCAGGTCACATAAAGCCAGGATGTCCATCTCTCAAGAAAAAGAAAGGAAAGTACGAAAAGAAGAAGAATGCACTAAAAGCTGGAACATAAAGTGACACCAAATGCGAATCAAGTGATAAAGAGGAAGCAAATATTTGCGTGATGGTTGACTCGGATCATGATGAGGAAGATGAGGTAAATGATTCCGAGCTAACTTATGAAGAACTATAGGATTTTTTTAAGGAAAATATTTGAAGAACACAAAAAAGTTTCATAAAGAATTTCTATTTTGAAAAAGGAAGTATATAATCTTACCACTGAAAACTTCGCTGGTAAAGTTCTCATTGATGAATTAAAGAAGGAATAAATCTCATGGTGAAATGAAATAAAATTTCCTCGAGTTGAGAATGAGAATTTTAGAGAAGAAATTTCAAACATCAACACCAAGTTTTCACAAGGTTCAAAAACCTTGAAGTACATTCTCTTAATCCAAATCCCTCACTACAACAAATGTGGTCTAGGACATGAGGGAGATGACAATGAGAAGAATCATTTTCCAAAAATCAAAGATAGATTGAAATACAAACCTCATGTATACTTTTACAAGTATCACTATGATAGACACTTCGCAAAATCTTCTAGCAAACAATTTTTGGATTGCTTCATTCGCAATGAAAATGGCCATTTCAAAATGGATTGTCCAAAAGAGCATATGACGCCCAAAAAAATTCACAAGATGTTTGATACTAACTCAAAGCCTAACAAAAAAGGACCCAAGTTTATATGGGTACTAAAGAAAAGATGAGAGTATCTTTGACCATAGGTGATCTTGAAGAAAAACAAGTGGTATTCTAGATAGCGGGTGTTCCAAACATATGATTGGAGATGGTACCAAATTTATAAACCTCACAATCATAGATAGAGGGACAGTCACTTTTGGAGGAAAGATAAAGGTAGAATCGTCAGCAAAAGAAACATCAAGTTAGGAAATTTGATCTTTAAAGATGTTTCACTTGTCAAAGGGCTAAAGCACGACCTCACAAGCATTAGCTAGCTTTGCAACAAGGGATACAAAATAAGCTTTGAATAAGGTAAGTGCACTAGTACTAGCAAAGACAAATCCTAATCCTTTACTAGAAACAAGTATGGCAATATTTACTTATTGAACATCAACTTTGAGGAAGCATATTGTGTAATGCCTATCAGGGATGAGTGTCAATTGTGGCACAAGAGATTAGGTCATATAACTGCCAAGCAAATTCTCAAGATATCTTCATGGACCACCGAAAATTAATTATCACAAATGTGACTTTTGCAATGCATTTACATTGGGAAAACAAGTAAAAAGTTCTTTTAAGTCGGTAGAATCTATTATTACTAACGGACCCTTGTAGCTGTTACACATGGATCTATCTCAACCTACAAGAACTACAAGCCTAGGTGGAATGAAATATTGTCTTGTAATTATTGACGATTGTTCACGATTTACATGGGTAATGTTTTTTTTTGGTAAAGTTTACATGGGTAATGTTTTTGTCCTACAGAGATGAAGAATTTCACTCATTTGAGAAATTTGCTTGTGGAATTCAAAATGAGAAAGGATAAAGAATCACAACCATTAGGACTAACCATGGAGAAGAGTTCGATAAACAAAGCTTTGCTGAATATTGCGATAAAAATGGAGTGGAACATAATTTTCCACTACCTATACTCCTCAGCAAAATGAAGTAGTTGAAAGAAGAAATTGATCACTACAAGAAATGGCCCAAGTCATGATGATTGAAAGTAGTGCTCCCACTTACTTTTGTGCTAAAGCAGTTGCTGTTGCATGTTATACTCTAAAAAGGTGTTACTAAGACCTCTAATAGAAAAGACTCCCCAAGAAATCTTCAAAGGAAGGAAGCCCACTATTCACTACTTTCATATGTGTGGATGCAAATGATTTATTCTCAAGAATGCAAATGATGTGTCACGCCTCGATCCTCGAGCATGTGCCCATCTCTCGATGATCGATAAAATTTGCGACGTCTCAAGACGGTCACCGACCCATTTATTTTATTGCACATTCGGAAGCAAATTAAAAACCCCTGACAACACACAGCATGGGATAGGAAAGCAAGACAATCACAACAAACCAAACACCTTTATAAACAAATTGAGTTTATATACAAAAGTCTACCAAAAGACCTATATACAGAAGTCTAGATCAAAAAGGGGCTATGCAGACTCTAAACACCAGGCTCTCTAATCCTCAACTCCGGATCCTCCACGGCACCATCAGGGGTGTCGATTTCCAAAGGGTGCCCTATCTCCCATTCCCCTATCCCAACGGAAGGCCCATCAAAACCACCTATGGGACCCTCCCAACCCCCATTGGACTTATGAAGGTACCACGCCTTGAAACGATGAGGTGCCAGGTGGGGTAGACCCTCATCGACCCAAACAGTGGACTCTACAAGCTCACGGGTCAGGTCGGTCCCGGAAATTGGGAAATAAGAACGCTAGAAGTCTACCTCCCTTGAAACCCCATAGCATACATGACGCTACTCCATCTAAGGACCTGAAAAGATTGAGTCCACGACGGGATGAGACAATATCTCAGCAAGTTCACCTCCTAAACTCCGATTAGGAAGGAAATACGCCTAAGGGCGACCTAACCACACAGCCACACAAGCACAGAGACTCACCTCGTCTCAGATCATTCCTGCATGTTAGTACAGTTCATATCACAAACATAAACAATATTCATGCTCAAACAATTGGAACGCTAATACTTTCGTCTCCACAACACAAGGGGTCCCAATTATAGGGCTAAATCGTTATAACACGTCCCATTCTATGCCACACAATTTTGTCCCATAATCTGGCACGTCAATTCCACTTAGCATGCGTTCCAATTGTTAATCACAGCCACACATGGGTACAGCTTACTCGAAGTTCGATGGTCTACTAGCGTAGCCAGGTATCATCTCGCCCTATTGAGCATAGCAACGTCACTACATCAACGACATTCCATAAAGAAGCATCAGTCCATAATCTACTGTGACCGGCATCCATTGGTAGGGCATGCCATATAGGGGCACGTCTAGCTCAACAGCTCAGGACAGGTTCTCTTAACCAACACACAACTATTCAATCTCGGCCTAGGACATTGCGTATTGCACTCAAATGTCTCAATTAAAATGGTAAACCTGTCATATTTTCTTCGTATTAAAAATATATGATAAAATAGTCGTGTGTGGGTATACGATTAATTCAAACCAGAAAAACCGATACCCTTCCTTTTCAAATCCCACTATTTGATATAGCCTTTAAAAATCATTTTCAGCGTCAAAACTTGACACCCGGTAATTTCTAAATAATTATTAAAATTTTCAAATTTTGAATTAAATATTCAAAATTACAATCACCACTCAATGTGCACAATTTAGCACTCAATTGCAGAAATTAACCACATCATTGCAATCGGCACAAAATTTCGGTCACCAGCTATCTCGGTGTAATTTCCAGAAAATATTAATTAATTAAATAAATACCAAAATTAATTAAATAATGCAAATTAAATACCATAAATGCTCACTTAGGCCGGAAATGCTAATCTAACCACCTAAATGAGCCTAGAAAATTTCCGAATCTATCTAGATAAATAGTACAATCTATCTAGTCTCTAATTTATCTAGTCTAATCACTTAACACGCATAATTGAATAATTAAATCACCAATATAATCTAACTAACCATCTAATCCCTAATTAGCTTAAACTAATCACCACTTAAGCATAATTAACTCCCTAAGCAAAGTTTAGCAAGTAAACTCACCGGTTTAGCATTCTGATGAGTTCACGGCGACGGCGACGCGAAGGCAGATGATAAACAACCCTACAGAAACACCAAGCGAGGTTGGGATGGGCTCGAAAAAGCTTCTCGAAGTATCAGCTGGGCTAAGATCTTCGGCTTCTGCTTGCTGACCGAAGGAGCTACTCGAGCGGCTGGTTGAGGCCAAAATAGGCCAGGTGGCGACGGCGGGCTATAGTGGGGTCGAGCGATGCTCAATGGTGGCAGACGGTAGCTAGACGGCAACGAACAGCGGCCAAGTGAGCTCGATTCAACGGCCTGGGCTCATAACAAGAGGCGAGACAGCGTGGGACGAGCGGATGGCGTGCGGGCTTGCGATGGTAGCAACAAGCGCTCGGCGGCTCTAGGCGGTGGTCAATGGTGATGGGGGAGGGGCTATCGGTTTTCTCTGCAATTCCAAACTCTCCAAATACTCTCTAATGGAGAAAGACAAAGTAAAGGATGAAGAAGATGGCTACTAGTGAAAGGGGGGCCACCAAAATACCTAAACATTCAAGTTCATGGCCCTACCAAGCTTGGCTGTCTTCCTCAGCTAATTTGCAGCTACCAAAGCTTCCTCAACAAGCCCCCAAGTGGTCCAAATGTTGCACACCACTACAGCCTACAAATTTTGTGCAATCCCCCTTCAATTCCATCCAATTTGCTTCAATTCATCTCCAATTGAACCTAATTTGGAGCCCATAAATCCAACCAAGATACTCACACTTGAATTCACATTTTTCCTCATCAATTTATCCAACTCGAATCTCAAAAACATGACCAAAAACGGTCATCTAATTTTCTCGGTCCAAAACGGCCATATTTTGAATTTTTGCCAAAAATCTCGGTTTATAGAAAAATCTTCGAAAGGTGTGTCGACACTCCTAAAATGAATTGTGACATGAAAGAATTTTCAATTTCTAAAATCGAGTTCAAATTCATGGTTAATTTCAATCTGGCGTGATTTTAGCATGACCTAACCTACCGGGTAGCTTTTAGGAATTTTTAGTGCAATTGACCAATGGTCGATTATTTTCGAGCCACATTGTACATCTTCGACACATTGACGATTATCAGTTGTCATGAAAGTCTCGAGATTTCAAATACAGACACAAGGCATAGAAATGACAGAAAAATTGGTCTAGTGCCATTCGACAGAAATTTTGCAATTAGGTGGAATCACCCACACACTAATCACATACCTCTATCGAATCGACGTATCTCTGGTCTCTGGTCGATTTTGATAGTGTCATAATGACCCTTGCAGATTAGCACGGTCGAGCAGTCGATTCTTGGTCGAATTTTCAAGTATATTGCGTTTAGATTCCTTAACGGCTTCACTTGATAGACTAGTTATCTCGTGAGTGGCAAACTCAGAGAAAAGAACTATAGGCGCGTCGATGAAAAGCCCTACTTATTCAATTGAAAATAGAACCTAAAATTTAGGATGTCACATAACGACATTGGGAAATTGATGCAAGGGCAAGTGAAGGTATTTTTCTAAGATACTCTACTACTAGCAAAGCTTACAGTGTATTCAATAAAGATTCACAAGTAGTGGAAGAATCCATCAATGTAAGATTTAAAGATGATCAAAAAGGGGTGCAAGCTAATGATTGTGAAAATATCATGCAAATATTTGTTCCAATCATAGATAAATAACCACAACCTCAATCCCCAACACATCCTTCAAATCAAAAACAAACTCCTAAGGACTAGAGATTTAAGATGGAACACCCAAATGAACAAATCATTGGGAAAGTAAATGAAGGAATCAAGACCATATCATCTCTGAAGAGTATGTTGAACTCCCTGGCTCTTATATCCTAGCTACAACCCAAAGGAATTGAAGAAGCCATCACCAACAAAAACTGGATTGAAGCCATGCAAGATGAGCTACATCAATTCAAGATTAATGATGTTTCGAAATTGGTCACAAGACCCAAAATTTGAGATTGGGACACCTGGAGTGCCATAACTTAGCACGGAGGGACATTTAAGTGCCATAACTTTAAAATGGTACACTTAAGTGCCAATATCGGAGTAAAATGGGACACTTAAGTGCCACTTCGGTGAAAATCTGGCCAAATGGCTGACGTGGCAATTTTCCGGCGAGTTTGGTCCAAAACGGCGTCGTTTTGCACGCTGACATGGTGGAGAAAATGCAAAAACGACGCCGTTTCGTGTCTGGCATGTAAATATTAATATAAAAATTAATTAAATTAGATTTAAAATTAATTTTATTTAAAATATTCAAAAATTTAAAAAAAATTAAGAAAAATTTGAAAAATTAAGAAAAAATAAAAAAAATAAAAAATTAAGAAAAATTTAAAAAAATTAAGAAAAAAAAGGGGGTGGGGAGGTCGAACGGGGCGACTGAGGGTTGAGCCCTCGCCGCCGCCGCCGCCGCCTCCCCACCATCGCCGGGAAGGGCCAGCGACGGAGGGGGGAGGGTTGGCCGGGGTCGCCAGCCCCCGGCTGACCGACGGCAAGGGCTGCGAGCCCTCGCCGGATCGCGGCGAGGGCCGCGACCCTCGCCCCAGATCTGGGCGAGGGCTCGTGGGCCCTCGCCGGCACCTGGCCAGGGCCCGGCGACCCCGGCCGACCCTCCCCACTCCGTCGCCGGCCCTTCCCGGCGATGGCGGGGAGGTGGCGAGGGCCCGCGAGCCCTCGCCGGATCTGGGCAAGGGCCGCGACCCTCACCCCAAATCTGGGGGAGGGCTCACGTGGGGCGAGGGTCGCGGGCCCTCGCCACCTCCCCGCCGCCGCCGGGAAGGGCCGGCGATGGAGTGGGGAGGGTCGGTCGGGGTTGCCGGGCCCTGGCCAGGGGCCGGCGAGGCCGGCCGACCAGCGGCGAGGGCCCGCGAGCCCTCGCCTAGATCTAGGGCGAGGGTCGCGACCCTCGCCGCGATCCAACGAGGGCTCGCAGCCCTCGCCGTCAGTCGGCCGAGGGCCGGCGACCCCGTCTGACCCTCCCCCCTCTGTCGCCAGCCCTTCTCGGCGACGGCGGCGAGGGCTCAGCCCTCAGCCGCCCCGTTCGACCTCCACCCCTTTTTTTTTTAAATTTTTAATTTTTTTAATTTTTAAAATTTTTCTTAATTTTTTTTTAAAATTTTTAAATTTTTCTTAATGTTTTAAATTTTTATTAATTTTTTAAAATTTTCTTATTTTTTTAATTTTTTGAATATTTAAATAAAATTAATTTTAAATCTAATTTAATTAATTTTTATATTATTATTTACACGTCAGACACGAAACGACGTCGTTTTTGCATTTTCTCCGCCACGTCAGAGTGCAAAACGACGTCGTTTTGGACCAAACTCGTCGGAAAGTCGCCACGTAAGCCATTTGGCCGGATTTTCGCCGGAGTGGCACTTAAGTGTCCCATTTAACTTCAAAATTGGTACTCAAGTGTACCATTTTAAAGTTATGGCACTTAAGTGTTCTCCCGTGCCAAGTTATGGCACTTTGGCTGTTCTTCTGCCCCCAAAATTCATTTAGTTATAGGAACAAAGTGGGTATTTCGCAAACAAACTTGAATAGAAAGGTAATGTGATTTGTAAGAAAACAAGGTTAGTTGCAAAAGATTACTCACATGAAGAATGTATTGATTTCGACGAAACTTATACTCCTATTGCTAGATTAGAAGCCATACGCTTGCTACTTGTATATGCATGTTATCACAACTTCATACCGTATCAAATGGATGTCAAAAGTGCATTTCAATATGGTTATATTAAAGAAGAAGTCTATGTTGAGCAACCCCCATGATTTGAGAATCTAGGTAGATTAGAGGATGTCTATCAACTCAAAAAGGCATTGTATGGACTCAAGCTAGCACAAAGAGCTTAGTATGAAAGATTGAGTATATTCATAATCAACCATGATTTTGAGAAAGGTAGAGTAGACATTGCTTTCTTTATCAATAAGAAAGGTAAAGATCTGTTCATCATCCAAATATATGTTGATGATATTATTATTGGAGCCACTAATGATGTCTTATCCAAGGATTTTGCAAACATTATGAAAAGTGAGTTCGAGATGAGCTTGATCGGTGAACTCAACTTCTTTCTTAGACTTCAAATCAAGTAGACTCTTGAAAACACTTCCATACATCAAGAAACGAATGCTAAGGAGATAGTGAAGAAATTTGGTCTTGAAGATTGCAAAAAGATAGAGATATCTATGTCATCTTTTATCGAGCTAGACAAAGATGAAAAAGATAAATCTACTGACTCCAAGCTATACAAAAGCATGATAGGCTCTCTATTATATTTAACAGCATCTAGCCCTAATATTCTATTTAGCACATGTTTGTATGCTCGCTTTCAATCTGATTCAAAAGAATTGCATCTATTTGCTGTAAAACAAATCATTCAATACATTGGATCTTTTCCGAAACTAGAAATCTAGTATCCTAAGAATATAGGGTTTATGCTACTTTGATATTCAGACTCTAACTTTGCAGGTTGTAAAATCGATAGAAAGATGCCATATGCATCAAGAAAATCGAAATCAACAAATTTGTGTGGGATAGTTCCTCTTTCATAAAAAGCATTGTTTGCATCTTAGTGATTATGAGATAAAAACAATTCAAAGTCAAAAGATGAATCCTTGGTTATTCTCTCAAATTTGAAAGAGATTAACTAGATTATATCTCCAATTCCACTCAATATCTTATGGAGATCTTGTTTACATTAACTGCAAATCTATCAATGATTATTTATTTCACAACTGCGAGATAATTTTATCATCATCAAAAAGGGAAAGATTGTTGGAAAAACATCCCCGGGTGATTTTGATGATGACCAAACTACCCTTAGCATAATGTTCACTATGTTGTAAGCAAATGTTTTTGATAGAAATGACTGCACAATATCCATGGTGTGATCTAGTGGATGAGAGTATGCAACAAATCCATAAACGAGTTTGCATAAATAGCACTGGTGGACCTAAAGATCAATTGATGATGTTTATATCACAATAGCAAATACCAAGTTGCTGGTTTTGTAACAATCATAAACATCTAGTGAAGTTTATTGGGTCAACGAGCTTGCTGTTGTGGGTGAAGATTCGCATAGCAACAAAATCCTATTGAAACCAGAAATCGAGAATCTAGGTCGTCTGACGAGTCTATGAATGATGAGATAGAGGCAAATGCTATTCTTAGGTAGACTGTAAATGTTCAGGCATGGGCAGCAATTCAACTGCAATTCCAACAGCTCCTTGCTTCTCTAACCCTTTTCCAATTGATAGATTGGAGATGAATATAAAAGAGAAGACCTAAGAAGCCAAGAAAGAGAAAAAAACAATATTATCTAAAGATTTGCATTCAGATGTGTTCCAAGTGATACGCTCTCATCTAAGTGTTTCACTAAGTTTTATATTCGTGTTGTTTGAGTAATTATGCTTTAGATTAAGTGTACAAAAGTGAAAGCTATTAAAACTATCTGAGCAGATTACTAGTACAATCCAGCCCAACTTGTGGTTGTTAGTCTAAAGAATGGACGAAGGCTTGGGATTAAAGCCGAACTACTATACAATGTCACATGCTACTATTTTACTCTCTTTTACTCTCATTGGCACATAGAATGAT
The DNA here is from genome assembly GCA_017140165.1 of Eucalyptus shirleyi. Classification (NCBI taxonomy): domain Eukaryota; kingdom Viridiplantae; phylum Streptophyta; class Magnoliopsida; order Myrtales; family Myrtaceae; genus Eucalyptus; species Eucalyptus shirleyi. Next base: position 27,178,131 of record CM029446.1, read on the forward strand.
CACGAGCTTTGAAACATCATATTGATCCAATCTCTACTTAGCATTAGCTAATTTTACGTTTTCTAACCTATTCACCCCCGCTTCTAGGTTGTATTGTTAGCCGCTAACAGATTGTGGCACATTTGAACATGTAGTTAACGAAATCTATGAGTTCACCTTTAGCCAATGCTGACTAAGGATGAGAAGGAGCTTATGTCCCATGTTCCTTATTCTAGTACAATGAATAGTATTATGTATGCTATCGTATGCACTAGGCTGGACATTTCACAAATGTGAGCATAGTTAGTCGTTAGCCATTCTATGAAATGTCCTGGTAATTTCAGTGGGAAACTATGAAATGGATCCTTAGATATTTGAAGGGGACAACATTGGTTGTGACATTTGAAATTTTCTTTATAGTTCATGATATATATATAATTAGTATTGTAATTTTCAATGGAAACTTATATGCTCCTAAATATATATTTAATAATATTCAAACATTAAATTTTTACCGAGTTAAGGTCTCTCTATTGGTCAATATCTCTTGTTAATAATTTTAGTGATTTCACAATAATTTTCTGATTTGCCAACATTTTAAACAAATATTGATTTCCCTATTTATTTACCAATGTAAAGTCTCTATCTAAAATAACCTAATATCCCCATCTTTTTAATCAAACCATGCCATTGGTCACTATTTTAGCTTGGACAAATGTCTTAATCATTACCTTATTTTTGCCCACATGCCTAAATTAAATCCATTAAACCTAGCTCTTACGACCTCATGCATGACATATTATTTTTAAGGGATAAGTGCACTAGAAGTCCTAAAACTAATCACAAAAGTGCAATTAAGTTCTAAAATTTTCAAAAAGTACAATTAAGTATCAAAACTTGTCACAAAGATGCAATCAAGTCATAAAACTTTCAAAAAATGCTATCAACGAAAGAACTTGATTTTGATCAATTTAACAAGTTTTAGGATTTGATTATATTTTTTTGAAGGTTTTAGGAATCAATTACACTTCCGTGACAAGTTTTACGACTTAATTACATTTTTTTTGAAAGTTTTAGAACTTAATTGCACTTTGTTGACAAATTTTAGGACTTCCAATATGCTTATCCATATTTTTAAGCTTAGTAATTTTATATCTACTATTAACTCTATAATTGGCATCATTGTTTTTAACCCAAATTAATAAATGGACTCCAAACTACTCTTCAATATAGAATAAATGAGGAAGACAAGAGATTAAATGCCTTTTCCCTTCCTCTTGTGCGTGTGATTCCATCTTCTTCACGTCTTGAAGTTCTAATTTTTTTTATTTCACTCTCTTTCAAGACAATCAAGGTTCAAACCCTCACCTTCAACTAGTCTATTACAAGGTATATTCAAGGATTTCCCTTAATATTTATCAAATTTGCTTTGTTGTTTTCTAAAGAATGAGACTTGTTAATGTTAGTATTTATTTTGATTTCAATGTGATTAAAGGCTTGCTTTGTTGAAGATTTCACTCTAGGTAAATGAAAACTCTAGGGACTAAGCTACAATGATCTACTTAGTACTCTTGAGCTTAATTGATTGATTGTTTGTTCATTTAGTTAAGATTTTACTCTGTGTGATTAAGTTTCAATAATTGTATGTTAAGCTATTGAGATTGTTGGGCTTGAACTAAAATAGCTTTCCTCATGCCTAGGATTTATATTATGATAAATGGGTCATAAATTGGTTAAATGGATCAATTTAGGCCGGACTATTAATAACCTGACCCATACCCGACTCGATCCATTTATTTAACATGTCTACTTGTTGATGATTAAGCTCAGGTTCATTATAGTGGACCTTTTGCTATGCATCTTGCCAAACAATTTGAAGAGTACATTGAATGCGTAGAACATTGTCTGCATTCTTTGCATGGCATGATAATTCTGTCAGGAGTGATTATTGTCCAACGTGACAGTAATAGATTAGAAGAAATATACCCTCCTTATGCCGACGGACCTGGATATGTCATTTTAAGTGATATTGCTAACTTCATTTCTCAACGTAAAAACTGAAGCCTCGGGGTGCGTTCATCCGACGGTAATGTGGTTTTCGTAAAAATATATATCCTTCAAGCTTTTCTCATTAATGGCTGAACCGTCATATGTTGTGGCTCTTTAAGATGGAGGATATGAGCATGGGGATACGGGTAGAGCTATTCAACAGTTCTGTGCCGGTACGGTACTCTCACAGCTGGAAATGTTGCCAATATGGTTGCATGGAAGACTGACACTGCACATTACCAGTATCCTAAGCGGATGATCTGCTTGTGGGACAAATTGGCGAGGGGTCAAGCCCATTGCTGCAACTTTGGATGACGAGTAGCAGGCGAATCTCTTCGGCTTCTTGTAATTAAGCTTGCCGCTTGTTATTTCCGCTATATCATGAAGTAGGTCAGGCTAGCAATCCCAGTAGAGAACGTGAGAAAGAAGTTTCCACTGGGACATAGTATACCATTGCACTGGCTGTTTGATCGAGCTGAGTAATTTTCGTTTGGTCATCTTGAATGGAATCCGTTCTGCAGTACCGTGCAAATGTCTTCATTGAGAACGGAGTAGTTTACTGAGCGAAGCATGGACTGAACTAAACCGATAGGATGGAAACGAAAGATGGGTTCAGGTTGATGCCTTGAGATGGGTTCAAGTTGATGCCTTGAGTTTCGATCTCAGTTCTGTTTGACATCATAGTCTGCAGGCTGAATATGCCTGAACTGGACCAAATGATTTTGTCTCTATGTTTTCAATTTTGATGACCAAGTTGTTATTCTGATCCAAAGATCCAGCGAGTTCGATGGATGAAATTTGTACTTTTACAAATCGGGCATCCTATCAAGTCCCACACTTCTCTGGGTAAGTACACAGATCTGAGTCCATAGCAAAAATACTTTGTGTGCATTGATCATATGGAATTCACATAATGATGGCCAATATGGGTCCGTCTGAATCCTGATTCAAAAAAGTATTTACTTACTCCTACAGCTGATTGGCCTTTTCCTTGTTGCCCTGGTCCGCTCAACAACTTTTTTCTTCTCTGCCAGCCTGTTTTGGACCTACATCTGCAAGTCTTTGTATAGGTCATGCTCCGGGGGTGTTGAATGTGCCTATAAATATCATTATCATTGAAAAACAATTGAGCTATTTCGGTGGTGAGTTCGCGGGCACAATGTTCCTAACATAAGTGTGCAAAGAAGAGTTAAAATTTCTTGATCTAAATTTTCTCAGTAGTTAGGAAGAAACTGCTACAAAATCCTGATCGGAGACTTTAACGGACCAAATGAGACTCTGCATATGAAGTTCATTAGAATTTTGTATTTTAAGCGATTTTGCATACGTGTGATTGCTCGAACTCGTTAGATGCTATGTGGTTTTGCTTCGTGTAAAGAAGAAAGTCAATGTTGTGTAGCTGTGGCGGTACTACCGACTGCAATAATAGCGTGCACCAATGTCGGTGGCTAGAGGGATTGGTTTGGCTACAACCATAGCGCCACGTGGCTCGTTCATGTAAGACTTTTATTCAGCATATTAGTTTTAGGGTCATTTTTGCAAATTTTTAACTCTGCATCTCTAAGCCTTAGGCATGTTTTGGAAATAAATCACTGATCAATATAAGAATGATCGTTTAAAAATAATATACTTTTGAAAATAAGTATGTATATTCTATTTTAAAATACTCATATTATATGGTTAAATATTATTGTTTATTGAGGATTTTTGAAAGAATTAACAATATAGGGTTACATATTTCATATTTGACAAATAAATATAAATAAGACATCAATACAAAATATCCTTCATCACAATAGAAAATATATATCGCATTCCCTACATATAACTGCTTATAATTTAACAAGTACAATAGAATCTTCAGTAAAAATGATTATCATGAGTACAATTTTGGACATCCATTATGACAAAATATTTTGTCATACTTCTTAAGTAAATGGTTTTAGCAAATTGATAAAGAAAACATGATAGCCCATATTTAACACATAAATGGTAAACACTCGTCGGATCTTCTATGCCGTCAGATGAGGTGACCAATAAAGCTCACTGCATGCTATGAGAAAATCTTCCATAGTATGAGTGCGCCACATCATCCATTGACATGGCGTGCATTCACCACTCAAATATTGACATTGTCTTGTGGGTGAGACTCGTTGGAAAATAGAAGGGCTGGTTCTTGGCCCAACTTGGTTGGCAGAAGAACGAACAGGTCAATAAAATTCACAACCGCTACTTGAAAAATTTCTCTCTTCACTTGAATTTTCAAGGCTTTTTCTCTTTCTCTCTCCTCTTAAAAGAACAACCAAGACAAAGAACAACCAAACGCTCCCTCTATTTCTTTCTCCGCACGTCCCAACCCTTTGCCTTTGCCTCCTCTCTTAGAGAAGAAGGACACCCAACCTAGACGACGCTTCCTATGTTTCTTTCTTTGTGCATCCAACCTTCCTGAAGCCTTAGTTGTTGGCATACTTCTACTTCTCCTCAATCAAGAGCTTGAAGAACATCTCTCTCTCTCTCTCTCTCTCTCTCTCTCTCTCTCTCTCCTCCCTCTGAAACGTCATCAAATTTGAAGGATAATCATTGCTCTATTCTATTGAATGATTATGTTTTGATGGATTGAAACGATAGTATTATCGAATTTTCCTTTACGTCATCAGGATTCCTTTCCTTGAGAAATCAAACTGTATGACTCTCTCTCTCTCTCTCTCTCTCTCTCTCTCTCTCTCTCTCTCTCTCTAACCTCATCTGAAGGATAATCATTGCTCTATTCTACTGAAAGATTATGTTTTGATGGATTGAAACGATAGTAGTATCGAATTTTCCTTTGCGTCATCGGGATTCCTTTCCTTGAGAAATCAAACTGTTGCCTCATGAGACTATTAATCTATAGCAAGAGATACTCATTTTCGGCCAACAACAAATGCATTGTTTTTGTACTGAACTCCTAGGTTTGCTAAATTTGTTGGAAGTAGGAATAGATGAATAGATACACTACTTGTGCAGTCACGGTTGTCTTGCTTTGGCCAGTAAAGTTTGGAGGGAAGTCACCATAAACTGGTTGGAGTAGCTGAGTTAGAAGACAATTTAGTAATTTGGCCCTTTGTTGTAGAATTTGATAGCGTATGCAAGACTAGATAACTAACCGAACAATTATGTTGGCTTTGGTGAAGATTTATGTGATGCATCCCTCAATATCTATTATAAGCTTGGAGGGCAATATTGTTTTTCATCTAAATGTGATTTGGACGCTCATTCTTCAAACTTCTGTTAGACCTTTTGAGTATAGATCCAAAGGTGCATATATTTTTAGCCAAGTTCTACTCCATGGGGATTAAATGCATTGAAAGCAAGGACCTTATGTTACATTGTACTATTGGCAAATTGAAGCAACCTTGTCGACACACCTCTCATTTAACTTTTACTTCATTTGTATGCTATGTTGATAAAAAAATAGCACTTACATTAGCAAAACTAAAGCTACTGTCTACTATTATTGGGATGGATATTAGGTAAACTAGTTATTGCATTTTTTGTCAATTTTCAAAGATGAGCAATCCGCATCTATTTAAACAGAAGTTATATTATTGTAGTTATATTATTGCAAGGTGAATCCTCAAAGAATAGACACCATATTTGAGGTGGAGCTCTTGGGAGAGATGATCAAGAGAACCGTGGACAAGGCGAGGTGTGATTGTGAGTTTGTCAGAGGGACGCAATCCATCTCCATGTTGGAAATAGGCGGAGGTGGAGGAAAAGGGGGTTCGAGACCCAACTGCAACCGGGGGGCCTCTTGGGAGAGGCGATGTGCTAGAGGCAGATGACTGACGATGCTTTTGGGGAGGCAAAAGAGGAGGAGAAGCATGAGAGCCCTCAGGTCTCAACTATCGACCTTTGAGGACATAGAGTCCGAAGACCCCACGGTGAGGGAGAGGTGCCAAAAGGAGCTCAAGAAGGCCGCCATTGATTAGGGCATCATGCGCCTTGTCAAGAAGGCTGGGAAGGTGTTCTTCAACCTCTCGATTGAGGAGAAGGAGAAGTATGCCAACGACTAGGGCTTTGAGAAGGTGGGACGTTCAGAGAAAGAAATAGAGGAGGCATCATCCGGTTGGGGTTACTTCTTCTCTAAGAGAGGAGGTGAAGGCGAAGGGGTGGGACATGCAGAGAAAGAAACAAAGGAAGCATTTGGTTGGTCTTTGTCCAGGTTGTTCTTCTATGAGGAGAGAGAAAGAGAAAGAATCTTGAAAATTCAAGTGAGTAGAGAGAAACTTTTTAAGTAGGAGTTGTGCATTTATTGACCCGTCCTTTTTTTCTACTAGCCGAGCCGAGCTAGGCCAGTCGAGAACTAGTCCTTCTATTTTCCAGTGGGTCCCACTCACAAGACACGTGTCAATATTTGAGTGGCAAATGCACGCCATGTCAATAGATGACATAGCACTCTCATACTATTGAATATTTTATCCCAAAAAAGCATTTCAACACTCGGCCAGGTTGAACAAGACCTCTAAAGGTTCAAGCCCAAGTAAGGCCCATCCAATGACCTAAGTCCTGAAGCGAAATGAGACCTCTTTTCCTTTCCCATTTCATGTGCCTCTCTCGTCCCTAGCAAAAGTATGGTTCCAAGCCTCAAAATAAGAGCTGGCCCAAATCACTTGAATCAATTCGATCCCGGTCAATTCAAGCCAAACCTCGAACTTTTTTTATTACTATTTTTGGCAATCTATGTTTAATTATCTATCAAATTTCAAAACTCTTAATATGCCATTGTTAGGTCACTAAAATTTAATTACTCGAATTTTTTTTAAATAAAAAACACTAAATTGATACACTTCGAATTTAACTAGATATATTCTTTTATCCATGCATGTGGTTGAGGCATATTCCTGATCAACCGGTAAGATCCACTCTTTTAACTTTTTGATGTTTGATCACTAATTTCAATTTTTTTATTTCATTAATTTCAATTTGTTTATTTCAAATTAGTTCAAATTTGTAATTACATCTTTAAATTTCTAAAGTCTTTCAAGCCAATTCAATGAATAAAAAGTCGGCCCAAACGATAAGTAGGACTTGATCCAAGTTATGCCCAAAAAATTATAGACCTTTTGGAACGCAAAAATTTTCTAGATTTCTATTTTCCGAATCTATTCTTTTTGTCATTTTTTTTTTTTTTTGCCAAAGTTTTCCAATTTCATTTGGAAACGAGTTTGATATCCATATCTGTCCGTTCTCAAATGAAAACATAGACTTCAGACTCTCAACTTAAAATGAAAACCCCATCATGGTTTTTTTTTTTTTATTGCAGTTTTTTTCCAAACTTTAATTTCCTAAATCTTTTAGCACCCCTAGTCCGTCAAGTCCCAAAATTTATGACATTGTTCCGTACAATACTGTATAAGAAATCCCATATATAACTGGCCTCTTTCCTTTTCATTTGACAATTTCACCATCCTAACAATAATTTAAAAAAAAAAAAAAAAAAGCCCAAAATCTGAAAGCAAAATGAAAATGCACATCTTCCATCCCCTTCCCTTCCTTTCAATTTGCGGAGAGATTACAAACCCAGACAACAAAAATCACAGCAAAACGGAGAGAACATCCAATCGGAGCAGAAGAACAATCGCGGATCGGACGAATCGTCGAAACCCAGAAGACACAGAGAGCATTGATCACGCGATCTTGGAAGGAACGGAGGGTGCGGCGTCGATGGGCTTCTTCGGCTCCGAATCTAGGGGGTCAGGGCTAGGGTCGGGAGCGATCAGAGGGGCGCGAGCATTGCCGTCGCGGTCGTCGTCGGGGTCGTAATCGGGGTTGAGGGACCGGTCGATGGCTTCCCGGCCGCGTTCGAGGCAAGGCTTGCAAGCGATCTCGATGGCGATCCAACCCAGCACCACTCCCGCGATCGCTATGAGCGCGCTCGTCATCGCCGCCATCTTCGTTGCCCTCCTTCCGCACAGAGAGATGAGAGGGACGGCGAAGAAGACAAACCCCCGCAGACCCAAAGGCAGGCTCGAAACGGTGCGAATAGCGCTTCCGAATCGAATGGGGACCGAAATAGAAGACCCACCGCTCGCAATGACAGCGAGAAAGACGATGCTGGGTCCGATTTCAAGAAGCCGAAATCGTGGTCCCCTCGCACCCTCTTAAAAACCCCCCTCGCCTTTATAGTAAATTACAACATTGCCACGATGGGTGTGAGTCGGAATTCATTCGGACCGAGAGCGTGTCCAAACATGTTGATGTAATGTGGTAAGAAGATGTCAAAACTAGTTTTTCTTTGATCTCTAATTTCGATCCTAATACTACTATAGAATTGCGAAAATTTAGTCCCCCATTATGTCCCGTATGGAGAATTTGTTGACGTATCAGTTGGCATTAAGCAGGCAAAGGGCTCACTCGTGTCTTGCTCGGTGGCTGTGAGGGAGGACCCCATCACCTTGCAAGGGTGCTTGCCCTTCTCGATTGCCACTCGAGGGCCTACTGCCTTTCTAGAAATGCCCGATTCCTATGCGGAAGGTGAATACAATATCAGTGACTTCGCTGTTGGCATAGTGAAGAAGGATTCAGTTATAGACATAAAAGACATAGTTGCTGGTTATGTGCTCATTGGCTTGCCATCAAGTCTCGAGTGGGATGCATTCGAACGGTTTCTCTCTTGTCAGCAGGATTCAGTTTTTATCTTGACCCAGTATGTTCACATGTGCCCTCTTATTCTATGATCTTAATTTGCTAATTTCTTTAACAGAGTTTTGGCCCGAAGTGGTCTTCCCTTGACAGACCAGCTCAGCTTCCTGGTTGAAGCTTTGATGGCTCCTACTGTTATTTATGTCAATCAGGTATCTCTGTCTCTTTCTTTCACTCTTTGATATATTTCCTTAAAAAATATAATTGGAGCATCAAGACTAAAGGAAATTACATGAATCAAGTACCACCCTAATTATAGCATTGCTATTGTTGATGTGCAGGTTCTTTAACCTTATCAAAAAGGGCGGTATCAAAGGAATAGCCCATATTACCCATGGTGGGTTTACCGATAACACACCACGAGTAATCCTAGAAGGCTTTGATGCCACCATTCATGGCGACTCCTGGGTGGTTTCTCCACTATTTAAGTGGATTCAAAAGGTTGGTTTTCCGTTTTGTTCTAGATTGGAACTTTAAATAGCCAATGGTAAAGTGCCTACTCAAGCATTGTATATGATATAGTATAATCTAGTCAAGCTATCGCTGGCTCTTCTTAGTAACTTAGAAGTTTACGTGTGATTTCTTCTCCTCTATTAGGTGGGTCACATAGAAGATTCCGAGATGAGACGGACCTTCAATATGGGCATTGGGATGGTTTTGGTGGTTAGATCTAAAGCTGCCCTTCGGATGCTAGGTCAAAAGAGATAACGGCATATCGCATTGGTTATGTGGTTAACGGCGAAGGGGTGAGGTACTGCTGGGAACAATTCTGTACCCCTCAAAGATATTTTGTATGTTTTCATCGTTGTATTATAGTGAATGAGTTATACAACAATGTAAGGCCTTTTTTTCCCTACTAGATGTGCATGATTGACTTGTGAAAAGATTAAGGAAATTTCTAGTTTTTTTCGGGTCTGAGGAGAATTCTAGTTGTGCTAAATCTTTTCAAAGCAATTTTAATTCTTGAGCTGAATTTTGATCTGCTTTTCGTGACCCTTCCTCATGCGCTAGAGGTGGATTTGCAGCCTTGGGGCTTGAACCCAAAGAGCATGTACAAAACCTGCAAAAGAGTTGCCCATCTCTATTTGCATCGTATGCTTGAGGTGTTCTGGTTGTCTCTTACCAAAGATATCGGTCACATACCAATCAGGCAACTAAGTCATATGGGACTCTGCAATTTTGTGGAAAAAGCTGTGGAAAAGAATTAGTGAAAGTCTTGAGAACTTTGCACTATTTACAAAGTGCCGTGACTCTTTTACAAAAACGCATTGACAAAAATCGAATGTGGCTTGAAAATCATAAATACTGAATGGAAATTAGTCGCGCTTCGGTTTAGGATCTCATTGTACTGAAGGTATGAAATTTGCCTTTGCAGCTTCATTTGTTCATAGAATTTAGCTATGAACTCCTCTGCTCTGGTGTCAATTCCTTGCTCTTCCTCGATTTCTGTTCTTCCATCCTCCCCCTCCTCATCAAAACGAGTTTTCTCTTCGCCTCCATTTTCGAGGAAGCTCTTCATAGCATCTTACCCGTGGCATAGTCGGTCGACGTCGTCATCAAACGAAGGGGTTGAAAGCATTGGTTTTTAAATCAAAGTGTAAGGGGAAAGTTGAGGATGCATTTTGTAACTTTTCCTATCTTTCTTCCTGCATACTTTTATACTCAATTACTCATTAGAGTTCTTATTAGCAGCTAGAAAAACTTACTTCCTACTTCATTCCTTCTAAATGACGTTCTCTATTATAAATAATGTCATGGTTGTATAATGTAAGCCATCTTGGAAAACTCCACCAGTTTGCAAGGTAAAATAAAACCACGTGATTCACTCATATTAGGTCCTAAACTCATCCGATCGTAGTAAATTGTTTGTCCATTTTGTAGAATCATGAAATTCATTTACCTATTGCCTCATGTAAGCTGGGTTTTAAGGCAAAAGCTGGACGATGAAAGAGCTACACATGTCAAACGTATAATTAGGTTAATTGAATAATTTATGATGGTGATTTCATATTGCAAATATTGAAAATGGAGAGCTATAGATATTTTAATTAAATTTTTCTTAGAAAATAATAAAGGTATTTGTCTTTTTGGGACATTTTGCTGAATTATAGCGCTGCCTCATGTTATAGTATAGACGAAACCTACCACCTGCAGAAGAAAAGCCCAAGATGGTGAGGCCCAAGAAATATCAGCATAACTTTAAGCAATCAACTATTTGAGTCTTGCCTTCAGTGTTTACCAACTATATATTCAGATTGGAAGTAGAGATGATGCGGAAATTCACGATGCTGATTACAAGAGGTCTATGATTTGTAGCAATCAAAAGTTTCAAAAGATAAGGAGCTTGGTTAAATGCTTTTATCATGACACTTTAGTAAAAGTCAACCCCAGCGGGCCCTATCTTTTCCGAGTGAGGTTTACAGAGTTGAAGGGCAGTAAGGACAACTGTGATTGATGAAGCTAATATTACTTGGAATTCTTCCGAAATTGAAAATGATTGAGGTGCTTTTACAAGTTTGGGATACAATGAATCTTTCATAATAGTAATTCTGTTTTTTTTTTTTTTTTTTTTTTTTTTTTTTAGTCAGAATAATAGTAGTTGAAGTGATCAGCCTTTTCCCATTTTGCTAAAACTGGGCGAGAAAATGTCCGTCTTGCAAATTCGTAGAAATTTTACTTTGGAGAGAGATGCATGCTGGACGTAAAATTTGTTGTCGTCTTGCAAAACTACGACAAGCTTTCTGTATCATTGTAATGATCGCTGTTTTTTGTGTTTAGCTGAAGCGGATTTGGCAAATTTCATGTTGCCTCATTTGTCATGAGGCATGGTAATTCTCGATCAAAAAATGAATTGGATCATGGAAATCGCTCCCTGCCTGATTTGTCACTGCATAGAATACAGACTTATATATTTGGTATGAAAAAAATCTTTCATAATAGTTGTTTCAGTGATCAGCCTTTTCCTTTTCATGTGAAAATGGGTCATAACATGTCTGTCTTGCAAATTTATAGGTGAAATTGATCTAACTGGAAGATGGTCGCCCACTTCTGTTATGTTATCTTTCGTTTTTTCTCTCACCAAATGTATTGTCTTTTCTTGATAGAGAGGAATTCTTACTTTGGAGAGAAGTGCACAAGGCCCCCAAGACTATCTCTGAGATCCAAAATTCTTGATGTAAATGCTATGGATTCTTGCCTTGTGCACTTCTCTCCAAAGTAAGAATTCCTCTGATTCATATAGTCTTGGAGAATTTTCCACAATTCTAAGAGCCATTCAGTAAAAGCTATGGATTCTTGCCTTCTAAGTTTTAGTACACACAGCATGAATCTTGATGTAAATGCTATCCATTGGACTCCTTATTTTGTAACTCTAGGATAATACAGAATATACCATTCAGTGCATTTGACATCGATAGATATACCATTTTGCTTTAAGTACTCTTATGTTGTATTATCCTAGAGTTACAAGGCTCTGTTCCCTTGGATCCATAAAAAATTTTATTCACTAAAAATCTTTCCTGTGATGAGTCTTGCAGAAGGAATAGTTTGCTTCTTGGCATGGATGATTTATTTGTGAGAAAAATGTTTTATTGTCTACCTGCTCTTTGTGTAATTGATGCTAGAAGAACTTCTGGCAATTGTTTTTCCAAATCATATAAACACTTCAGTGTAGGGGAATAGAAGTTGCTCGAACAAGCATAAATGGCGATGAATTATGTATGTCTTTTGAAATACTGGCAATCGCATGTCATTTAGAAGTGACCTGTGCTGTACCTTAGATTTTTAGGTCCTTCTGATAGCTATGCAAGATGAGTTGCCAGCATTGGTTAGTAGTGGGCACCCAGTGAATGAGTGTGGAGTAAGTGGAGAACGGGCTAAGAGCATGTTGCTAGCATAGAGAAGAGGATGATTGGAAACAAAGTAACATTTTTAATTCTGAAACCTTACTTGAAATTGTTCATTAATATGATGGGTCTGTGCAAAATGGATGCATAAATGATAGGCATTAATTATTCGTGCATATACGTCTGATGTGTTCAGATCAATGGCTTCAGCCACAAAGAGCATAGTTGCCGAGCTGAACAAAGGTGAAATGCTCAATGGCGACAACTATAAAATCTAGCACATGAAAATATGTACTGGAAGAGCAAGAGGCACTAGAAGCTCTTAACCTGACCATGGTAGAACCTGAAGAAGGAAACATTGCACAGTACAAGAGAGATAAGAAAGCATTTGCTGCATGGAAAAGAAAGAACTCTCTTGCTCGCATTACGTTGCTGAGCAGCATGGAAAATGACGTCATGCGAGAGTTTAGACGTTTTGACAATGCCAAGGAAACGTGAGAAGCATTGGTAGCAAGATTTGGTCATACTTCGGTGACCAGACTAAAGTAGCTCACTATTAGGTTTGACTCTTATAAAAACCTCATGGTCAGATCATGAAACAACATCTTAGAAAGATGTCAAACATGATTAATGAGCTGAAAGATGCTGGCCATCTCCTCACTGATGAGCAGCAAGTGCAAACAGTGATTCATTCATTGCCTCAAAGTTGGGAGTATATGAAGGTGCACCTAACTCATAATGAAAATATTAAAACCTTTGAGGATGCAATGCGTCATCTTGAGCTGGAAGAGGACCGTCTCTTGGTGACTAAGTCGAAAGCTGAAATCTATCATGCTGGTTCTAGCTCACATGGAGCTTCGAACTCCAAGCGTAAACGTCCTAACTGGTTTGATAAAGGGAAAGGCAAGGAAGCAGGTCCTTCAAGAAAGAAACCTAAGTTTAACCAACATGAAAGAGGAAAGCGTCCTCGAATGAAGAAGCTTACAAGGGTAAAGTATTACAATTGTGACAAGAAGGGTCACTATGCTCGCGACTATCGTGAGCCAAAAAAGGTATACACCCCTTGTGCTTTTAAGAACTTTGTCTATGTATCAAGTTATGTATTCTTGACTGAGTCTAATCCTTTGTGGACTATAGAATCAGGAGTGACAAACCATGTAGTGAAGGATAGAGGATCCTTCGTGGAATTCTGACGAGTACCAACTGGAACTAAGTGGGTCTATATGGGAAACAACTCCAGAGCTAAAGTGAAAGGAATTGGTACTTGCCAACTGAACATGCGTAGTAGACGCACTTTGTTCCTACATGATGTATTGTACGCTCTAGAGATTCGTCGGAATTTAATGTATGTTTTAGTGTTGGTCAAACTAGGTTTTAATATGAACTTCCATAATAGAGGTGTGGATTTGTTTTTGGATACAAATTACTATGGTTGTAGTTATTTTATGGATGGTTTTATTGTATTAGATATTGACTATGTTAATGCAAATGTTTGTTATTCCCTTCTCACGTCTCCTAATTCATATAATAATTATGTGAATGTGTGGCATACTAGACTTAGTCATATTGGCCAACAATGTATGAATACACTAGCCAAAGAGGGCTTATTGGGCAACATTGAAAAAGTCAATTTGTCCATATATGAGCATTGCTTAGTAGGGAAAACGACAAGGAAACCATTTGGAAAAGATAAAAGAGTTGAATTTCCTCTGCATTTAATCCATTCTGACGTCTGTGGTCCAATGAATATGAGATGAAGGCATGGGGTTGTTTATTTCATCACTTTTATAGATAATTATACTCGATTCGGATATGTCTATTTGATTTCTCATAAATCTGAAGTACTAAGTTGTTTCAAAAGATTTATGAACTTGGTAGAAAATCAATTAGACAAGCAAATAAAAGTATTAAGATCCGATCGAGATCGAGAATATTTATCTGATGAGTTCAGAAAATTATATGATGAAAAATGAATAGAAAAATAGTTGTCTATTCTATATACTCCTCAACAAAATGGTGTTGTGGAAAAAAGAAATAGAACCCTACTAAAAATAGTTAGGTCCATGATGGCACATGCTAACTTACATATCACTTTTTGGAGTGATGCGTTGTTAAATGCTGCTTATATAATTAATCGGGTGCCTTCCAAATTAGTTACTTCCACTTCATATGAGTTATTGACATGTAGAAAACTGGATTTAAGTTTTCTTAAGCCATGAGGTTGTGCTGCCTATACTCATGAGTCCTCTCACAAGTTTGGGAAATTAGGTCCTAGAGGAAAGAAGAGTATTTTCATAAGATACTCCGAACACTCGAAATGATATGTGTTCATAAGTGAGCAGGAAAGTGGGAGTATAACTGAATTTGAATCATGAGATGTGACATTCTTAGAGGATGAATTTCCTAAGAATGGCGAAATAGGGGAAGATTACTCCCTATTTGAAACCTTGGATAAAGATAATGATATTAATGGAGTTCGTCCAAGTGGGAGTAATATAAGAAGTGATGAATTGAATTCAACTCATTCTCAATTACGACCGCATGATGAGACGACATCATCATTATCTAATCCTAGTGGGAGCATAAACGAGAATGACGTGCAAAGTGTACAATCTCCCATACGACGAACAAGTCACCAAAGTATTCCCCGTCGACGTTTTGACATTGAAGGGGAAACTTTTATGATTGTTCCACAAGATGAGGATGAGCCAAGAAATATTAATGAGGCTCTAAATTGCCCTAGTAAGGAAAAATTGATTCATGCAATGGAAGAGAAGATTGAGTCAATGAAGTCAAACCAAGTTTGGGAACTGGTTGATCTTCCAAAAGGACGCAAAGTTATTGGGAACAAGTGGGTTCTCAAAATAAAGCGAAAAGCTGATGGCTTGATAGAAAAGCATAAGGTTCGCCTTGTGGCGAAGGGGTATAATCAACAGGAAGGAATTGATTATGAAGAAATATTTTTTCCTGTAGTAAGATTTACCTCGATTCGCATTATTCTGGCAATAGTGGCTAGTATGGATCTTGAATTATATCAAATGGATGTAAAAACTGCTTTCATCAATGAAGAATTAGAGAAATAAATATATATGGAACAACCTGCTGGTTTCATTAAAGAAGGCCAAGAAGGAAAGGTATGTTGACTTTTAAGATCGATATACGGCCTTAAGCAGTCATTGCGACAATGATATATACGTTTTCATAATACCATAATGGCATATGATTTTACAATGATTGATGAGGATCATTATGTATATATCAAAAGATCCAAGAATCAATTTGTGATTATATCATTATATGTTGATGATATACTAATTGTCGGAAGCAATATGGAGTTAGTTAATACTATCAAGAGTTGGTTGTTTTCTAACTTTGAGATGAAAGATATGGGTGAGGCTGCATACATTCTTGGAGTTAAGATTTCAAAAGATCGTTCAAAGAGATCGTTATCTCTTTCGTAAGAAACATATATAAATAAGGTTCTTGAACGATTTTGTATCCAAGATTGTAAACCCATAGACAGTCCTATTGCAAAAGGTGAAGGATTGAGCCATAGACTATGTCCAAGGACTCCACAAGAGAAGGAACAAATGAAACATGTTCCATATGCTAGTGCTGTTGGGAGCTTAATGTACGCTATGATGGGTACAAGACCTAACATATGTTTTGCAGTTGGAATGGTGAGTAGATACCAATCCAATCCAAGTCAAGCACATTGGAAAGCCGTTAAGAGAATACTGAGGTATCTGAAGGGAACCACTGATTACAAGTTAAATTACCAAGGAAAAGATCTACGACTTGAAGGTTATTCAGATGTTGATTGGGGAGGAGATTTAGATGAAAGAAAATCTACCTCTGGATTTGTTTTCTTACTGAACAATGGCGCCATATCATGGAGCAGTAAGAAGCAAACGTGTATAGCCTTGTCCACGATGAAAGCTGAGTTCGTGGCATTATCAATAGTAGTACAAAAAGGAGTTTAGCTTAAGAGATTTTTGGATCATTTTGGTGTTATTGAGAAAGCTGCAAATCCATTATTGATTAACTGTGATAGCCAAGCAGCTATAGCGTACACCAAAGATCCAAAATATCATGGCAAGACCAAACATATAGATACCAAGTATAACTTTGTCAAAGATATGGTTGCACGAAAGGATATGAACTTACAGTACATATCTATGCATAGAATTGTAGCAGATCCTATGACAAAGCTAATACCTAGAGATGTGTTTTGTGGTCATATAAAATCTCTAGGATTGCGTAGAGTCTGATGTACTGGATTGTAATTTCCCTAAGTGGTTCACATTTATGAACTTGTATTTTTCATTATTAATGTCTATGAATTTTTGTTTGATCTTTATACATCTTAATGCTCAATGCATTACTTTAAGTTGAGAAAGTATGTCGGACAGATATAAGATTGGCCCACTCACACAAGTAATCGCCTCTATTTACTATGTGATAAATAGAGATGAGACTGTTTTTAAGCTTATTATCTAGGTGATAATCGAGAGCTCAAGCTTAAAATATATTTATCGCCTTAACTGGGTGTTAAGATGATGATATAATATTTACTATGTCCGAAAGTAAAATAACTCACATATTTTATTTTATCTGTCTATGATGCCAAATGTGAGTTCTGATGAATTTTGTGAATGAGTAGATACGTGAACTCAAGTTAAACATTGGGTATATCTAAACTATTATCTATACAGTATTGAAGGTGTAGACATACACTCCATGGGAAATGAGTTAATACCGTAATACGTATTTCATACTATGTATGCATGTGACGACCAATAAGAGTGACAAAAATTTGATTTCAACTTTTATGCCGTGTGAGACTCTTGAGGAAAAGAGTTTCTCAATTTTAGTGTCATCATGCCTCTTACTTATTCTCAAGATTTCTATTTAGTGTTTGCTATCTTAGGATGTTGCCAATGGTCATGAGTTGATTCGATCTAATGGAACATTTCTAGAAAAGCAAGCTGAACTGAAATTGAGAGTTTGAAGGAAAGAAGAAGATCGAATATGAAAAGTCACATTGTAGTTTTTGTATTCACTTAATTGACCAATTATGACTGTCTTTGGGATAATCATAATTGTGAATAGAATATATATATTACTTAAAAGAGATCAAGAGAGATATAAATGTGATTGATCGATTTAGAGTACTACATACTAAATCTACTCAAAGTGTGATGCTCATTATGAGCTGCTATACATTCCTAACAGATATATAGCAACGAGCTCTCAAAGTATGTTGGCCGCACGGATTATTCACTGGTATGAATGTTGAAGAGAGGTAAAGAGAATGCTGTTCGGTCCACCATATGCGAGTGGGAGATGATGGTTTTTTATGATGGACTTAAGGCCCGTCTGCCTATGTTGGGCCTAAAAGCCCGACCCACAAGATAATGGCCCATAGATAGAGGGATATGATGAAGGGACACGTTTGTTTTTGGAGGGAACGTATATAAGGGGGGAAATAAAGAGGGAGGAACGTACCTTTTGGCATAACGTACGTCTCTCCTCCCTCTCTCCCTCAAAAACACTCCAAAAGAAAAATAGTAAGCACAAGGTGATGCTCTCTTCCCTTCAAGGCAAAATTCGCGCCTTCGGATCGAACGGGACCAATTTCTCTTCCTCATATTAGCGTCGGTGTTTAATCTGTGGCTAACAAAGTACATTCAATTCTGTGATGTGTCTTAGGATCGGTGATGCATGTGTTTTTTCCCGGCTCGTCTTCCGCACAAGTTTAGTAGTTCGATTTAGTATCAAATCCGGTTTCAGGGAATTCGACAATCCCAACAACTATGTTGGTAAGGTAATGCAGCTATTACCTCTTCGGATATTTCAGGCTGGAATTGAAATTGCTAAGCTCTTCTTTAACCAAAGAGCAATGGTACGTATCTCCTGTGGACTTTCCAGAGTTTAATGACTGTTGTGCCACGGTGCTTATCTCTTAATGATATTGATGTAATTGATTAAGACGAATAGCTGCAAACAGCAAAAAAAAAAAAAAAAAAAATTCTCGGATATTTGTCCTTATAACCACTTTACATAAATGCGTGCATGTGGATATCTTAATCGTTCATTTTAAATGACATTTGAAACAAGGGTCAAGGGAATGAGCTACGGTATGTGCATCATTAGGTGCTTATGCATAGAAAGAAAGTGGGTGGTTATTTATAAAATAGGTGGTTATGGGAGATCTATTATTTATCTATTATGCAATGGAAGGACATTTTAGGAATTCTAAGCTGAGACGGTGGTGAGTTTTCTCTTAGTGACATAGATAGATTTTCCAGAAGTTGACTGCCCTGAACATTCTCCTATTGTTGGTGATTTTGTTTCTTTGATTTTCAAAAACTTTTTTCTTTTATGGATGGAAACTTCATCTAGTGCAGTACCATTGCAGCACTCTGGTAGTATACCATTCAGTCCTAGTTTCACATAAACTTAACTCCATAAGTTTTGCGTCGTAGTCCAAATCATCTCTTTACTTCTCGTTCCATCTCATTATGTCATCCTTAAGAAACTCCTAAAGAAAAATCTTGAAAGAAAACGTTCTTAAGTGCTTTTCCAAGTTAGAATTTAAAATGAACATAAAAGAAAGTGCATCGTTTTTTTTTCCAGAAAGTTTGAATGGCTTTCTTTATTCTGAAATTGCTTTTCCGTGCATTGGCATGTGCATCATATATCAAGAACCTCCATGGAGGATAGTTTGAACAAGTGACTTTGACAAAATATTAGTGAGTGTTGAATATGCCAAGTGAAAGCACTTAGGATGACAAAAGGCAAGCCATGCCTAAATACGTCCCTAAGACACTTTGAGAGTGGAGTGAAAAAGAAAACCATGTCTTAGGACAGAAGATTTATTCACATGGAATGCATGGACCGAAATGACAAAGGGCATTTCATTCCTCCACCCTAAACACTAAGAATGACCCTTGCTAGCCATTTTGAACCTGAAAGATCTTTAAATAGCCTGTCTAGAGCCACCTCACACTGGGGCAAATGGAGAGACTAAGGTTGAAAACATTTGGAGAAAAGGACTAAGAAAGATCTTATTACTTGCACTTGCATCAATCTTGTTGTAGTGACTTCAAGTGAATTCTCATGAAAGCTTGAGACATCCAAAAGGGAAGAAGAGCATTCATTTATCTACCCATTATCCTTTGTATAGCCAGCTTGGGCCTTAATATTCATTTTTGAACTCAATTGTTGATTGTCTCCCTACACTAGTGCAAGGCATATGATTTACCAAGAATATTGGTACCAATAGAAAAAAAATCTCGAGGATTAAGAAGTCAATAAAAAATAAAAAATAAAAAAACTAGAAGGGCATGAAAAAATAGTGTAAGGCCTGTGCCCACAAAAAAAAAAAAAAAAAAGATCAGATCAAGGGTAAAATTCTTATATTAAAAAGAATTGGGTCGAAAGCAAAAACAATTAGAAGAGAGCAAAGCTCCTGTGTTTCAAATGAAATGATTGATCGTTGGACCCTCGAGTCAAACTAATATCAAGAGTCAAAAGATTGTGAATTAGTTGGTGATGATGCCAAGATAATCACCACTCTCGAAACCCGTTGAAGAACTTTTGAGCCTTATAAAACTTCCATTTCCTACCCAACGACGACCTGAATTACAATCCTCAGAAAGTCTCTTGTATTTTAGGATGGTTTGAGCAAAGGTGAGGATTTCACAGAGAAGAAAGCTACTGCTTGAAAGAGTGCAAGTAATAATTTTTATCTTTGAGATTCTTGACTTGTAAACCTGACGAAGATATAAATTAATGAATATTTCTTTTTGGCCTCAAAATGACTATCTTTTGTGTAAGCCGATGACCAAGTCAACATTGCAGTCCTATGAAAACACCTTTCGGATCAATCACAATTGCAAATATTTTTAAAAGCCTTTGACACAGGTTGTGTGAGGTATTTTGAGTGTTTAAAGTTGATTACCCACATCAAAGGAGGGGATCAAAAGCCTTTCCTTCAAGAGATTGCGGGAAGTCCATTCTAAGGCACTTCCAGTTGGCATCTTTAACAAACTCTTTGAATGAGTCGAGATTATCTTGTTGATAATTCTCCTCCAATGGAATTTGATAATTGATGATATTATCAATATTGGTTGGTAATTTCGTAATAATAAATGGCATTCAGATTTTCCTGGATTTTTTTGTGCCGAAGTATGATTTTCTCCTTGTTGAAAGTTTAGAAGTACTGTCTTCTTATATTAAGTACCACTGAACTCTGATAGCAGCAGGGTGTCCTGGATTATTTCTTATAATAAACGAGCTCGATAAATTTGAATATGACCATGTATAACACTTCTGAGTTCTAGTCCTTCTTCTTAAATGAGATGGCAATATGTCATTTCCGCATTGCTGCATTAAAAACATGTTGTCTGGAATAACTTCTTGTACATAATCTACATCGTCTATTTATCCTTTGCTGCCTGAAGATGTTGAGGTTGTTGCCAATCATTGGCAATCGTTCGAGCTTTGAGCCGTGATTTTAGTTGCATGTTGCATTTTATAGCAGCTTCGTTATTGAGCTCTTTTTTTACCAGGAAAAGGAAAAGAATTTATGGCCCTTCTAAATTATTCACGTTAAGAAGGGTGGGAGTTATTGATTAGGGGCCAGTTGTCCTAAATTCAACTTGTAGTATGGATTTTATTGTTTCTACAATTTTATTTATTGGGCTGTGAAACTTTTTCGCCATTCTTGGCACCAAGTACATTCTTTTGACAGCCTTATCATTATGTTACAATTCCTTGCATCTAAATGTTTGCTGAGTGGTCACTTTAGAACTGTTTTAAGCCAAGAAGGTGATCTCTATGGTTCAGCTCCTGTTTCTGTGATTGATGTCTATGATGGGAAGATCGGTAGTTTATGTAAACTAGTTGATTCTAAGGTGAAGTCAAATCCCTGTTTGGTAATCTCTTTTTTTCATGCGAGCTGCTACGATGATACCTACCCCTCTTACTGCTATTGAAGGACAGCTTGGGATTTGGAGGCAAAATCCGTACCCTCCTGAGGTTATACAGCCATTATTAGTTGACCAATCTTTCACCCTTGGTAGCGTATGCGTTGTGGCCTTATTAATTCCTAGTTCATTGAATGAGAATATGAATCCCGTAACTTCAAATGTTTCCTCATCCACGTACCACCTGGATGTCGTTGCACGTAAGCTTGGTCCCATGCCCTACTTAGAAAAACAAAGGAAAGGGAGGAAGGAAGGTGGGGGGGGGGGGTGTGGTGGTTGGTGGGGGTGGCCATGGCTTGTTTCTTGAAATATTGTCCTTTGATAATTCTTGGTGTACTGTAGTTTTATATTTTCTTCTGGACAGTCCTATTTTCTCCTGCCCCCTGCTGCTGCCCTTCTGTTCATTTGCAGGTTCGCGCGCGAAGACAGGCAGGAGGAGGAAGACAGCTAGGGCGCGGGCCGGGCCTAGCGCGGGGGAAAGGAGCTGGGCTGAAGGGAAGGAGACCTCCACCAGCTCGCTCCTCTCTCCCTTTTCCTCCTGTTCCCTCTCGTTTCTCTCCCCGGTTCTGTTCTTCCCCCACCTCCCCTCTTTCTCTCTGGCTGCGGCGGCGGGCTGCCCCCCGACCGAAAGGTCGGATCTGGCCCGAACCGGTCTCTCTCGCCCTCTTTCTTTCTTTTCCTTTTTTTAATTAATTAATTTAATTTTTTATTTTTTTAAATATGTATTTGGAAACACAAATTAGGTGTCAACATGTTATCATCAAAATCTTCAAAAAGGTAGCTCGGATATACATACATAGATACATACATACATACATACATACATACATACATACAAACATGTAAGTGCGTAAAGTTCGCGCACGGGGTTGAATGATGTGCTACTCTCCCATGTGAATTTTGCCAAGAAACTTTAATTTTTTATGACTTAAAAATCTCTAATGCTGGAAAATCTCTAATTCTTAATTGATGTATAAAAAGCAATAGATTCATGCATACTGTGGTAATTGACATTTGAAAGTGATCGACCATATATATAATATCCAAGGCAAGTTAAATGTTATTTTATTCTCACATCTCCTATTTTGAATTTTAAGTTATATCACATGAAAATAGTTATTACTAAAATGAGAATAAATTCCTACATAAAGGTTTTACTATATGATAATTATTTACCACTATAAATGAGGCTCGTCATACAATACGACCGGTAATTAATCAAATAAAAAATGCTTTTCTTATCAATAGCAATTTATCACAGAGAATGAATTTTTTTTATTCATTAATTTATTTAAATAATACAAATTATCACTTTTTTTATTTTTTTTCTAAATTATTCAGTCTTTGTGAAACAAACTCGAAGTACAGAAGTACAAATTTTTCCTGGTGATCAGGAAAGTAATTGACATAATATAATGCCCTCGGAAGAGCCAAAAGACATTCTCGGAGAGTTAAAATAGTTCACAAGGTGAACCTGTCCATTGATATATACTGTATCACTATTTTATTCTCTAATAAATAAAAGCATCATACTGAGCAAAAGTCTATGTTCTCATTACATCAATACTAACTGGAATCAAAACAGATCCTCCGACGATAAATTTCCCAGTTATGTTGAACCAGCATTAAGCGATGAGTGAAAAGCGAACTCAGGCTTCGCTAACTTGAAGCTATAAGAAAAAGGTAACCTTGAATTTGAGTAGCATGAACAGGCTTCTCATGTTTCGTCTGTCATAGGCGAGGCCAATAACTAGTCCAACGCATAGGCCAGTTCCATATCCTATGACAACTGCTTGCCAACTAAGACCGGGCAAAAACCTTGAATCTTTATCTTCTTTAGTTGGTGGCGATGAGGCCGGATCTCTGCATTCCTTTGATAATGGACTCCCACAAAGCCCCGAATTCTCCAAATATGAAGTATTGAGGAACGTATTGAATTGCCCTCCTTTTGGTATAGGTCCTGAAAGCAAGTTATAGGACACATTGAACAGGGCGAGGAAATTGAGCTGAGTCAGCTGCTGCGAGATTCGCCCTGTCAGCTTGTTCTGAAACAGATCCAGCGATTCGAGTACTTCGATGATCCCCAATGAAGATGGGATTTGACCTGTGAGCACATTGTGAGAGAGATTAAGTGCGTGAAGTCCTATGAGATTCCCGATGGTTTCAGGAATCTCTCCTTCAAATTGGTTTGCGGACAAATCAATGGCCGTCAAAACATCCAAAATCTTCATGTATACCATTTGTATGCCCTTGTTGTTCATCGACAAGGAGTAGTCATAATCGCCATAGTACGTGTATATGGGCACGGTGGTGGGCATGAGACTTTGCTGCATATATGCAAGTAGTTTTTTGTCAGATAATTTCATGGCTTCCCAAAGTTGGAAGCATTCAGATGGTAACCCTCCTGTAAACTGGTTGTGCGAGAGATCAATGATACGGAGCTTAGGGAAATCAGACTTGGTTTTAGGCTTTCCAATTGGACCGTGGAATGCATTTGATCGCAGGATGAGAATGCTCAATCTAGGACTAGTTCCCAACCAAGAAGGGAAAGTATCATTGACCAGATTGTCTCCGAGATCCAGAAACTCCAGCATTTCGCAACTTGCTAATGATCTGGGTACCTGCCCCTCGAGTCTATTTTGACTCAGATCAACCATCTTTAGCCTTCTTGCATTCGTCCAATTTCGAGGAATGGGACCCTGAAAGTTGTTGCTCCTAAGATTCAGTATTGAAAGAGAACCACTGATGTTGCCCAGACACGTTGGAAGCATGCCGCTTAATCTGTTATAAGACAAATCAAGTGCAACTAGGGATTTCAAGTTGCAGATCATTGGCGGTACCTCCCCCATAAATTTGTTGTTTGAGAGTAAAAAGTAGAGGCTGGATGCAGGTGGAATCAGGACCGGCCCTCGAAACATATTAAATCTGAGGTCTATAGTGTGCAGCCTAGTCCAAGGGAAGAACTTTGATTGTTGTTCAAATTCCGTGAGACGATTATGAGAAATATTCAGATACTGTAGGGTTCCTCTACTTATGCTTAAGAACCATCGAGGCACCTGACCACTTATGCCATTGTACGATAAGTCCATCCACTCTAGCTTGTCTTGGCTCCGTAAAAAATTGGGGAACCTGTTTAAGTGGCACTTCGACAATCCCAAGACAGTCAGCTTGCTCAGTGTAGCATTGGCACTATTGTGCAAGAGCATGATATTGTTGCCCGAAAGATGCAGGATGCTCAGTTGTTTGAGGTGAGTGAGTGTGTCTAAGGACAGCGTTCCATTCAACATATTCGAGTAAAGGTTAAGATACCTGAGATTTACAAGTCTGGAAAGCGAGGTTGGGATTGGACCTTCCAAATCATTGTATAAGAGTTGCAACCCGGTCAAGTGTGTCAAATTCATCAGCCATGGCGGAATGTGACCCCGTAAATGACAGAAGCCTAAGCCTAAGTAAGAAATTCGGCTTAGATTTGCAAAAGAAGATGGAATTTCGCCATTTAGGGCGATAGCACTGAGATCCAAAGTAGTTAGTCTAGATAGCCTCCCTATCCATTGGAAGCTCCCACTGGTAAAGTTATTGGTGTCAAGGTTCAAATAAGTGAGCTCGGTGAGGTTTTCCAAAGAAGGGATTCGGCCACTCAGGGTATTGTTTGAGAGGTCTAGGACCAACAGGTGAGTGAGATTGGTAATCGAAGATGGAACAGAGCCTGAGAAACGGCAATCTTTGATGGATAGCTCACCTAAAAGGTTCAGAGCTCCAATCGAGCCCGGCAACTGGCCTGAAAGACTAGTTCCTGTTACCTTCAAAGACCGGAGTGGACTTCCGCTAGGGAATTCAGGGAAATGGCCTGTGAGGTCCTGGTTATATCGGGCATCGAGAAAATGCAAATTCGGTAGATGAAAAACCCTCTCCGAGAGATCCCCATGTAACCCACAATCTGTCAGAAGGAGTGATCTCAAAGAAGACAAGTTTGCCATTGTATGAGGAATCGCAGAATTTATGGTGAGCCAACCAAGGTGAAGTTCCTCTAGTCTACTCAGGTTCTGAATTAGGCTCTTGAAGACAGGACCACTCAATTCCGACGGATGTTCAACAGACGAGACATTGTCCACGGACAAATCAAGAGACCTCAAGTTTGAGAGCATGGATATCTCTCGTGGGATTTGCCCCGAGAAGAAAGATTTTGAGAAGTTGAGGTACTTCAGCTTTGTCAAACGGGCAAGCGAGGATGGGATTTCGGAGAAATTGAAGTGGTTCTTAGCTAGTTTAAGTTCTTGGAGGTGCACAAGGCTGAAGAGAGTGCTGTTTGGACTGAGAGAACCAAAGAGGCAACCGGAACTGAGATCAAGGCCAACCACATGGCCAGTATCCTCGTCACAGTGGACACCACCCCACGAGCAGCAATCTCTACTCTCCTCTGAGCCCCATGATTCTACTCTCGAGAAGTCACAAAATTCAGAAGTTTCAATAGCAAAGCTTTGCTTGAACTGCAACAAGGCTAGCTTCTCATGATCACCGCACAGTGGATGCTCGGCAGGAGGAGATGAATTCGCCATCATCAGTAGTGGGGATAGGGACAGCAAAAGCATGAAGAGGCATTTTGAAGAAGGGGCCATGTAAATATCTTCCTCGTTGCTTAGTGCGAATTGGAAAGATTTGAGAACTTCAAGTGGAAGAGAGCCAAGGTGGATTCTTTCTATATTTACATGTAGGGGACGCAGCAAACTCCTTTTCGAATTCAGGGATGCAGAAGTAGATTTCATGCCTTCGCAGGAGATGTGACCCCCCAAGTCTCTCCAGGGGCACATTGGAGGGTAATGCTACTAATAGAATAAGAATAGCCACAATTTTCTCGTTGCCTTAGTCATCAAGGTACTCAAAGATATAGAATACTTGTCAAAGAGAATCGAAGCACATCGAATCTGAACGTGTGCAAGCTCGGATTTACCATCTATCGATAGAGGCTCACTTCGTAATGCTTTCAAGACTCTTATCTGCAGATGTCATTTGACATCGTGACTCCCGGATCTGTCAATAGCTCCGACTTTCAGGACTCTTCCCTTAATTTCCTGGACAATTCCTTCTGGGCGATGTCAATCACTAATGTGATGACTTGGTCCTAGGAAGATTGTAACAGCACGCACATGTCTAGGCCTCGAACATTAAGCCAACCCGTGGGGTCCAAATCTCGAATTTGATAATATTTTACTCAATCATATCACTCAAATATTCATGCAGGATATTTCTAGAAGTGCGCCAAAGCAGTGCTGCAATAGCCAGCTGGTCTGTTGTGCATAATGCAAAGTCTCAATAACGCGTCCACTCAATTTTGCTATAGTCGAATTTTCCTTGTTCACAATTGTTAATCTGATCAGAAATATGGAGGCCATAAAAATTTGTATACTTTACACTTTGATTAAATACAATACATATCAACTTTTTAAGGAGGGGTCCTGTTAACATTTTACTTGCTGCTGAGCAAATATTCACTCTTTAAAATACAAAATAAAAATCATATATATGTTTATTTTATGAAAATTACCAAAAAAAAATCCTAATCCTAACGCAACTATATCAATTCATTCATAATTTTTTTTTTGGCCAATTTAGTCTTAAACCTTTTGCAATTTTGCTAATTCAGTTTATTAGGTCAATTTTGGCCGGCCAACGTTGACATAGACGATGGCCAATTTATGACTTTTTTTATAATTCTCCCATTATTGTTGGACCCCCAACTCTACAAGTATAGGTGCAATGGCAAGGTAGTCTTTTCATCCAAATGACGTAGTCTCAAACATAACCATCAATAATCTGTTATCGAAATATATATATATATATGAGATTTTGTGAAACTATTGACAACTATTTAAAATTTTAAACTTTTAGATGAAAGCACGGTTTTTTTTTTTTGGGGGGTCGGTGATGAAAGCGCGGTTTAATATTTAATTATTCGATCAATTTTCATATTAGTTATTCTCAATCACCTCTAAAGATCAATCGACATATATTCACATTTGACAATAAGACTAGTGAAATGGACCCAGATCCAGGCTGAAATAAGCAAAGACAGAGCAGGCAACGTCTCGGGGCATCACAATAGGTCAATTCAATGGTGTAATGAGAGGATCAAACACAAATGTATTATTCTGAACATGTAAGAGGGAACCAAACGTCG
Source organism: Eucalyptus shirleyi (assembly GCA_017140165.1). Taxonomy (NCBI): domain Eukaryota; kingdom Viridiplantae; phylum Streptophyta; class Magnoliopsida; order Myrtales; family Myrtaceae; genus Eucalyptus; species Eucalyptus shirleyi. The sequence goes on from CM029446.1 coordinate 27,205,853, forward strand.
ATTTGCGAGAATTTTACTCAAATTCACACGTAGGTTTCACTCAAAAAATTGTCAAATAGTTTGGAAGGCTTTATGAATACTAGGGCTAGTAATTTAGCTGGTCAAGAGGTATGTGGTGGTGCAATTCTGGCTTCAGCTGGATATACATGAAGTCCCAAGAACTTTTCCATGACAACGTATTCTTGAAGTTATTTTACAGGTACTTAGGAAAAGCAAAGTTTTCTTCGCCAAAAGCAAATTTAGCACAGTTCTAGCCTAAATGCTGAAGTAGCTTAGTAAGTATTTTCTCACTTTTGCTAAGTTAAGGAAAAAAGCTTCTAGAGTAATGGGAAACTTGCATCGTTCATCTTTGCAACTCCTAAATGCTTTTGCAATCCATTTTGTGACTGCTTGTGCAGAATGCTCATTTATAAGGCAGCAAGTAGACCTTCCCAGTTGTCTAGAGAGTCAACAATTGCCGCAGAGTTTCCAATTGTTTTCACAATAAAACGTAACTGGAGGGGTACTTTCCCAAAGGAATTCTATATACATTCTGTCGTCAGCATCGATCGTCTGAACCTATCTTCACTATTTTAAGATATCCTGTAAAAGCAATGTCTCTGTCTGACCTGTCTGGATCACAAAAGAAGCTGAAATTTACAGAGTCGACAGAGGACACAGGGCACGCAAATGAAAATGCCGCCAATCATGGTGACGAATCGGCGAGCGACTTCGGATGCGAAGTAAAAGTATTGTCAAAACTACAGGATCTGTTATTGCAGTGTTCTCTCAAAGATTCTGACAGGAAGGAGACTTCGTTGTTTCCAGAATGCTTCTCTGACAGTTCTGTTTTGGTTGAGTTCATATTTTCAGGATTTTAGTATGCCATTAGAGAAGCTTAATTCAGTAGCTGATGCACTTGACATAAAGTTTAATCTCCACCATTTATTTAAGGAATTTAAGTTCTGCTCCACCATGTACCTCAACCGGCAAAGAACAATTAAAGCCAACAATTGTGTTGATGTTCCATATTTTAAAACTGCTCTATCCTTGACTGGTTCTAGCATAACATTGCAATGTAGTTTGTTGTGCATTCTTTGATGATTTACTGTACAATTTATCCTATCGTATGAGTAGTGTTTCCTCGAAGGACCCTGTTTAATCTAAGCAAGCCTTTCAATAAAGAATTCCATGTCCTTCTATCATGCTATAGGCAGAAGGCAGAGGATGATTTCTCGATGGAGATGTTCCTGGAGAAGATATATATACGTTATAGCACTTTTTATGAGCTCCTTCTTTACCAGTTTCACTTTCAACTAGAAGATATTCGAACGTGCATATGATTGGCATGTTTAAATTGCTTTGATTAATTCTCTTGTAGCATTGGCTGTTCAAGAGTTCTCATATTCTGAAGTATGTAGCCTTGAATTTATGTTTCATGTTTATCAATTTTGCCTAACTCGGTCTCATGATAGTCTCGTTCCTAATGATGATCTTGCATATGTATACAATTGAAAGCACGGCGTGAGTCTTTCTCTGGCTTTTCTCTTCATGCCGGGGAGATGAAATCTTGGCAGTTGATGGAGATGATTGTTGACACGTGAATTTTGTCATTGTTCTAAATATTTGTTCATTTTACAAAAATATATAATATATAAAGATAAAAAGAATGATAAAAGATAAAAAGCGTTAAAAAAATATGTATAAATAGATATAATATATATAATAGAGATATATATAAAAAAAAAAAAAGAGTTCATGTACGACTTTTATTCAGCATATTAGCTTTTAAGGTCGTTTTTGCAAATTTTTAACTCTGCTTCTCTAAGTCTTATGCGTGTTTTGGAAATAAATCACTGATCAATATAGGAATGATTGTTTAAAAATAATATACGTTTGAATATAAGTATGTATATTCTATTTTGAAATACGCATATATTATATGGTTAAATATAATTGTTTATGAAGGAGTTTTGAAAGAATCAACAATGTAGGGTTACATATTTCATATTTGACAAATAAATATAAATAAGATATCAATACAAGGTATCCTTCGTCACAATATAAATATATATCACGTTCCCTACAAATATATAGATATATATATATATATATATATATATATATATATATATATATATATGTATGTATGTATGTATGTATTATAATAAAATTACCCATAAAGGGTTATGTAATATAATTGCTTATAATTTAACGAGTGCAATAGAATGTTCAGTAAACACAATAATTATGAGTACAATTTTGGACATCCATTATGACCAAATATTTTGTCATACTTCTTAAATAAATGATTTTAGCAAATTGATAAAGAAACAAGATAGCCCATATTAACATATAAATGATAAACACTCGTCGGATCTTCTATGTTATCAGATGAGATGACCAATAAAGCTCACTGCATGCTATTGCCTTGAAGCTTGAATACAAGACATTAAACATGTGCACGCACGCCCACTCATTATAAAGGACCTTTTGCTGTGCATTGAATGCTTATTAAATTGTCTGCATCCTTTGCATGGTATGATAATTCTGTCAGAGTAATGATTATTGTCTAACATAACAGTAATTGTCCGAGCGAATCCTGATTCCGGAAAGGATTTGCTTACTTCTCCAGGTGATTCACCCTTTTCTCATTGCTGCGGTCCGCTCAGCAACTTTTTTCTTCTGAGCCAGCGTGTTTTAGGCCTGGAATCTGCAAGCCTTTGTATAAATATCATTATCATTGAAAAACAATTGAGCTCTTTCGGCGGTGAGTTCACGGACGAGTCGCCACGTCCGCACTTCTCCGCTTGTGAGAAATAATCATTAGCACAGATGGGTTAAAATTTCTTGGTCCGAATTTTCTCAGCAATTAGGAAGAAACTGTTATAGAATCCTAGTCGGAGACGTTGAAGTAAGAAATGAGAAGTCACGACTATCGTGATTGAAGATTCTATTACAAATATATATAATAAAATTTTATTACCCATCATAGAATAAAGAAAAGGATTTTAAGAAGATTCTATTAAGTGATTGCGTATATTTCACTCAGAAGTATGATAAAAATGTATAATAAGTCATGACTATCATGATTGAAAAATCATATATATTTTACCGTACTTCAAAAATAAATGAAGTAATTTTTGACAAATAGATTTTTCTAATACCTTGAAAACTCCAAATTGGTATACTTGTAACAAATTTACCACAAACTAATTTTTTGATAATCAAAATCCTAAACTAGTATACTCGTGATAAATTTACCCTAAACTAATTTTTAAAAATCCTAAATTAGTACATTTATGACAAATTTATACTTTATTAATTTCCATCAAATTGTATAGTTAAATTTGTTGATGTGGATGACACATGGTGACATATTATGGTGATGTAACAAGTTTGCATGAAAATCCATAGGGTTAATGTCTCAAAAAAAAAAACTCAAATTTATCATAGGAATATCATTAAATTATTATAGATATATCAAGTTTGCTGATGAGGCGTCGCCCAGGGTGGGCAATGGTCAATGGCCCCGCATGAAGGCCGGTGCGCCCAAATCTAGGCACCCCTACTTAAGCCTAGCGAGGGTCGCTAGCCCCTCCGACGATGGGTGGCAGTGGTGGAAACATCCATCAGCAACCTTGCCATTTTCTTCTTCTTCTTCTTCTTCTTCTTCTTTACAATTCTTTTTTGAATAAATTTTAGCTTTTCCTTTTTAGCTTTTAAATCTACTTTTTTTAAAATTGAATAAAAATGCCATGTGGAAAATAAAAATTAATTTAAAAATGCCCCGTCAGCTTTTTCCATTAGTCAGATTGACGGTATTAACTTTAAGACTTGATTGCACCAATTTGATAAATTTTAGAATTTGATTACACCTTTTGTAAATTTTAGGACTCAATAGCATTTTCATAACAAGTTTAAGACTTCTAGTAAATATATCCTATGCAATCAAGTCATTTTGATAAACGGTCATTTCCCATCGCCAAATTAAAATTCTCCAGCATCACATCCTTAAGTACACTTTCCACCATAAGCTTTAAGACTTAATTACCTGTTTATTGAAGGTTTATGAACTAATCGGACCAATTGAAAAGTTTGAGACCATTCCATATTCCATGTATAAGGATTAGGACTCACGGTGCATTTTTCCCGCTGTTCAAGTAAGTGAATATGCAAATGACTTCAAGTTTTATAGAATACTTCTAAACTAAAATCATGTGAAAGAAATGTCGAGTGTTAATTCTGTTGTCGTACAAATTAATGGAGGCCCCATCAAGAAGATGCCAACCCGTGGCGCATTAGTAGAACATGGGCAAATCTATCAACTTCTACGATTAGCTCATAAAAGAGTCAGCAACCGTCCCTTTCATTGCTCCATGAATATATATATAGGAAGCCTTCAACCCGAATGTCATGAGCATCTCCCCCGAAAACAGCAACAGGATCATGAATCCGCTCGATCCTGATGAGTTCAGGCGTCAAGGACACATGATCATAGATTTCCTAGCTGCCCACCACAAAAAAATCGAGAAGTACCCGGTGGTTAGCCAAGTCGAACCAGGATATCTTTCCAAATGCCTCCCGAATTCTGCTCCATCCGATCACGAATCCATAGAAACCATTCTTTATGATATAGATACATTGTGCCAGGTTTAACTCATTGGCAAAGTCCCAACTTCTTTGCCTACTTCCCAAGCAGCTTTGGCATCCCTGGGATGCTCGGCGGGATGCTTTGCACCAGGTTTAATGTGGCAGGATTCAACTGGTTCTCATCCCCGTCGTGACTGAGCTTGAAAGCCTAGTCATGGACTGGCTTGGGAAATTGGTCAATTTGCCTACACCATTCCTTTTCTCGGGACATGGTAGTGGAGTCATTGAAGGAAATACTTGCTAGGCCATTATTTGCATCCTGGCTACTGCAAGAGATAAGATCCTAAGACAACTAGGACATGATTCTATCACAAAGCTCGTCATCTATGGATCCGACCAAACACATTGTTCATTCTAGAAAGCAGCTCAGATCGTGGGAATTGAACCTCAGAACTTCTGGGCCATAAAGACGACAAGGTCGACATCGTTTGCTCTGTCTCCAGACGCGTTAAGGGACGCAATCTATTCAGATATTGAAGCGGGACTAATTCCATTATACTTGTGCGCCCCAGTTGGGACAATTTCGATCACAGCAGTGGATCCGCTGACACCTCTCTGCAAAATCACTGATGAATTCGGCATGTGGATTCATCTAGATGCTGCCTACGCAGGGGCATCTTGCATATGCCCAGAGTACAGGAAATCCATCAATGGGGTTGAGTTTGCAGACTCATTTAGCTTCGATGCCCACAAGTGCTTATTGACCCCTCCTGATTGTTCCTGTCTCTGGCTAAAAGACCCAAGTGCCCCAGTCAAGTCCTCATCAAAAGATCCAGAGTACCTCAAGAATGAGGCAACCGATTCAAAACAAGTGGTGGACTACAACGATTGGCAACTTTCTCTTAGCAGGAGGTTCAGAGCAGGAAGTTGTGGCTTGTACTGAGAACACATGGAGAACCCAACCTGAGAAAGCACATAAGGAACCACTGTGGGTTGGCAAAGCTTTTCAGGGAGCTCGTGGGGAAGATGGCCGATCTGAAATTGCTTTCCCAAGATCTTTTGCAATGATCTGTTTCAGGATTCGCCCTTCTGCAGTATCCGATGACATGACAAATGGTCATGCACTTGAAAACGGACACGGTGAAGCATGGAAAGCAGAAGAGGTGAACAGGATCAATGCACGGTTGCTTCAAGCTATTAATGCTTCGGGTCAAGCCTTCATGACTCATGCTGTGGTTGGAGGCATCTATGCGATACGGCTCCGAGTCGGGGGTGCGCTGGTGAGAGAGACGCACATAGTCATGGCGTAAAAGGTGGTGCAAGAACATGCAAACTCTGTGCTAGCGTCGGTGAAGCATGCGAAGAAGTGAGAAAAATGATTATATCCCATTATTCCATATCGTAACTTAAGTCATCTGTACTTGGCAGGGGAAATAATTATCCACTAACTTCGCTATTTCAGAAAAGTTATGGCCTTCTTATCAAACACAAAAATATATATGAAGACTTCAAATACCATTTCCGTTCTAAATTTAAATCGTTAACAACTCCAAGACTAAGCAACGACCACGTGAAAAAACACGACATCTGTAGCTCCAATATCAAACGATAAATATAAACAAACATAAACCACTCTAGTTCCATTAAAAAGAAAGAGTTTTAAGTCTTATGAATGACCAACAAAATGAACCAATGAAAGAAAATATTTAGAGAAAAATTGCTCGAGCCAAATAGGACAGGTATAGATTGGACTAGGACAGAAAGGAGTGTGAATATTTTAGTTGTACATTCACTAATCAAAACCTCAATCATGGAATGTTTATTGCTGGGTCAAGCATCAATATGTCAATTTTAACCCTGCTGGTACTACAGAAGCCGTGCACCATATTCTTCTCAGATTTGCTGCTGCGTTGCATTTAAGTGAGTAAAAAGGAAGATAAGATCAAGCTAACTGCAACTTGCTTTTGTGCATCACATTTAGTTCATCAAGTGTTGAGCAAATAAGTTTTGTTACTCATCCAAATGATGATTCCAAAAATTACCAATATTCCTTACAAGAACAAGCCCCGCCCCTAAAATGATGAAATCGACTACGATCCCTCACAACAATCTCCCTATCATAAATCTTCGAAATCAGTTTGATTGCCAAATGACAATCAGCACATATCCTCAAATTCTTCACGACCCTAATAGGAGTCCCTGGTCCAGTGTTGACGAGCATGAATGCCACAGCGATCTTCTCGCTGTGATAAGACAAAGCGTTCTCCTTTTCCTCCTCCTCTATATCTGCGAAGACGTTTGTGGTGTGAGGGACGTAACCTTCCAATTTTAACAACTTTGTGATCTCCGCTAGCTTCAAATATATTGCCTCACTCTGAGGATGAGATTTATCACCCATAGTAAATTCATGAACGTTATTGCCCAACTCGACAAGGCTGTGCCCAGGAGCTTTCCTGACTCCTTCATTGGACATTTCCTTCCTCACTTTTTGCACATCCAACCAACGGCGCTCCAAAGCATAGAGATTTGAGAGCAGCACATAGTCCCCACTGTGTTTAGGTTCTAACTGCAAGATTTCGGCTCTTGCAGCCTCTGCCAAAGCCAAATTCCCATGTATTGTGCATGCTGCCAATAAGATCCTCCAAATTACTGCATTGGGTCGCAACTCCATATCCTGTATGAATCTGCGTGCTCGCTCAACCAAACCTGCTCGACCCAATAAATCAACCATGCAACCATAGTGTTCAATCCTAGGCACAATATGGAATTCCTCTTTCATCCGCCAGAAGTACTCAAAACCCTTGTCAACCAACCCACAGTGGCTACAAGCATACAAGACTCCGACGAAAGTAATCTCTGTCGGAACCAATCCCTCACTTTCTAGTTTGCTGAAAAGCTCAAGTGCTTCTTTACCAAATCCATTAACTGCCAATCCAACAATTAAACACGTCCATGATACCACATTCTTCTCACACATCTCATTGAACAATCTTTGGGCCTCCTTTATGCTGCCACACTTTGCATATAGGTCCAAAAGGGTGTTATTAACATGCATATTCTCAGTCAGACCCACCTTAGTCAAATACACATGTATCCTCCGGCCCAATGCCAAAGCACCAAGCTCTGCACAAGCAGTGATCAAGCCGACCATGGTAAACCCATCCGGCTCAACGAACCCCAATTCCATGTCTCTGAAAAGTGTCAAAGCCTCATTAGGTCTCCCATTTAGCGCAAACCCTTTAATCACAGTATTCCAAGCCACAAGGTCTCTTTCAGGCATTAATACAAACATCTTGTGCGCGCTCTCAGCGTCACCACACGAAGCATACATATGGACCAAAGTGTTCTGGACGTAGATCAACGACTCGAACCCATTTTTTATACAACCAGAATGCACCTGCTCACCTTCCCTCAAGTCCGTTGACTTAGCAATGGCCTTCAGAAGAAAAGGGTAAGTGTGCGTGTCCGGCTCGACACCAGACGCCCGCAACCTGCGGTACAACCGGGTCGCCGGCCTCGGATCCTCGCTCTCGGCGAAGCCTCTGATCAAGGTGTTCCAAGCGAAGATACCGGGGCACCGAATTTGATCAAACACCCGGTGGGCATACCCCATGGGCCCAGAGGCGCACACGATCCTGAGGACGAGGTGCTTCCCGAGGTCCGGGTCCGCGAGCGGGGCGCCGCGTCGGACGCAGAGCGCGTGCATCTGCTTCACCTCGCGTATGGAGGAGGAGGCGCAGGATTGGAAGAGCGCGACGCACTGGTCGGCGATGGAAGGTCCGGGAGCCTCCTCCGAACATGGCGGCGAGGTGGCCGTCAGGGAACAGTAGGACCCGGTTGCTGGGCGAGGACGTGAGGCCCGCGATGTGGAGAATGCAGCAGACGAGAGGCTCGAACACGAGGGACGCTTGGAGCGCATGAGATGATGATGCTCGTCGCATCGGCGAAAACCCGAGCAACTTGCTGAAGGCCCGTGGCACGCACGGGATCTTCCGTTCTGTTGGAAACTCTTTGTCACGGGAAATTCTTGCCCGAACTAATGACCACTCGACCGATCCATCACAAGTCACGACCGCTGATTATGCGGTCTTCGTGTAGGCAGGGACAATCGTACATAACAGTCCCTAAATTTTGATGTAATATGCACGGATGTTTGTGAACTTTTCAAGGTGGTCTTTTGCATTTTAGCCCAATTTACTATGTCGTCCCTAGATTTTTAATTTGTTTAATGTGATTCATGAACTGTCGGTACACAATCAATCTAGTCTCTAACTTAGATGAAAATGTTCAATATTATCTTAAAGAATAAATTAAAAGTTTATGGATCACATTGAAAAAACTAATAATTTAGAGGAAAACATTGTGCCCTGGGCATGGTTTTAGGGTGGAACTTGAAATTTAAGAACTGGATTGGTGGGAACTTGTAAGTTCCAAGTTCAAAAGCATGTAAGATAGGCTCTAGGTTTCAAAAAGTAAGGAACATATTTTGATGACTAGGTTTTAGGTTCTTAGTTCAAAGAATCTAGAATCTAAAACCTAGAATCCAAAACAGATTTTGATAATTTTTCCGGTTGATGTCTTTACGTGATTTTGTGATATTCAATACTATTTGATAATGAGTATATAATCTAGAAACACTAGTTCGAGCTTCTATTTTATAACTAAGACTTTCACTTTATTAATGTTTATATGTTTCGTGTGTCTTTATACTCAGTGAATTATAACAATAAATGGTGATTATTAAATGATTTAATTCACTACGATTATTCAATTAATAATATAGTTGGAATCTAGGTAGACCTTAAAACCGACTCTTGAACCTATGACTAGATAAGTTTCAAGTTTTGGAGTATACATGGTAGATTTCAAGTTCTAAAAAATAAAGAACTTGCTCCAATTGGTAGGTTTTTTAGTTCCATATGGAATAAGTTGAAATCTAGAACCGTTCACTCCTAAAGCGTTGGACTAAGATTCAAGATTATATCAAACAAATTAAAAGTGCATGGGCCATTTGTGTCATTTTCTCTAATGGTTATGACAAACTCAATTCACTACACTCAAATCTAAATATATGTGTCCTGTTTAAATTTCACAAAAAAAAAAAAGGGAGCCATACATTTCGAAGGAAGAGGACGACGAGATCAGAAGCCCTAGGTTTTGTGAGAAAGAGGGCAAAACGAGAAAGAGGGCAGAACAGATGAGTAATGAAAGATGAGAGCACGCGACGCGACGGGAAAAGATTTCCTCCGGAAAATGATTTCCTCTTTTCAAAAGAGGAAATCATTTTCCAAGATTTGATGGGCAAATTTTCCTTTGACCGGAAAATATTTTCCTTGACCAATTATTTTCCGCCATCCGAACACCGGAAATTTCGGAAAATATTTTCCCGGAAGTTATTTTCCGCGAAACGAACGGAGCATTAATCTCACGTCCATTCCTATATTATTTTAAAATCTCTTTTGTAGAACATAAGACGGTATAGATGTACGTCTAATGTTAATTGAATATCCTAATGATATATATCTTAAAGTGAATGGGTGGAAAGTAGTATATGGGTGATGTGGCTTAGTCCCCAATTTTTTCATGTTTTTTTTTCTTCCGTTTTTTTATTTTGGTTGAGAGCTAGAAGGTGAGTTTTTTTTTTTTTTTGGTAGTTTTGCCTTTCTTTTTTCTGAAATTAGAGATGGTAAGTGATTTTCAAGATTTTCTTTTTTTCAATTTCGGTCAAAAGATTAGTTTTAATAAAAATTCTTCGAGCACCCGAATGATCAAATAATTAATCGTGATTGATTATACAAAAGAATTTTAAAATGATTACTGTTTGGCACTCTCAATTCTTAGTTGGACAAGTATATAAATCACATCTAAGAGTTTATTTAATCTAACCAAAAACGATACTGTACACACGGTATGGGACTATAATATGGAAAAAAAAATTGTTCTTTTAATCAACGTCAATTTTTAAAATATAAAAAGAAAAGAAACATTATACATGAAAATTGAATTTTTAGCTAGCAGGTTCATAATCAGTGAATCTATCTATTGTAGATGAGATATATGGACTTCTCTAGATATTTCTAATGTTTCTTACTAGAATAGTTAGAATTATCGTTGGTAATTTGAATGAGAGTGTTCATGAAACGCCACTGTTCTCTTACTATTAGATCTTAAAATGATACAAGTGAAATAGATGTGTTCTAGTGGTCCAAGCAATTCCATTTCAATTGCTTTATCTTGATTTACTTTTTAAATTATTTTAGAGTGATATAGTATTGAATAATACAACTAAAGTTAGACCTAACAAGATAAAGAGTATGCTTCTTAATTATTTATCCATATTACCTGAATTTTAGAAAAATTATAATTTATTATTTAATTTATCGTCTCTTTCCATGTCACGTAAATCACCCAGGCTCAACTCTAGTTTATTTATATAAAAGTGAATAGGATGGGAACAGTGAAGGAGTGATGTGCCCTCTTAAATTATTTTTCCATTATATGTTTTATTTTATCCAACATGTCACATACTTCATTCTTTTACAATTCCTACTTTCGATCCAACTTATTAGAAAGTCAAAATGTTTATGTATTACTTAAAATAATTTTCTATGATAGAAAGGTTATGTTTCTACTTGATTACTAATGTTTATTTTATTAAAGTAGTTATTTGCATAATTTATTTTAAGAAAATTCCAAATAAGGGTTTGAAGTACCATCATTTTCTTAAATAAAGGTTCGATGCGAATTTTGTTTCAAATAATAGCTTGAAATAGCCAAATTGCTTTAGATAAGAGCCTGAAATGGCCAAATTGTATCAAATAAAAGCCTTTGGCCGGCCGATAATTATTTCAATCATCGGAGAAAGGGTATTTTGGTCAAAAAAATGTAAGCATATATTTTTCCTTTTTAACTTTTTCTTTTTCTCTTTTTTCCTATTCTCTCCCTCAGCCATGCCATTGATGGCCAACAGAGGTTGCCTTCTCCTAGGCTAGCGAGGGCCACCCTCACACCAAGCAAGCAAGATTGACCCTCGCCAAATCTAGCGAAGAGCGCCCTCACCCAACGTCGGTAGGGGCTGCCCTTGCCAACCTAAGCGAGGGCAACCATTGCACAAGCACCGATGAGGGTTGCCTTTGCTTGAGTCCAGCGACCTCCGCCATGGCTGACAAAGGGAAAGGGGAAAAGAAGAATTAAAAAAAAAAAAGGAGAAAAGGAAAAGGAAAGCAAAAGAAATAAACGAAAAAATAAATTAAAAAGGCAAGGGATAATACCCTAAAAAACCCCAAACTGGTACACTTGTGACAAATTTACCACAAACTATTTTTTTTACCACAAAAAACCCCAAACTGGTATACTTTTGACAAATTTATCCCAAACTGGTACACTTGTGACAAATTTACCCTATGTTAGTTTTCGTTAAATTTTATTCTAAAATTATTAAGTTAAATGACACGTGACAGTTAACCAGTATACCAATTTAGGATTTTACGTTCCATTTGTCACAGTTTACAATTTTTATGATTTTTTTGTGGTATTAATCCAATTTAGCATAGGGTATATTTGTCACAAATTTACCAGTTTAGGGTTTTTTGCAGTCGAATAAATTAGTTTGGGGTAAATTTGTCATAAATGTACCGGTTTAGGGTTTTTTATAATCAGTCGGGGTAAATTTGTCACAAGTTTACCAGTTTGGGGTTTTTTATGGTCAAAAAAATAGTTTGGGGTAAATTTGTCATAAGTGTACCAGTTTGGGGTTTTTCAAGGTATTAACCCAAAAGGCAAAATGGCACTTTTGATTTGAGAGGTTAAGCCTTTTTTTTTTAATTACTATTATCATTTTAGGACCTTATTTGAAACAAATTCCACTTTAGACATGATAAGTACACTAAAAGTGCCAAAAGTTTCATACAGCTCTCACTAATGCTAGAAGTTTATTTTGAATCACTTAAGCGTCACAAAATTTGAAAAACGATCATTTCAATGTTAACGCCAATCCGATTGGCTAGAAATCCAACATGATACATTTTTATTAATTTTTGAAGCCAATATGGCTCATTGGAGATTACAGTCAGCATTAATTGTCCAAAACGATGTTGTTTATATGTTTACCCCAATTATAAATCATAATTTTATTTGCAATTTGAGGTTTTTGTCCAAATTAGGTTTTCCCCTTTTCAATTTGTAAAAAACTAAAGAAAGAAAGTGGAAGATGATGAGGGATGAAGATGATGAAAGTGGCTGCTTCAGATGAAGATGGTTGCTTTAGTCGTGATCATACTTCGTTGCCTCTATCATTGTCTTAGGGGGAAAGAAGCTCCGTCGCCCTTGTCATTGTCATGAGGGGAGAGAAGCTCCATCACCACGGCCATCGTAGCTAAGTGGTCCTGCTTGCCTTTGCCTTAAAAATGCTCGGATCTTGAACCTCAAGTTATTAAGAACAAGATATCCCAACTTGCACGCCAAATCGAGCTCAAAGCCCAAGCTTTCCAATGTATATACACTAGACCAGTGGGAGGACGAAGAGGAACAAGTGAAGGTTTTGACCAAGCTTGAGGAAAGACACTAGGGCTCCGATAGAGATTACCAAGACCTAAGGTTTCCTTAAGCTGATCTCTCTCTCTCTCTCTCTCTCTCTCTCTCTCTCTCTCTTCTTGCCTTCAATTCGGCTCAGGCTTTCTTCAATCTCCCTCCTTTGTTCTTTCCCTCTCTTTTTCCTTCTCTTCGCAAATTTTCTCAGAAAATGGAAGAGTGTATTAAAGGATTCTATCTCATATGGCGTCGTTTATGAAGAGTCATAATCCATGCTGGACTTGTTTTTAAAACAAAAATGCCATGTAATATTTTGGCCAAAATTTATAGCCAAAGGCACTTAAGTTGATCCTTCTTCTTTTTTTTTTCCAATTTGGCACTTATGTGAGCCAATAGAAACTTTTGACGTTGAAGTGAGCGTCATACATAACTTTTGACACTTCTAATATATTTACCCTCATTTTAGACTCTTATTTGAGATGATTTGGCCACTTTAACCCCGTATTTGAAGTAAGGTCCACTTTGGATCCTTATTTGTTTTTATTTTTTTAAAAAGGGCACTTAAAGTCCTTATTTGGAATTCTCCCCTTATTTTATTGCTGCTTTTTATCAAAGGTAAATTATTATTTGGAGATATATTGCAAAAAAAAAAAAAACTAATAAAATCATGTCACATACTTTATTCTTTTACAGTTCCTACTATTTACCCAACTTGTTACAGGTCAAATGGTACGTGTATTACTTAAAATAATTTTCTATGATAGAAAGGTTACGTTTCTACTTGATTACTAATGTTTATGTTATTAATGTACTTATTTGCTTAATTTATTTTATTGCTGCTTTTTATTAAATGTAAATTATTATCTAGAGATAACTTGCAAAAAACTAATAAAATCCATATGTATTGGAAATATAAAGAAATGCAAGGCATTCGTGTTTGGATGGTGTTGTCTTCTTAGCATTGTGGATCTCCTTTTCTTCTTCTCAATTTGAAACTTATGTAAGGATTAATACCCCGAAAATTCCCGAATAAGTACACCTATAATAAATTTACCACAAACTAATTTTTTTATCATAAAAAAACCTCAAACTTGTATACATATAACAAATTTACTCAAAATTAATTTTTTTACCACTAAAAGCCCCAAACATTCCTTTGTTTTCTTTTCAAATTTCTTTGTTGTTGTATGATGTTTATCTCGTTTTTGATCTTTTTATGTTGTGATAGACATGTAGCATATCAGAACAGCATTTAACTGTAATTACGACCACGTCAACATTTTCAATAAGTCTTTTGAATAATGACCAATTTGAACAAATGACTTCATGCGAAGAATCTAATTGAAAAAAAAAAATCTAGAAAATAGCTAGAAATAATTTGAACAAGGCTTGGGGATTGTCGTTGTCCTAGTTCCTTTAAAAAGCCGTCCAAAAATATTTCTTTAAAAATGAATATCATAAGCTTAAGTTTCAATTCCAATTTAAATTTTTTCTCGTAAAAAATTATTAACGTTAGCTTGTACCTCAATTCTAGCTCAATATATATATATATATATATATTTGTCTCGTAAAAATGCGCCAACTTTAGCTTGGATGTGAATTCTCACGCGAACCTTTTATACACACACACACACACACACACACACACACACACACATATATATATATATATATAAAGCCACCAACTTTCTCCAAATAATTGGGTAATGAATTTCATTTTCAACGACCATAAATTTCTTTTCATAAACATGTCCAAGAAAAGAGTCTTTTAACGATTTTTTTTCCATAAATGAGTAGGCAGAAAATACTTCGTGCTTAAAATATGAATTCCGTCTCTCCAAAGAAAGTAACTTATTTTTAAGTGAAATACTAATACAAAAATACACTTTTGGTGCCTTAGAAAATATGGAAACTTCATAACATAAATTCATAATCACGAACTAAAATTACGTTAACAATATCATTCATTCAAAAGCAAATTGCTTTTATTATTTCACTTTGTTGTATTGATTTCTTATGTTGTGTTCTTCATTATGCGTGACAAATAGCAAATATTGAAAAAACTGTAAGTCGAGTATGTCAAAGATTTTGCCCCTTCGTTCGAACTTATCCGACGTATCGGAGTACTCACATTCACGACATGATCGAACGCTCTCTGAAAGTTTTTCTTTTTGCTTATCATCATCATCGTTTAAATATCTGTTTTAACGAAAATTGCTGGGGATTTATAAGAACCACACAAGAGATGACCGTGAATGTTGGTTTATAAGGAAAAAAAGGAAATCAAGAAAAACTGCTTAGAAGACGCAAATAAGAAGTCAACCCAAATGGAAGGCCAATAAGAAGTCAAACTGCAACCGTTATTTGCCGACCACGATGACCGTGAATGTTGGTTTATAAGGAAAAATGGAAATCAAGAAAAACTGCTTAGAAGACGTAGAAACAAGACATGGAATAGGACGAGAGATTCAGAGGAGAGTGAAAACCAAAAATCTCTCTCCTTTTCTGTCTGTTTGTCATCGTCCTCTTCAATCCTTCTAGCTTTTCTCTTCCATATCTCCGAAACACCACTCCCGGAATTAGAGATTTGATGGCAGATGCGAACCAGGCTCGCGTCCATTCGTCGCCAGACTTACTTCCTCCTTCAACCGGTAATGTCGAGAGGCGAGAAGATTACATGCTAGAAGGTGATGAAATCATACCTGCATAAGCGGTGTCGCTCGATGTTTTCTTTGGAGCCCAATCTCTCCATCGATGTCAATGTTTTATGTCGTGCTACCATGTTCATTAGATTTTAATTCATTATCTGTGTAAGAAGAAGAAAGAAATTTCCAATTGAATTTGTCTAATTAGTCCATCTTTCTTAGGAAATCTATTTAATGTTCCTAATTTCTTTTCTTCAGGTGTTGCCACAACTATAATGCTGCTGCTAAAGTTAGTCCAAGATCACAATGAAGCATGCAGCAAAAATGGCGATGACCGTAAGAAGCAAAGATTAGCTGGGATTATGAACATCCTCGACGATGTCAAGACTCGAGTCCAAAAGTCTCAGTGCGGCGATAATAAAAGGCAAGCAGAGCTGAGGCGATGCCACACAGAACTTAGGCCTAGAAATGGAAAGAAGGACAAGAAGCCCGAGGAGATCGGTGTTGATGAGAAGGAAAAGATAAGGAAAGCCCTCAACGCAAGCTTGGCGGCTCAAAAGAGCCTTGAGATGATGTGTTCTAGCCTAGGAAAAGAAAAGGAGATAATGGCAGCAGAGCTCACGAAAAAGGTACATGAGTTAGATGGAATGGAGGAGGATCTCAGCGATCTCAAGGCACAAAACGAGAAGCTGTTGGCTAAAGTAAAGGCTTGTGCCGCAGGGCACAACGAGAAGCATGGCGGAGAAGCTCACAAAGACGTCACGCTACAAGAGCGTAACAAAGAACTCTCGGAACAGCTTCTAAAGTCGCTCGAGGGCTACAGGTCTTTGAAGAGGAAGTTTAGAGACTCGCAGGAGGAAAATAGGGAATTGAGGATGACAATGGAAGAACTAGGCATGGGGATCACGAGCGGACTTGATCTGGTGCACAGCTTCCGGCAACGTGTACCATCCATGGATATCTGTACGGAGATATCTGAATTAGAGAACTTGCTTCAATGCTTTGAGATGAAGGTAACAAATCATAGACAGAAGGGTGTTACTGCTCCAAAACCAAAGGCTGAGATCAATACCAACAAGGCATTTCGCGTTGCCTAAGAAGAAGCTGTAGTCCTTGTCAAAAACCTAGGGCACTTATAATCATCTTGTTCTTCGACAATTTCTAATCTCTAGAGGACCTGTGAGTAGGATTCGAACCCAGATGATTGTATCCTAGCTTTGCTTGTATTCTTTCCATATTGATGGTATTCTTTTTATTTTGGTTTCATTATGTGGAGGCACCAATTTTGCCTGCTGAGAAAATTTTAAATGAGATTAAAAGAGAAATAAAGTTATATTCCTATCCAGATAAATTCGATTTCCTCACAGGACCTGCACTTCATGTGGATCTTATGAAGAGCAAAGTCATGCACCACGTGATAATGAGAATCGATCGACATGACGATCACAGCCATAATCACTACATAGAATTACATATCAATATCTTACTCAACTCTTTCACAAATTCAATCATCAATTGCAAAGTCATAAGAGTTGACAATGGGAAAAGTATCAAAAAAGTTTAAAACTTATTGTATTGGCACTAATTCAATCATAAACCTTTTAATTAGACCAATTTAGTCATAAGTCTTTTCACATTTTGCCAATTAAATCCATCTAGCCTAATTAAATCGAAAATTGCTGAGCATAGATGCCGACAGTCCTTCATAGCATGGCTAGTGCTAACGTTGATATATTTTTTTTATAACTCTTTAATAATTCTTTTTCTTTTTCTTTTTTTCTTCCATGACCGTGTCGGTGGCACTGATCATGGAAGAAAACGAAAAAAAAAAAAAGAAAAAAATTTTATGAAAAAATTAGTTTACATCAATGTCAGCCATGCCACGTAAGACGGATGGAGTTCACATCAGCAATTTTCGGCTTAAATTGGTCGGATGGACTCAATTAAGAAAATTGGAAAAGGTTAAGCACTAAATTAACCAATTAAAAGGTTTATAACTAAATTGGTACCAATACAATATAGTTAAAACTTTTTTGATACTTTCCCGACATGACAACATATTATGTTTATTTAATCTAATCATTTAATCATAAGTTATTAGACGATATCAAATTGACCCCTAAGCTTTTGATCATGAGTGGTCACTTGTATGCATTTAGTCATATTTACTTCTGAAAAATGTTGATCGTTGAATATAGCCCTCTAAAGATATATTGTTCCCCTTCTATTATAATTTATGTTGTAAAGATAGGTGACTTTTTTCTATATACAGTTGCTATTATTAAAAATTATTTTTTATATTCATTTATTTATAAAGCATGTAATATAATTTTTTGATGAAATCTGTTTTGGTTGACCTTTCTATATTATTTATTTGTCAAATATGGAAGATATCATAGTCGTTATCCCAACATTATCAAACTCTTTCTCACCACAATCGTCAATGCAAATTATTAATGAAGGCGTGCTAAAGTTACCCTAAAACTAGTGCGAGTTTCGCTTGCTTACAGATAGATATTTTGTACCGAACTCAAAAAATGCGTTTGATGCATTACGTTCTGACCGTTGCTCTTTCGTTTTTTTTTTTTCATAATTACTATTTAGAATCAATACAACACGACAATCATCCACAAAATTTAAGTTTTCTTGTCAGTTTAGGGTGAAATCGTTGGAATAATATGTATAAAATCTTTAAAAAGATTATTTAAAATTTTCAACTTGAAAACAAAGTAATTGCAACTTTGGGTTCCGTTACAGAAAATGAATAATTTGTAAAACATTTTCCTAAAATTGATCACTTTCATCTCTTCAAATAATTAATTAATGAAAAATATTTTCAGTGTCAACAACAATTTATGTCCAAACTTTTTCGTGAACGAGTTTCCTGGCTGTGACGTCTTAGCACCCACAACGTTGGCTTGGTAAGTGGTCGAGTTCTCGGTGCAGATGATTTGAACGACAGTGACCCTCTCAAAGTAAGTTGAAGCCAGGCCTGACGTCCCATGGGCAACGTTCAGAAGGGTCTGCTCATCTATATATTATTTAGAAGAAGAATCTGAAAAGGAGTGGATGCATTTGTTCGCGTGGAGAGGTAAGATAAGCCATGAGCTGTAGGACTGCACTGAGATGCTGGGAGAGATAGTGAGAAACTAATAGCTTGACTTTGTTCCCTCGACCTGACTCAGGAGCTGTCAATTCCATGATTATTAGCTCATAGAAATCCTTTTGATATAAGCAAACCCAATGATATGAATGAAGGATGTTATGACTATATATTAGTCCGTTATGGGATTGACCGGATTGGTTCTTTATATTGACTAAAGAGAAAAGATTCTCTTCAAGAAAGCTGTTCTTTTTTCGTTCTCTAGCCTTCCAATTTGAAAGATGATCTTTCCAATTGTGTTATATTGCTGCATTGCTCCTGATTGCCTCTTCAATCTCTTCTTGGGAATCAAACTCCTTTTGGGGTACCTGTTCCCCATTGATCTATCTTTAGGTTTTCCATTGTATCTATCTCATCTTGAGCTTGATTCAGTCCTCATCATACTTGTTTTCAAGGAACTTCTGTAGATATTTCACTGGAGTTCATGTCACATTCGTGCTTCTTGATACATATCACAGTCGCACACATAGAAAGCCGTAGCAAGGGGCCACTAGTGGAGCAGTCATTAATTGGGAAGATTTCTAACCAGTTTACATTGAGATAACCAGTACAAGCTAAAAGAGGACTTGCTGGATCAAAGCTGCATAAGGCAATGTTTTGAACATGACTCGGAAGGGTTGATAAGTAGCTGCTCTTTCAATGGAGTGCTCTCGTGACTAAGGACTCTTGATGATATTATGCCATGCTGTTGTATAACTGTTTTGTGTGTTTTTGAAATACTCTGTAATCTCCTTGCCTTTTTTTTTTCCTGTTATAGTCACTTTTGGCACCAATTGCATATATGCTTCTAAGCTTGTGTTCTGCGGTAGATTGCTCAGCTCTGACTGCATCTGTCTCAATATTTTAGTCATTGACATTAATTTGGGTAGTTTGCTGGCATGCCTCTTATGATTAATCTCAAGTACGTTGTGATTCATTACAGGTGCAATCATATTAAATGCCTACGACTTGTACTCTACTGGGGCATTTGAAATGAAGGTTTATCTGACGCAGCTGAAAGGCTTCCTTGCTCGAGGATCTTGAAATATATGGCTCCCGTACGACCATATCTCGGAGGATGCCCTAGAGTCTGTCTGGCAATGTTGTCTTCTTCTGAAATCACTCATTTTCAATAAACAGGCATATTTCGCATGAATTGCGCCCCCTCAGCTCTTCCAAAACAAGATGACTAATGTTGGCTTGAAGGCAATGCTGGATGGTTATCCGCACCTGAAGACTCGTTGACTTGGGCCAATGCTTCAATGTTGATCTGGAAAATAACCAGGGTAAAGATGCACTGGACAGGTCAAAGTTTCAAGGCGTCCACTCAACTATGGCGATGGCTTCTACCTGTTTCCATCCTATGGAGGTAGATTTTTCATCTGACCATGATGGCTGCTGCCACCACTACCTATGAGTACGATGTTTTAAGGCTCGTCTTCGCAGGCTGTTCTAGGGAAGTGGCTCTACGTTTGACGTGCTCATTTTGAAGGAAAGTTTCCGTAATTCTGCATTCCTCAGGAAATGCTTAATTTTGTGCTTCACGTTCTATCTATGCCTTTTGTACTATAGGCTTTCTGTTAAGGGGTGAAGTGGACAGATAGGGGTGTCTCTGCATTTCATATCAGGTTATTTTGTGTGAATCTTGACATTTTAGGTTTTACAGAAACTTTTTAACCTTTTTAACTCACTTCTGGAGCTAAATTTCTGCATTTGCCACTTTCCAATCTTCTACATACCGGATCTTCCTGTTCCCTCATCTGGCTCATGTTCTTCATGTAGCATTCGGATCACGAATGATGGACGGGCCCTTGCAGAAGGTTGAATTGCAGGTGTTCTCTCTCTACCCTTAGATCATCCGCTTGTCGGCTTATGACCTAAAAAGGGACTATCTTTCAACCTAGTTCTCAGTCGCCATGCGGCATCACAAGTCACTGCAGCAACAAGAAAAATGAATAAACCCTCTTTCAGAATATCCTGCTTAAAACATGTAGAATTCTTTTTTCTTTTTCTTTTTTGTCGGTATAGAGGATGGGGTGATGTCGGGGCTAGCTTTCACACACCTCAAGTGGTTTACCTCCCAGACGATCATAAGGACGTTTTCCTCAACATTGGCTTGGTGCATTTGGGATTTTACTCATTGAGCACTTCCAACAAAAGCTTAAACTCGAGACCACAAAGAGACGAGCAAACTCCAGACTCCATTATCATCTATGCCGATACCATTTTAGTTGCATCGGACTTCCTTATACTCAGATGTATGCTGCCAAAGTTCCCCAGAATCACAAGACTTCCTATTTCTATTCCAAAGTCATTCTGCCTTCAACGGGTTCTTCAGAATTTATAAATTGTTTGAGCTTTATACAGCTGATCGGCTACTGCTTTGTTTGGAAAGATGAGAGCGTGAAATGTGAGAAACAATTAAAAAAAAAAAATCGTGCTTGAACTGCGTCTGAATTTTCCCCCATCCTTATCTTTCCAAATAAAGCTAGTTTCAGAAAGATGAAAATTCAATATTATCATTAAAATTATATAATTATTTCTCCAATGGAAAGTATTTAATTTGTGAATTTATATCCGCACATACAATACTCAACACATATGGAATAGATGATTAGGTTCATTTATTTTTTTTCAATCAAAACCAAACGAAAAAGTGCTTTACGAGTTAGAAATCATTTATTACGATCGGATTTTTTTTTTACAAAATATGATTTGTAATTATTGCAGTTTTAGATATATTTCCATATATGCAAATATTTTCATAATAACTAATTCTCGTGATAATTATCCAATTAGCCTAAATGACCAGTTGAAGACATTACTAAGAGGCACTCGGT
This sequence comes from Eucalyptus shirleyi, assembly GCA_017140165.1. Lineage (NCBI taxonomy): Eukaryota > Viridiplantae > Streptophyta > Magnoliopsida > Myrtales > Myrtaceae > Eucalyptus > Eucalyptus shirleyi. Next base: position 27,227,581 of record CM029446.1, read on the forward strand.
CAAAATTTGCTGGATATGATAATTAAAGGAAAGACAAGTTTAAAAGTTCTTCATTGTTCCCTCATCATGGTTTCCTACCAATCGACATAATAAAATGAAGTGAAGTATGTCAATATTGTATGACCATATGTAATTTTCCAGAAAAAGGTCTGTCTGGAATTACTGGCTCGTTACGTTCCACTTAAACTTAAGCAATTTTTTGTTTTACCATAAAAAAATTAAATGATATGAAAAGGTATATAGAAATCTCCCTGTCAACATTTATAAGGTATGAAAATTCCAAATATTTTGAGTCAAAAAAGAGTCAAAGTATGAGCCTGCAAAATCTAGATTAAGCGAAAAAAATGAAAATTAATTGTTAAAGTATATACCTCATTTTATAGATTTTGCAACTCGTACATTTTGATATTTTTGCTTACCTTGACTTATTTAATTGTTTAAAACCTATTCAGATATAGACATATTGATCTTTAGAATCGTATAATTCTTTCCTAACATATGAGGCTTAATATTTTTCACTTTCACATTTTTAAGGGAAAGGCCTAGTATGTTTCTCTTTTTCTTTTTTCTTTTTTTTTTTGTAGCATCTTCCCAAATCCAAACTACATGTTTTCATAAAATAAATTAAAAAACAAAAGTTTGTTATTAGCAATTTTTTTAGGGATGAGTCTATTGTAAAACCTAAAATTGTTACAAAAGTACAATTGAGTCACATAATTTTTAAAAGTAAGCCATATAACTTGTCACAAAATATAATTTAATCTTAAAACTTTCAAAAATATTATCAAGTTATAAAATTTATCAAATTGGTCCAATTAAGTCTTTCCGTTGATTGCACCTTTTAAAAATTTTAAGACTCGGTTATATTTTCATAACGAGTTTTAAAATTAGATTGTACTTTTTGACAATCATATGACTCAATTGTACTTCTAACAAACATTGTGAAAAATATTAAATAATTATATATCCTTTAACTCATAAAGTCGAATGAATTGGGTGACATTCCTGGTCATATATATATAGTCATGAATATTTTTATTTGTAACAAAACGTAAATATTTCTACTGCTCTCCATAAATTGCGATATATGTTTTTTTTTTTTTTTGGTCTATCAATATAACAAAGGAGCATTTCTCTGGAATTTTTATAATGAGAAGTTTCAAGTTTCCAAGAGAATCTACCCATTTAATTAGCTTTCTTGAGCACTTTTTTTTTTCTTTAGTAGTGAAAGAAATTATGTGATTTTAGTTTTACGTGTGAAGATCAAGCTATGAGAGATTATGGCGTTATTCCAGAATAATTTCATCACTATTTCGATTTGTTTGAGAAAAACTGGTTATCATTCGCCCACGCAAAATGCGGATTCACAATGAGTTTTAATAGAAGCAAAGTGAGGGTCTTTTTATTTTCGCCCTTTATCCACTCCTGCGATGACTAAAACACTCCCCATCACATTGTCTTGACAAATTAACATTTGTGGATTTTTTCGGTTCTGGTTTCCGTTTGTTTTCCTTATTGTCTTTTCTCATGAGTCCAATTTTCCTCCTTCACCTCTCTTTGCTCCGTCTTAATTCTAATCATGGGTCAACCCTTGGTAGTATCTGTTTAAAAAAGAACACTCTGTGGTTTGTCTCTATCACACGTCACAGGCCACGGTCGCACTCATCAGTTTTTGAACCCCTAACTAGAGTTTGATGACCCAAAAAAAAAAAAAAACAAAAACAAAAGACTAGAGTTTGATGCCCAGGATCACCATAAACCTAAGGACTCTCGCTTTGAACTTCTTCATGGCAATTAGAAAACGCGGATCCAAACAATTGATGGGCAACGGGGCACCTCATCGCATAAGGGCTTGGACTTGAGAATCGAGTTCATAATCACCTCTTTAGCTCACTCAATCACCAATGACGATGGCTCGGCAAGTGAGGTCAACGCAGAAGTTGGAGAGAGTGCAGGGGAACGGAAGGTCAAATCCTCACCATTCTTGAGGTTGGAATTGTCATTCTTAAAGGTGGCATTTTTTATTTGCAGAAGCAACTTAGTGAGAGCAAGGGTGGATTCGGGCCATGGATATGAAGGTTGATAGGTGATGGTGAATTGGTAGAAAAGCAGACATTGTTAATGAGCCTAATGAGATTTTGGGTAAGGGTCTCAGCTTTTGGATCCGAATCATTAATGGGGGTTTTTCTTGTCTTCATGATAGATCAATTGAAGAGTCTGATACGAAATGAGACAACGAATAACACGGAGTAAAAGGAATTGAATCGGGGTGAAGAGCAAAGAGATGTGAAATGGCTTTTTACTTACAATTGAGCTTTGAGTTGAAGAAATGGTGATAAAAGAGGACTACTTGGGTGAGGAGGTTTCTGCAAATTTGGGCTTCAACTTAGTGAGTTGCTTGTGTCGGAGAGAACTCTTTTTTTTTTTTTTTGTGCACGCGCGCACTGGACGGACATTGGGGTGTTAAAAATTTTCCTATTATTGATATGAGATGGGTGTTTTGGAAAGAAAGAAAACAAAAAGAAATATGTGAGAAGGAGGAAGGTAGCATGACAAAAAAAGAGAAAGAGGAATAAAAAATGAAAGAATTTGGATCCACAAAGATTAATATTATCAAAATATTATGATAGGGAGTGCTTTAAACATAGTGGGAGTGGAAAAGCGCGAACCCCCCTATTTTTCTTAAAAGAGAGTTGAGTGTAGATCTTTACATTGGCTAACGAAGTTTCAAATAAAGCTCCAAGTCCACTAATTGGACAATTCTTCGCGGCTCTCCGACGGAAGCAATTTAATAGATCAGACGAATTTATTTTTGAACATAATGGAGAGAGAAAAACTTGAAACGCATGCAATGCCTCGGATGAAGACTCCATCGCGCCAACCGATAGACATGTGCTTTTGGCTTCTTATCGCCCCTCATCGAGGATGAAGGAGGCACGACGTATGAGGAGACCAATACTTGATTGCCTAGGCTTTGCCTTGCCTTTCCTATTTACTATGTGTTTTATTTCCTTCCTCGATATACTTTTCAATCCACGCTTCTTCAAATTGGGTCAAAGGATCGAACTAAACCGTCGCTACTTTAGCCACTGGAATAAGCACTATTTGTTGCTTTGCCTATTTATTTTTCGTGTGTACTTCTTCCATTTACTTTTTCAATCGACGCTTCTTCACATTGGGTCAAAGGAAAAGATTTCGAACTGTTGTCTTGACCATCTGAGCTTCAAATCACCGGCCAGCTTGCACGCACCGCTCTTGGCTTCTAGTCACCCCCAACTGAGGACAGAGGAGGCACCACGTATGAGGAGACCAACACTCGATTGGCTTAAGTTTTGGTTTGCCTATTTAGTTTTCGTTTTTTATTTACTTATTCGATTTAATTTTTCAATTCGCACTACTTTTTTTTTTTTGATATCCAGAGAACCCTGTACAACCGGCAGCCGGCGAGTAAACTCTGGAGCGACCCTAATGGAAGACCCACCACTCCGACGTCACGCTTAAGATCCCGTATGACCCACAAGATTCCTGAGTAAACGTCATGGGAGCTTTTATCCAACTAAGCCATCGCAGACGGTGGTTCAATTCGCACTACTTCACATTAAATCAAAGGAAGAAATTTTGAACCCAACCGTTGCAACTTTAGCCAACGGAACAAGCACCCAGGCCGCCCATCAGCTGCTGAGCTTAGGAATTCAAACAAGATTAACAATCACTGAGATTTGCCCCAGTAGCCATCCTTCCAATATGGAGGTAGGAGGTTCGAATCCCCACATTTTTAGTGTTGGGCGAGGACGTTGTACTTTCAGAAATGAATTTCGACTTTTACACTCTATAAGGAGACAAGGCAAAAATCTGAGAGTAAGCATTAGAATATGAATAGAATAGGACCAACAAAAAAAAAAACTAAGCAATTTTAAATCCTTTATTTAAGACAAAATTCACTCAAAATCCTCTTTTGAGGAAAAAAAAATCCCATTTCCGTTTTAATTTGGAATATTCATCAAAACGAGATGAAAAAACCAAAACGGCACGGAACGATCCCTTCCTCCAGTCAAATCCGCTCGCTCGTTTGCTGGTTCGCCCGCCCGTCCATCCCCCAAAAATCCTCCTCCGCAAGCGGATGCCCTAGCCCCCCCGCCGGCGGCGCTCCGCTCCCCGCTCCCCCTCCCCGGCAAATGGCGGCCCCCGACGAGCCGCCGCCGCCGCCGCCGCCGCAGCGCAACTGGCTGGAGCTCCCGCGGGAGATCGCGACGACGATCTTCCTGAAGCTCGGCGCCGTCGAGATCCTCACGACCGCGCAGCTGGTGTGCACCGCCTGGCGCGCCCTCTGCCTGGACCCCGCCATGTGGCAGACCATCGACATGCGCAACGACGGGGACCCGCCGGACTGCGACCTCGCCGACATGTACTGCCGCGCCGTCGACCGGAGCCGCGGCGGTTGCCTTGACCTCAACATCGAGTACTTCGGCGACGACGAGCTCCTCCAGTACGCCGCCGACCGGTAACTCGCCGATTCCCGCTTGAATGAATTTCGCGCGGTTTTGTTCCTCGGTCTGGTTTTGGTGGGGCTCGGAATGATCGCCGATGGTCGATCACGACGCGTGGTCCGGTTCTTTTGTGCGTACGCCGTTGTTGGAGAGGATTGAGATGATGGTTAGTCGCCGAGGATGAGCTTGTTTCGGCGATTGGCTGATCGGTCGTTGCGATTGTGTAGACCTAGATTGCGGCGGTAGTAAGTGCGTGTGTATACCGTTGATTTCTCTGGGCTGAAGTTGTACAGGAATCGCGAAATTGTTTAGGAATGAATCGTATTGAGCACTAGTTTACTTCTCTTATTCATTCTGGCCTCATCGCGAGGCGGAGGTATAAATGTGAGGCTTCGAGGAGTCCTCAGGAAGTGAACATTCTGCACACTTGAAATGTCCCTTTTTTTCCCTTGTCCTCAAGAATTGAAAATGAAAAAAAGAGAAGGTGGACACGCCAGATGATGAGAACAAACTGTATTTGGAAAACTTTGATCAGCTACATGTTCCGGAAACTAACTGATGAAAAAATCATGCATGGAAATTGAGTTCTGATCCTGAAATAGCTCCCGAGAACGAGGATAGAGATTTTTTACGTGAAGGGACGCCACCTTTGTTACTTTCTCACTCCTTGGGAGTTCTCAAATGGCTTCTTTACGCTGTCTCTATGTTCTGTATGTTCAGCCTCAGTATCTTTCATTTTTAGCTGTCATTTGAACATTAGGATGAGGCAAAAGTTCAACCCAATTGAAACCATGAAGGAACATTGAACTGAGGTTGTGAAAAGACCAATACAATGCCATCTGGTGAGTATCGGGCATTACTAAATGAAATGAGGAACATGAACTGTGACAGAGCTTCCATAAGTGCTTGATATGGCAGCAGCACTTCTATTTTACTTCACTCTAGGATCTTCTTTCCCCTATGTGCTTTTTTTCCTTTTGATCAGTTTATGCGACACATTTACTCTCCTGTTTGCTAATAGTTATGGGGAGATATTGGTTAAAGTTTGGTGCGGTAGAAGGTATATAACTCAACAAAATAGGGTATAGCCATGTAGCTCCATCACCTTCTCAGCCTTGGACAAGTGTAGCTTTAACCCATGCTTGCCAAAACACTTGAGTATGCCTCAGGTTCCAGTGATATCAATCTTAAACTGTTTTTCCCCTTATTTTGTTCAGCAAAGAAAATATTCTAGTTTAATTCACCGCTGAATTTGTCTTCTATATCCTCGTCGAGACTCCGCGCTCAGTCTTCATCATTGCGTTTTCATTGAACTTGCAGAGACAGGTTAGATACATTTGATGGCATTTTTGCAGGTCTTGGATAGGTACATAATTGTCTTGATCTGACCAGTGGATGGCACTGTCAGTGTTTTGATTCCACAGCATACAACTGAAGTTACTGCTTGAGTTATTGTAATTGGCATGGAAGTTTTATGTTTTGGAGTCCTTTCGGTTCTTAACATGAGTTTCAGAGTCTAATAGTGTAATGTTTGCTTTTGTTGATAAAATTCCTATGATGAAGGGTTTTATGAGGAGACTTTGTTAACGAGTGCCTCTGGTATAGTTGTTAACCACACATAATTAGGAAATGTAATTACTCTAATTATATATAACATGAGAAATATGGTGCATAAAAATCGACAAACTCTTTTTATTGAGGTGTTAAAAAAGTGCCCATGGACACATTTTGAAAAAATAAATAAATCGATCAGATTAGCTCTCTTTATTGACTTAAGTTTCTCTCTTTGATGGTGTTTTTCTTCCTTTTACTGAGCGTGAAGTCCAGAACAGAGCTTTTGGATTGTCTTTTATTGTTGACTGCTGGATATATTATGTTGTTATGGAAATTTTATTATAGTTTGAGGCTGGAATAGAACATAATTTCCATTGATTTGATTTAGGTTTTGAATTTGATCTTACTTTTCTTGACGTCTTGATTCATTAACTTTATATTTGTTTTGTGTATTCTGCGTCTTATTATTATTTCGGATAAATATGGCAGTCTTGCTTATTAAAAGGCTATTCTGATAGGTCAAAAGTGGACCAAGCATTGCATCTCTCAATTGCATAGATCTCTGTTTAGTTTACATTCTTGTGATGCCATGGGCATGCAAAAGCGGACTTCATTAACAAATGTGGCATAGCTGACCTTTTTTAACATGACTTGAAAGAATTCCAATCAGAGGCCGCAACAGTAGAGAATTCGTGATCTAGGGTTCTGGCTGATTTTATCATCTTTCCATATTTATTGACATGTCTCGTTAACGAGTGCCCATGGGGCATTTATTAAACATACTGCATAAGGAAAGTTCCATTGTCTGCAACACTAGTTACACACTTCACTAGAACAATTGTGGATTATAACTTGTGGTGTTCCTTAATTAGCCACTAAGAAGTGCCCAAGGGATACTGATTAACAAATTAATGTTGTTGAAATACAATTACTTTTTGGCCGATGAAAATAATCTCTCTACACACCCCTTGCTCTAGATCAATAAGCTCTCAGTTCCTTATCTTAGTCTGCTTTTTGGTTGAACCACCGTTGTTCTCATGCATTTCTTATTCCATTGCAGGTGCAATCATATTAGACAGCTACAACTTGTATATTGCAGTAAAATTTCGGATGAGGGTCTGTGTGAAGCAGCCTCAAAACTTCCTATGCTGGAGGTCCTTGAATTATCTTATTGCTCATTCTCAAAGGAAGCCATAGAGACTGTTGGACAATGTTGTCCCCTTCTGAAATCCTTCAAATTGAATAGCCGGGTATATAGATATCCACACATAGAATGTGATGACGAGGCACAAGCTATAGCGAAAAACATGCATGGATTACACCACCTCCAACTCTTTGGGAATAAGATGACAAATGAAGGTCTGAAGGCAATTCTCAACAGTTGTCCTCATCTTGAGTATCTCGACTTGCGCCAGTGCTTCAATGTTTATATGGGGGGTGATTTGGGGAGAAGATGCACCGAACAGATCAAAGATTTAAGGAATCCATATGACCCCACAGATGACTATGGATTTGATGCTGCAATTTTCGATGACGAGTCCGTTGATGATGATTACCCATCTGGGTTTTCTGACATTGATTTGTCTGATTATGATAACTACTATGAATTCTCTGATTATGACGACTTCTCTGTATATGGGTTTGACGAGTATCAGTGATTTGCTGGTTGACACGCTTGCATGGTGAGGAACCCTTTTCTTGCTTTAAGTCGCAGAATAATTTTACTACATGGTTCTACGTAGCTCTTCGTGGCAGTCTGTTATGATGTGCTATTTCTGATTATTTTGGTCTGGATACGCAGGCGAAGATTCTTTATGGTTGCTGAGACTCTGTACCATGCTTCGAGGCAGAGATGGTTAAGCGGCCATCCTGCACGCCTTCTGGTGTAGTTTTTGACCTGAACTTCACAAGTGGGAGTCTTTCCTATTTTGTTGATGAAGAGAAGCGCTCATAGATCGGCGCTCCCCTTGAAGTGCATTCTTTTGTTTCTTTCGTTCTAGTCTCTGCATCTTTATCTCCAGAACATGTTTGGTGGCTATGAGCTTCTGCATATATAGTTCTAGTGCCTAGTCTTATTTTGGTATCTGTGACTTTGGTGTGCTAACTCAGCTGGCCATGATAATGAACTTCATAGCTGATAAACCAATATCAGGCTTCATTGTGCGGTTTTGCATAAAATTCACAATGCTGTTACCTAAAATGTTATTCAGAAAATCGCTTTAATCGTTCCCATCTATGAGGATATTGTAGTGTCAAATGTAGCAGCAAGTTGCTTTGCTTGTCAAGCACTTCCATTTTCAACTAGTAGATCGCGTTTCCATGTTGGTGCAAAAGCAAAAGAATGAATATTTGACATCTTTTATGTTAGGAAATAACGTACTGCCTATCATATATTTTATGTTAAGGCAGTCGTGTACATTTCACGCTAGAAGAATAACCCTAGTATGGCCAAAGCAGGAGGTTTTGGCTGTGTTTTTGGCAATCAGAAGTCAAATTTACAAGTGGTTAGCGAATGCACTGTCACTGTGTTGATTATCAATGAGGCCGCCGGCTCATACAGGTTGCTTTCTTTTATGTTTGGATCTTCACCTGAAAGTTGCAAAACATCAACGTGGGAAATCCGGTACAAGGTCCTTTCGATGTGGTTTCAAAGAAATTCACGTGGAATATTGAAAACTTTAAAGATCCTAGACGAAGAGAATGGGACTGTTCCGAAGTTCTCATGACCTTTATAGTTTTCAAGGAGAAATGTCAAAGACACCATCTACCAGGCGTTAGATTAATACAAGGGATTAGCCAAACCAATGTATTTTTCCCCAAACCCATGGGCTTTGGGAGAATCTTATCTTGAAGTCACGTGACAACCAGATGTTAGCTCTGACGAAGATCTTGATGTTGGCCATATCAATGAATAAAAGGGTAAAAATGTGTTGGGATGGCATGCATGTCTCAAATCTCCATTAATTTTGCAAAAATTGTTCCAAGACAATTGTAAAGCAATGAAATTAGGGAATATTTTAAATTTATATGCAACAACAATGTTCATAGTGTATATACGATTAATACTTTGATATATACTCATTATTCATGTCCCATCGAATATGATTAACGTCACATGTGCTAAACATTTTTTATCCCAATTTCGTTGAAAAATGTCTCTAGGGTGCTTTCTCTTTTGTTGAACTTTGGGGCACATGTTAAACAATAAAAATTTAGTCGTCAATGCACAACTTCTCTTAAGTAAAATATAATTGACACTAATAAGATAGGTCATCTGTGATATACGTGTATCTCCATGCATATGCATATGCAATGAATACTCCGAAGAACATCATATCCTTCATTAAGTGCACTTAATAAATGCTCCAAAGGTACTTGCTAAGGAAATCCTTTACAAAAGCATTCATACATTCCCCATGAATTTATGAACAAAATAAACACACCTTTCAATGTGTGATCGTGTGAATGCTAATCCCTATATATTAGTCATGTATATTCAACAAAAATAAATAAATAAAAATTGCAAATATGATTACCCAGAACAAAGCCAAAAATTCTTTAAATTTTCTTAATTAATTATGTCGAGACCCTCCTTAATAAAAGCTGATCACGTCATCCTCGTGCTTTTCTTCTCTCTCTCTTTTGTTCTTTTCAATTAATGTGTTTATCACATTGAGAAAGGGGATTATGCATGCCGCTCTGCTCGATGATAATTGCACGAGTGTGGATTTACAGAGAGTGGGGGACCAAACTATTTAATTATTATTGCACAATAATTATTAATTATTACTGCTACAATTATTTGTAGGGGAGTTTAAGAAACAATAAAAAGATAAAAATAAATTACGCAACATGTCGTGGCGGACACGGGCATTTCCGCGCGTGTCTCGCCGTATCTGTCAGACAGAGCCGGTGCTCAAGAGGGTTGGACCAACTACCTCCCGTTGACTTTGACCCTGAGCAGCTGCTGGCCAGTGGGATTTCGCCACGGCAGCCGTCTGTTGAGCTGCGGTGGCAGGAGATCCGGGCCTGCGCGTGCTAGGTCGCAGCCTCTCCACAGACAACAGCTTTTACCTGCAGACATACGCTGCAAATATACACTGTGAATTAAAAGCTTTGCGTATGACAGACGTCCGAGGACCACAGAGATGGTTTTTAAATGGGGACCATACGGTAGTAACTTTTTCTTTTAATATCCAAATTTGTGTCCTGTAACGTATTCATTTCAATAATTTTTTTTACGACATAAAAAATTTCAAATTTGTATTTATGTCACACAATTACACTCCTGTTAAGATACCATTAGATGATTTTTCAACTAAAATAACAATGTTTTTTATTTTACTTAAATTACGTGGGCGCCCTAGAAAAATGTTTATGATAAATATATTACAATTGGAAAAATTTAAGATTTTTTTGGTGACTTTTGCCCTTATTATTATGATGTAGAGGAAATGTTGCAATTTCTAATATATTGTTTGCTTTTGTGATAAGTATACTTAATATTTTGAAAATATAATATTTTATCATTAAATGTAATTAGCAAAGGCACCAAAAGCACGTGTGCGTTATAATACTCATTAGACATATTGACTTTGTAATGATTTAGTTTCAACACATTATTTGATATATCACTAGAACGATTAATGCATTGGAAACTGCATGATTTTGAAAATCAATTATTTAACAAGTGCTCCATAAACCCTAGTAAACCAAAATCTTTATCATTATACCGATAGTGTGTAAAATTAATCTTGTTAAGTAGATTACTTCTAGAGAGAAAGTGAATGTTGATTTGAGCTCTAACATGTGCATTTTCTTGGAAGCCACTCTTTAGGGTCCGTTTGATAACATTTTTATATCGATGATCAATTTTGTTTTAAAAAATAGTCTTTTCTATTTCTATTCCCCAAAACAATTTATGAGTAAAAAAATGCATTTGGTAACTATATAAAATTACTATTCTGAGAATGGAAAAAATAATAAGAATGCATTTGATATGATTCACAATTTTTTTTATAACATATAATTTCTTTTAATTTTTTAATAATATTTTAAATAAATTTTTTTATTTTTTTTTTGTTATTCTTCCTTACCATCGCCGATCGCTAGCCATAGGCCACCACGACCGACCGTTACCACCCGCTAGCCTAAGGCCAGTGGCAACCGACAATGGCTTAACAACAACAAACAACGGTGGGGTTCAAGGAGAAAGAAAAGAAAAAAGAAAAGAAAAAGTAACTTATTTTTAAAAATTGTTCATGAGAACAAAAAGTTACTTTTTTTTTTTTTTTTTTAACTTTTTATTTCTATTACAAATTTATTTTCCGTCACTTTTCTATTTCTAAAAATAGAAAAATTAGTTGATATTACCAAAATGATTTATGTTTTTTTTTTGTTCTAAGGAACAAATGAACAAAATTGGAAAAATAGAAATATTATCAAACGAAGTCTATTTGGTTGGTGTTTTCAAGAAATCATATCACCTCAAATGATTCAATCAGTTGAATCACGTCCCTATGGTAATGTTTGGATGACCTTTACCTTGTTTTATTCGATTTAACTCGATCCGACTGTGCACCACTTAGGAAGTCGGTTCGACGTCCGGCCGTATTTTGGAGACATTGGTTTCAAGGCGCTCTTGTCTTGATATTTGTCTAGTTGATGAATAAGGTGTGTGATGATATTTTTACAGGCCGGAGCAAGTGCCGATTTTCAGGTATGATCTCGGCCCAAGAGGCCTACAAGATGAGCCGAACGTGTTGGAGTGGGTGATAAAATACCTTTGCGGAGAGTATAGTTATTTTGGTTGGACAAATCAAGTCATCAGTCATCAAGTTGTCTAATATTTGACTATAAATGGAACTTAACCCTAAGGATTAGTTTAGTCGGTTGAGAGTTTTGGAAGTTATGGTTTAAAAATTAGAAAATATTTTCTTAAAAATGTCAATTATATTATTTTCAAAAATGAGTCAACAAAATATATTTTCATCAACAATAGCAATTTATATTTGAACATTTTGATGAATGACGAAACCAGTATAGGATGATTCTAAATTATTGAGTTTTTGTATGACAAACGCACCAGCAATCTAACTTAGAATCACTCTTTTTCTGTGCGTTTGTTTTTGGGGCTCGGTATATGGGAGTGGATATGTCAGGAAGCTATCTCACTAGCTATCCTTCCCATCAGACGCTTTAACGTACAAACACCATGTTAAATCTTTTTTTTTTTTCCAAGACTTGCATTAAATCACTTTCCATGGAATTAAATCGTAAAAATTAGAGCCCCTTTAAAACATCGTCACATAACATTTTAATGTTGGGTTGACACATGAAAAACCCAATACACTTATCATGAAAGATTGTTAAGGGAAAACTCAAATTTGAATCCATTAACTAATTTAATTTGATCCATTTACACTCAAAACCTTTGGTCAATTAATTATAGCTAAGTTAGATATATTAAATACTCCATATTACAGCACATCCTTGTATGAGATTTCAATAGCTTAACATTCTCGTTCATGCACGTAGACAATTTCCCCCTTCACACGTGTGAGCCACCGATGTTAGGCTCACTCCCCCTCAATCCTAATATCCTTCTACACCAACATTGTCTCAACTCAAGAAACTTTAATCTTTACCTTGGCTTGGTCAAATTTGCATATACTAGTGAGGACCATGGGTATCTTTCAAATTCCACCTTAATTGTCTTCCTCAACCAAGCTTGTCGAGAGTAGAGAGACACCATTCATCACCTCAATTAAGGGGCCACATTTGAAATTTTCCTTCCTTGAAATATTCATTGGGCACTCATACATATTGGGATCCGCCATGAATCAACATTGACTCTAATACCACTTTTAGATTGACACAGTAGAAGCTTAGTACCTTCATTTGATGAGATCACCAAGAGGAAGCACCAGTCAAAGCCCATTAAAATACCCACTTGGACCCAAATTTTACTCAAAAACTTGAGTTAATCAATTATGAATCAGCTAAAATGTATCAATTGCACCACATTTACTATGTGGGATTTCTCTCAGCTAACATCCGAGCACATGCACCTTAACAAATACTAAATGCAATCCGATTCCTCATGTGTCGAAGGTACCCCTTGAAGCATCAAATACAACGATAGGGTTTGCGTAGCTTGCTTGTTGTAGTAGATTTTCTCTTGATTACTACCTTACCGGCCCTTAGCATTGAGGTGACAGGCTACCAATGCCGTAATTATTTGTAACGTCGATTCATTGGAAGGTAAATATTAATGAGTCACGTTTTACTTATTATGTCTTTAAAATGTACAATTTTTCATTGAAGAAACTGAATATATTAAAATTCTCTTCTTTTACTGTATTTAAATATGTACTTCTTTAGTTCTCAAAATCTCTTAAAAAGCATTCTTTCTATTTTTAGTTAATTTAATGTAGGCATTAGTTTTGACATGAAATGAAAAAGAAGAGAATTGGAGGAATTTCTTGTGCTCATTTTGTATTGTTTTTCATTCTTTACATGTATTAATAATATAAAGTGTGGACAGCAAAAGGAAACAATGTAAATATACAGAATTAATATGGATCACTTATTGATTTAGTCAATCAATCTAAATCTTAGATTAATTTAATTATCTCTTCACCACATAAATCATATCTCCAACACTCCCTCTCAAGTTGGTGGCTTGTATATGTCCAAAACACCTAGCTTGTTTAACAAATGTGTGTTGTCTTTGACACAAGGGTTTAGTAAAGATATCCGCGGGCTGTTTTGAGGTTCCAATTCCCTTTATCCTATTATTTTTCTTGGATCTTATCTCGAGAGAAATGATAGTCGACCTCTATATGTTTTGTTATCTCATGGACTATAGGATTAGCTGCAAGCTTTAGTGTTGCATCATTATCACAAAAACAACGTAGTTGGCCTTTTAACTCGCACACCAAGGTCAAGAGGTAGACCTCGCATCTATACTATCTCATAAATAGTCTTGGTCATGGCTCGATACTCAACTTTAGCCAATGATAATGATACGGTTGTTTGCTTCCTCCTTTTTTTATAACAAAAGTAAGGATGTTCTAAGCTTAATGCAAAAAATCTAGTAATGGAGCTCCAAGTCATAAGACAAGTGGCATGGTTTGTGTCACAATAATCCGTCATCTCCATGTTGCACACTTGAGAAAGAAGTATTCCAAATCCTAGACATTTCTTCAAATCACAACTTTTAGAGCTACATTCATATGTGATTGTTTTTGGTTATGCATAAACCAACTCAACATTAGCACTACTTAGCATATGTTTGGTATTGTCATGGTGTGATAATCTTTCCTACAAGCCTTTAATAGCTTGATGGATCCTTGAGCAGTGGATTATCAGCATTTGATAGTGTTCCCACATAAAAAAAAAAAAAAAACAACAACAAAAAAAGTGTTTAACTTGATATCTTGCTCGATAGGAATAGTAGCTAGTTTACATCCTAACAGACTTGCTTTTGATATAATTTCAAGGACAAATTTCCCATTAGCTAAGAGGAGATTCCCAAGTTCAATTGGGCAATTTTAATTTCAAGGAAATATATGGGAGGTCCTAGATCTTTAATGTGAAAGGTATAGTGCAAATATTTCTTGAGATTTTTAGCAGCAGCTTCATTAGATCCCATAATAAGTATGTCATCAATATATATCATTAGATAGATAGATGCTGAACCTTTTCTCCTTATAAATTGTGCATAATCATGTCTCAATTGTCTAAAGCCGGTAACTATAAGTGCATTTGTAAATTTTGTGTACCACTAATGAGAAGCTTTCTTAAGGCCATAAAGTGATATGCAAAGACATCATACCTTAGACTCCTCATGTTTTTGTAAACCCGGTGGAAGATCCATGTAAATTTCTTTGTCTAGATCACCATGGAAAAAGGCATTGTAAATATCCATTTGATGTAGTGGCCAATCCCGCAAGCAACAATGCATAGAAAGGAGCGAACTGTGACTTTTTTTGCTATTGGAAAGAACGTTTTATGATAATCGAAACATTATTTTTATGTGAAACCTTTGGGTACTAAACAAGCCTTGTATCATTGGACCGATCCATTTATCTTGTGTTTAATTTTATACACCCATTTACAATCAATTGGGTTCCAATGAGCAAGAAAGGACACAATATCCCAAGTCTGATTTTTCATTAAGGCACGTGACTTAGAGATGTGCTCCCAACTTCTTATCACTCCCAATCGAGGATGGAGGAGGCATGACATATGAGATCAACCCTCAATTGGCTTAGGTTTTGCTTTGCCTATTTACTTTTCGTGTGGTATATTCAATTGATGCTTCTTCACATTGAATCAAAGGAAAAAATTTCGAACCTTTGTCTCGACTAACTAAATTTCAAATAAAGCTCCAAACCCACCAACTAGACATTTCTTCACCAACCAGTTTGCACTCATAGCTCGCATTCGAAAGTAATTTAATAGGATAAGATGAATTTGTTTTTGAGCATTTTGAAGGGGGGTTGGAAGGGAGAGACTTGGAATACCGACGATATCCCCGACAACACATCCACCATGCTAGCAGATGAAGATGTGCGCCAAGCTTCTTATCACCCCCGACCAAGGATGGAGGAGGCACGACGGTCGAGGAGACCAACACTTGATTGGCTTAGGTTTTGCTTTGCCTTGCCTATTTACTATGCATTCTATTTCCTTCTTCAATTTAGTTTTCAATTGAAGCTTCTTCAAATTGGGTCAAAGGATCGAATGAAATGATCACTACTTTAGCCACCGGAATAAGCATTATTTGTTTCTTTTCCTATTTACTTTTTGTGTTTTATGTACTTCTTCAATTTACTTTTTCAATCGACACTTCTTCACAAAGGAAAAAAAAAGTGAACCTTTGTCTCGACTAATGGAGTTTCAAATAAAGCTCCAAGCCCACCGACCAGATAATTCTTCACTGGGTAGCTTGCACGCGCGGCTCAACGGGCGGAAGCATTTTTTTAGGATCAAATGAATTTGTTTTGGAACATATGAGAGAGAGAGACTTGGAACACCAACAATGTCCCTGACGGCACGTCCATCACGCGAGTAGATGGAGATGTGCTCCAAGCTTCTTATTACCCCCAACCAAGGATGGAGGAGGTACGACGTTCGAGGAGACCAACACTTGATTGGCTTAGGTTTTCTTTGCCTTGCCTTTTTACAATGTGTTTTATTTCCTTCTTCAATTTAGTTTTCAATTGGCGCTTCTTCAAATTGGGTCAAAGTATTAAACCAAACCATCACTACTTTAGCTACCGGAATAAGCACTATTTATTGCTATGCTTATTTACTTCTTCAATTTACTTTTTCAATCGATGCTTCTTCACAAAAGAAAATATTTAAAATCTTTGTCTCAACTAACCGAGTTTCAAATAAAGCTCCAAGTCCACTAACCAAACAAATCTTCACTGGCCAGCTTACAAGCGCAACTCACGGGCAAAAGTATTTTCATAGGATCAAATGAATTTGTTTTTGAACATATCAGAGATAGAGAGACTTGGAACACCAACAATGTCCCCGATGGCACGTCTTGGAACATCGATGATGTCCCTGATGGCATGTCCATCACGCCAATAGATGGAGATGTGCCCCAAGCTTCTTATCATCCCTGACCAAGGACGAAGGAGACATGACGTTTGAGGAGACCAACACTTGATTGGCTTAGGTTTCGCTTTGTCTTGCCTCTTTACTATGTGTTTTATTTCCTTCTTCAATTTACTGTTCAATCGATGTTTTTTCAAATTGGGTCAAAGGATCGAACTAAATTGTCACTAATTTGGCCACTAGAATAAGTACTATTTTTTGTGTTTTATTTACTCCATCCACCATACCAGCAGATGGAGATGTGCGCCAAGTTTCTTATCACCTCCGATCGAGGACGAAGGAGGAACTCCGGTGATGTCCCCAATAGACGAAGATGTGCTCCCGGCTTTTGTCACCCTCGACCGAGGATGAAAGAAGGCACGACATACAATGAGACCGACACTTAGGTTTTGCTTTGCCTATTTACTTATCGTGTTTTATTTACTCATTCAGTTACTTTTTCAATTCACGCCACTCACGTAAGGTCAAAGGAAAAAATTTTGAACCAAAGCTTTAGCCATCGGAATAAGCACCCCGGCCGCCCATGCAAATCGACCATTTGATTGGCCGTTTAGCTCAGGAACTCAGATAAGATTAACTAGTAAACTTTAATTTCTTATTTAAGATAAAATTCACTCAAAATCCTCTTTCGAGGAAAAAAAAAATCCCTTTTCTGTTTTAATTTGGAATATTCATTAAAACGAGATGAAAAAACCAAAACGGCACGGAACCATCCCTCCCTCCAGTCAAATCCGCTAGCGCCCCCCCGCCGGCGCTCCGCTCCCCCTCCCCGGCAAATGGCGGCCCCCGTCGAGCTGCCGCCGCCGCCGCCCGACTGGCTGGCGCTCCCGCCGGAGATCACGTCGACGATCTTCCTGAATCTCGGCGCCGTCGAGATCCTCACGACAGCGGAGCTGGTGTGCACCGCCTGGCGCGGCATCTGCCTGGACCCCGCCATGTGGAAGACCATCGACATGCGCAACGACGGGGGCCTGCCGGACGACGACCTCGCTGACATGTGCCGCCGCGCCGTCGACCGGGGCCGCCGCGGCTGCCTCTACCTCAACATCGAGTACTTCGGCGACGACGAGCTCCTCCAGTACGCCGCCGACCGGTAACTCGCCGATTCCCGCTTGAATGAATTTCGCGCGGTTTTGTTCCTCGGTCTGGTTTTGGTGGGCCTCGGAATGATCGCTGATGGGGAGCGCGACGCGTGGTCCGGTTCTTTTGTGCGTACGCCGTTGTTGGAGAGAATTGAGATGATGGGTAGTCGCCGAGGATGAGCTTGTTTCGGCAATTGGCTGATCGGTCGTTGCGATTGTGTAGACCTAGATTGCGGCGGTAGCAAGTGCGTGTGTATACCGTTGATTTCTCTGGGCTGAAGTTGTGCAGGAATCGCGAAATTGTTTGGGAATGAAGCGTATCGAGCAAGAGTTTACTTCTCTTATTCACCCTGGCCTCATCGCGAGGCGGAGGTATAAATGTGAGGCTTTGAGTAGTCCTCAGGAAGTGAACATTCTGCACACTTGAAAAGTCCCTTTTTTCCCCTTGTCCTCAAGAATTGAAAATGAAAAAAAGAGAAGATGGACACGCCAGATGATGAGAACAGAATGTATTTGGAAAACTTTGATCAGCTACATGTTCTGGAAACTAACTGATGAAAATATCATGCGTGGAAATTGAGTTCTGATCCTGAAATAGCTCCCGAGAACGAGGATAGAGATTTTTTATGTGAAAGGACGCCACCTTTGTTACTTTCTCGCTCCTTGGGAGTTCTCAAATGGCTTCTTTATGCTGTCTCTATGTTCTGTATGTTCAGCCTCAGTTTCTTTCATTTTTAGCCATCATTTGAACATTAGGATGAGGCAAAAGTTCAACCCAATTGAAACCATGAAGGAGCATTGAACTGAGGTTGTGAAAAGACCGATACAATGCCATCTGGTGAGTATTGGGCATTACTAAATGAAATGAGGAACATGAACTGTGACAGAGCTTCCATAAGTGCTTGATATGGCAGAAGCACTTCTATTTTACTTCACTCTAGGATCTTCTTTCCCCATGTGCTTTTTTTCCTTTTGATCAGTTTATGTGACACATTTACTCTCCTGTTTGCTAATAGTTATGGGGAGATATTGGTTAAAGTTTGGTGCGGTAGAAGGTATATAACTCAACAAAATAGGGTATAGCCATGTAGCTCCATCACCTTCTCAGCCTTGGACAAGTTTAGCTTTAACCCATGCTTGCCAAAACACTTGAGTATGCCTCAGGTTCCAGTGATATCAATCTTAAACTGTTTTTTCCCCTTATTTTGTTCAGCAAGGAAAATATTCTAGTTTAATTCACCACTGAATTTGTCTTCTCCTCGTCGAGACTCTGCGCTCAGTCTTCATCATTGCGTTTTCATTGAACTTGCAGAGACAGGTTACATAAATTTGATGGCATTTTTGCAGGTCTTGGATAGGGACATAATTGTCTTGATCTGACCAGTGGATGGCACTGTCAGTGTTTTGATTCAACAGCATGCAACTGAAGTTACTGCTTGAGTTATTGTAATTGCCATGGAAGTTTTACGTTTTGGAGTCCTTTCAGTTCTTAACATGAGTTTCAGACTCTAATAGTGTTATGTTTGCTTTTGTTGATAAAATTCCTATGATGAAGGGTCTTATGAGGAGACTTTGTTAACGAGTGCCTCTGGTATAGTTGTTAACCACACATAATAAGGAAATGTAATTACTCTAATTATATATAACATGAGAAATATAGTGCATTAAAATTGACAAACTCTTTTTATTGAGGTGTTAAAAAGGTGCCCATGGACACATTTTGAAAAATAAATAAATAAATAAATTGATCAGATTAGCTCTCTTTATTGACTTAAGTTTCTCTTTTTGATGGTGTTTTTCTTCCTTTTACTGAGCGTGAAGTCCAGAACAGAGCTTTTGGATTGTGTTTGATTGTTGACTGCTGGATATATTATGTTTATTATGGAAATATTATTATAGTTTGAGGCTGGAATAGAACATAATTTCCATTGATTTGATTTAGGTTTTGTATTTGATCTTACTTTTCTTGATGTCTTGATTCATTAACTTTATATTTGTTTTCAAAAACCTTCTATACATATTTTGTGTATTCTGCGTCTTATTATTATTTCGGACAAATATGGCAGTCTTGCTTATTAAAAGGCTATTCTGATAGGTCAAAAGTGGACCAAGCATTGCATCTCTCAATTGCGTAGATCTCTGTTTAGTTTACATTCTTGTGATGCCATGGGCATGCAAAAGCGGACTTAGTTAACAAATGTGGCATAATTTACCTTTTTCAACATGACTTGAAAGAATTCCAATCAGAGGCCGCAGCAGTAGAGAATTCTTGATCTAGGGTTCTGGTTGATTTTATCATCTTTCCGTATTTATTGACATGTCTTGTTAACGAGTGCCCATGGGGCATTTATTAAACACAGTGCATAAGGAAAGTTCCATTGTCCGCAACACTAGTTACACACTTCACTAGAACAATTGTGGATTATAACTTGTGGTGTTCCTTGATTAGCCGCTAAGAAGTGCCCAAGGGATACTGATTAACAAATTAATGTTGTTGAAATACAATTACTTTTTGGCTGATGAAAATAATCTCTCTACACACCCCTTGCTCTAGATCAATAAGCTCTCAGTTCCTTATCTTAGTGGTTAACATTATTATTGCTAGCTACAACAAGTCTGCTTTTCGGTTGAACCATCGTTGTTCTCATGCATTTCTTATTCCATTGCAGGTGCAATCATATTAGACGGCTACGACTTGTACTTTGCAGGAACATTTCAGATGAGGGTCTGTGTGAAGCAGCCTCAAAATTTCCTATGCTGGAGGTCCTTGAATTATCTTTTTGCTCATTCTCAGAGGAAGCCATAGAGACTGTTGGACAATGTTGTCCCCTTCTGAAATCCTTCAAATTGAATAGCCAGGGATATATATATCCACACATAGAATGTGATGACGAGGCACAAGCTATAGCGAAAAACATGCATGGATTACACCACCTCCAACTCTTCGGGAATAAGATGACAAATGAAGGTCTGAAGGCGATTCTCGACAGTTGTCCTCATCTCGAGTATCTCGACTTGCGCCAGTGCTTCAATGTTTATATGGGGGGTGATTTGGGGAGAAGATGCACTGAACAGATCAAAGATTTAAGGAATCCATATGACCCCACAGATGACTATGAATTTGATGCTGCAATTCTCGATGACGAGTCCTTTGATGATGATTACCCATCTGGGTTTTCTGACATTGATTTGTCTGATTATGATAACTACTATGAATTCTCTGATTATGATGACTTCTCTGTATATGGGTTTGACGAGTATCAGTGATTTGCTGATTTGCTGTATATGGGTTCGCGCAGAATAATTTTACTACATGGTTCTACGTAGCTCTTCGTGGCAGTCTGTTATGATGTACTATTTCTGATTATTTTGGTCTGGATATGCAGGTGAAGATCCTTTATGGTTGCTGAGACTTCGTACCATGCTTTGAGGCAGAGATGGTTTAGTGACCATCCTGCACGCCTTCTGGTGTAGCTTTTGATCTGAACTTCACAAGTGGGAGTCTTTCCTATTTTGTTGATGAAGAGAAGCGCTCATAGATCGGCGCTCCCCTTGAAGTGCATTCTTTTGTTCCTTTCGTTCTAGTCTCTGCATCTTTATCTCCAGAACATGTTTTTTGGCTATGAGCTTCTGCATATATAGTTCTAGTGCCTAGTCTTATTTTGGTATCTATGACTTTGGTGTGCTAACTCCAGCTGGTCATGATAATGAACTTCATAGCTGATAAACCAATATCAGGCTTCATTGTGCGGTTTTGCATAAAATTCACAATGCTGTTACCTAAAATGTTATTCAGAAAATCGCTTTAATCGTTCCCATCTATGAGGATCTTGTAGTGTCATATGTAGCAGCAAGTTGCTTTGCTTGTCAAGCACTTCCATTTTCAACTAGTAGATGGCGTTTCCAAGTCGGTGCAAAAGAATGAATATTTGACATCTTTTATGTTAAGAAAATAACGTACTGCCTATTATATGTTTTATGTTAAGGCAGTCGTGTACATTTCACGCTAGAAGAATAACCCTAGTATGGCCAAAGCAGGAGGTTTTGGCTGTGTTTTTGGCAATCAGCAGTCAAATTTACAAGTGGTTAGCCAATGCACTATCACTATGTTGATTATCAAAGAGTCCGCCAGCTCGTACAGGTTGCTTTCTTTTATGTTTGGACCTTCACCTGAAAGTTGCAAATCATCAAAGTGGGAAATCCGGTACAAGGTCCTTTCGATGCGGTTTCAAAGAAATTCACGTGGAATATTGAAAACTTTAAAGATCCTAGACGAAGAGAATGGGACTGATCCGAAGTTCTCATGACCTTATAGTTCTCAAGAAGAAATGTCATGGGATTATTCCCACGCGTCACACGCCATCTAAGACACCATCTAAGACACCATCTACCAGGCGTTAGATTAATTCAAGCGGGATCAGCCAAACCAATGTAATTTCCCAAAACCCATGGGCTTTGGGAGAATATTATCTTGAAGTCATGTGACAACCAGATGTTAGTTTATATGAAGATCTTGATGTTGGCCATATCAATGAATAAAAGGGTAAAAAAATGTCTTGGGATGCCATGCATGTCTCAATTTGAGATAAATTTATATGCAACAACAATGTTCATAGTGTATGTACGATTAATACTTTGATATATAATCATTATTCATGTCCCCTTGAATATGATTAACGTCACGTGCTAAACCTTTTTTTTTTATCTCAATTTCGTTGAAAAATGTCTCTAGGGTGCTTTCTCTTTTGTTGAAATTTGGGGCACATGTTAAACAATAAAAATTTAGTCGTCAATGCACAACTTCTCTTAAGTAATGAATGGTGAATGCTTGGAAAATCAAAACATTGACCGTAAAATATAAGTGACACTAATCAGATAGGTCATCTATGATGTACTCGTATCTCCATGCATATGCATATGCAATAAATACTCTGAAGAACATCATATCCTTCATTAAGTGTACTTAATAAATGCTCCAAAGGTACTTGCTAAGGAAATCCTTTACAAAAGCATTCATGCATCCCCATGAATTTAACAAAATAAACACACCTTTCAATGTGTGATCGTGTGAATGTTAATTTCTATATGTTAGTCACGTATATTCAACAAAAATAAATAAATTAAATTGAAAATATGATTACCCCGAAGCGGAAAATTATGTAAATTTTCTTAATTGATTATGTCGAGACACTCCTTAGCTGATCACATCATCCTCGTGCTTTTTTCTTCTCTCTCTTTTGTTCTTTTCAATTAATGTGTTTATCACATTGAGAAAGGGGATTATGCATGCCGCTCTGATCGATGATAATTGCACGAGTGTGGATTTACAGAGAGGGGGGGACCAAACTCTTTAATTATTATTGCACAACAATTATTAATTATTACTGCTGCAATTATTTGTGGGGGAGTTAAGAAACAATAAAAAAAATAAAAAATAAAAAAATTACGCAACATGTCGTGGCGGACACGGGCATTTGCGCGAGTGTCTCGCCGTATCTGTCGCCGGTGCTCAAGAGGGTTAGACCAACTACCTCCCGTTCGTCAAAAAAAAAAAAAAACCTCTCGTTGACTTTGACCATGAGCAGCTGCTGGCCAGTCGGATTTCGCCACGGCAGCCGTCTGTTGACCTGTGGTGGCAGGAGATCCGGCCTGCGCGTGCTAGGTCGCAGCCTCCCCACAGACAACAGCTTTAACCTGCAAACATACGCTGCAAATATAAACCGTGAATTAAAAAGCTTTGCGTATGACAGACGTCCGAGGAACACAAAGATGGTTTTTAAATGGGGACCTTACGGTAGTAACTTTTTCTTTTTTTCTATTTTTCTTTTTATTAAAGAGATAAATCATATGAAAGTCCAAAATATGTGTCCTCTGACGCATTTGTTTCAATAATATTTTTTGTGACATAAAAAATCCAAATTTGTATTTATGTCATACAATTAAACTCTGTTAAGATACCGTTAGATGATTTTTCAAACAAAATAAGGTCGTTTTTTATTTTACTTAAATTACGTGGGCGCCATGTCAGTGTTTTGGTGTCATAGAAAAATGTTTATGATAAATATATTACAATGAGCAAAATTTAAGATTTTTTTGGTGACTTTTGCCCTTATTATTATGATGTAGAGGAAATGTTGCAATTTCTAATATATTACTTGCTTTTGTGATATGTATACTTAATATTTTGAAAATAGAATATTTTCTTGTTAAATGTAATTAGCAAATGCACCAAAAGCACGTGTGCCTTGTGATACTCATTGGACATATTGACTTTGGAATGATTTAGTTTCGACACATTATTTGATATATCACTACAACGATTAATGCATTGGAAATTACATGATTTCGAAAATCAATTATTTAACAAGTGCTCCATAAATCCTAATAAACCAAAATCCTTATCATTAGACAGATAGTGTGTAAAATTAAGCTTGTTAAGTAGATTACTTCTCGAGAGAAAGTGAATGTTGATTTGAGCTCCAACGAGCGCATTTTCCTGGAAGCCACTCTTTAAGGTCCGTTTGATAATGTTTCCGTGTCAAAGATCAATTTTTTTTTTTTTTTTCAAAAGTCTTTTTCTATTTCTATCTTTAATAACAATTTATGAGTAAAAAAATGCATTTGATAATTACACAAAATTTCTATTTTTAAAAAGGAAATATAATAAGAATGCATTTGATATGATCCATAAATTTTTTTATATCATAGAATTTCTTTTAATTTTTTAAGAATTTTTTTCTTTTTTCTTTTTTTATTCTTCCTTGCCACCGCCGATCATTGGCCATAGGCTACCACTGCCGACCGTTGCCGCCCGCTAGCTGAAGGTCAGTGTTGACCGATAGTGGCCTAACAACGCAAGCAGATAGCGGTGGGGTTCAAGGAGAAAGAAAAGAAAAAATAACTTATTTCTAAAAATTGTTCATGAGAACAAAAAGTTACTTTATTTTTACTTTTTATTTCTATTCCAAATCTATTCCTCCATCAATTTTCTATTCCTAAGAATAGAAAAATTAGTTGATGTTACCAAATGGATTTATGTTCTTTTTTTGTTCCAAGGAACGAAAGAACAAAATTCAGAATAAATAAAAATATTATCAAATGAAGTCTAATCGGTCGGTGTTTTCAGAATCAGATCACCTCAAATGATTCAATCAGTTGAATCACGTCCCTATTAGGGGTGTCAAAAACCGAACCGAAAACCGAATCGAACCGGAAAATTCGATTTTTTCAATTCGGTCATTCGGTTTGGTTCCCATTAAAAACCGAATTTTTTTTTATCGGTTAACCAAACCGAACCTACAAACCAACAAGAGCTTATTTCTTGGAAATACTACAGAAAAAAAAAGGAAAAAAAAAAACAAATGCAAAAACCAAAAAACCAAACCGAACCGAACCAAACTGAACCAAAATTTCATTTCGGTTCGTATTTGGTTCGGTTCGGTTCGGTTTTTCAAAAAAACCAAACCGAACCAAACCATTAACACCCCTAGTCCCTATGGTAATGTTTGGATGACCTTTACCTTGTTTTATTCGATTTAACTTGATTCGACTGTGTACCACTTAGGAAGTCGGTTCGATGTCCGGCCATTTTGGAGACATTGGTTTCAAGGGTTTCAGGTATGATCTCGGCCCAAGAGGCCTACAAGATGAGCCGAACGTGTTGGAGTGGGTGATAAAATACCTTTGCGGAGAGTATAGTTATTTTGGTTGGACAAATCAAGTCATCAGTCATCAAGTTGTCTAATATTTGACTACAAATGGAATTTAACCCTAAGGATTAGTTTAGTCGGTTTAGAGTTTTGGAAGTTACGGTTCAAAAATTAGAAAATATTTTCTTAAAAATGATCAATTATATTATTTTCAAAAATAAGTCAACAAAATATATTTTCATCAACAATAGCGATTTATATTTGAACATTTTCGTGAATGAAGAAACCAGTACAGGATGATTCTAAATTATTGAGTTTTTGTAAGATAAACGCACCAGCAATCTAACTTAGAATCACTTTTTCTGTGCGTTTGTTTTTGGGGCTCGGAATATGGGAGTTGATATGTCAGCAAGCTATCTCACTAGCTATCCTTCCCATCAGATTCTTTAACGTACGAACACCATGTTAAATCTTTTTTTTTTTTCAAGACTTACATTAAATCACTTTCCATGGAATTAAATCGTAAAAATTAGAGCCCCTTAAAATATCATTACATTACATTTTAATGTTGGGTTGACACATTAAAAACCCAATACACTTGCCATGAAAGATCGCTAAAGGAAAACTCAAATTTGAACTCATTAGCTTATTCAATTTGATCCATTTATACTCAAAACCTTTGGTCAATGAATTATAGCTAAGTTAGATATATTAAATACTCCATATTACAACACATCCTTGTATAAGATTTCAATAGCTTAAAATTCTCGTGCATGCACGTAGACAATTTCCCCATTCACATGTGCAAGCCACCGATGTTAGGTTCACTCCCTCTCAATCCTATTATCCTTCTACACCAACATTGTCTCAACTCGAGAATCTTTAATCTTTACCTTGGCTTAATCAAATTTGCATATACTAGTGAGGACCAATAGGTATCTTTCAGATTCCACCTTAATTGTCTTCGCTCAACCAAACTTGTCGAGAGTAGAGGGACACCACTTGTCACCTCAATTAAGGGGCCACATTTGAGATTTTCCTTCCTTGAAATATTCATCGGGCACTCATACATATTGGGATCCAGCCACAAATCAACATTGACTCTAATACCATTTTTAGATTGACGCTGCAGAAGCTCAGTACCTTCATTCGATGAGATCACCAAGAGGAAGCACCAGTCAAAGCCCATTAAAATACCCACCTGGACAGGTGCTTCCTCTTGGTGATCAAGCTTAGAACATGATATGGTTGGACAGGTGCTTTCTCTCGATACTCAACTTTAGCCAATGATAATGATAGGGTTGTTTGCTTCCTCCTCTTCTTTCTTTTTTTTTTTTCCTTTTTTTTTATAACAAAAGTAAGGATGTTCTAAGCTTAATACAAAAAATCTAATAATAGACCTCCGGGTCATAGGACAGGTGCCATGGTATGTGTCGCAATAATCTGTCATCTCCATGTTGCACACTTGAGAAAGAAATATTCCAAATCCCAAACATTTCTTCAAATCACAACTTTAAGAGGTACATTCATATGTGATTGTTTTTGATTATGCATAAACTAACTCAACATTAACACTGCTTAGCATATGTTTAGTATTGTCATGGTGTGATAATTTTTCCTACGAGCCTTTGATAGCTTGATGGATCCTTGAGCAATAGATTATCAGCATTTGATAGTGTTCCCGCAAAAAAAAAAAAAAAAAAAAAAAGTGATTAACTTGATATCTTGCTCGATAGGAATAGTAGCTAGCTTACATCCTAACAGACTTGCTTTTGATATAATTTCAAGGACAAATTTCCATTAGCTAAGAGGAGATTCCCAGGTTCAATTGGGCAATTTTAATTCCAAGGAAATATATGGGAGGTCCTAGATCTTTAATGTAAAAGGTATAGTGCAAATATTTCTTGAGATTTTCAGCAGCAGCTTCATCGAATCCCATAATAAGCATGTCATCAATATATATCATTAGATATATAGATGACGAACCTTTTCTCCATATAGATTGTGCATAATCATTTCTCAACTATCTAAAACCAGTAACTATAAGTGCAGTAGTAAATTTTGTGTGCCACTAATGAGAAGCTTTCTTAAGGCCATAAAGTGATATGCAAAGACAACATACCTTAGACTCCTCCCATTTTCGTAAACCCAGTGGAAGATCCATGTAAATTTTTGTTGTCTAGATCACCATGGAGAAAGGCATTATAAATATCCATTTGATGTAGTGGCCAATCCCGACAAGCAACAATGGATAAAAAGGAGCGAATTGTGATTTTTTTTTTGCTACTGGAAAGAACATTTTATGATAATTGAAACATTCTTTTTATGTGAAACCTTGGGTTACTAAACGAGCCTTGTATCATTGGACCGATCCATTTGCCGTGTGTTTAATTTTATACACCTATTTACAACCAATTGGGTTCCAATGAGCAAGAAAGGACACAATATCCCAAGTCTGATTTTTCATTAAGGCACGTGACTCAGCCTCTATGGCTTTTTGCCAAGGTGGATGTTCGTAAAATTGTAAACGTAAGTGAACACGTCAAACAAATAATATAATGATTAAAAAAAAACATCGTCCAATGGAGATTGATGATTAATAAACTAATTAAATACTAAAAAAATATTAATTCTAAAATTTATCTAACAAATCAAAATAAAATTGAGAGTAAATTAAAAATAAAAATCTTAAAAAGCAAAATTTGGAGACTATATGTAGTAAATCAGTCAGATAAATATATAAGAGTATCCGATTTCACCATTACCACTAAATATGAATTTCATATTATTATGCATACAAGAATAATATCAAACATGTGATAACGGAATTTACTAATTTATCTACTACTCTATTTCTAGGTATAGCAAACCTACTCAGTTTATTAATCCATAATATCTCTATGTCAATTTAAATAAACATAAGTGCATTAAAATCTATGAATATTTTCTGCTTACAATGAGTCTTTTGGATCACTTTATCACCAAAAGTTACACAAATAATGTGGTATATTTCTATCCATGTTTAATTCATTGTTATATATTAGCATGAACAATTGCATATTATCACTTCTCAGTCTTAAATATGCACATCAGATCATTCAAGTGGTAGCCAATCACTCAAAAACATTAAGCACAATAATATATAACTCACATGAATGGAATCACTTGCACACATAAAATTATGAAATTCACATCATCATGGTTCAGCTACATCATAGCCCTAACAAAATAAAATTAGAACATAGTAGAAAAAGAAATAAAAATATAAATCAAACCTAGCATCTTGAATTAAATAACAAGAATTCCGTCACAACTTTTGTCTTCTCTTCAAAAAACTTGAAAAGCTCTCAGAACAATGAAAAACGATATAAAAACCCCACTGTCCCTCAGGCTCTCAATGTTATCTTATTTATAAGATACACCCAAGACCCTTATCTCCAGGCAATTGCTTATTTTTTGCAAAAAAATATGGAGTAAATTAGAGGATCTTTGATTTGATAATTATCTTCCAATGCTTGCAGATAAAATTAAGGAACAAAATCAAGGTTTCCCTGATTTTTTCCATTCTTTTCCTTGTGCTCTCCATATGTCATTAGGCTGCATAAATAAAAAAAAATTCAAATAATTAGAAGGAAATCCAAATATTTTCTCATAGATATTGCGTTATTTGTTACCTAAAATAGGTAAAATAACTCTATTTTTATAGAGTTATGGATCAGTGACTGCTTCATTGTAAGGTGATAGTTCACGTTCCTCGGAGATATAACTAATACAACACATATGTTCCTGTGATAGTTGATTAAATAAAACATATAATGAAACGAGATAATGGGTATTTGATGAATTCAATGTTGCACGAACATAGTCCTTGATCCATGTGGGCGGACAAGCAACGTGACCTAAACATCGAGGTTGCTTAGCATTACTCTTTTCAAGTATAAGAGGAATAGACATATCAGCAATGTGTTCCAAAAGAGATGTCATAGTAGGAGGTAGAGTTCTCTTCAGGAGAGGTAATAGAATGCTCTACTGGATAATGTAGAGGAGATGGAGAATCCTTAGTAATTACTTGAGAGAATATCCGATTGTTTGGATGCATAAAGAGCAAGAATTACTTAGTTGGAGACGAATCTTCCTCATATAAGAATGGACGATGACTAGCTATGGACCCAATCATCAATTGGATCTGTTTCTTCCCAAAAGGAAAAAATATTTTTATAGAAGATAATATCTCTGCTAACAAAGACACTAAATCTGGATCATTCGTAGACATAATTATCTTTCTAGAAATTTAGATATCCCATGAAAATGCATCGATGGGTGTAGGGACGCATTTTGTCTCAAGAACCCACAGTAGTAACATAGCACAAGTAACCAAAAACCCTTAAATGAAGAATCTCAGGCTTCTTCCGAAAAAGCAATTCAAAAGGAGTACGCCCACCAAGAATCCGAGTTGGCATGTGATTGATTAGGTAAGTTACGTTGACCACATAATCTCCCCATAAAGATTTAAAATGAAAGCTTGAAACTTAAGAGCACGTGCAACTTTGAAAAGGTAACGATGTTTACGTTCAATAAGTCAATTCTGTTGTGGAGTGTGTAAGTGCATGCATGCTTATGGAGAACTCCATGGGAAAAAAGGGGATGTGCAATCATGATTAAGAAATTCACATTCACTGTTAATTCTAGTTTGCTGAACGGATGTTCCAAACTAATTCTTCAATGGGAAAAAGAAGGTTTTAAGTTGAGGAAGAACTTGCCTATTTGACTACATAGGGAAGACTCGTGTGACATGCGAATAATCATCCATGATTGTAAGAAAAAAGCGAGATCCATCATGATATTAGGTGTGATAAGGGCCTTAAACATCAATGTGGATAAGAGAGAAAATATTATCAACACTTGATTTGCCAGTGGAAATTGGTGCACGCATTTGTTTTGCTAAAGGGAAAATTTCGCATTGATGATGTGGAAAAAATGTACTACGATCCAGTGGATAGGAAAAGAGAATTTTATCATTAGTAACAGAATACGCAATGATTGTTTATTCAAGAAAATACATTATAAATCAATATTTTGTGGGAAGCTGGTCATAAATATAATCATTGTGAAATACTATCCAAGCCCATCAATTTGTTAGTCAAAGGGGCCTAAAAGAAACAATTGTCAAAATTGAAGAGGATACAACAGGAAGTGTCTTTGTAGACTTTGGAAACAGAAATGAGATTAAATTGCAACTGAGAAACATATAAAACATTTTGAAGGGTAATTGAGGGGGTAAGATTGATTGTAGGTGGTGTTCCCATTAGAAAGATGAATTGAGATAGGTTTTTCATATTTTCATGAATTTGTGAAAAGAAACTTTCGTTGCATATAATGTGGTCACTAGCATTTGGATCAATTATCTATGCATCACTTGAAATGGAATTCATCAAGCAATAAGAAATACCTGAGAAACTTATTGCTTTATCAAAGAATCCAATTGTTTCAAGGCTTTCATTAAATGCATATGCTAATCATGGGTAATTGGTTGATTCTCTTTTGCAATACTTTGACCCATGACTTAATAAGCCAATGATTATTTTTCTTTCTATCCTCTTTCTCTAGGTTTTCCATGCAATTTTCAACAACTATCTATTGTGCGATGTGGACATTTGCAATAATCACAAAATAAATTACCTTTCTTTGTGAATTTTTTTCCATTTCCTTTCTAAGACTTTCATGAGTTGTAGATACTAATCATGGGTAATTGGTTGATTCCCCTTTGTAATATTTTGCCTCATCACTTGATAAGCCAATGATTCCCTTTTTCCGTCCTCTTTCTTGAGGGTTTCCATATAATTTCTAACAAGTATCTATCGTGTGATGTGGACGTTTGCAATAATCACAAAATGAATTACCTTTCCTTGTGAATTTTTCTATTGCCTTTCTAAGATGACGTGGCAATAGATGAACTATTGGATTTAAATATTGGCACTGATGTGGCATTATAAGGAACATCTTATCCAAATGGTGGAAAATAAGCATTAGAGCTGTCTGATCTTGACTTCAAATTTGGATAGTCATTTCCTTTGGTGAAACCTTTTGTTCTTCTTTGGTGAACTCTAGAACCGCAACACTGACGCCTGTCTTTCCCACCATTCCTCTCTACAAAGGCCTTGCCTAAGCCACGAGGGGCCTTGCCTTAGCTACGAAGGGACAGTCTCTCTCACTTTCACATATTCCAATGAAGCCAATTTCTAGCTTTCTTCCTAGACATCAAGCTAGTAGATCCAACCAAACGACACACCAGTTCCATGGCCAAGATCTAAGAGAAAAAAAAAAGGTAAGTAGGCTTCGTTTAAGACCAAGAGAAAACGGGTCACTTTTCTCTTTCTCAAATGGATCAATACTGTTGCAATGTCAACTTTGATCTTTCAGCTTTTCTTCAACCGCTTCCCATTCATTTCAAAGTGCCAAAAGCTTATTGAAACAAGTTGTGATTGCCATATTCCCTGCTTTAATTCACTAAGTTACTGTGTAATAATGAAGATTTTTGCCCAATCTACTTACCATACATATGTTTAATGTTTGCCTACGTGGACTTCGAGCCCTCCATTGGATCTGATCACAACTTCTAGGGAAATGCAATCCCCAATTCACCTACAAACAAACTGGTTGCATTTTCTCCAAAGTTGTGCTAGACATTTATCAAAGGAAATCAAGACAGTTCTGTCAAGGGTATTGTCCTTGTCCTTCATCACCAAGGCTCACCAAACTCCTGGGACCATCTAGATTAGTTCTCGAGACCATCAAATGTTAGCCAATGAGTCAAAGCTCCAATCCATCAACTTTAGAGGTGTACGCTAGGTCGCCGGACTACAAGTGACCAAAGTCTACATGAATTGAGTACGCCATGAATTCGAGTTGAAGAACTAAGTAAGGATTTGCTCTCAGACTCGACATCCCAAGTTCAATTGCTTGACCTAGATAATATATCTTGAGTTGGGGGCTAGGCTTGATCCAATATCAATTGGTGGGTTCTCTCCAATCTGGTGTGCACTCTATGGCCTTGATTCATTAGGCCTTTGAAATTCAAGGCCTGATTCATTGGCCCTTGAAAATTGTACCTTGGGTTTGACTAGGTCAACCCTGAACAAGCAACCATTAGATGGGCCAACTCAGAATGGGTTGCCTCTAGTTTGGCTGGCCCTGAACAAGGTGCCCTTGGATGGACTTGGTCTACATATTGGACTCCTGACTAGGAATGACTTCGGTGGAATTAACTCTTATGTGAAGCCAAGGGAGGTGTGTCCTCCAGATTTTTAGAGTTTGGTTTTCCTCCAATGCTGGAGTTTTTTTTTTTTTTTTTTTCCCTGGCATGGTATTGGTAACAAAGTGTGTTTTTTCTTAACTAAATCACTCAATTGCTATTCCTATACCGAAGTGCTAACTTTGTTTTGTAGATTAGTATTTTTCTCAACAATAAGAGTAGATGAAAGGGACACGATCAAGAAAAAAAATTGTGGAAGCTAAACTAAGAAAAAACACTCGATACCATGACACGAAATGAAAAAGAAGAGAATTGGAGGAATTTCTTGCATTCACTCTTTGTATTGATTTACATTCTTTACATGTATTTATAATACAATTAAATGATATGCTAGTGATTTATGATAAGGAAATGCACAGCACAAGGTCAATTATAATGGCTATTGTTAAGGCTTTTTTTTCAAAGTGTAAGACTATTTTGAAGAAAAAAGAAATAGAAAAAGCCTAAAAAATTAATTATATGTCCAAAGCTTGAAACTGAAAAATGGAAATGTCACTATTATTGTGTCAAGAGGTACTGGAAGAAGAACTGCAAGAAGTATATGGCGAGCTCAAAGGTCAAGTCGAAGGACCAACCTCATGAAGGTATGTTGTCCATGCTTGTTGAAACTAACCTTACGATTGGTTCTGAATCCAACTTATGGGTTCTAAGCTCTGCTACAATTTCACATATTTGTATGTCTTTACGGAAT
Organism: Eucalyptus shirleyi; assembly: GCA_017140165.1. Taxonomy (NCBI): domain Eukaryota; kingdom Viridiplantae; phylum Streptophyta; class Magnoliopsida; order Myrtales; family Myrtaceae; genus Eucalyptus; species Eucalyptus shirleyi. Next base: position 27,260,991 of record CM029446.1, read on the forward strand.
CTAAAACTAAGCAGGATAAAAGGGCAAAATGAGATAATCTTGACATTTGCAAATGGAGAAAGAGTTGGTGCATTAGCTATAAGAACTTTTCATTTATCTTTGCCTTTTGGATATGTGATGGTTTTAGATAATTACTTGCATTGTTCGGAACCTCATTTCTATACCTCGTTTGAGTAAAGAGAATTATGAATTTTATTTTGTTAATGTTGTATGTTACATTTATCATGATGAAAGATGTGTTTGTTCTAATCTGTAGACCAATAGTCTTTATACCATTACAATGTCAGGTATCGTGATTATAAACAAAATTATGTAAATGCCATAACCAATAAGTGCCAATCATGCGTAAGATTAATGTCTTGAAATGGTTTCAAACGCAATGCCTAAAGCTCTGAAATGATTTCAAATTCAAAGGCCATATTAATATTTTGAAACGGTTTCAGAATCAATGCATAATGTTTAGAAATAGTTTTGGAATTAATGGGTAGATTAATGACATCTAATTACAATGGATGCCTTCGGAAACTTCATAGCACAATGGTGTGTCCAAGAGAAGAAATTGCACTTTATTAGATATGGTGCGATTTTTGATCGGCTACATCAATTTACTTATATCATTTTTAGGGAATACGCCTTTGAAATAGCTACAAATCTATTGAACAAGAGTCCCAACCAAGTCTATTTCAACTACGCCCTATAAGATATGGCACGGTAAAAAATCAAGTTTTAACTATGTTAAGGTTTGGGGTTATCCAACCTATATCAAAAAGCTAAAAACGGCAACTTATGAACAAGGTTACTTCATTGGGTATCCAAAAGAAACTCTCGTATACTATTTCTATTTCAATATAACCTAAAGGTTTCGATCAATAGCCATGCTTCTTTACTAGAGAATTAGCTCAACCAAAAAAAATGGAGCTTAGTGGAAAATAGACTTGCGAGAAGAAACTAATGGAGACGCATAATTTGACTAGGTTGCGGAGCTCAGATTCAATGGGAGGTTCAAATGCACAACTTGACTAAGTTGACCTCGAATTCAGTGGAAACTTCTGATTTACAACATCAAATCATTTGGTTCAAAATTCTGGATGAACCTTGTGTATATGAAAGGTTAGAAGGAGCACTATTGTGTTTGTTATTTTATATATGGATGACATACTTTTGATTGAATATGATGTACCTATGATATCATTGTTCAAGTAAATCTTGTCACAAAAGTTCTCCATGAAAAATTTAAGAGAGGCAACTTATATTTTAGGTATCAATATCAATGGAGACAGATTGAGACAAATAATTGGTATTTACACACTCTACGTACATAGATAAAGTATTGACACATTTCAACATGCAATATTCCAAAAGATGATTTTTCCTTTTTAGGAATGAAACCCGTCTTTCGACTGATATGTGTCCAAATACTCTTAAGGAAAGAGAGTGGATGGAAAAAATGCCTTTTGCGTCTATTATTAGTAGCATGATATATGTTATGCTATGTACAAGACCTGATATTGCGCATAAGATAAGAGTTACTGGCAGATATCAATCTGATCCAAACAATGGGTATTATATGGCAATCAAGACTAATGATCTATTTTGGATATTTGAAGAAATAGATTTTAAAATTAAAGCATACACTAATTCTAATTTTCAATCAAATCCTAATGACTATAAGTCTACTATAGGTTTGTCTTTACTCTTAATGGTAGTGTAGTTAGTTGGAAAAGTTCAAAACGGAGTATAACTGTTGATTCCACTACTGAGGCAAAGTATGTGGCTGCTTTTGAAGCATCAAAGGAAGCAGCTTGGATAAAAAAGTTCATTTCAGAATTTGGAGTGGTTCCTTCTATTGAATAACCAATTACATTATTTTGTAAAAATAATGGAGAAATAGCATTGGCTTAGGAACTAAGGTCTCACTAGAAATCCATATACATTGAGAGATGCTTCCATCTCATCATGAGAAAGGTGATTGTCACATTGCAAAAAAAATAACATTTGCGGAAAACGTGGAAAATCCCTTTGCTAAAGTGTTGCCTTAGTCTTATTTTAAAAAGGCACCTTGACAAGATGGGTTTGAAGCACGAGACAAATTTACTTTGGTGCAAATGGGAGACTGTTAGCTATATGCTATAAAGCAACCATGTAATAGTTACCTAATAGAGATTTGAGTTGTATTATTTATTTAATAGCAAGGAACTACACATTTAGCGTCCCATTTATATGAATAAGTTTATAAGATCAGTTGTGATTGAACATATTCTTAAGGTATTAAGAATATGTGTGACAAGTTTATAGTTATATTGAATCCTTAAACAGTTCCTGATAAATGGATCAATAAGAGAATATTGATGATTTGTTAAAACCAATGTATTCTCAACCTTCACCATTAAGTATTGAATACCTTAGGGGATAATGAGTCACAAGTCATTAGATATTGTAATACATGAGCTAGAACATAGGTGCTTGTCTCAAATAAATTCACTAAACATGACATGCATAGAATGATTGGCAATATGGAAGCTTTAATGACTAATCGTTCATGCTTTGGTCTTATGTAAAATCCTTAGACTTGAAGCACAATGCTGACTTGGTTCTTAGATGGCTGTGGTTGACATGTACACACATTGATGTTTTGTCAAACCTTTATACTTAATGGTCATAGTTTATTCACATGCACAGTCACATGCATGTGTAATATGAAATCTATCTTGTTGTTATATACGTGGTATAAAAGATTGACGTCCCATGCGATTTAATTATGACGTTATATTGAAATCCTCAATTAGGATTATAATCGAGAATGAATGGTTCATATCTCCAAGAAATACATGTTAATTAAATTTGGGCGTATGATCGAATCGGTGGCTTAACAAATAAATACGTAGTCTTTATTCGATCGAGACATAGTGAGATAGAAGGATTGAATTATATGATCACCAAAGCTAACAGATCCATTATGTTCTTGAAATGTTCACTCTCTGGGTAGCCATGATTTATTACTAGATGTCACTCATGATTTGTAGAAACTAAAGATTGATTTAGACAATCAGTTCTCTTAGTTGTGCTAATGTGTTAGTACAAGTCTTATTGCCATATCGGTGATAAAACCTAGGGATGTCACACACAATAACCAATTCAAAAAACAAGAACACGTGCATAGGTAGAATAGATTGATTCGTGGGAAAAGTAAAAATGCCCATACACATATCTCCTTGACATTGTTCGTGCATTTTAATAAAAACACATAGAAGCGATAAGGAGGCTAATCACATTATCCTTAGTCCTTGCTCAAAAAGTTTGGTCTGACATTCTTCAAATTCTAGCCATGAATGTCCGAGGTCCTCACAGTGTTGGTCCTGACATTCTTCAGATTATGACTACAAACATTTGATCTCATTTAACACTGATTTTGACATTCTTGGAATTCTGATCACAAACGTCTTGATGTCTTCTGTTAATATTGGTGCTGACGTTCTTCAAATCCAGACCATGAGCGTTTGATCTTCTCATAATGCAGGTTATGTTGGATCTCTAGTTTAGAGACATCACCAATCTCATATCAAACAGAATGGAGAAATTGAGAGATCTCACCACTACAATTGTGCTAGCAATTGCTCTCATGTTTGAATGACTTGATTAATCTCTATCAACACTCCCAATTGTTGATTGACAACCATCATGTGATATGCTCTCTCAATCTCCTTTTTATAACCAATCCCAGATCACACTAAATTGGCTCATTAACTCTAAAATCATTTCAGATAATTAATTCAGCCATAACGTCTGAAGAACGTAAGTTCTGAGACTATTTTAGACACTAATTCAAGCATTTATTATGACAAACACCCATCCTAGAAGGGCACGGGGCCGATCCATGTCGTCCTCCACAAGAACGACATACTTTATTATTGCTTGCTGATTTTCCTATCCCACCCATCCTGTTGGGTGGAATAGGATACCTTCCTCCGGTCATCGATCTCTTCCCAAACCGATTTCCATCTCTGTTAGACCCAAATGGCGGTCTAGATGCAACGGCATGTTCGTTCTGGTCTTTCATGTGTGTCCGGTAGGGTCACATGGCCAAGAATTGTCCCAGAAGACAAATGGGACCGTAGTTACCGCCATAGCCACCGATGGGTCAAATCCAAGGAGTCACGCCATCGAATGCACCGTATGGTGGTTTGAACTGACCTCCAGCTCTAGGAAGGACGTACGATATCACTAGAGGACAAGCAGAGGATGCACCTAATGTGATCACAAGTATGGTCTCGTTGAACAACCGCATTGCTTATGCTTTATTTGACCCTGGTGCAACTCATTCGTTTATAGCTGAGCAATTCGTTAAGTTGATTGGATTAAGTTCTGTATTGTTGGAGTCAGTGGTTAGTATATCGACATTATTAAAGGATAAGGTGTTGTCTATGATGGGTTGTCTTGGTTGCAAGTTAATGATTGGTGAGCGAAAGGGGAAAGTAGACTTGATAGTCCTAGCCGTGTATGATTTCGATGTGATAATTGGCATGGACTAGCTCACCAAGCAACGAGCTAAGGAATTGCTATCGCAAAGCGATTCAGTTTAACTCGTTAGAGGGTGAGAGATTTGAGTTTATTGGGAGTCGAGGAGGACTTTCAATTACCTTGATCTCGTTGCTTGAGGCAACCCGTTTGTTAGACGGGGGTTGCCAAAGTTACTTGGCGACTGTCATGGATATGAAAGTAGACGAGCTAAAGATAGAAGATATTGTAGTGGTTCAAGAGTTTCCAGATGTGTTTACGAAGGAATTGCCAGGTTTGCCACCAGAAAGGGAGATTGAGTTTGTAATTTAGTTAGCCCCCAGAATAGAGTCAATCTCTAAGGCTTCTTACCAGATGGCTTTGTCTGAGCTAAAAGAACTGAAGGTGCAGATGCAGGAATTGTTGGATAAGGGATTCATATGACCCAGTATATTGCCTTGGGGAGCATCGGTTCTATTTGTGAAGAAGAAAAATGGTTCATTGTGCCTATGCATCGACTATCGCCAACTCAATCAAGTGACGATCAAGAACAAGTATCCACTGCCGAGGATTGATGACTTGTTTGACCAGTTGGAAGGAGCGTCGATATTTTCTAAAATTTATCTAAGGATGGGATATCATCAGCTGAGGATCAAAAAGAAGGATATATCGAAGTCAGCATTTCATACACGATACGACCATTATGAGTTCATTGTAATGCCGTTTGGTTTAACGAATGCCCTAGCTACTTTCATGGACCTGATGAATCGAGTGTTTAAAGAGTATCTGGATTAGTTTGTGATCATGTTCATTGATGATATCCTAGTGTACTCGAGAAGTCTTGAGGAACACGAGAGGCACTTAAGGATAATGCTCTAGACTTTGAGGATTCATGAGCTGTATGTTAAGTTCAGTAAGTGCGAGTTTTGGTTAACTCGTGTGGCTTTTTTAGGTCACGTGATTTTAAGTGAATGAATCTCTATGGACCCGTCCAAGATTGAAGCAGTGATCCACTGGCCAAGACCAATTATAGTGATAGAGATTAGAAGTTTTCTAGATTTAGCAAGGTATTACAAAAGGTTTATGGAAGGGTTTTCAGCGTTAGCGTCGCTTTTGACTCGACTACTAAAGAAAGAAGAAAAGTTCATGTGATTAGATAAGTGTGAGTGTAGTTTCCAAGAGCTTAAGCAGAAGCTAACTACCGCACCTGTATTGACCATTCCATCTTATCCTAGAGGATACGAGATCTACAATGATGCATTGTTTAGAGGACCGGGTTGCGTGTTGATGCAACATGGTAGAGTGGTTGCATACATGTCCTGTCAGTTGAGACCTCATGAGCTGAATTACCCAACGCAAAACTTAGAACTTGCAGCAATCATTTTTGCTCTGAAGATTTGGAGACATTATTTGTGCGGAGAAAGATTCCATATCTTTACTGACCATCAAAGTCTTAAGTACCTATTCTCTCAGAAGGAGTTAAATATGAGACAGCGTCGCTGGATGAAACTTCTGAAGGACTATGATTGTGATATTTTGTATCACCTTGGAAAGGCAAATAAAGTCGCAGATGCACTGAGTCGGAAGTCTTTAGTTGCGCATATGCTGGTTAAGGAGTGAAATTTGCTTGAGAAAGCTCGAAATTTGGTTTTCAAATTTGAGGTAAGCCACCTTTCGAATCTTATGACCACCCTCAGAATTGAGCCGGAAGTGCAGATTAGAATCAAGACGCTTCAGCCGACATATCCAAATATTCAGAAAATCCTGCAAAAGGATAACAAGAAGAGGAAAGCTGACTTTCATATTGCTGATAACGGAACACTGAGGTTCCGAGGACAATTGTGTGTACTTGACAATGCAGAGCTTAAGGAGGAGATCTTGTCAGAAGCTCATCATAACAATTACAGCATTCATCCCGATAGTACGAAAATGTATCAGAACCTGCATCAACACTATTGGTGGTCCGGTATGAAGGCGGACATTGCCAAGCATGTCGCCAAGTGTCTGACGTGTCAGCAAGTGAAGGCACAGCATTGTAAGCCAAGAAGACTTCTGCAACCTCTTGAGATTCCCGAGTGAAAATGGGAACATATCATAATGGATTTTGTGAAAAGCTTACCAAAGAGTTAGAGGGGTAATGACTATTTGGGTAGTAGTCGACAGACTGACAAAGTCGGCTCACTTCATCGTAGTACGAAAGGACCTTGATTTGAACAGGCATGCAAAGTTATATTTGCGTCAAATTGTTCGTCTGCATGGAGTGCCAATAATGATTACTTTAGACAAAGACCCGAGGTTTACAATTGCTTTTTGGAAAAGTTTGCAAAGTGCTTTGGGAACGAAGCTACAGTATAGTATAGCATATCATCCTTAGATGGATGGCTAGTTTGAGAGGATGATTTGAACCCTCGAAGACATGCTACAAGCTTGCGTATTGGACTTCAAGGGAAGTTGGAAGGAGCAACTTCATCTTGTTGAGTTTGCCTACAACAATAGCTACCAGCAGATCATTCAGATGACTCCTTTTGAAGCGTTGTATGGCAAAGTGTGCAGAACGCCAGTGTGTTGGGATGAAGTCGGGGAAAGAAAGATCATAGGCCCAGACTTAGTCCAGCAATCAGCGGATGCAGTTGCCATTATCAGGGATAGATTAAAGACCGCTCAGAGCTGCCAAAAAAGTTACGTCGATAAGTGTTGAAGGCCTTTGGAATTCCAAGTTGGTGATCACATTTTTCTGAAGGTGTCACCAATGAGAGGTACTTCGTGCTTTGGCAAGAAGGGAAAGCTAAGTCCGAGGTACGTAGGTCCATTTGACATTCTAGAAAGAATCGGGATCCTAGCGTATCGTCTTGCATTACCACCAAAGCTAGCACCAGTGCATGATGTCTTTCACATGTTGATGTTGATGAAGTATGAGCCTGACCCAACTCACGTGCTTAATTTTGAGGAATTGGATGTGGACGACGGAGTGTCGTACGTTAAAAGCTTGGTTCAGATTGTGAATCGCAAGGAATAGATTCTGTGCACCAAGACCATCCTATTGGTTAAAATGGTCTGGCAACACCACGGTACTGAAGGAGCAACTTGGGAAAGTGAAAAGTCGATGAGAAGACTGTACCCCACCTTTTTGTTCAAAAGATTGTAATGGTTTAAATTTCGAGGACAAAGTTTTTATAAGAGAAGAAGAGTTATGACATTATGATTTTCAAGTCTGTTTTCGATGAGATGAAATGGGCTTTTCATTGACGCGCCTATGGCCTTTTTTCTCTGAGTTGGCCACTCACGAGTTAACTAATTTATCAGGTAAAGCCGTTAAGGAATATAAACGCAATTGACTTGAGAATTCGACCAAAAACTGACTGCTCAACCGTACTAATCTGCAAGGTTCATTACGGCACTGTCAAAATCAACCAGAGACCAGAAATAGGTCGATTCAACAGAGGTATGTGATTAGTGTGTCGGTGATTCCACCTAATCACAAAATTCTCGTCGAATGGTACTAGACCGATTTTTCTGTCGTTTCTGTACCCTGTGTTTGTATTTGAAATCTCGAGATTTATATGCCAACCGAGAGTCGTCTATGAGTCAAAAATGTACATTGTGGCTTGAAAATAATCAACCACAGGTTAAATGCGTCAAAAATTCCTAAAAGCTACCGGTAGATTATGACGCATTAAAATCGAGCCAGATTGAAATTAGCCGTGAAATTGAACCCAATTTCAGAAATTGGAAGTTCTATCATGTCACAAGTCATTTTAGGAACGTTGATTCATCCTCAAAAGATTTTTCTGCAAACCGATATTGTCGGCAAATTTTCAAAGTAAGGGTATTTTGGATTGAAAAAATCCGATGACCGTTTTTGATCGCGTTTTTGGGATTTGAGTTGGACGAATGGACAAGGAAAAATGTGAATTGGAGTGTGGACATCTTGGTGGAATTTATGGACTCCTATTTAGGCCTAATTGGAGGTTAATTGGAAAGGATGTAGTCCAATTTGATGGCCAAGAGTCCAAACTTCGTAACCCCCATGGCCCTCAACTTTTTGGACCATTTGGGAGGCTTGTTTGAGAAGCCAAGGGGCTATAACTTAGCTAAGGATGCGAACCAAGGTGGTGGGCAGCCACTTGAGAGCTTAAGATATTTTAATGCCCCCCTCCTTGACTAGCAGCCCTTCTTCCTCCTTGAAGCTTGGCTTTCTCCATTGTTAAGGAATAGAGAGAGCTTGAGAAACTAGAGAAAACCAAGCAGCAGCTTCCCCTCCACCGTCGCACGCCTGCAAAGCCACCGTTGACCTCTTTTCCCTATCTGTTTTCTCTTCTTCTCGTTTCTGCTTCAGCTGACCTTTCTCCAAAAATTTGAGTTAAAAGTTGCATTCCTGTGTGAATCAGCCCCCGTACCACCCACTACCATGACTAAGAGACCCAGTCCGTACAGACGGTGGTCGCCACTCGTCGAATGGAGTCGTCGGTCAGAAGTCGCCGCTTGTAGGACCGCCTGGAGCTCTGCCCGCCTACACTGTTTCGTGATTTTCACGACTTTCCTCCCACATCAACCCTACCTTCACCCATCCCAACCACCAGCAAGTCTATCTTGACCCCCAGGTGCCACCAGTTGCCAACCACCCACTTGCCGGAGCTCCGATTAGCCTTCCTCATCGTTTCAGCCGCCGGTTCAGTCCCTGCAGCTCAAGATCAATAGTCGAAGTTCCAGCAAGCCATGAGGTCTTCGTGGCTCGTTTTCAAGCCCTTCCTGGCCTTGGTTGGTGTCGCTACTTGGAGATTTGTCACCTGCCTTGGTGTCATCGTCATCGTGAACTCACCAGAACACTAAACCAGTAAGTTTACTCACTAAACTTTGCTTAAGAGGTTAATTATTCTTAAGAAGTGTTTAGATTAAGCTAAGTATGGTTAGGTAGTTAGATTAGTTTATTTAATTATTAATTAGATTAAGGAATGTGATTAGTTTAGTAGATAATTAATTAAGGCTAATTAGGTGATTAAATTAGTGTAATTTTGATTAGGCCCTTAATTGATTATTTAAAATTTATAAATATTATTTTATTAAATTATATTAATATAATATATTATTTATTTAATTTCATAATATATTTAATTATTTATATTTTTCTGAAAATTAAACCGAGATAAAAGGTGACCGAATTTCGCCGATTGATTGTGGTGTGTTCAGATTATGCATTTGATGGTTGGATTGTGCAAATTGAGTGATGATTGTGAAAATATGGAATTTATTCAGAAATCTCAGATGTCGGGTTTTGACACCGAAAATGGATTTTAAGTACTATATATAATAGTGGGGTTTGAAAAAGGAAAGGTATCAGTTTTTCTGGTTCGAATTAACCGTGTACCCATGCACGATTATTTTCTGGATGTTTTTAATATGAAAAAAATAGGCTAGGATCACTATTTTAATTAAGGCATTCGAGTGCAATGCATGGTGTCTTGGACTGAGGTTGAATAGTTGTGTGTTGGTTAAGAGAATCCATCCCCAAATTGAGTCGGATGGACGTTACCCCATATGAGATACCTAGACAATATGTTCAGGTCATAGTAGATTCTGAACCTATAATCCTTCGGGAAAGCCTTCTTTGAGAGATGTAACCATGCTCAATGGGGAAGAGACAATGCTTGGCTATGGCAGTACACCGCCGAACTTCAAGTAGGCCGTACCCTAGAGGGGCAAATTAACAATGGGAACGCATGATTGATTGAGTTAGATGCGCTGGATTATGAGACGAAACTGTGTGACATGGTACGGGACGTGTCATAATGGTTTGATCTTATAATTTGGACCCCTATGGTTGTTTGAGATGAAAGTGTTTGCGTTCCAGTTGTTTGAGTTCTTATTACTGCATATAATTGAGTGATATGAACTGTACTGACATGCAAGAAGGAACTGAGGTAAGGTAAGTCATTTGTATTGTGTGGCTAGGCCACCTTTGAGTTTATTTCCTTCATAATAGGGGTTTAGGGGGTGAACTTGTTGAGACATTGTCTCACCCCATCGTGGGCTTTTTTTTTTAGGTCCATAGTTGTTGGTTCGAAGCCCTAAAGTCTGTGGAGGTGGAGTCTAAAGGATCGGCATTTGTGTTTGACTAGTATGTCGTAGGACAATTTCTTTTTGAGAGCCAACTTTTTGTAGACTTTTTACCAGATTCATTTTGTACCTAAACTCCGTTGTTTATATAAAGTTGGCTTTTGTGAAATGTTGCCCTACTTTCCTATCCCATGCTATTTGTTGTCAGGGGTTTATTGTTTTGCTTCTGCATGTGCTTAATAGATTGGGTCGACGATGCGTCCTGGGAACGTCGCCTTTGTATCGACCACAGAGGGATGTGTGCGCACTTATGGATCAGGGCGTGACACTCCACGTGAACGAGTCGAAAGAGAGTGGTGGTGGGACTCATGGTGCCTGAGAGACAACTACTACTAAGGTCGAGGGCGATCACTCGGCCAATGACTTTATCACATTCGATGCCATCCCACGAACAACAATCTCCCTTCCATCTAGCGACTAGGAATGAACTTTTGGATAAACGCATCACCAGTCTCTCATGTTAGTTATGCAAATTCTCTTGAATTCCATTAAGGCAGAGCTCTCAATGGCATGACAAAGTACCTTAGCAAACTTAGTACGAAAGAGAGAAAGCAAGAATATCCAAGTAAGCAGCAAATATAATGATAAGGCTGCCAAAATTTTCTGCTTTAGTTTTTGTTCTTTTGGTTACTAAAGGGAGTTTTCAAGGGAGAGTGCGATGTAGAAGCTTTTTATGGGCAGCAACAATTGATTCTGGCAATTGAATTATCTTGCTACTTGGCCATTCATAGTGCTTGACCCAATACTTTAAATTGATTTTAGGTATGCCTTCTGTATGGGTTTGAAGATTGCAAGATGTTAGACGCATGAACATTTCTTTCGTTATATAGGGCACGAGAGCAACAGGGGCTTGGCATTCTCTTTTTTTATCTATATTTCATACTTTATTAAAAGTATCCATTATTTTCTTTCAGCAACGTATTGGAAATTGGCGACAAGCTTCCATGTAATTGTCCATGCCCTTTGATTTGACTCATAACTTCAAGGGTAAATTTCAACTACATAAGTTGTTCATAGTTGTTTGCTCATCCATATGGGTAGCCTGTGCATGCATCCATCTATAAGCTCATTTATAGGTGGACTCATGTCTAACTTTTATCTTTGCTTGGATGGATGATCACCGATAAACTCATTTGTACATCTGCCCTCTCCCTACACTTATCACCAAAAAAAAAAAAAAAAGATTTTCTATTGGGATTCATCAAGTTTAACACTGATTTTCTTAGTCATGGTTTCATCTTTAAGTTTTGAGTAGTGATGTTTCTCTCTTAATTACATCACACGCGTCTAACAAAATTTGTGTAAATGCTAAGTAATAAATGTAAATTCATTTAGAACTTTTATAATTTTGCATCATAGCACCATTGGTTCTTAACAATAACTTGACTGAAAAATATCAATCAATATTATCTCAATCATTAATAAAGTGAATTTTACTGTAAGGCTGACGTGATCCATGATGGGAATGACTTTGACCTATCGATGCAAAGGCCAGATGATACTTTATCGAAAATGACGGGGAGACTTCAGAATCCAAGCAAAGATAAGCATCATTTGTCAAAAAAACTATAATTGAAAATTCACGTGGAAACTGAAAATTTTGTTGTGCCGTGCTCGGCATTCATTCCCAGTATTATTGGTACGGTCCCTTTCCCATTTCATTTTCACATAGAAGAGAAAAGAAAAAGACAAACTTGACAAACCTCAAGAAAGAATTTTCTTCCTTACCACAAACCAATTGTACCAACCTAACCACTGGCGTTGGGATAACACTTCCCTATCAAGTGTTGATTTCATTCCCAGTATTATTGGTACGGTCCCCTTCCCATTTCTTTTTCACATAGAAAAGAAAAGAAAAAGACAAACTTGACAAACCTCAAGAAGAATTTTCTTCCTTACCACAAACCAGTTGTACCAACCTAACCATTGGTGTTGGGATAACACTTCCCTATCAAGTGTTGAGCTGCCCAAAGACGCCAATTCTTTTTTAGGTTCTTTGAACCTTCAGTCAACGAAATCAATTTTACGTCCCCTTGTTAGTGATCAACAAGGTCTTAAAGGAGGATTCTAGCCTTCTGGCATTTACCCAAGTCAACAAGAATTTTCGAACATTAGTCAATGGATCTCCAGGCGAATTTGGCCACTTGAGAAGACTAGAGTACTTAGACCTGTCCTTCAATAAATCCAAGGGGGTCATTCCTAAATGAATGAAGAACATTAGCGAAACGAAACGCCTTTCTCATTACATGATTTGTGTCACCACCATTGAACCTTTAGTTATTCATTGTGTCTCCAAATAAGCAAAGCTGAAAAAATTACCCGGTGATGCATTAGGAAATGAGCCTAAGAAATGACATCTACCGACTAATAACTTATTAAAAAAACCAAGGTTTCTCCAAAGATAATCGTTCTAGGAGATTATCCCAATGTATTTATGGAATAAACCAAAAAGGAAAACACAAGAGACTAAGATTGTCACACTTCGATCTTCTGAGAACATGCCCATCCCTCTGCAGTCGATTAAATGGCAATGTCCCAAGACGCATCGTTGACCCGTTCATTTTAAATGCACATGCGGAAGTGAATAAATAATCCCCAGACAACAACAAGATGGGATAGAAAAGCAAGCTCATAACTCACAACCAAAAACAAGCATTTTATAAACAAATATGTTTATATACAACATCAGGCTATTTATAAAAATATCGGCTCAACAAAAGGGAACTGTCCTATGACCCACTAGTCAGACACGTTCGCCGATTATGATTTCTCCACCTTCCCAAACTCCGGGGCTTCAAGCCCTTCACGATCGCCATCTAGGAACCTGAAAATGTTATCCCACAATGGCGTGAGACGACGTCTCAACAAGTTCAACCTCCTAAGCCTCGACTAGGAAGAAAATACGCTCAAAGGGTTGCCTAAGCACAAGCATGAGTCAGAGAACTTACATTGGCCTCAATTCCTTCTTGTAAGTCAATATAATTCAAGTAACCTTCCAATCATTTCAACCAATCACTTCATCCGATCAGATCGAACCATTAATCAATCGACTTAGTCGATTACATGTCATCATGACCTACCCTTGGTCGGCCCACTCAATACAATCTAGAAGGTTTTATCAAATCAGGACTGCTCACCCTAAGCTAATGATAGATAGTATAGCTCATCTAAAGCCGATAACTTATTGCTCACAAGAAGCTGACCAAATAATATACTGCTCATCCAAAGCTGACATATCAAGGCTCATAGGCTGAAATAGTATACTAATAATGCTCACTAGAAGCTGCTACGGTATACTGCTCACTCAAAGCTAATATATTATGGCCCTCAAGCGAATATAGTATATCGGTATACTACTCACCCAAATCCAATATATCAGAGCCCGTAGGTTGATATAGTGTATGTGTACACGATTTTTATCATACTCGATAAAAATTATCGTGTATGTGTACACGGTCGGCCTTAGCCAAAATACAATATTTTCTCTATATAAAATCTTACTAATTTCCACAATCAAAAAACACATTTTTGGTGTTGTAAACCGACGCCTGGTGATTTTCTAATTAATTATTGAAATTAAATAAATTTTGGGATAAAACCCAAAATCACAAATCACACTCAATTTGCACAAAATAACAATCAAATAAATAATTCAATCACACCATTGCAATCTGCACAAAATTCCGGTCACTGGCTATCCCAGTCTAATTTTTAGAAAATAATTAAATAATTAAATAATTATGAAAATTAATTATTAAATACCAAAAATAGCAACTTAGGCCGAAAAAGCCTAATTAAAAGCCGAGATGGGACCGGAAAATTTTCGAACCACTCTAGATAAATACTAGAGCTTGTCTAAGGTCTAATTACACTACTTTAATCACCTAACATGCAATAACGATTAATTAAATTGCCAATCTAATCTAACTATCCACATAATCCATACTTAGTCTAAACTAATCAACCATTAAACGTCATTAACTTACTAAGTAAGGATTAGTGAATTAAACTCACTTGATTAACAATCCGCTTGGATCAAAACGATGGGGACGCGGCTAAAATCAACAAACTCCAAAGCAGGACCGCCAAGTGGGGTCGGGAAGGCCACCAAAACGGGCCAAATAGTGGGATGAAAATACCTATTGCTCTAGTTCTGCTTGGTGGCTGAAGAGGCTGATTAATGGTTGCAAGTTGGCTCGGAAACGATGAGGGAAGGTTGATGGTGGCAACAGCAAACTAGGCAAGGTAGGCGGAGCTTGGACGGTTGCAGTGGCGAGCTCCGGCGACCTTGACAACTTACTGGGCACGAACAAGAGGCAGAACTGGCGTGCGATGCAGGCTGACGGCGTGAGGACGTGCGTGAGGGCGAGTAGCGCGAACGGCGACATGCGGCGGTCAAATGGGTGGCTGGGCTACTCTAGCGGCTTGCTAACTGACCTCCTTTGCTTTCTGCGGTCTCTTGGAAGCTCACACGACTAAAAGAAGGAGTAGGGGTCGACGGGTGAGGGAGAAGAAGGAGGGGGGAACCAGTTGCTGCAAAGGGGGACCACTTGGTCTTTTCTCACCTCTTTGTCCCCTCAACCTTGGCTTACCATGGCCGGCTGGCCTCCACAGCAACTTGCAGCTCACTAAGCTTCCTAGAGAAGCTATTAAAGAGGTCCAAAAATGTGGAGCAAGGGGGGCATACGAATTTGCACATTTATACCTCAATTTCCATTCAATTCCTCCTTGAATTAATCCAATTCGGCCTCTATAAAATCCACCAACATATCATCGATCAAATTGGCATTTTTCCTCGCTAATAGAACTCACTTGCATCCCAATTGCGCGATAAAAAATGGTCCTCGAAATTTTCTAGACAAAAGCGACCTTACCTCGACTTTTCACCAAAAATCTGGGTTTGCAAAAAAAACTTCGGAAGATGAGTCGACGTTCCTAAAATGATTTGTGACATGACAAAACTTTCAATTTCTGAAATCGAATTCAAATTCGCAGTTAGTTTCGATCCAACGCAATTTTAGCATGACCTGAGGACCGGGTAGCTTTCAGAAATTTTTAGTGCAAATAACCCGTGGTCGATTTTCTTCAAGCCACAATGAACCTCTTCGACACATTGGCGACTCTCAATTGTCGTGAAAATCTTGAGGTTTCGAATACAGATACAGGGTACCAAAACGACAGAAAAATTAGTCTAGTATCGATCGACGAGAATTTTGAAATTTAGTGGAATCACCCACGTTTAGCCACACATCTCAGTCGAAGTGACCTATCTCTGATCTCTAAGTGATTTTTAATTGTGTTATAATGATCTTTGCAGATGAGCACAGTCAAGTAATCGATTCCTAGTTGAATTCTCAAGTTTATTACATTAAAATCACTTACTAACTTTCCCAGATAGTTTAGTTATCTCAAGAGTGATCAGTTTTGAGAACAGCACTATAAGCGCATCGATAAAATGCCCGATTTATTTAATTGAAAATAGAATTGAAAATTCAGAATGTCACAAATATGTTACCTCGTATCCCAAAGAGACAATAATTTTTTCAGGAAATTACACCAATTGCAATCAATTCACGTCGACACAACTCTTAGATAAGGTCAGAGGATAACTTTAAAAATAAGTTTTTTTTTTTTTTTAATCTTGACGCCTTATACGTGGAGGCAAAAATTTTAACCATGGGATTTCCATAAAGGAAACCGTTTACATCATTTTCCATCGTAGTTTGTTAGTGGAGGCTAATTATTTTCCATCTCATACTCTAAAATCATTTGATTGCCACATTAGATCAAGCTTATCAGAACTGGTGCCGAAGATTGGACTTAATTAAAATTTTATGCAAGTCTAAGGAATTGATTAATTAAATTAAAAGTTCAAGAACTTGATTGAAAAAAAAAAGTGTAAATTAAGAGAGGAAAAGTAAAACTTTACAGCTGGCATGTGGTGGACAAAAACCACGCTACGCTGCTCATTCTGGAATTCCAAGCAAGTTTTCCAATCAAAAGTCTTTTTTTTTTTTTTTTTGTCCTTCTCTTTTTACCTCCTTCTCTTTTTACCTCGTGTACGACGGGAGAAATAAAAAGATTCCTAGACAAAACTTTCTTTTGATTTTTTAAACTGTTTCCTTTGTGTCCTTTGAACCAGGTGAAGGAAACGCGTTTTAGTATTATGTGTAGTTTCACGCGGATCAAATAATTACATTCAAACTAAATATCCTGTTTTATTTTGGGATTCATCAAGTTTAAGGCTAATTTTCTTATTCATAGATTCATTTTGATTTTTGAGTAGTGAAGTTTCTCTCTTAATTATATCATGTGTACTATGATGTGTCTAACACAATTTATGTAAACGCAAAGTAACAAATTTAAACCCTTTTACATTTTTCATAATTTTGCATAACAGCATGATTGGTTGTTAGAAAAAAATCAACAAAAAAAAATGTAGATAATTATCATTTTATCCATTAATCAAGTGGATTCTACTATAGTACTTACGTGATCAACAAGAAGATGAGCTCGATCTACTGGTCTATTGGTCTAAAGACCATACGATATTTTCTCCAACATGACAGGGAGATGCATCATTTGTCAAATGCTTTAATTGAAAATGCACATGGAAGGTGTAAATTTTCTCGGGCTGTGCTTCGCCATTCATTGCCAGTATTTATTGGCATGGTCCACCTACCAGTGAAATGACGCCTTACATCCTTTCACGTAGAAAAGGAAAAAACGGATCAAACTTGACAAACCTCAACAAAGAATTTTCTTCCTCCTGAAAAACTAGTTGTACTTGTTGGAAGATATGTGCGAGCTATATGATATACTAAATCAATCGAGATCAATTTGACATTGGAATTGATTTATAGGATACATTATTTCCCTTTTCTTTATACCCACCTTGTACTAAAATATAGAGCATTGTATATTGAATCGATATAGAAAAAGAAATACAAAATTCTTCTCCACAAACTATCTCCTTTTCTTTGGTTCCTTGCTTTCTTGCAGTACTAACCTAAGTATTAGGATTGGGATAATTTTACGATTTCCACTATTTATGGCTATTAGCAAATGGGTTTAAGTGTTCTTATGATATTTTAGCTTAATGTATATTGTATATTGTGAGTCCTCAATTTGGCAGGATAAGTTATAAGGTATCTCATGTTTTGATTGAATCAATTTGTGTAACCGGCAACATCAAGTAAGATAGGTCGGTATTTTATGGCAAAAAGAAGGGATAGTTTAATGTTTAACATATATTTTGAAATACTAGTAAAATGTGCCGTTAATGCACGCGTGAAGGCCACATATTTTTTAAAAACTGCGCGAACTTCAAATTTTCTTGAGCCTATGGAAGATTCATTATTTGACCTTCACGTTAATAAATTAATCATTGTTATGTTATTTAAAAGACGAACTATAGGAAAAAAAAAAAAGTAAACTACTATTTTTTCATGATAATCCTAACAAAAAGGCAGGAATTAGTTATCTGTTCAACTTTTCATGACTTCGTTGTTTTTTTTTTTTTTTTTTTTTAGCGTAAAATGAGAAAGAATCACGCTTAACAAACAAAATATAAAAAGAAATCAACACAATAAAAGAAAAGGCAAAAGATAAAATGATATTATTGAAATAGACGGATATGCAATCCGATCATCAAATAAAGACATTGAAATGAGTAAGTACTGCTCCTTTATTAGATAAAAAGAAAGCATGGAAGAAAATAAAACGGTATACCAGTCGTATGAATGAGAGTGAAACAGAGACAGTAGTCTAGTATTAAAATAATTAGATTGTTAATTCAAGAGAGAGATGAATGAGGTAATGGGAACGAGTGTCTTTATTTTAGTTTAATTTAAATGGGAACAATTGTATTATATCATATGAATTAAACGTCACGGGGCGGAGTGTTTTCTTTTCTTGTGACGATAGAGGTATAAAAATTTGTAGTTAAGTGCACATTTAGTAATTTTTTATATCATAAGAAATGTGCACTTAAATAAATCAAATCTTAAATTGAATGTGAAAGACACTATTCATTTAGAAGTATTTTGAAAGACACATTATTTAAATGAATAGTCACGTTTTATGAAAACCCAACTCATATAATGGACGAGATAGGTCTTGCTTAGTAACTATTATCCGGTCATTACTTAAAAATCAGGACACTTCCCCACCCAGTGTCGAGTTGCCCGAGGACGCCTGTTTAATTGAATCTTCAGTCAATGAAATCAATTTCAATTTGTCACAGCTAGACCCGTCATGTCGTTTAGTGATCAAAAAGTCTTAAAGGACGACTCTTGCTTTGTGGCATTTACCCAAGTCATTAAGAATATTTGAACATGAATCGATGGATCTCAAGGCGAAATTTGCCGCAAAAGGCCGTCCTCGTTTTTGTCAAAGTATCACTGCACTTGGGACGTGCGATTTGGTTCATTTTTGCATTTGACTTACATTTTCAGATAATAAAAAAACAGCCCGCTAGAATTCCAGCTCAAAGAAAAGAAATGGGCCGCAGAACTTGTTGGGGCAACATGACAAAACTCAAGAAATGCATGTAAAACTACGATGCATCATCGCAATTTTTGGAGAGTAATGCTCTTGTTAGTGATTGACTAGATCAAATATAGTGTTAAAGTAATGCAGGAGCCACCTGCTCCTTGTCAACGATGAAATTGCCAAGCACAACACCGATAGAGAATCCAATTCCAATGCCTACCAGCATAGTTCTCCAGTCCAAGTTGACTGGATATTGTTGTCATTATCTTCTCCGAGCGATGATGATGACAGTAAGTTATCACCATCTGTGCATTTATTTGGTGGAGGTGTTCCACACAATCTCATTCATGGCAAATGAATTGATCTCAAATGTGTCGAATTGGGTTCCCCGTGGTTTCAGTCTTGAGAGTCGATTGTGAGACACTAGAAGACGAAGGAAATGCTAATAGGGGGAGGATGGAATCTTGTTTAATGGCTCCAGCGACTGTGTCATTCATCCCGTGTCTATGTGAAATTGCTTTGTCCATAGAATATGATTTTTGGAAAAGACAATTTCAGGAAAAAAAAAATGAATGATTTTCTAGCGTTTTTTTTTTTTGTTGAAAATAAGTTGAAAAAATTAGTTTTGTCGTATTTGATAATAAGTATGTCCACTAAAGGTAGCTTGTATCCTTAAAGACGATATACCATGAATAACGAGCTAGAATCAACATCTTTTTCTTTTTATTCTGTAATCCATCAAAATAAGAAGAATTACAAAGAAATTAGGAAAACAATTATGAAATCAAATTTGTAAAATATTATATATGAAAAAAATAGATGATTTTCGTATTCTTTTCACTTGGACGCACAGCAAGAGAGAAAGGAAAATGATTATTTTCTTACTGGAAGGGGAAATAGTCTTCTCCAATCTAAGTTTGTTGGATGGAAAGAGTTTTCATCTATCGGATAGACTTTAGACGTTGGACTGGATGAAAAAATGGTCTCATGTGGATGTTAAATGTGCTCTTGTGGCTTGGAAACTAAATCAAGACACCATTTATTCTTTGCTTGTCAATTTAGCAAGGAGGTTTTGGACGCCGTTTTGAAGCTAAGGGTCCGTTCGTTTTGCGGAAAATATCATGTTTCCGGAAAACATTTTTCTATAAGTCATTTTCCAGGAAAATGACTATTTTCCGGTGTTCGGCCGAAACCTAAACTTTAAGTATAAAATATTTTACACCGTTCGTTAGCTAATTTAATTGTTTGGGAAAAATTATCAAAAATTGAATTTTAATATTTTTGATTGACCAAAAAATTAGTTTTATTTTTTATATTTTTTTTAAAAATGAATTATTTATTTTTTTTGGTAAAGTAAATTTTTAATTATTTGTATTTTTAAAAAATCGAAATTTTTATTATTTATTATTTTTTCTTTCTTTTCCTTTTTCTTTTTTTCCTGTTTCTTTTCCTTCCTCCTTCCTCCTCCTTCTTCCTCCTCCTTCCTCCGCCACTGCGTCAGGCTTCCTCCTCCTTCCTACACCGCCACACGCTTGACGATGGCCGGCTGCCCGGTGGCCAACCAAGACCCGGGTTGCCAGATCCGGCGAGGCCAAAGCCCCGCCCAACTCACCAGATCTGGCAAGGCTCGAGCTCCGCCCCAGGCCGGCGAGAGCTCTACCTCGCTCGATCTGGCGAGGCTTGAGCTCAACTTCACCAAATCGGGCTAGGTGGAGCCTTGCCGGCCTGGGGCAAGGCTAGAGTTGGCTTGTGGCCGCGGCTGGTCGCCGGCCGCCGTCGTGGTCGGCGACTAGCCAAGGCTAAGGAAGAAAGATGAAAAGGAAAGAAAGAAAAGAAAAAAAGAAAAGGAAAAAAAATAAAAGCGGCCGGCGACCGGCCAAGGCTAAGGAAGAAAGATGAAAAGGAAAGAAAGAAAAGGAAAAAAGAAAAGGAAAAAAATAAAACAAAAATGTGTTGATGAAAAGAACAAGAAGTTATGGAAAATGTTTTCCACTTTTGAAAATTGGAAAACATTTTCCTCATCTTTGAAGGTTGTTTTTTCTAATGATGGAAAACATTTTCCTTGAGTAGTTTATTTTCCGTGAAACGAACACCGGAAAATCCGAAAAACGTTTTCCTGGAAGTCATTTTCTGTGAAACGAACGGAGCCTAAGTGGTATTTCTCGTGCCATTGACTCCTAGAACTTTGCATTTGACTAGGTTATGAAGGAATCGCGAAGGAGATGTATAAGCAAGATTGCAATCAATGAGACTGGCATGGAATGCTTCTTGTACTACATTTTAGCCGGCTATGAACAATGTAAACTTCTTGTACTATAATATGCTGAAAGAGTACGCGTTGATCATATGGAAAGAAACATTAGCATATTTACATGACATGAACAATGTGGCCTCAAAAAACTAGAGATACCATAAAATCGACAATCACAAAATGAATTGAGTTTTAGAGAGTATTAGTTGTACAACCACACTGCAAAAACTAAAAAAAAAAATAATAGAATTCCACCATCATTAGAAATGTCATCTATTAATGTATCTGAAATTCTAACTCCACTGGTAGCCCACTTTGTAATTAGAAATCAGATTGCAGCTTTACTCCCCCCACATTCTGCAATGAAAGGACTCTAAACTAGTTATGTTGTTCTTTCCCTCTCGTCTAGTTACATAAAAACTTTAGCTAGGAAAATATGAAATATGCTCAATACAAATATTGCATTACAAATTCAGGATGATAAAGAGATAAACCGCTGCATTTTGAATTGCCTCTTGCTTTAACTTTGCCTTCACTGCCTACATTCCACTATTCCACACAAAAACCAAACTTGTAGCCCCTCCCATATGACATTGCCGAAAGAATGTCTCTCTCTTTAATGCTAAGTACAATATTCAACAAGATCCTGCAATTACATTAGTAGCAGAATCTTTAATGCCAAGGTGAGAAAAAATGGCTTTTTCCAAACTGCCTATGAACATAAATCATAGTCAGGCTTAGCCTTTTACCATATTAACCAACTGCAGTAACGAATATAGAGATCATGGCATCTTTACACTATGCACTTCCTACTTGGTCGTCCTTCACATGATGATTCATACTTCACTTGCTAAGCCATCATGCCATCAAGATGAGAGCTCTGCCTTGATGGAATTCAAGTGAAAGTTTTCAGAACCGACATAACAAATTTTCAATGAGTTCATGCAAAGGTTTATCATGGTCACATGGATATTGCCACTCATGGGATGGCGTAGAGTGCCGCAATGCCATTACAATTGGACATTACTTTATAAACTTCCATGGTAAAAATAAACAAATATTCATGATTCTTTGATGATGTTATTTCAAGTATTGCGGCATTGAACATGCTAAAATGTTAATGTTGTCATACAACAGGAGTGAAGAACGGGAATGGAATATCCTCATGTTGAAATTAACATTTGACGTGATAATGATTTAAAAAAGGAAAAAGAAAAAGAATGATGAATGCTTTTCTATACACAAGAGATAAATCTTTTTGTCTCCCTTTCTTTTAGGGAATAACAAAATTACATTAAAGAAAACAAATCAAGTTACAAGCAACCAGCCAACCAGGCTTGTAAGAATGCTTGTGCCCATTAAGCCATAAAATGAGTCGAATAGCAAGGTGGATGACCATGACCCTAAATGGAATTATATATTCCTAGGTTAAACTCATCGGTTACGTTTGGTCGTCCGGATTTCTAATCGGGATAGAATTAGATAAGAGTTAGGACAGGATATGAAATCCTAGGATTTTTTTTAAACTTGTCCATTGTTTGGTGAATTGCAATATTAAAGTCAAATATATTCACATCATATCATGTATGATACAATGGCATGTCATTATAAATGAACCTAAATGTTCATAAACGAAGATGGTAAAAATCTCTCATAACACTATTCCTTAATTTATTTTTATTTTATTTTTCCTCTTATTTATATTATTTTCTTTATTATTTCCTTTTTCCCCTTTCATAATTCTTTAATAAAATTTTATCAAATAGTAAACTGTACTAACATACCTAAAATACAAATATACCTAAAATATATAATAAATATAAATATTTAATTTATAGATTGAATGTTTATTATAAGATAGAATTAAAGTTGAATATATAAATTAAAATAAGATTAATTAAAAATAAATTTCTATTTTTTTATTTTTAATTTACCAAATTAGAATTAAAATATTATTTATATTGAAATATAATTTCAATTTTGTTAATTTAATAAGTTTATTATTCTAGAAAAGTAACTTTCTTATTATGGACATTAGAAATCCTATCCACCTTTATCCCACCTCCCCCATGGGATAATTTTATCCTGTCTATATCCCCCTTATATCCAACTTTATCATGTCCTAAGCGAGCACCAAATGTATGATAAGATAAATTATATCCTATCTCAAATTTTATCCCAACTGCCAAACGCAGCCATCGGGTCATGCCTTGGTACCTGGTATTTGTTTATGCTATGTCTAAATTTTGTGATTCAACTTCTTCAAATTGCATCAATTTCTCCCCCTTAACAAACCACTGAAGATTAAGAAAATAAAAGGAGTATCTCCAACTGTTAACAATAACATAAGCAATAAAAGTAATATATATATATAATTATTACGCAGAATTTGAGGCACTTGTCACACCTCTTATCAAAATCCTTGCCGTGTAAGTGAAGTCGATGTTGCATTTCATCGACTTCGCATTCAGCATAAGTCGTCAGCCGCACCTTGACTCGAAAGTCTTCTCCCAAGTCTTCCTCTAGTTGAGAATATGGGTGGCCGCATCAATTTGCACGTCACACTCGTATTCTCAACGTAATCTTGCACAAAATTGCTAGTACCCTACTCGTTTATGTATATCTATTGGTTTAAAACAGAAGTTAAGGTTTAGCAAACTTTTTTTTTTTTTGGTAACTCATCTCCTAATCTAAGTTTCGGCTTTGCAACTTGATTTTTGAGTTCTACCAACAAAACCCACAACGATCACTTCTACGAACTTTTTTTTTTTTTGTATTTTAGCAGTGAAGTGGTATCCAAACCCATTGTCGTGCACTTTAATTAGTTCATTTTCTTGGGAGATCTTAAGGGTGCACTCCATCATACCAACTTAGTGCAATCGGGATTTTATTTCTGGAGTGCTCCCAATGAGGCTCGAACCTAAGTCTACAAGGAAAGTAGAAAACTTTTGGCTATCTGAACGGACGCCCTGGCGCTTCTATGTAGCAATTACAACTGTACCAACTAAATGGAAGATAAGACAAAGATCAAATACGTATTTATGGAGTACTATCATATGCTTTTTGAAAAAACTATAGAATGACTCTTGTTTGTCAATTTAAAAGTGGTCAAAGTCTTTTTGCGAGTCTCTCAATTTTGGCCTATTTGTGGAAAAATAAATAAGATGGCATTATAATGAACCAACCATTCAATCCTGATTGCACCCGAACCATCGATCATGGCATGAGAATTCGACCTGGAAAAATGCAGATTCAGATCAAGTGAGGAAAAAGTAACTTGTATGAATATCCCTGGCCCATGTCCTGTTTCTTATTTTGAAAAACGCAGATCCATCTAGAAAAATGTTGACTTAACAACAAAGTCCTTGATCCTGAAAAGCTCGTCCATAATCAAAGTCGACAGGTATGAACCCCTAATCTCAAATTTTGATGCGCCCCATTAGTACATGCCGTTAGTGATCAACCTATTGACTTCTTTCCTAAGAGAATTGGGGGCGGGTCTCTCTCAAGTTTGATCTTCTTTCTTCTGTGCAAAGATGTGAAACGAAGATAATACAACCGGAAATTAATGGTCAAGCCCGGCGGCAGAATTCGAGCTCCAATTTCCACTCTATTTGCCCAATTTTTCTTTCCACATATGCCAAATATATTTCATTGTTGCCTATATATGACTTTATAAAGTTTTTCCAACATATGCCAAATTCCATCTATTTGTCACCATGCTTGATTCGTTCGACAATAGTCTAAACGGCACGCTTCTTTATAATTGGCAAATACCGAGTCTTTGCCAGATTTGAACCCTGGGAAAAATAATCTCGAGGGCATGATTTCCCATAGTTATACATATGGTTCTGCATTGAGAATGGTAGACCATAGGAAGGGCTTAATTAGCATAATTAAAAAGTTTAAAATTGAGTTGGCAGAATTATAATAGTTTGAGGACTTTTTTGATATTTTTCTATGAAGCTATGAGTCAAATCAAACAACACGAACAATTACATGGGAGATTGTTGCCAATTTGCAATATGAATGTCATTAAAAGAAACGAATGCATACTATATTGAAAGTATGATAAAGAAATATGGATAAGAAAAATGTCACGTCAATACGCTGCGTCTAGATTATAAAACAAATATTTATACGTCTAACATACTGTGGCTTTCAAACCCAAGCGGAAGGCATACATAAAATCCATGAAAAGTATTGGGGTCAAGCACTTTGAATGGTTCAAGTAGCAAGATATTTTTTACGGACAGAACGAATTGTTGCTTCCTATAAAAAGCTTCTTCATTGCACTCTCCCTCAAAAAATCACTTCAGTAACCAAAATAACAAAAACAAAAGCAGAAAATTATGGCAGCCTTATCGCTATATCTGCTACTTACTTGGATGTTCCTTCTTTCTCTCTTTCATACTAGGTTTGCGGAGGTACCATGTCCTGCAGATGAGAGCTTTGCCTTAATGGAATTCAAGAGAAGTTTCAGAACCAACACGACAGATTGGCGATGTGTTTATCCAAAGGTTGATTCCTGGTTACTGGATGGAAGTGGAGATTGTTGTTCGTGGGATGGCGTCAAATGTGATGAGGTCACCGGCCGAGTGATTGCCCTCGATCTCAGTAGTAGTTGTCTCTCAGGCACCATTAGTCCGAACACCACTCTCTTTCGACTCGTTCACTTGGAGTTGCTCAATCTTGCTTTCAACTGCTTCAACTTCTCCTCAATCCCGTATGGCTTCAGCAATCTATTGAGGTTAAAATACCTTAATCTCTCCAACTCTGATTTTTCCGGTGAAATCCCTCACGATATTTCGCAACTCTCTAAGATAATTTCTCTTGATTTGGCCAATTCTTTGTTTGGGACACTTCATTTTCCCACCATGGGCAACCTTGTTCATAATTTGACTAGGCTAAAAGAACTTGATCTTTCTTATGTAAGCTTGTTATCACCTATCCCTCCGATGCTAGCGAATTTCTCTTCCTTGACATCGCTTAAGCTTGGCCATTGTAAATTGCATGGAGAATTTCCGGTCAGTATTTTTCAGCTACCAAACTTGGAAGTCCTTCACATTGGTGGCAATAGCAACCTCTTTGGTTTTTTCCCCCAACTGCATTGGGGGTCTCCATTGAAATCGTTATACCTTTACCAGACCAACTTCTCAGGAGAAGTACCCACTTCGATTGAAAATGTTAGTCTCCTGAATGAGTTAATCGCCTGGGATTGCTATTTCTCAGGATCGCTTCCCTCTTCATTGGGTAATCTTTCTCATCTCACTTTGCTGGACCTGTCAAAAAATGACATTCAAGGACAAATCCCTTTTTCCTTTGCTAACCTTGCCCAGATCTCCACTCTACGTCTCGCATACAATAACTTGAGTGGTGATACTCTAGAGTGGGTGGTCAACTTGACAAAACTTGCCGACTTGGACATTTCAGGTAATAGTTTCTTTTTGGCCAGTTTTAGTAATAATTCAAACGTCTAGATTATTTGACCAAAGAGAAAAATGAAATTGAACTTAATGGCATGACTAACGATCCTTTGTCTTATGTCTTTTTTTTTCTTTATGTTTGGTAGGTAATCAGTTAAGCGGTAAATTTCCATCTTCATTTGAGAACCTGAAGCAGTTGACTTGGCTCAACCTTTCTCACAACAACTTGCATGGCGAAATTTCGGGAACGTTGTGGAATCTGAAGAATCTCCTAGGGCTTTGGCTGAGGTCGCTTAATCTCAATGGCGTTATTGATGTAAATAATATCTTCAAACTCGAGAACTTGATATTCTTGAGTTTGTCCTTCAACGATAATCCGTTCACCAAGTCATTCATCAAACCCACTACATCAAAGCTTAGCTTCTTAAGCTTAGATTCATGCAACTTGATTGAGTTCCCTCAGTTTATAGAACACTTAAGCAAATTGGTGTTGCTAAAACTACCAAACAACAGAATTCGAGGGACTATTCCTAGATCGATGTGGAAAGATAGCAAAGAATCTCTCAAGTATATTGATCTTTCTCACAATCTTTTTACTGGTTTCGAAAACAACCAGACTGATCTTCCTTTGCCGAACTTGGAGTATTTTGACATTAGTTCTAACTTGCTAGAAACAACCCTCCCTGTCCCACCTCCCTCGATCAAGCTATACAACATGTCCAACAATGTCTTATCTGGGGATATTCCAACATCCATTTGTGAAGGAAGCTCTCTCGCCATGCTCGATTTGTCCAACAATGCTCTGAATGGCACACTTCCTCCTTGTTTGGGAAGTATTAGTGCTTTGATTTTTTTGAACCTCGCGAGAAATAAATTCGATGGCATGATTCCTCACATTTACCCAGATTGTTGTGCATTGAGGATGATTGACCTTAGAGAAAACCGGCTAAGAGGGATTGTTCCGAGATCTTTAGGAAATTGTGGAATGCTGGAGTATTTGAATCTTGGTGACAACCAAATTAATGATACATTCCCATTTTGGCTAACAGAATTGGTCTACCTAAAAGTTATTGATTTGAAGTCCAATAAGTTCCATGGTCCCATAGAAGGTCATCCAAGCCAACTTAACTTCTCCAGTTTACACATCCTCGACCTTTCCAACAATAGCTTCAATGGTAAACTTCCTTCTATGTTGTTACAGAGTTGCCGCGCCATGAAGATTATTGATGGTGAAGGTAAGTTGGCATATATGAATATTCATCAATTCATTGATCTGTCTTTTACGTCAATCAATGGAACTGATATGACTTATCCGATGACATTGAAGAATAAGGGCACGGAAATAGAATATGCAAAGATTCTAGATATCCTTGTGGCAATTGACCTCTCCAGTAACAAGTTCGAAGGTTTCATTCCTGAACTCATTGGAGATCTTAAGTCTCTTCGTATGCTCAACCTTTCAAACAACTTCCTCAATGGTAACATCCCTTCTTCCTTGGCAAACCTGACAGTGCTAGAATCATTGGATCTTTCCCTAAACAATCTTGTGGGAGAGATTCCTCAACAACTAGCTAGCCTCACATTTCTTGAGGTTTTCGATGTCTCTCACAATCAACTATCGGGACCAATACCACGTGGAACTCAGTTCGACACATTCGGGAGCAATTCATTTGCGATGAACGAGGGTCTGTGTGGAAGTCCTCTCCCAAATAAATGCACAAATGTTGATAACGCTCCACCACCACCATCTTTCACAATAGATAATGAAGAGGAGTCTCTATTTGACTTGGATTGGAAAATCATGCTGGCTGGCGCTGGAGTTGGGTTTTTGGTTGGCATCGTGCTAGGGAATTTGGTCATTGATAAGAAGAGTAGGTGGTTCTTGCGCTGCTCCAAACAAATGGCAAGAAGATGGAATAGGTGAGGAAAGCTCTAGTAGACTAGAAAATTTATAGCTAGATACTCAATGCTCTGTGTCTAAGTAGTTTGTTAAGAACAATCATACATGCATGTCTGAAGATTCTAAACTATGTTTGTTTGCATGTTTCATTAAATTACCGTGAGATGCTTTTTTCTTTCTCAAGAAAGTTAGTTCTTTAGGTTCTAAGAGAACATCTCTGTCCATATTTACACCAGCAATGTCATAATGTTTTGTTGGATATTACTTGCCAGATGACTCACGGATATAGAGAATCTAACCGGGGACTTGGTTTATCTATTCATTTTTTTGAAAGCATGTAGATACTACGATTTAGAGACGTAATTGAGATGAGTGGATACTAATGAGAAACCAATTATTATACATGGTCGAGGATGACTGCAGAAAGTTTTGTTGTCCATGGAAACCATGCAGATTAGTGTGAAAATCTCCATGGTTCATAAGTAGAAAGCGCCTTCGTTTGGTTCAATAATTTCTTCCTCATTTGGCCGTACTATTTCGATTTGAAATTTCTTCTTGGATCTTGTTTCATTTATGATTCAAACTTGAGAGATATTCTCAACAATTTGAATGTATAACTTAATAACATAGGATTAGATATTTATATCATGCCAGGATACTTGTTTGGGTTATTTATGTCATTTTGTGTTGGAAGGCAAATGTTCCGATGTAATTAATTACAAAGTGTTTCTCATAAAAAAAAAAAATTGAGGGAAAATGTATCATCCTGTGTCAATTTCATTTAAGTAGTATCAAGTTCATGTTTTTGTCCAAAAATTCGCATTTGTGTTCGAGTCTCCTAGAAATTGCCACTTCCCATACTCCTTTACATATTAGCTTGCAATTAAAGTGAGCTTTGGAAACTAATTTTTTAATGTATTGTGGTATCCTACCAAAATATATTTTCATAGAGATTATCTTAAGTTAAATGTAAAATTGTTAGCTTAAAGAGCATATAATTTGATGAGTGATTTAGTTAAATGAGTATAAATGTAAACATGAAATCTAACAAGATAATGATGTCAACGGAACTTGCTATAATTGAACACAATAAAAGGATTATATTGGAATAAGTAGAGTAGCGAGTAGGGGCCACGGAAGTCCCCATCTCCATCCTCGTCCCACGACTGCGAAGTGCATTGCAAGTTGGTGATTGGAACGATAAAAAATATGGATCATTGAACAAATTTCAGTTCTTTTAGCAAGAATGATAAAAAAAAAAAAAAAAAAAAAAGTAAGAAGAGGAGAGATAAAAGGGTACTATTTGTACCAATTAATGACATGAGTGAGATAGATTGAATCTGAACTCACAAGCTTGTATCTAGAAGTAGGAATTACTAAGGAAATAGTTTTTTTTTTTTTTTTGGTAAGGTAAGAATATATTGACTTTAACCAAACTATACAGAAGGGGGTCCGGCACCAAGAACTTACACTCATAAAGACAAACGAGTCAAAAGGAGTGGAAGGGTGCCGAGAAAAGGAAACAAAAACTGCCAGAACCGAGGCAACAACACAGCCAAACAGCGGCCAGAACCAGCCAAAACAACGGCATCTAACCAGCTAAAACAGCAGCAAGGACCAGCCAACCAGCGGCAACACCAAGAAGGAAAAGAAAAGGAAACCAGACAGCACCCAGCAGGAACCCTCACACCAGCGACAGCTACCTCCGAAGACTGATCTGGCCCCCACCTTCGCTACGCCCTCTCAATCGCAACAGCAGCAAGACCTCCTAGGAAAGGCTTGATCTAATCCCGCCTTCGCCTCCAGAGACATACAAGTCAAAAGAGAGGAAGTGGCCAAGCGCAAGAGAAGCGGAAGACAAAGAGAGACACCCGCAGCAGCAACAAAGCGTTAAATAGGACGCTCAAAGACCCCAGGAGAGAAAATGGACGGGTCCATTTTCAAAAAATGACATGAGTGATATATTGAGTCTGAACTCACAAACTTGTGTCTAGAAGTTGGAATTACTAAGGAAATAGTTAATGATCTATAAGAATTCAGAAAAGACCTTTCCTTTCGGTGGATTATGATTCACATGGGATCCTGATGACATTGGAAAGAAGAGAAAAAAAAAAAGGCACATGAAAAGGGTGCCTCGCAATTTACCATGGCCCCAAGCATTCCAAGTCGTTAAAAAAAAGTGAAGAAAGCCGCACGAATCTCTCATGCTTAAACGACTCATGTCGTGAATCACATATATTTGCCAAACACGTTGAGATCCTCGTATTTAGGAATACCCGCAAGTGAATTACTCGACCAGCCTATCTCAAAGATATGGTTGACATATATTAGCGAAACAACCCGCTATAATCTTAAGGAAAGCCACATCAGCATTTTTCACTGATCAAGTTGGACGGAGTAAATGAAATGATTTGATTGCATCAATTTGACAAATTTTAGACCTTGATTGCACTATTTGTAAATTTTAGGATTTCATTGTACTTTTGTGACATTTTGTAGAATTTCCAGTGCACTTATCCCATCATAATTAGATATCATTTCTGTTTGTCTTCTTGTTGACTGTTCTGAATCCCAAGATCACGGCGAAGGTTACACTTCAAATGGCAAAAGAGGAGACATAATTTTGTAATTTATTAAAGTTTGTACCAATTAAAAAACAATAGTGATAGATTCAAACTGACTCCCAAATTTGTATTTAGAAGTAGGAATTACTAAGGAAAATTTAATGATTTATAAGATTTTAGAAAAGACCTTTGCGTTTAATTTTTTAAAAATACAACTATTATTTAATACTGATCGATCTGCATATCAAAAACCTGCACATATGAACTCTTAACTTTATTTCAAATCATTGAAATTTTTTTTTTCTATAGAATATAGTGATGTTGAAATACATTTTACCGAATCATCTTTTACGGAAAAAGAGAAAAACTCCATATGACTGGACACGTCACAGCAATATAGAATAATTTTTTACACAAATGAAATGGAAAATTCAAACGCAACATGCTAAGTTGTTATAAAAGGTTTGATGATTTCATGAAAAAATATTATGCCGTTTCATGTTGTTTTTCAGCATAGGGGAAGATTGTCTAAAAAGTTCTAAATCTATTGCACTTTTGTTAATTCAATCGTAAATACTTTAATTAAGCCAATTGAGTCCATTCGGTGAATTTTTGCCGGAAATCAATGATGTGGACATCAACCTTCCTACATGGCACGGCCGATGCTGATGTGAAGAAATTTTTTCATGACCTATACGAAGAAAAAGCTCCATATGACTTGACACATCACAACGATATAGAATAACCTATTGCACAAATGAAATGGAAAATTCAAATGCGACATGCTAAGTTGTTATAAAAGGTTTGATGATTTCATGAAAAAATATTGTGCCATTTTGATGCAAGCCAAGGTTAGGCTCCCAATGTGTCTTCTTTCAAACTTCCAGGATGAACTCAAGATATCAATACGGCTTCTCGGTTGAATCGACAACTTCATCGAACTTCATTGACAATCGACAACTTCATCGATAAGAGGTTTCATCGAGCTTGAATGCGGGCCGATCTTCTAGG
Organism: Eucalyptus shirleyi; assembly: GCA_017140165.1. Lineage (NCBI taxonomy): Eukaryota > Viridiplantae > Streptophyta > Magnoliopsida > Myrtales > Myrtaceae > Eucalyptus > Eucalyptus shirleyi. The sequence continues at coordinate 27,293,244 of CM029446.1, forward strand.
TCGAGAGAGCTGGTCTTCAATGCGGGCTGCATCATCCTCCCCATCTTTAATAGAATTCGTCCTCGAATTCTTGCCATCATCATCAGAAGAATCTCCCACATAAGGTGTTAAATGTCGAACGTTGAAGACATCGTGAATCTTCAAATGAGAAGGAAGATTTAATCGATACGCATTAGGATTGATGCGCTCAAGAACTTCGAGAGGTCCAAGCTTTCGATCACTAAGCTTGTTATAACTTCCGACGGGATGTCGTTCCGGTGGCAAATAAGCCCAAACAAAATCTCCAAGTTCAAAGATAACTTCACATCGCTACTTGTCAATGTTCATTTTATAGGATTCAGTTTTGCTCTCTAGTCTTTGGCACACATCTTCATGAATTGTCCTCATTTGAGAAACAATATCTTCGAATTTGCTCCTTGACTTCTCAACAAAAGGAATTGGTGCAAGATCAAGAGCAGTGTTCGGTTGTCGACCATATACGATCATAAATGGACTATATCTAGTGCTATGGTTCTTAGCACAATTATATGCAAAATCTCTAAGTGACAACCGCATCTCCCAAGAACGGAGATTATTATCGATCGAAGTCCTTAATAGATTTCCCAATGTTCGATTGACGACCTCAGTTTGTCCATCCGTTTGGGGATGAAACACAGTACTATATTGCAGTTTAGTACCAACATTCTTCCATAGTTGTTGCCACAAATGACTAAGAAATTTTGTATCCCGATCCGAAGTAATGGTCTTCAGAATGCCATGTAACTTATAGACTTCCTTGAAAAATAAGTCGGCAATACGCGAAGCATCCATTGTTTTTCAACATGGAATAAAATGTGACATTTTTGAAAATTGATCGACAACAACAAAGATCGAATCCATACCTCTGTTTGCTCGTGGTAGTCCAAGGACAAAGTCCATAGAGATATCCTCCCATGGGGCATGTGGAATCGGCAAGGGCAAATAAAGGCCGGCATTAGTAGCTTGTTCCTTTCCAATTTGGCAAGGTCGACACCTCATCACTTGTCAATGTACATCACGTTTCAAATGAGGCCAAAAGTATTTGGCTAAGACGAGTTGTACAGTTTTGTCGCACCCAAAATGTCCTTCACGATGAACTTTATCGATCACCCTTTGCCGAAGAGAACAGCCCGGCACACATAAATGGTTTATTTTGAAAAGAAAACCATCACATATAGTAAAATTAGCAAGCGTCTTTTCATGTGCATCGAGAATGATCTTGGAAAAGTAGGGGTCTTCTTGATATAACTCCTGAAAAGAATCAAATCCAAAAACAATAGAATGCATTGTAGAGAGCAAGCTCTTCTTACGACTAAAGGCATCAGCAACCTAATTTTGAGTTCCAGCCTTATGCTTAATAATGAAAGCTTTTGCTGTCCGAAAACATACTTGAGAGCTTCATGATCAGTATATAAAATAAACTCTCGATGAATAAGATATGGCCGCCAATACTCAAGTGTGCAAAATAATGCGTAGAATTCCATATCATAGGTGTTGTAACGAAGTTTGGTACCATTCAATTTTTCACTAAAGAAGGCGATGGGTCAACCTCCTTGACTTAGAACTCCTATGCCAGTACCTGATGCATCACAATGCACTTCAAAAACAAGATCAAAATTAGGCAATGCAAATACCAGGGCTGTGCTTAATTTTTCTTTAAGCTGTTCAAAACTTTTCTGAGCTGCATTCGTCCATTCAAAAACTCCCTTCTTCATGCAAGAAGTGAGTGGGGCCGCAATGGTGCTAAAATGCGCAACAAACCGTCGATAGAATGAAGCGAGGCCATGAAAACTTCGCACTTCATGCACATTTGTTGGAGTTGGCCATTCTCGAATCACCTTGATCTTAGAATCATCCACTGAAATGCCATTCTTTGAAATATGAAACCCCAAGAAAAGGATTTGTGGTACCATAAAATAGCACTTGTCGAGAGCTGCATACAATTGTTCCAACCTCAATGCACATAATACTTCTTGAAGATGTTGCAAGTGCTCATCAATAGACTTGCTAAAAATCAAGATATCATCGAAATAAGCAGCAACAAACTTTCCCGGTAAAGGCTTCAACACCTGAGTCATAAACCTCATGAATGTTGATAGTGCATTCGACAATTCGAATGGCATGACTAGTCCCTCATATAGCCCATCTTTCATTTTGAATACTATCTTCCATTCATCTCAGGGTTTGATTCTAATTTGATGATATCCACTCTTCAAATCCATCTTCGAGAATATAATTGCACCAGAAAGTTGATCTAAGAGATCATTAAGGCGAGGAATAGGAAATCGATACTTGATAGTGATCTTGTTGATCGCTCTACTGTCGACACACATCCTTCAAGTACCATTTTTCTTAGGCACTAAAAGAACTAGAACGGCACATGGATTGAGGCTCTCCCTTATAAAACCCTTATTCAATAGCTCCATAACTTGTCAATGCAATTCCTCATGTTCGATCGGACTCATTCGGTAATGAGTGAGATTCGGCAAAGAGGCTCTGAGCATCAAGTCGATTTGATGCTGAATATCTCTCATAGGAGGGAGACCATTGGGTAAGTCCATCAGGAAGACATCCTTGAACTCTTCCAAACGAGGTTGAACTTGATGAGGTACGACAGAGGCAACTTCATTCTTCTCGCTTGTTTTATTAAGCAAAATATACAAGATACAAACTCCTGTCAAAGCATCCTTCATATCCTTCATTGTAAACAACGTAGGGGAGAAGGAATTCTCAACTACAAGAGTTTTCAAAAGTTCCCACTAGGTGCCAACGTAATCTTCTTGCCTTCAAATTCAAAAGAATATGTATTTCGATAACCATCATGCGTAGTGCTCCTATCGAATTGCCATGGTCGACCAAGAATAATGTGACTAGCATCCATCAGCAGAACATCACACCATGTCTTGTCATAATAAACAAAACCAATGGGTAGATTAACAAGGCATCGTTTTGAAACAGTTACCTCAGCGCCTTTCTTCAACCACGACATTTTATAAGGCGTAAGGTGCATTTTTAATTCCAACTTCTGCTTGTTTGCCGTTACTTCAGAAATTATATTCTCACAACAACCAAAGTGAATAATTAATTGACACACCTTTCCCATGATTATGCAAGCAAAATGAAAAATATTGGTACGTAGCCACCTATCTCCAGTGTCATCGCAAGGAGTAAAAAAAATTTTCCTCACCATAAGATGTTCGCCAGTGTCAGCATACACTATTTGTCCATCATCCACAGCTTCTTCATCATTGTTCAACTCCTCTTCAAGTGGATCCTCAGCATTCTCATTAGAATCATTATCCACCAAGAAGGCTTTACCTATCACGCCATGATCCTCGAGCAACATGCCCATCCCTCTATGGTCGATAAAATTTTGCAACTTCCCATGACAAGTCGCTGACCCTTTCATTTTATTGCACATGCAAAAGCGAATAATAAATCCCCTAATAGTAACCATCTCGGGATAGAAAAGCAGGACAACACAATCACAAACAAATATGCTTTTATAAACATATTAAGTCATATGCAACAATCTATAACCAAAATATTAGTTCTCAAAAAGAGGCTGTCCTATTTGACCTACGCTTCAGGTCGCCTCAGCTCGACTCCAGATTCTCCGCCTTACGGTCCAAAAAATTTAAGCCCACGACAGGGTGAGATATAAATCTCAGCGAGTTCATGCTCTAAGCCCCGATTAGAAGAGTAATACGCCTAGAAGCATCCTAACCACATAATCACACAATCACATAATCACAGAGACTTACCTTGTCTCAGATCCTCCCTGCAAGTTAGCACAATTTATATCACAATGCATATAACCAATGCACATAACAATTGGAACACATCATCAGCTTAATTAATCACAAGGATCCTGATTATAAGGCCAAACCGTTATGACCTGTCTTATACCATGTCACACAGTTTTGTCTCATAATCAGGTGCATCAACTTCAAACAATCATGCGTTCCAATTGTTAATTAAGCCCCTTAAGACACAACCGACTCCCATGTTCGGTTGTCTACTGGCATAGCCAGGCATTGTCTCTTCCCCATTGAGCACAGCTGCTCTTATTGACGGCTTTCCCAAAGGAGCATAGATACAGAATCCATTGCGACCCAATACTCTAATGCATAGGTAAACCGAAAAGGGATTTAGTAACATCCGACGTAATTGCTCAAGATGGGTTCTCTTAACCATCACACGACCAATCAATTTCAGCCCTAGACACCGTGCATTGCACTCAAATGCCTCAATTAAAATAGTGATCCTAGCCTATTTTCTTCGTATTAAAAATACACAATAAAATAGTCGTGTGTGGGTATATGGTCAGATTAGACCCAGAAAATTCATAATCTCCAATTTAAAATCACATTGTTTTATATAGTATATAAAACCATTTTTGGTGTTAGAATCCGACACCCGATATTTTCTTATCGAAATTCACAAATTTTGGAATTAAATACTCAAATTTCCAATCAGCACTCAATTTACACAAATTAACATCCAATTGCATAAATTGAACACACCAATGTAATCAACACGAAATTTCGGTCACCGATTATCCTAATCTAATTTCTGAAAAATAATTAATTATTAAATAAATTACTGGAAATTAAATAAATTAAAAAATAAATACATTTAAAGCATGTAATTAAATTAACCTAAACTAACTAGGCTAATTAATCTACTAAAAATTAAATCTAACCATTCTACCTAATTCAATCTAATTACACTAATTAAATAAACTAACTAATTCCTAACTAAATCCACCTTACTATAATAATTAAACTAACTTAATAACTAACTATATACTTAATCTAACTAAATCATCCTAAGCCTAAATAACTTAACTAACCCACTAATTAGCTAACTAACCCACTTCTAAGTGTCATTAGCCCACTAATTGGGGATTAGAACACGAATTCACCGGTTAAGCACGAAAATCAGCTCACGGTGACGGTGGCGCAACAATGGCTGAGACTTGAGCTCACGGTGAGGCCAACGGGAGCTCGGACCAGCTGAAAATCGCAAAAGAAGCTCACGGACTAGACTGAGTTCGTTGGAATATCGCGGCTGAACTTGCGCGGCAGCGAAGCTCGGCTTCAAGAGGGCTACTGGCGGGTCAACAATTAAAGCCAGCGAGGGAACTTTGACTCGAGAGGTGCTTCGGCCGCTTGATGCTGGACGAGTGGAGGTCTACAGTCAACAAACTGATGGAAGGGATTCGGTGGAACGGCAGCAAAGGTGATGGGAACAGCGGGCTTTGCGAAGTTCAGTGGTCTTCAAGGGGTGCTGGAGTTGACCGATCCACTGGAACACACGAGGAAGCAGGGGGCGAGTCGGTGAAGGGAGCAGCTGGAGATGCTGCGGTTTCTGCTGGTCGGTTGCTGCAGTGGATGAAGAGGCGAGCTGACACGCAGGCGTTGCTGGTAGGAAGAGAGTCCACGGTCAACTTCAATGGAGAGGGAGCAGGCGTAAGTGGGACAGCTGCAGAGGGGAAAACCATGAAATTTTGCTTCGGTGGAAGGAAACCAGAGAAGGTGGAGCGGCTTTTGAGTGTAGACGAGCCTCCAAGGAGACCAAAATGAAAGAAAAGTAAAACAGCAGGGGGAATGGGGAAGCGGACGCTCGAAGAGAAGAGGGGGAGGGAGACGTGCAAAGGAAGCTGCAGCCAAGGAAGAAAAAGTCAAAGAAAATATCTTGATCCTTTAAAGCTTGGTCCCCCCTTTGGTCTTCATGCATATCACAATGTCCCCTATTACTTTCTTGCTTGGAATTCCATAGATAATCCAATTTTGGTGCCAAATTTCCAGCCTCAAGCCTAGATCCGAATTTCTTAAATTTTGGCTTCAATTTCTTCGTGAAATTTCCCAATTCGACGTCCAATTTTGCCAAGAAAAAAGCCCACAAATTTTCTGTAAGTTCTCAACGTCAAATAGCTCGGCTTAGAAGAAAAAATTCCCTTCAAATGAGCCCATCCGAATTTTCATTCGTTTTCCAAATCGATTTTCCATAAAAATCTCGAAATCTCCGAAAAATCTTCGGAAGATAAGTCAACGTTCCTAAAAATGAATCGTGACACGACAGAACTTTCAATTTCTGAAATTGTTAAATTTCACGGTTAATTTCAATCTAACACGATTTCAGTATGACCTAACCTACCGGGTAGCTTTTAGGAATTTTTAGTGCAATTGACATGTGATCGATTATTTTCGAGCCACATGTACATCTTCGACACATTGACAACTCTCGATTGTCATGAAAATCTCAAGGTTTCAAATACAGACACAGGGTACCAAAACAACAGAAAAATCAGTCTAGTGCCGTTCGATAAGAACTTTGCAATTAGGTGGAATCACCCACATTCAATCACATGATTTAGTCGAATCGACCTATCTCCGGTCTCTAATCGATTTTTAACTGTGCCGTAAGGGTCCTTGCAAATTAACACGGTCAAGCAGTCGATTCCTGATCGAATTCTCAGGTCTATGACGTTTATGTTCCTTAACGGCTTCACCTAATAGGCTAGTTATCCCGTAAGTGGTCAACTCAGGGAAAAAGGCTATAAGCACGTCGGTGAAAAGCCCATTTCATCTCATCGAAATCAGATTTGAAAATCAAGATATCACATGTCGATTCTTATTGATTCAACAATTGCTAGTACGATAACCCAACTCCCCACAAGAGTAGCAACGTATTTCGGACATAGCAAGTTGCTTCAAAACATGGGGCTGAGTAAAAGGCTTACTAGTAGATTGCATTGTAGTCTCAACAACTTTAGCAATGCTAGTGGTATTCTTAGTGGCCCGACTTGTCATGATAGATGATTGATGTCTCCAAGAATGAAAGCGCTCCATTTTGAGTGCCCGTTGGTGTGCATCTCCTAAGTCCCAAATATCGAGGACTTCCAAGGCGTCTTGAATGTAAAATTGAAGACCGTTCAAGTATTTGTTCACAAGCACCTCCTCCAAGTCATGGATATTGTTATGAATCACCAACTCATTGAATTCATTGGTGTATTGGTCCACCGTTCGCATACCTTGTTTTAGATTTTAGTACCATTGGTAGAGCTCTCTCTTATATCCTTTGGGAAGAAAATATTTTCGAATCTTGCCCTCCATCTTTCTCCACAAAGTGATTGGTGCTTTGCCAACGGCTTGGCGAGTTTGTTTTTCATGTCTCCACCAAGCAATCGCCTTGCCTCGGAATCGCATAGCAATGATCCCAACTCGACGATTCTCCGGAACATTTCGATGCTCAAACATCTCATTCACAAGTGTTAGCCAATCAACAATTTCATCAGGAGACTTAGTACTTGTAAATTGTGGAACATCTTTCTTGACTTCCTTTTCCCAATCTGGCTCAAGAATATGTTGTAAATGATGTCGAACATGCCTCTGACTGTGAATAGCTTGAACACTCTCCATAGAGGAAGAGTCACCATGGGAATCTTCAGTCCTAGAACGGGGTGGAGAATTATTTGCTTCAAACCTCAAACGTTGAACTTCTCACGTCAATTTGCCAATTTGTTGTTGCATACGTTGCTGCAAAATCTTAGCGAGTGTGTGCACTTCTTTGAGGGGAATGGTTCTGCCACCACGACGTCTAGCTTGTCTTGGAGGCATTTTCCTCTCCTCCAAGGCTCTAATACCAAATGATGCAAGCCAAGGTTAGGCTTTCTCAAACAGTAGGATTGGGAGAGTGACTCGCACACGGGAAATAAGATGAACAGAAATTTCAGCACTGCATAAGCTCAGGAGAACAGTCATATCTTTGTCAATACATATTGGATCGACCTGATTCCAAAGCCAAATGAACAGAGACTTCTGAATCTACAATTTCTCTATTTTGGGTTTTCTGAAATAAGCTTGTAGAATGGTCGAATTTGGGTTGGAAGTGGGTGAAAATAATGAACAGAACAGGAAAAGATAGAAACTTCGTTGGTTGCTCTTATAAGCCTACAAGGAAGTTGAGAGGGCACCAATTCTTCTAGATCAATGACTGCAACTTTTCAAGGATGTAGATTTCAAAAAGTTCTGACTCTTCAAGAACGGAGTGAAAACTCTTCTAGATTTTCAATGGTATGAACACTGCAAGGTTCACAATACTTGTTTGAAAGCAAAGTTTTCATTCATCAAAAGTCATATGTCTTGTACAAGGAATTGGATGGTTTATATCGTCAAAGAAATAAAGACAGAGCATTGAAACTAGGAAAGAGCATAGGAACTAGAAACTAGTAAAAGCATTAAAGAACTTTGAAACTAGAAAAAAAAAATAAAGAGCTTAGGAACTAGAAACTAGTAAAAGCATAACGTCTTCATGGCTCCCAAGGTGTCTTCTTTCAAACTTTCGGGATGTACTCAAGATATTGATACAGCTTCTCGGTTGAATCGACAACTTCATCAAACTTCATTGATAATCGATAACTTCATCGATAAGAGGTTTCATCGAGCTTGAATGCAGGTCAATCTTCTTGGTCAAGAGAGCTAGTCTTCAATGCAGGCTGCATCACATTTCATCTTATTTTTCTGTGTAGGGAAAAATTGTCCAAAAAGTTCTAAACCTATTGCATTTTTATCAATTTAATCATAAATATTTTAATTAAACCAATTGAGTTTTAAATATTTTTGCATTTTACCAATTGAGTCCATTTGGCAAAATTTTGCCAAAAATTGCTAGATGTGGATATTGGCCTTCCTATGTGACATGGCCGGTATTGATGTGGACAAATTTTTTCATGATCCATACAAGGAAAAAGCTCCATATGACTCGACACATCACAACTTACACAAATGAGATTTTATAAATGGTTTGATGATTTCATGAAAAAATATTATGCCATTTCATGTTATTTTTTAGTATAGGAGAAAATTATCCAAAAAGTTCTAAATCTATTGAACTTTTACAAATTCACTCATAAAGTTTTTAATTATGCCAATTGAATTTTAAACATTTTCATATTTTGTTATTGAGTCCATTGACTAATTTTGACTGAAAATTGTTGACGTGAACACTGGCCATCTGCCATCCGTCCTAAATGACAGGGCTAGCAATGAGATAAACAAATTTTTCCATGACCTATTGATTCATAAAGAGCATTCCATGAGCCTCTCCATGCTTAACGAAAGGCGTGTCATAGAACAGAAATTAATAAAAATTGTAAAGTAATGGGCTACTCCATCCACTCGAAACTTTGGCTTGGAAGCGTTGGCTCCACGTGGTACTAGGGAAAAAAGAAAGGAGAGGAAAAAAGAATTGATTTGAAAACTTGCCTAGAAATCCAAGATGAGCGGTGTGAATCCACTATCTCTTCGATGGAACATTCGACTTTTTATCTCTCAATTCATGTGCTTTTTTGGGGTTAAGGTCCTGAACTTTCAACTAATCTAATCAAGTATAGCCCCTGACACCAATTATAATAAATGTGAACTGATGTGCCTATCGGACCATTCGATAGTACGAAGTGGGAAAAGAAAACTTGCTTGGAGACAAATTAGTGGCAAAATGCCTTTTCTCAAAGTATACATAGGTTGGGTGTAATAATTCAGTCCTTACGAATTTTAGGGAAAATTTTAAATAAAGACTCCAAATGCCATCATTTTCTCAAAAAAAAGGTCCAAAGTGGATCTTGTTTTAAAGAAGTGCCTGAAGTGTCCAACCTTGTTTTAAATAAGGGCCTTAGCTCACCGGCCGGTTAGGATGTGATATTTCTGGCGATCGAAACAAGGACATTTTTGTCCAAAAAAATTTTAACTAAAAAAAAAGGCCAAAATTCAAAATTAAAAATCTCAAAGTCCACGTTCTGTTCTTCTTTTCTCCACATTCTTTTCCTTTGTTCTATAACCCTGTTCATCAACAAACCTAAAAGAATAGATACGCCACCAGAGCAAGCACCGGCAGGTGTCGGCGGCGTACGACTAGGTAGTAGCATGAATCGGGCGGCGGCCGCGATGATGATGATCAAAGGGTGGAAGATTTTGAAAGAATATAAAAAAAGAAACCCCCCCTAGGGTTCGCACAAAGCCTTTGCCCTGCAAATTCAAAATCGTTTCGATTTTGTCTTTTATTTTGCTTCCGTGATTCAGAAGAGGTCAGTTTCTAGATCAGTTTTTTGAGGTGAAGCTCTGAATTGAAACCCTAATTTTCCTAAATCCTCTAATTTCTTTCATTTTCGTGAAAGTTAGTTTCCTAAGTTGGTTCAACTGGCATTTCGTTCATCCAAGAAAAGGCCATTACACTTGTTGAAGTAATATGTCTATAAGTTGTGGGCATGTGGTGGAATCCAACATTGATGGCAGCAGCGATGACAGTAAGTTTCATTTTATAATGACAAATTGTATTTATTGTGCATTTTTTTATGCAGCAACGATGGCATGTGGTGGAACCCAACATGTTGACTTATCCAGGACGTGATAAGTCATGGTCCCTACATATGTGATAAGTTGTGGTCCCTATATGTCGTTTGTGTCCATGTTTCTCATTTATTTACTGTTTTCCTTCTGTTATTTGCATGTGTTTTGTCATTAACATATGCAAATATTTGTTTGTGGTCCATTATTTACTCTCTTTCTTTTTTTTCTTTTTTTTGTGTGTGTTCATGGTCCATGTTTCTCAAATATTTGTTGTGGTCCAAATAGTTTAATATGTTGTAATTGCAACTTGTGTTTATCTGTGTCCATATTTAAGTTGGTGTGATTATATTAAATTTATATAGGCTCCGAAAACATATTGATGTTTTTTTTTCTTCCATTGCGATAGATGAGGGATGTGAAGAAGTGAATTATGCCATGTCTAATAGTAGGTGCGTTGAGGCTGTTGAAGAAGATGGATTTGCCATTACCGATCTTGATGAGTTATATAGAAGAAACACACTTTGTATAGAAGGTAGTTCAATGCAGAGGGATACGGACATTGGAGACATCAGCTTGTATGTATGTACATAATATGATAATGGAAATTTTATGAATATGGGTAGTCAATTTGAGTATATACATCTTGAGTTCAATGCTGAGGTGGATATTGAGAATCATAACTTTAAGTTGGGGATGTGCTTTAACAATGCTAAGGAGTTTAGAGAAGCAGTTAGAAATTATGCCATAAAAAATGGGAGGCAGGTGAAGTTTAAAAAATGCGCTAAATAGGTTAAGGGCAGTGTATTCTAATGGTTGTGATTGGCTTATATATGCTTCCAAAGTGCAGAGAGAGCACACTTTACAAATCAAAACTTTCAACCCTGTACATACATGTAATAGAGCTCTATATGTTCCTCAAGTAAGCTCTAAACTGCTAGCAAACAAGTATTGTGATCGGTTAAGAAATAATCCAACATGGCCAAGTGTTTTCAATGAAGAAAACAATGGAGTCCAAGAATATTTTGAAGCTTTCTAGGACAATGGTCTATAGAGCTAGGGTTACAGCAATGAATATGGTCATGGGAAATGAAAAGGAGCAACATGGGATGCTTAGAAGTTATTGTCATATGACATCCTGAATTTCAGGTTTTGTTTTCAATTGAATGAATCAAGCTTTTCATCGACACGCCTATAGTTCTATTCTCCAAGCTGATCACTCACAAGATAACTAGTCTATCTGGTAAAACCGTTAACACAATAGACTTAAGAATTCGACTAGGAATCGACTACTCGACCGTGCTAGTCTGCAAAGGTCATTACGATACAGTTAAAAATCGACTAGAGATCAAAGATAGGTTAATTCGACTAAGATGTGCGATCAAAATGTGGGTGATTCCACCTGATTGCAAAATTCTCGTCGATCGGCACTAGACCGACTTTTCTATCGTTTTGGTACCCTATGTTCATATTTGAAATCTCGAGATTTTCACAACAACTGAGAGCCGTCAATGTGTCGAAGATGTACATGGTGGCTCGAAAATAATCGACCACAGATCAATTACATTAAAAATTTCTAAAAGCTACTCGATAGGCTAGGTCACGCTAAAATCGCTTCAAATTGAAATTAACCGCGAATTTGAACTCGATTTCAGAAATTGAAAGTTTTATCATGCCACGACTCATTTTAGAAACATCGACTCATCCTCCAAAGATTTTTCTGCAAACCAATATTTTTGTCGAAAACTCAAAGAAGGGCCCTTTTTTTACCGGAAAAATCAGAGAGCTGTTTTTTATCACGTTTTTGGAATTCAAGTTGGTTCAATTAGCGAGGAAAAATGTGAATTGATAGTGTGGGCACATTAGTGGTATTTATGGACTCCAAATTAGGTCCAATTGAAGAGGAATTGAACTCAATTTGGGGAAAATGTGTTCAAATTCATAGGCCACGGTTCCCTCAATCTTTTGGACCACTTGGGATTGGTTCTAGGGAGATTTTTGTGCACCAAATTTGTGACATCCTGAATTTCAGGTTTTGTTTTCAATTGAATAGGTAGGGTTTTTCATCGACACGCCTATAGTTCTATTCTTTGAGTTGGCCACTCATGATATAATTAACTTATCAGGTGAAGTCGTTGAGGAATCTAAACGCAATAGACTTGAGAATTCGACTAGGAATCAACTGCTATACCGTGCTAATCTACAAGGTCATTACAGTACTGTCAAAATCAATCAGAGACCGAAGATAGGTCAATTCAATAGAGGTATGTGATTAGTGTGTGGGTGATTCCACCTAGTTGCAAAGATTTTGTAGAACAGCACCAAACCGATTTTTCTGTCATTTCTGTATCCTATGTCTGTATATGAAATCTTAAGATTTCCACGACAACCGAGAATCGCCAATATATCGAAGATGTACAATGTGAATCGAAAATAATAGACCACGGGTCAATTGCACCAAAAATTCCTAAAAGCTACACGGTAGGTTAGATCACGTTAAAATCGCGCCAAATTGAAATTAACCGCGAATTTGCACCCGATTTCAGAAATTGAAAGTTCTGTCATGTCATGATTCATTTTAGGACCGTCAACTCACCTTCCGAAGATTTTTCTACAAACCGAGATTTTTGGCAAAAATTCAAAGTAGGGCCTTTTTTATGGGAAAAATCCGAGGACCGTTTTTGGTTGCGTATTTGGGATTCAAGCTGGACAAAGTGATGAGGAAAAATGTGAAATGGAGTGTGGGCACCTTGGTTGGATTTATAGACTCCAATTTAGGTCCAATTGGGGAAGGATTGAATGGAATTGAATGGGGATTACACAAAATTCGTAGGCCTTGGTGGTGTGCAACATTTGGACCCCTTGGAGGCTTGTTGAGGAAGCTTTGGCAGCTGCAAATGGGCTAAGGAAGACAGCCAAGGTGGTGGGGCAGCCACTTGAGAGTTTAAGATATTTTGGTGGCCCCTCCTTGACCAGCAGCCCTTCTTCTTCATTTCCAACCACTTTTCTCCATTGTTGAAGAGTTGAGGGCTCAAGGAAAACCAAAGGAACCAGCCAAGAGATTAGCAGCAAGCCATCAGGACCTCTGCAGCAGTCACATGCCAACTCGATCCGCTTGTCCACCAGCCGCTGCTGTCGCGCATCCTTGTGAGTCTAGCCGTTGTTCCGTGTTCATCTAGCCGCCGTCTTAAGTCATCAAGCTTCCTCCAACCACCTGGAAGCCAGCCAGCCCAACCCCAAATGCCATTGACTCCCCTGGTCTCCCGTCCGAGCTTCCCCACACCCTTCGTGCGCTGTCACCACCAACCGCAAGCCGAGCTAGCGACGTTTGCCTCCTGCTCGCATCCTCGCCATCCCGAAGCCCTATTCCGCCTTGCTCAACCGTCGCAGCTCGCCTAGAAGCCACGCCACAGTCGCCGTCCAGCCACCATCGCCCTTGTTCACCCATAGCTACCCACCTTAGCCGTTCCAGCCAGCCGAGCCTTCGGTCTAACTCCCTTGACCAACAGAACAGAATCGAAAGCCCAGTCCAGTTGTCAGGCTTCGTAAGGCTTTTTCGGGCCCTTTCAGACCCCGCTTGGTGTCACCGCAAGGTTGTTTATCTGCCCGTCTCTGCATCATCGTCGCCGTAAACTCATCAGAATGCTAAATCCACGAGTTTACTTGCTAAACTCTACTTATGGAGTTAATGATGCCTAAGAGATGATTAGTTTATGCTAATGAAGGTTTAGGTGGTTAGTTAGATTATATTAGTGATTTAATTATTCAATTATACATGTTATATGGTTAGATTAGATAAATTAAGGGCTAAATAAGCTGTGCTATTTATTTAGATAGGTTTGGGAATCTTCCACCCATTCGGACAATTAATTAAGCATTTCCGGCCTAAGTGAGCATTTTTGGTATCTAAATTGAATTATTTAATTAATTTTGGTATTTATCTAATTAATTTTTTCGAAAATTATCTGAGATAGCTAAGTGACCGGAATTTCCGCCAAAAATATCGGTTTGCGGAAAATCTTCGAAAGATGAGTTGACGTTCCTAAAATAAAATGTGACATGACAAAACTTTCAATTTCTAAAATCGGGTTTAAATTCGTGGTTAATTTCAATCTGGCGCGATTTTAATGGGATCTAACCTACCGGGTAGCTTTCAAAAATTTTTAGTGCAACTAACCCATGGTTGATTATTTTTTAGCACAATGTACATCTTCGAGACATTGGCGACTCTCGGTTGTCATGAAAATCTTGAGATTTCAAATGTGGACACAGGGTACCAAAACGACAAAAAAATCGATCTAGTGCCGATCGACGAAAATTTTGCAATTTAGTGGAATCACCCACACTTAATCACATGGCTTAGTCGAGTCAACCTATCTCCGGTCTCTAATCGATTCTTAACTGTACCGTAATGACCTTTGTAGACTACCATGATCGAGCAGTCAATTTCTGATCGAATTCTCAAGTCCATTGCGTTTAGATTCCTTAACGGCTTCACCTAATAGACTAGTTATCATGTGAGTGATCAGCTCAAGGAAAAGAACTATAAGCACATCGATGAAAAGCCCAACATATTCAATCAAATACAGAGTCAGAAATTTAAGATGTCACAAGAGAGCTTGGAGTTTAGAGTCTCCGTAGTCCTTTTTTGATCTAGACTTCTGGGCATAGATCTTTTTGTAGACTTTTGTATATGAGTCAGTGTGTATAGAGTGTTTTGTTTGTGAATCTGTTTCCTGATTTTCTATCCCAAGCTGTTTACTGTCAAGGGATATTTATTCGCTTCTACATGTGCAATAAAATGAATGGGTTGATGATGCGTCTTGAAATGTCGCAAATTTTATCTACCACTGAGGGATGGGCACACGCTCAAGGTTCAGGGCGTGACAAAATAGGCTGAGGAAGACGGCTAATTGAGGTGGAGCCTTGCCAAGGGACAAAGAGATGAGAATAGAAGACTCTTGTGGCCATTGGGTCCCTCCAAGCCTTCAGCCACTTCTTCTTCTTTAGCAAACTTGCTTTCTTCATTAGAGGTGTTTTGAAGCCCCAAAATTTGTAGAGAAACTAGCCAAGCTTCCCCCTAGCCTGTCTCACGCCTGCCGGACCTCCTGTCGCCACCGCACACCGCCGCAAGTTGCACAAGCCCACGCTCGTCTGCCACCACGAGTCGCGTGCCAGCTCGCGCCCATCCGCTGCTCGTTCTACCTCCAACTCGTTGTCCCGCGAGCCCAGCCCAAGTCCGAGCCTCCCTGGTTGCCGCTGGAGCTCCCCTGGCTACCGATTAGTAGTCGTTGTCACCCTTGCTCGGCCGCTGTAGCCCAATCCGCCTACTTGGCCTATTTCAGCCTAAGCTGAGCCCTGAGCAACCCTCCTCCGGCCTTGAGCAGAACCGAAGCTGATCAAGGTTCTTTGAGCTTCAAGGCTTGTTTTCAGGCCCGTCCTGTTCCCGTTTGGTGTCGCCGTTAGGAGGTTTGTCGCCCGTCTCCGCGTCGCCGTTGCCGTGGACTCACCAGATCGCTAAACCGGTGAATTTACTTGCTAAACTCTACTTAGGGAGTTAATGATGCTTAGGGATTGATTAGTTTAGGCTAAGTATGGTTTAGGTGGTTAGTTAGAACGGATTAGTGATTTAATTATTCGATTTCGCATGTTAGGTGGTTAGAATGGCTTAAGTAGAGACTAGATAAGTTATACTATTTATCTAGATTGGTTCAAAAAAATTTTGGACCCGTTTCGGTGTTTAATTAGGCATTTCCAGCCCAAGTTTCTATTTTTGGTAATTAATTGCATTTATTTAATTATTTTTCGTATTTATTTAATTATTTATTATTTTCCGAAAATTATAGCAAGATAGCTGGTAATCGGAATTTCGTGCTGATTGTAATGGTATGCTTGATTTATTTAATTGAGTGCTAATTTATGCAAATTAAGTGGAAATTGTAATTTTGGATATTTATTCCAAAATTGTGAAATTTTGGTATTTTAAGTAGAAAATACCGAGTGTTAGTTTTTAACGCCGAAAATGTCTTTATGAACTATATAAATAGTGGGATTTTCTAAAAGAAATATATTACATTTTTGGTTCAGGCTGACCGTGTACCCACACACGATTATTTTTATCGGGTATTTTTAACACGGTGATTCAACAGATTGTGGGAGCATTATTGTACATCAGCTTATGTGAGCAATGATCGTTTATTAGCTTATGAGAGCAACAATCTATATATATCAGATTGTGTGAGCTACCATCTATATATAAGCTTGTGAGAGTTATAACCATCTATTTCAGCTTGTGTGAGTAGTGATTGTATCGAATGAATTGATATATGGTATCGAATTTATAGATGGTATTGATTGATAGATGGTATTGAATTGATAGATGGTATGGATCATATCGATTGTGTCGAATTGAGTTGATTGACTGAGTGGATCGATGGATCGATGATTTGAATTGAACTAATTAGTTGAATATATGAATCGTACTAACTTGTAGGCAGGAACTGAGATAAGGTAAGTCCTCTATCTTGTGTGTGCATAGATTTCCTTTAAGCATATTTCCTTCTTAGTCGAAGTTTATGGGGTGAACTTGCTGAGACATTGATTCATCCCGTCGTGGGCTCAACCTTTTCAAGTCCTTAGATGGCGATTCCTCCATAGCATTTTAGCCAGCCTAAGAGGGTCACCTAACAGGTCATCCAGATTCCTCTTCCCGAGGGCCACGGAGCTTGGGTCTATGAACTCGTGAGGACCATTGTCTGGGTTGATGAGGGTCTACCTCGAAGGGTACCCCATCAATTCAAAGCGTGGTATCGTCGCGGATGAAATGGACCCAAAGAAAGTCCCCTACAGGATTCTGAGATCCCTGTGTCGGCGTTAGAAATCGCTTTTGGCGAAGGTATAGCTGACCCTCCTAGTGGTGCAATGGTGGACCCAAGTTCCCAGGAGAGCCTGAGGTTTTCAGCTGGGGGTTTGAACGCCTAGAAGACTTGTAGACTTTATGCTTTTGTAGACTTTTGTTTATAGACTAATATTGTAAATAAACTAGTCAGCTGTGTATAAAGGTGTTTTGTGATTGTGCAATTATGGTCCTGCTTTTCTATCCCATCTTTGTGCTCTCTGATTTATTTATATGCTTCCGCATGCGCATTGAAATGAATGGATCGGCGATGCATCCTAGGATGTCGCAATTTAAATCGACCATCAAGTGATGGGCAAGCGCTCAAGTATCGAGGCATGACATGTCAAAACCCAATATCCACTTGTGTCATCAAGAGTGAGCAATGTGGAGACAAATTCAAGTTTAGAGGAGTCTATATATGTCTAGATGCATTGAGGAGGGGCTTTCTAGAAAGATGTAGGCACTTTGTGGGGTTTGATGGTTGTCATTTATTGTCAGGCTACAAAGGCATGCTTCTAACAGCTGTGGGCCTAGGGAAACAACAGAGTATCCATCTACATGGGTAGTCATGGGACAAGAAACATACAAGACATGGCACTATTTTATTGGTATGATGGCAGAAGATTTGGGGATCACAAACCTTGCAAATTTAAAGTACTAGACTTTCTTGTGTGATAAGATGAAGGGATTGGTGCAAGCACTAGCAAATTTGATGACGAAAGCAAAACATAGATTTTGCTTGATGCATCTTTATGAGAATTTCAGGTTGCATCACAAAGGACTGGAACTTAAACTTTTGGTTTGGGAGGCTACCATGGCAACAAGGGCATGTGATTTTGACTTGGCAATAAAAGAGCTTAAGGCAATTAATGAAAAAGCTTATGATTGGCCATCCTAAAGGCCACCAGTGCAATGGAGCAAGTCACACTTCAAAACAAGCTCAAAATGTGACCCTCCCTTGAATAATTGGTGTAAAAGCTTCAATAATAGCATCATTGACATCAAAGACAAGGCTATCATCACATTGCTTGAAGTTATAAGAGTGCGATTCATGTAAAGGATTCATAAGCAAAGAGATGGGTTGGCTAACTATAATGGTGTGATTTGTCCTAAAATCCAAGAGATATTGGATCTTCAAAAAAAAAAAAAAAATCAGCATCATGGATTCATGCATGGAATGGTAAGGATGAGTTTGAATTGAGTGGACCATATGGAGACAAGAGA
Organism: Eucalyptus shirleyi; assembly: GCA_017140165.1. NCBI lineage: Eukaryota > Viridiplantae > Streptophyta > Magnoliopsida > Myrtales > Myrtaceae > Eucalyptus > Eucalyptus shirleyi. The sequence continues at coordinate 27,311,733 of CM029446.1, forward strand.
GTAGTTAATATAAGACACGGAACTTGTAGCTGTAAAAGATGGGACAATAGTGGAATCCCTTGTTATCATGTTGTAGCAGCTCTTATATACTTGAGGGAACAACCTGAAAAATGGGTTCACACATGTTTCAGTATAAAAATATCTAGGCAGACTTGTAACCATGTTGTGCATGCTGTAGATTCCAAGGACACATGGCCCACTAGAGAGCATTTACTCCCACCAGATGTGCCCAAGCAAGTTGGTAGAAAAAAGAGACAAAGAACAAAGTTGGTGAATGAAGTTGCTAATAATAATTTAAAGACAAGGACAAAAAAAGCTGTGCAAGAGCCTGCGGGAATAAAATTGAAGAGACAAAATACGACAATCACTAGTGGGAAATGTGGTGGGTTAGGCCATAACAAGTATTACTACAAGAATACATCGGTAGTATCAATGACAACAGTGGTAGTAGCGATAGCAACATCATCAGCCTTGGCAATTTCTACACCCGCCCCATGCTCACAAGATCTGGTAAAAAGCACTCCCTTAACCATGGCATCACAAACTAAGACAGCTCAATTGCCTACGTCATTTTTCAACAACATTTCAAGCTCAATATCATCTATGGGAAGAGAGAGATGTAAGTATCCATCTATGCTTGATTTTGTTGTAAAAGTGTTCTTACTTGTGCTTGACTTTGTTTTGACTAATCATTTATTTTTTGATTCAACTATAGGTAAGAGGGGGTGTGAAGACCTAAACATGAAAGTAGTTGAAAACGAGCAATTTTGTTGAGATATGCAAGACCAACAAGACCAACACCTCAAACTCTTTTTTCTTTTACTGTTAGTTGATATGAATGGGTCAATATGAGTTTGTTTTTGAAGCATCTCAATGTATAGGTTTTCTATATTGAGAAGATTTATTATGTTAAGATGTTTGATGTTTCTCTTTTCTATCAAACAAGTAAGTCTGCAAAGGGGTTATGTTTCTCTTTTTTGGCATAATAAGGGATACGTAGATGCAAAGCGAATAGTTAAAGCTGTGAAAGGTAAAGGTGCATCTGCAATTGGGGCTGCTGGATTTTGTTAGGGAGGTGAGTAGCTTAATCTTGAATGATTCTTTAAAATATCTCTTTTCAATGCCAATAATCTCTTAAAATAGCTGCAGGAACCTACCAATGCACATTTTCATTGTTATGCACTTGGAACATACATTTGTATGAGTATTAAAAATGGCAATTTTCTTTGCTCTTTGTAACTTCAATGATATAAACATTTACACATCCAAGACACTAAAGATGTGATGCTTTATTTACAAGTTTTTTGTATGATCATTCTTGAAGTGCAAGTGATTTGCTCTAGTGCAAGTGATTTGTTCTAGTAAGGTCAGTTTTCCTGTTGCGTAACAATATTCTTTTCTGAGTAATTACTTAAATGCCATTTGAAATTTTACAGCACCACTATCGTTTTAATCACTTTCGTCTTTCTAGAGCAAGGGATGAGATTTGAAATTTTACAGCACCACTATCGTTGTCACACCCTATTCACATACGGCCGTGTGACAATTCTCGTTCAACACTACTTTCTCCTTTGGTCATTCGATTGCAACGTCCTAGGAGGCGTCACCGACCCAATTTGCGATAACATAAAATGCACGAGCAAAAACATAAACAAATCTCCAACCATCAAACAGCAAGGATAATTAAAACATAGTCATATATTTATAGAAAAGCTTCATAAGTCATCATCTCATACATAATGAGTTCAAAATTAAACAACCAGCTTCACATATCCAACACGCCTAATTGTTGCGCCATGACCTCCTTCAAAAAGAGCCCGGGGGTATACCTACGCCTCTAATACTACGGGGGTGGTTTAAAAGTGCTAACACCCCACGTCTACCTAAGGCCCAATGGCCTCCGGGGTCGATCTCCAGGTTGGACACCTCCCCATCGGGAACGTCTTTATCCTTGGCATCATAGCTAATGCCGCCTCCAGATCCTCTGGCACTCGCCGGACCGTTGAAACTGCGGATGGGATCGTGGCTCTTGCCACCTACCCAAAAGTACAGGTCATGAATCAATGTGGCACGAGATTAGGCAAACCATCATCAACCCAAATGGTCGTCACATATCGTGAATACATCTGCTACTCCTATGGCCGGATACTTCGTCACCTCCTAGCTACGCTTGACAAGGAGGCCAAAACAAATTTGACAGAATGGTTAAGCTATTTTTAGGGCCTGAAAACATTTCAACAAACAAATGTGAGAAAAATCTCAATGAGTGAACTTACTAGACCTCGCGTAGGAAAGTCGTTCACCTCGGAAGCACCCTAAACGTGCAGTTGTCTATTAATGGTGAAACATGGCAACACTCCTCTCGCTTTACCCTCAATATTCTCATAATGACAAATCTATTATTCAAAGCCATCAATATGGACACATAGGCAATTCCATAACACATGGTCCATGCGCTTGAGCCAAACATACGAATGCACATTATAGTTCAAATCATGTCATTACAGAACATTATTCTAGTAACCATTACAAGTTTTTATTCTAGGTATAACTTTGTAACCTTTATAATACTTTAATTTTACCATTACATCTGAAACCGTTTTAGAATATTAATTGGTCATTTGAATCTAAAACTATTTCAAATCATTAAACTACCCATTTATTTCTGAAACCGTTTCAAATCATTAATGTGACCATTAAATTTGAAACCGTTTTAGATCTTCAATTTAGCTGTCATTTTAGAACATTAATTTGGCTTGATTCTAAACTTCATGTCATTAATATGGTCATTAATTTTGAAATTACTTGAAATCATTACGGCTAGTGATTCTGAACTCTTTTCATATCATTAATGCAACCATTGATTCTGAACTCATTCACATAATTAATTCAATCATTGAATCCAAACGCGCTTCAAATCTTTAATTCGATTGTAAAGTATAAAGCTCGCTTCAAATCTTTGATTCAGCTGTAGAGTTTGAAGCCCCTTTCAAATCTTCTATTTTTAGCTCGACTCAATCTGATTGCCTTAATTGTAAATACATTTGCAATATTGTCTCTCCTGTTCAAACGTCATTCCAATTAGTTATGGTGTGTGAAATTCCTAGGTTATCACTGAGCTAGCAATAGAATCTATACTAACACATTAGCACAAACAAGAAAACTGATTGTTCTTATTAATCTTTGGTTCCTACAAACCATGAGTGATATCTAGTAATATATCATGGCTACCCAAATGGTGTGAGATATTTCAATAATATAATGAACTTGTCAACTTTGTCAACCATATAATTCAGTCATTCTATCTCCTTATGTCCCGATCAAACAAAGGTCATGGAATTATTGGTCAAGTTAACAATTTGATTATATGCCCAAATGCAATTAAAATGTATTCTTCAAGTTCATTCTTGATTACAACCTCATTCGAGGATTTCAATGCAATATCATGATTTAATCGCATAGGACATCACTATTGTATTTTGCATATGAAGAAGACAAATTTCATATTGCGCATGCGTGTGCCTTCATATGTGAGGAAACTATAACTATCAAGAACAGAGACAGTTCGACGAAGTGTCAATATGCACACTTGTGAACCATAGCCATCCAATATATAAGTCAACATCATGCCTCAAGTCTAAGGATCTTACACAAGATCATCTCACTCAAAACTTCCATGTTGCTTATCATTCTATGAGTCACGTTCAATGAATTTGTCTGAGACAAGAAACTGTGTTCTAGCTCGGCTATCCCAATACCCAATGACTTGTGACTCATCATCCCTTAAGGTATCCAAACTCAATGGTAAAGCTTGAGAACACACCGGTCTCAACATGATCATCAATATCCTCTCAATGACCCATCGATTGAGAACTGTATAAAGATTTAATATAACTATAAACTTGTTACACCATATTCTTAATCCCTTAAGAATAGGTTCAGTCTTAAATGATCTTATACATTCATTCATATAAATGGAATAATTAATGAATATTTCTTTGCATCCCTAACATGTAACTATTATATGATTGCTTTAGGACATATAGCTAACAAAATGTCTGGAAGGGAACTTCACAGCTATTGGGAAACTAAGGGAGGCTTCTTTGAAAAGAGGAGCGCCTGTGCATATCGAGCAAGAAATTCTTGTGAGATGCTTTGCCTGCATAGCTGCAGGCTCTGCTTTCATTTTTCCCATCGTCCGGCGATTGCTTGATGATGGGTGTATTGTATTTGTTAGAAAAAGTTTGAAGAAACTAGATTATCATTTGTTAATATTACCTCCAGAGTGGGAGTGATTAGACCGTAATTCTGGAGTGTAAAGCGCCTCGGCGAGCAAGCTTGTGCCTTAATTTCAGCAAGGCACGTATATGTTCGCAAAGCCTCTGGGACAAAGGATTTGGGAAAACAGCGGATTAAGTTTTCGTGTGGAATTTTATTTTGGTTGAACCGTAAAGAGGGATGAACTAAATAGATGGATCCTATGCGATATGCTTTGCTCTCTCTTAATGCCACCTTCATCTTTTGCAAGGAGATTGAAAATGGCTTCGTACTTCATGCTTGTTCTGAGCAGAACTTTTTCATTTACTTTTAAGTATGATAAAAACACTCTTGTGAGGTATGGTCGCTGCTATAGCTGTGATCGACATTTGAGTTATTGCTGCTGAGTGTGATAAATAATCCTGTCTTGGTTGAGACCTGAGACCATCCTTGATGGAACTGGATTTAGTTTCTGCTTGGTTGTCTTTAATTTTCAAGTTGGAATCATGTTAAAAAAGAGAGTGAGGAGGAGCTACAATGCTATATCGTGATGCGAAGAATCTATTGTGTGGCGTCCCCTGCATTTCAGTTTTTCCCTCTTCTCTGTTGTTGATGCTAGGAATCCATTGTCTCTGTTTTGAGATCTTTACCAGCGAATTGTCTTTTTATATCACCATTCGGTATACCTTGACCTGGTTGAAGGTTTGACAGTTGAAGACCATGTCTGATATTATCGTTTTAAAATATGTGCTGCCGATGCTTCTTTCTGGGCTATACATCAAATTTATCTTACCATGGGCGGGTTATTACCTAGGAATACGCTTAACAAGGGATGTGTCTATTATATTCTAGGAAACAGTATCTGCGTGATCACGCTGTGTATTGCATACGACACCAAAAGAATTCTGTGTAAAGTGCATCTTCATATTGACGGAGACATTTATCTCGTATTGGAGACCACTCCATATATCGAACCTACAAGAGTCGTTATATTATTCATAAATCCTCCTTGACACAACTTCATGTCTATATAGGTTGTTGGATCAGGAGAAGAAGAAGACAGTGATAGCAAAGACATGACCGTGGCTGATTCGCTGTAGATGACAGTGGTTGCACCAAAATCTCAGTCAAGCCCAACTCCAGTCAACAAACCAGAGACGAGGGGGGAAGCCCCCTCGGACGGCTGATAAGGATGGATGGACAGTGGTTACTTCAAGGAAAAGTAGAGCTAAAAAGTAGGAAGACCCAACTTATTTAGTTTCTATGAATATGTATGTTGCAGTTGTTGCTACTCCTCTTCTTTGCCAATTTCAAAATGATCCCCCAGAGTTGATATTTCTTGTCATCGTCGGGGATTATATCTGTACAAACCGGAATCTTTTATCTTGTTTTGTTTACATAACACACTAACGAGACCTAACTCGGGAGCTCTCTCCCTCTCATTCATTTTCACTAATTTCTTCAGTCTTCTCCCACTGCTCAGTGATAGTTCAGGGATGAGGAGGAGATGCAAATTAACTACCATCTTCCATCAATGTAAATGTGACATTACAGCTTCATCATTGATCCGTCAATGGAACAGTGCACCACATGTTTTCAGAAAGAGAGACTATGCTTTAACTGGACTGCATGAAACATGAACCAGTTCTGATACTAGGGGAAACACTGTAAATAGTTTGCCAGTTTGGGCAGTTTCAGGGAAAAACTGAGATGCTCTCTTCTACATTTTAGCTATCCATACCGATAGATCTAACTGTATATCGGATAGAAGATTCATGAACTTATATGTCAGGTTTCTCATTCCAGTTATTGTCGTTACTGTCGAGTCGGGCCACGGACGCCAGTCAGGAATGGGTCGTTCCTCATCTCGGCCTCCGTGACCCCTTCTACATCTGCACGTGTCGCTGGCTTATCCAAAGGCAATTTCGATGAAGCATCCTGGATAGAACGGTCAGCATTTTGTTACCAGGAGTCATTACGTTACTAGGAAAATTTGCTCCAACGTTGCTTGGTGTTTTCTGAAGAACGTAGCATCTCTAGCAACCTTGATGCCAGAATGCCAATCTCTAAAGCAAATGAAAAGACTAGAAGGGTAATGTCGAATGGATCACCGATAAAAAGTTGGCCAATTTCGTCTTCTCCTGATCACGGGTCGTCCTGGCATTTAAGAGTTGCCAGTCGCTCTAACTTCTGCAGCTTGTCTAGCGACTGCATCACTCCAGTTTAGCTGCTAGGGCTTCTCAACGAGGATCGGACCACCCCGGCACTGTCATCGTCACTAGTTGATTTGTTTTTGTCTTCAGGCACAAGGGGACCAGAGACCAGAGAAGCCCACCGCGAGTATTGGCCTAGGACCAATGTTAAGTAGCCACAACAAACCAACGACAACTCATAAAACCGAGAGGCACTAGATTATTTATCAAAAACTGACAATCGCGACGTCTCACAAATTTGGTCGTGTATTGAACTTTTATCATGTGCATATATCGTTTTCACATGCTATTGTTCTGGCAATTTGAATTTCCAAATCAGACTTTGCTGAAAAAAAAAACTTGTCATTGCTGATGTCTTTATCAAGACGCATTCATCCGGGCATTTTCTGAATCTATTCTCCAAATTCAAATTGACAACCTTCAAATCATTTTGAGTTCAAGGAGATGTTATAGATATATTTAGGATATTGTATGATTCCGTATATTTCTCTTAATTGGTCCTTATTGATTGTACTTGATATTTTTACTTTAAATAGTTATCATGTAAAACCTATAAATAGGTTCATGTACTCTTCACTTGACTAGAATTAATGATACACAAATTCCTAAATCTCTCTTTCCCTTAATCATTCTCAACTAAATTCATCCTCAAATCCTAAAGGCACTTCATCAGCTTCAACACGTTGAATGTAACCCTGAACAGTGTCCCAATCCACCAAGGAGAGTAATTTCAACTGAAAATATAGCAGTAAAAGGCACAAGAGCATCGATTCTCTCGGGAACTTGTAACGTTAACAGCTAATTAGGTTTTATACTTCGAAGCTTTTGAAGAAAAACCTTCAAGGCGCTAAAAGAAGAAAGAGCATCTATTTTCTCGTTCCTGAACTGGAGAAAAATTCAAAGCTCCCGCACAAGGTAATTACTTGTGATCCCACCTCCACTTTCTCTCTTCCCCTGAGAGGTGAACTTTCATCCTCCAGCAAAGGTGCGCTGTATGCATTATAAAGGAAAAGTGTAGAAAATTTAAATGCATAGACAGTTTGAAAGATACTATACAAGATGATCTACGGACCTAAATCTATTCCACTTATGCCAATTCATCCTAATTTTTTAAATTTTTCAATCATTAACCTTTTGATAATTAGATAATATAATCCATCTAATCAATTTTGACCATAAATCATTAATATAGACGATAGCTATCTTACATGATACAATTAGTGTTGACATAGATAATAAAATTTTAATTTTTTTCAAATTTATTTCTTTCTTTTTCCTTTATTTATTTTATTTCTCTTTCATTTTTTTCCTCTTATTCCTCTAGTTGGTCACTAGACCTCAATGAATTAGCATAAATGCAAAAGGTTTAGGATTCAGTAGATAAAAAAAATTAAAAGTAAATTAATATAATTACAATAGGTTTATGAATTTTTTTTTATAATTTTCTCAATATTTAGGCAAATCGGGAGACAAAAAAAAAAAAGGCAAAGAAAACAAACATGGAATTAAAATTTCAAGTCTCGAAAGAAATCTTAAGACACGCATGGAACAAACAAAACAAGGACCATTCTCGAACTTTAGCGACCACTAAGGCCGAAACCTCTTCGGACAGCAGCGCGACAACATTATAGCGACACTGTCCGACGAGAGGCCCACTCTCTCTTTAGTCGATTATTAGAAATGGTACCTCGTTCTGCAGCTTTTGCAGTTCATAATTGGGGTTGAAAGAGAGGCGGTCTTGTCTTTGGATATTATATATGATTTAATAAAATGAATTTTTGAGGACCATAAAATTTGAAATAAGTTAAATAACAACGTGTGGTGTTTTATTGTCAAGATGATGAAAAACCCTTTTAGGGCATGCATAACAAAGTTTCTGAAGTAGAAATCAAATTTTGACCAAAAATTGATTTTTCAAATTCTATTTGATGGACGAGTTTCTAAGTAAAGAAATACGTTTTATAACAATTTAAAATTTTTATTTTTGAAATAAAAATTTGTTTGATAAAGAAATAAAATTTCTATTTTTAGGAGCGGCAACGGCCAACGTCCTATGACTGGTGATGGTGATCAGAGTCCGAAGTTTGACGTCCGGTGTTCGGTAGCCGGTGGCTGGCGTCCGACATCCGACGTTCGAAGTCCAACATCCGGCATCCGACGGTTGGCGACTGACATTCGATGTCCGAAGTTTGGCAATCGGTGGTAGTTGGCCAACGGCCAAAGTCCGACAACAAGCAGTGACTAGTGGCAAGTGACGAGTGATCGACAACAAACATCCAGTGGTTGGAAATGGGCCTTTGGTGTCCACTAGTTGGCGATGAGCAACCAATGACCGGTAGGCATCCAGTATCCGACGACCGACGATCGATGACGAGCGGCCGAAGTTTGGTGGCCGACATCCAGCATCCAATGGCTAGTGGTTGGTAGCAAGTAGCCGACGGGCATCTAGCGTCCCACGAGTGGCGGGTGGGCAATGGGTCGTGACGAGGGTGAACGATGAGAAAAGTTTTAATTTCTGATTTCTATTTCAAAAAAAAAAAACTTAAAATTTTAACTTTTTCTTTTTACTCTAAATATATTTCGAGAATAAAAATATGTTCCGAAAATAGAAAAATAAAATTACGTTACCAAACGGATTTCTATTCTAAACCCATTCTAGAAAACAAAAAAATAGAAAAATAGAGAAACAAAAATATTGTCATATGCGCTCTTAGAATATAAATATTTCAATATGAATCAATAAAAGCTGTGAAGGTTTTTTTGTTGATTTTGAACAAGAATGTAAATGACAAGAAATCTAAAGGTATGAATGGATAGAAAAAGATGAAACAGTCCCAAGATTTGATCTATTCGGAAAGAAATTAATAAATTAATTGTCGTGGGGACGAGGGATGATAGAAAAAGAGTCCATTTTCACAAAAATATAGAGCATTCGAATATTTGGTTAATGGAGGAGGTCGACGTGGATGAGGACCACTATTGGTCGACATCACAGGGCTTCAAGTACAACGATGATGCACACAAGTCGCCGTGCACACAGAGAGATCACATGTTTTTCTTTTCCTTTTCTGAAATAATTCGTAGATGAGTTAGATTGACTTTATAATGACTTCGAAAATATAACACTAACCCACTAGTGAGCCCAAAACCCTAAGCAAGATTTAATCATGGTTTCTTCGTCTACCTCATTTCGTTTGTCCACAAAAATGTTTAAATATGAATTGTTATTGATGATAAAAATATTTTTCATTAATTAATTATTTCAAGCAATGCAAAAAATCATTTCTAGAAAATATTTTCTAAATCATTTATTTTTTGCAAAACAAATACACGTCAACGGAGAATTTTTTCAAATATGCTAGTTTACATCACAAACTATGCTCCCATATCCCAACATTTATTTTGGCTCATTGAATTTTCAATAGTACTCTCTGTTAACCTAACCCAATCACCATATGTTGAATACCTAAATGTTAGCACGCAATAATCGATTCAAATGGACGAAAGTTTCATGCTATGAGAAAATTTCAATGTTTCTTTGCGCGTATAACTAGATGTTTGGGGTTTCAAACTTCAGAGTGTGAATGTTTTTTTAAATATGTAAAGGCTTCTAGAAGTATGCCTATTTCAAATCCTTTAGGCAGTTCCCATTATAAAATATATACATTGACTTCTCTCTCTCTCTTTCTCTCTCTATGAAGTTGTATACTTTATCATTCTCCAGAAAACTTGAATATTCTTTTATGTTACATTTACAAATAAGTGATAAAGAGACACATCAGATACTATGCGTCTGGATAGCAACATCAATGGGTTTTACTAGCTATAAGTAAACCTCTTCCAGTTTAAATTAAGGGTCATGTTTTCTTACATCTCTATTTTGAGGAAATTTCTGAAAGATTTCTTAATCAATAAGTTCCAAGTATGAACATCGAGCATATCAATCTTCAGCTTAATTTGCATGCGGGTTTGGGCACTTGCAAAATCTCCCGGCGCTGCTAAGAAGGCAATAACATCTCTGGAAGATCAGTCCAACGTACTGCATGACACATGTCGGTGTTCTTCGGTCTTTATCTTTATTCACGATTCTGAGAACGCCTTGTGTGGTCGAGCACTGAACCGGCATCGCGCAGACACAGAACTTGTCAGGCAGTACAGTCAAACCCCAGCTTGCAAATTGCCAACCCAAGATAAGTCGACAAAGCATCTTCTTGGCTCTCCAATTCGTCAATCTGCACAAAAACTCATGAGAATATAATATTCAGTTTGAAAGACAATCCTGTTGAGTCTAAGATCTGAGCGATGCCCAGTTTCACAAGCAAGAAAGTCAAACCCTAATTTAAAGTATGCGTCTTCTCGGCTGGCCCCATCGAGGAAACAGCCTAGACTTTGAGAACCGGCAGTATGTCTCTTACCCATAAAGAATTTTTATATTATAATATGATTAGGTTAGTGAGAATCTTATGCTTATGTATATTTGACAAGAAAAGTTCGAATTTGTCAAGGCACTAAAGATACATGAATCAAAAGTTACATTCTTGAAATTTAGAATTGTTTTATGTTAAGGGTCTTGTTAAAGAGACAAAATTGGGAAAGGAAAAGATGTGTTGATTTACAATTAACTAATTACACATGAAATGACAAAGACGGTGCATTTGGCAAAAACAAACAATCTTTAATGTTTTTCAAATCCTTATAAGATGATCATTAGGAATATTTATCACACGGATCTGGTTACTTGTCTTGGGACACTTGTTAATTATAGTTAAAAATGAAATATGCTGTTTTTCAATACTTTGACTATTATGCATAACATGAGTGAGACAATGAATTGGAAACAATAATATTTTTTATGAGGTGTTTAAGTTGATATTAAATTCCTAATGATATTAGTAAAAGACCTCCTAAGTCGGTGGGTTATTAATACCTTCTAATTAGGTAACGCAGCTAATTTGAACTCATTCATTTCACATACCCTTTATTGTATTACTCAAGACTAACACCTATTTTTTCATGTCTTTTCACTGGCTCCATTTGTTTCGTAGAAAATCAACAATTTGAAAAATATTTTCCTCACTTTAATAGTTATTATTGCTTAAAAAATGAATTAAAAAAATACTTCCATTATTAACAAGGCCAAATATAATGAAAATATTTCTCACTATCTCCTTTCCTAAGAAATATAAATGTTCAAAATAGGAAAATATTTTCCAAATTATTAGTATTTCGTGAAACAAATGGAGACTTCAAGTGTGTTCATTTTATGAAAAATGAAAAATGATTAATTTGAAAAATATTTTCCTAAAAAATTATCGTTCATATCACTTAAATTTGAATGAAAGAAAATATTTCATCACCCACTAAAATATTTAGATATAAATTATTATCAATATTAAAAAATAATTTTTATTGACAATACTTGATTCAAAAGGTTCTCGTAAATACCAAAAATATTATCCAAATAAATACCAACACAAGCTCCATTTGTTTTGAGAAAAATAAATAATTTGGATAATATGTTTCTAAAAATGATAATATTTATCTCTAATAAAAACAAATGAACGAATAATATTTCTATCATTAATGATAATATGTAAATATAAATATTATCGACAATAAATTTAAAAAAAAAAAAATCTTCTCACGCAATAAAACCGAGCCCTAGTATGCTATGTTTTCCGCATCTCTTGTCAATTTGCAACTGCAAGGAACAATAGTACTTCACTGCCACCCTATCGATACCATCTTCATTAATTAAACCCCCTCCCAATGCTAACCCTATTGGGCTCGACGGAGGCGATGCCACGTGGCGCGTGCTGCACGCGACGCGTGTCGAGGTGCGATTGGGCGAGCGGGGGTGGGGACAGGTGGGGTTGAGGATTGATGGTGGGGACAGGCAGGGGGACAGGGGCGTTTAAGTCAGCTGCCCGGTTGGCAGGTGTTCTCAAGGACACCCCATGTGTTGTCAAACGAGGGAATCCCCTAAAACCTCACCCTCCAAGTTCCTTTCAAGTTCTCCTTTTTTTTTTTTTTTTTTTTTTTTAAAGTAAGGCTACCTGAAATCGATATAAAAAAAGCCAAATCAAAACTTGGGTTTTTTTTATTATTATTATTGAATTCCAAATGGAAAATACTCCTTTCTTTACAAGATAAAAATTGCATTGAGAAGTCACAATCTTTCTCTATCTAGCTACTTAACTCATGCTCCGTGAACATTCGTCGATGAAAATCATAACGCTATTTGTCGGCCTCTCTGAGCCACCAATATTATGAATTCCTTTTGGAGCTCCCTTTTACAATAGAAATGACGAAAAATAAAACATCTTTTGAACTCACGTCGCATCGCATCGATTCTCGCATGAAAACTTAACAGTAAGAGGAGATGGAATGTCAACAGATGGTACAATAATCACAAGAAAGAATTGTGCTAGTACATAAAAAAAATGATATAAAGAAAGGGTTCGCATAGTACAAGGTACATATTTCCATAGGTCGGCAATATTCGACAAAAAGACTATCAATCACTTTGTGAATTAATCCTAGAAATCAATCTCGAGATACATGAAATAGCTTTGGTAGTGGGGAAAAGCGCAAAGATTTATCAAGCCAAATTCAAAATTCAAATTTGAAGGAAAAAAAAAAAACCATAGAATCAACTTTCAATCGAACAATTTTTCATGATTAGGTTTTATTTAAAAGGTTTCTATTGAGTTTTATACTTTGTTTAAATAGATAGATATTATAAGGAATGAATTATACAAGAACATGTTGTCTTTAGCTTTGATTCACTATGAATTTTGTAAATTCTTGAAACATAACATTAGTTTAATTTGAATTAACAAATTTAGGCAAATACTTCACTCACATTGAAAGTGGTAGAAGAGGAGTCAAAAACCAACATGAGGAGGCTGCACCCCACGCGACGCGTAGCGCGTGGCCACGCTCCCTCCCCCCCAATTTTTTTCCTCCAAACACAATAATATTTCGCGCACTTTTCAGCTTCGGTTCCCCTCGAGCTATTATCACCCAATGATTCTTTTTTTTTTTTTTTTTCTATCTCTCTTTTAGGTGTAATTATAAGTCAATGATGTTCCTTTTCTTTCTAGGCCATGAATGATTTATTCGGAGTAGAATCAAATCAAAGAAGCGAGGTCCACAAATTAATTCCACGGTTGATCGTACTAGTTAAGATATCCGACATCATTCATTTACGAGATTTTTATGTTTTTATATATATCCATATAATCTCTTTCAATATAAAAATTTCAGCTTTTTGAGTTGGAATTATAACACGGTATTGGAGACGAGGATGCCATTCATTGAATTTCATGAATTGTTCCAAATTCGAGCATCCCATGCTGCATGTCTAGCAATACCCAACATACAGAAAATGACTTTAAAAAAGGGTAAAGCTTGAAAATGGCTAATTTTCCTTACTTGAGTGGCCGATAAATGCGAGTGAACACTCGTTAACAAAATCTATATATTTCAACATAAATAAGTCTCCCGATGTTCGAGTTTTGCTGAGCATGTGCCCTGCAAAATCCTACTTCCCACATGATATTTTCCCCGTTGTCTACGCTGGCTATTCTAAGTGGGTCCCTCTTGAGTTAATTAGGGTTCAATTTTTTGTTTAAAAAAATGAAAATATTTTTTAAAAAATAAGAAAAAGAAACGGGAACATAATATTCCAAGATTAGACATGGTTCTTAGTTCGTAGCCCATCTTTGGAATTTTCTATCTTGGACGTGACTAGAAATGACCGAGTTTAGTCAAAAGGTAACGGAATTTAGGGAGATTTTGTACCTTTTTATTCATTTATTATTTATTTATTTATTTATCTATTTATATGCTTCCTTTTATGACCAGTTGAACCTACCGGATTACATTCTTCGATTGGCATAGAAAGTCCATGAAGTGGTCAAACTCAAACCCTAGAAAAAGTGAATTTTATGTTTTGAACCCGCTATTTTTATTCCCTTTTCCTTTTCCACACCAATGGAAGATTGCATCATCTCATAACTGCCCCCATTGAGCCCAATTTGTTTATTTGTCTCTCTAGATAAGGCACAAGTTGCTTTCAAACATTTTTTTTAATCCCCCTCCATGCATGAGTTTTTTTTTTTGTCAGCCTTTTTTTAAGGGGTTAATACTATTAAAATCCCTAACTAATATCCGATAACATATATAATCCAAATTAATTTTCATCTTGCTAAAGATCCCAAACCTATAGTCATAATGCATTTACCCAAAACTAATTTTCCTCTCACAAAAAAATTTCGAATTGGTTTTGGCGACACATTTATCTCAAGTCTACGGTTTGGGGTTTAAGGTGGATGATAGATTTGGATTAGGGATACTGGATTGGCATTTTTCACAGGATTAAAGTTAGTTCAAGATAGATGCACAAAATACCGATTTGGGATTTTATGAAATAATTTTTTTTTTTATTTGAGATATATGTGTGATTGAATATTGATTTGGAATTTTTAATAGAAACCCTTCTTTTTGTTACAGAACCAACTCACACAAAACACTGTGTTGCAACATGAAGAAACAGAAAGGAACAGAAAACAAGACTTTTTTTTTTGTGGTGATTATTCAATGCACCAAATATTATAAATCTCCTCCCAAAAAAAAAAAAAATTCCTTCTGTCTAGAAAAGTGATTTCCTATTGTAGATGTCTCTTGCTGCGCATTGAGAAACACCTTCCTCAGCGATGGATTCTCTCTGTCGCTGGAACAGGTAAATGTGGTCACTTGGTCTCCCACGATCGTGATCGAAAAACTTTATTTGGCCATATTAAATTATTCTTCCTTTCATGCTCTTTTAACCAACTTGAAAAAAAAAAAAAAAAGTAATTCATCCCATGATTTGTGTACTAAAAACATGGTAGTGGGTACGTTGCGAAATCGCCTAATAAGAAAGAAAAATATTTACATTTTTGGCTAATGTGAATTTATATTGATATTGATGATATTAGATTAGCTATATGAATAGGACTTCTCCCCTCTTGAGTTAGGCACGTAGTTCGTACACATGATAAACCCTAAAAGACATAGACAAAAGCTACTTTCCCAAAGATAGGATTAAACCACGAGGGAAAACAAATGTACACTATCGAACCGCCAGTGGGGCCCAAAACCTGGCTGGTCCTAGCCGGCCCGGACACGTGGCCGAAATCCGGCCGCTCTCCCTTCCTCCCTCAGAAGTAATCGAAGGCCGTCGCTTGTCTCCTGGAAAACGTCGTCGTCGCCGCCGCCGTCGTCCGCTGCCGCCTCAGCGTCGGGCCGGGGATCTCCGGCGGCGTCAGCGACCGGACGAGGGCGAAGTTCAGGCCCTTGAAGAAGGGATGCTTCTTGACGTCGGCGGCCCCGCGTCTCGACCCGAGTCTCCGGGCCGGGTCCTTGCAGAGGAGGCCGGCGATGAGGTCGCGAGCGTGGAGCTCCTGGGCGGTGGCGGGCGCGTCGCGGCGGGGGAAGGCGAGGGGCTTCTCGACGATGTTGCGGAGCGTGGCCTTGTTGGAGGCGCCGGCGAAGGGCGTGCGGCCGTAGAGCATCTCGTAGATGAAGATCCCGAGGGCCCACCAGTCGACGGCGTTGCCGTGGGACCCGCCGGAGGCCACCTCGGGCGCCACGTACTCGTGCGTGCCGACGAAGGACTGCGACCGTGCGCCGACCGGCTCGGCCACGAACAGCCGGCTGCCCAGGGCGAGGCTCTGGATCTTGCGCGACCGGAAGAGCCGGTTGGGGCTGGGGAGGCAGGAGAACGGCGAATGGGAAGGCGGGGCGGCGGCGGCGGCGGCGGCTGTGGCGGTGGCCGCCCGCCGGGAGGGCGTGGGCGAGGCGGGGGAGGGATCCGGCATCGCCGCCGACGGGGATTCGACGGCCGGGATGGCGTCGGAGCAGAGGGAGAGGTCAAAGTCAGAGAGCATGATGTGACCGTCCGATCTGACCAACACGTTCTCGGGCTTTAGGTCCCTGTAGATGATTCCGAGCATGTGGAGGTACTCTAGCGCCACCAGCACTTCGGCCGCATAAAACCTGGAACAAAATAAAAATTAGTCTTTTATTATTTTACTTACGATAAAAATGAATTACATTATTCTTTCGAAAGAGGAAATTTGCGGCTATTGTCAGATAAATAATCCGGGAAAATCTCAGCTTGCAGAGCGGTAAAAGGGAAACATTGAAAGCGATTCTCCTTTTTAAGTTTTTTTTCTCCCTTGCCCGTTTTGATTTTTATTAAAAAAAAGACCTGATTAAAAAGAAAAAGGATCCATGGAAGGTCGCTAATTGCAGCAGCTGCAGCAGCAGCAGCAGCAGACAAGATGGTAACCTCTCAGAGGGGAAAAAAGAAGCAGATGAGAACAAAACATGGAGAATCGCACCATGCAGAGAAGCGAAACACCATCACATGTAAGAACAAAAAACACTGGAAAAAGGGTTCCAACTCCATGGACACCGTTTGAGAAAAACTGAGGAAGAATAATGAATGAACCAGAGAGAAAACCGTCTTGTCGAAATGGACAAGGAAAGGAGAGGACAGGGAATGCGTGGTGGTACCTTGCGGCGGCGGGAGAGAAGCGCTTGTTGGGCTGCTTGTGGCGGAGCGAGTGGAGGTCGCCGCCGGAGCAGTACTCCATGACAATGCACGAGAAGTGGGAGGCCTCGAACTCGGCGTAGAGGGTGGGCAGGAACGGGTGGTCCACCATCTTCAGGATCCTCCGCTCCATCTCCGCCCTCTGGCTCTTCTGCTTCTTCTCCACCACCTCCTTGTCCACCACCTTCATCGCGTACAGCGGCTCGCCCCCGTCCGCCGCCGGATCGCCGTCGCGGCCCTTGAGGCTGCAGAGGAAGACGGTCCCGATATCGCCGGAGCCGATGCGGCGGTGGAGCCGGAAGTCGCGGAACCCGGGCCGCGTGCCGCGGCGGAGCATGGCGAGTAGACGGAGTCGGAGGAGGAGCGGTGCGGCTTTATGGCGAGGGCTTCGGCGGCGGAGGCGGGGCCGGGGTGATGGTGGTCGAGCAGGGCCGCGTCGAAGGAGAGGCGGCTGAAGCTGCTGCAGCTGCCGCGGGAGCTGCTGCTCATCGAACTGCCGTGGCTCGAATTCAAGGTCTCGACGCTGCTGAGTTCACCGTCCGAGTCGCGGCGATGCTCGATCATCCTCTTACCAAAGAAAGAATCCCCCCCTACCAGACCCGGTTCTCTCTCTCTCTCAGAACGGAAGAAGGGAGAGACCCGCAATTTGAAAGCCGGTGGAAAAATGGTCAGAGGAGGAGGAAAGTCAACAAAGTGAAAACGAAGCGCGAATCTGATCACTCGTGCATTGGATATAGCTCGAGCTAGCAGCCCCGAATCAGATGCTTAAAAAATGAGAAGAGAGAAGAGAGAGAGAGAGAGAGAGAGAGAGAGACGTAAAGGAGAGATTTAGGAATCGATCGGGGGGAGGCATTCAACGCTCGACCATCTCGAAACGACCGGATGACTGAAGAAAGAGGAATGAGCAGTGCCCGGTTTGAATGAGAAACTGGGCACGGAAGAGCTCATGAATGGCGGATGAGGAAAGGGAGGAGGCAGGCTTTTTCTTTTTTGTCTTCCTTTGCCTTTTCCTTTGTGGTGGGTCTAGGGACCAGAAAATTAGGGTTGGCTTCGTGTTCTGCTCTTTGACTGTGGCTGGAGCAGAGTCCGTACTCGAAGCCCTTCTTCTTCTTCACTTATTGCTCGTTGGCTAGAGAGAGGATAGAGAGAGGTTTTCTGTCCCTCTGGTTTTTCTAGAATGGAGTCTCCTCTGCGTTTAGAGAGAGAGAGAGAGAGTTTGCAGGAGACGGTGGTTGAGGAGGTATTTATGCAGGGGCCGTACGGGAGGGAGACGGAGGGCGAGGGCAAAACCGGCATTTCGCGCCCCTGCGCCCTTCTTTCTTCCTTCTCTCGGTTTGGTTTCATGGGGACTATATGACGACGACGATGCGGATTTTTTCAAACTTTCTCCATTAACAAATGGGATAATATTTTAGTACGACGCTGTACAACAAATAAATCGAAATCTTTTTTTTTTAATTCGGACTTTCTCATTTATTTCGACCCAAAAAAGGAAAATACTTTCTCATCTAAGTGCAAGTTATTTACTTATTATGGATTGAATATATTTTTTTGGTAAGGAATTTTTTTTTTTTGGTAAGGATGGATTGAATATATTATTATCTTAAAAAAGGAAGGTTTTTTTCATTTACGGGAGCTTTCTTAGTTGTCTCCATGCCCTGTTTGATGGAAAGTTAATGAATGAGTATATATTTATAAGGGCATATACCATGTAAATACCGAGCTATAGAAATACACCGATTTTTTTATCAATGAAAACCCTAAATTTATCCACCATGACACAAATAATCCCAACTTTCCTTTTGCATTATATTACTCTATTTTAGTTCTATAAAGAGTATATTTGTCATACTGATATAAGTTCGAAATTTTTTGTCACAAAAAATTTGGGAATATTTGCATCACAATGGATATGTTTAAGATTTTTAATGATATGAATTTTTTTAGGATATTTACGTCATAATAGATATAATTAAAGATTTTGTGTGGTAATAATCAACATTCTTAAAATTATCCTCCTTTCTAATTCGATTGATAATTACTCTATTTCTCAATCACACAAATTAAAAAAATAATTAATTTTTAACTTATCTAGTCAAACTCTATCTACAAAAAAACACATAATTCCAACATAAGTATATAAGCAATAGGATTGTACTATTAAAATTCTCAAGTAATTATGATATATTTACTCTGAATAATTTCAAATTAGTACTATAATGACATATTGCCCTACATC
The DNA here is from genome assembly GCA_017140165.1 of Eucalyptus shirleyi. NCBI lineage: Eukaryota > Viridiplantae > Streptophyta > Magnoliopsida > Myrtales > Myrtaceae > Eucalyptus > Eucalyptus shirleyi. The sequence goes on from CM029446.1 coordinate 27,331,045, forward strand.
AATTTTCATTTCCTAGAAAATTTTAAAACTTTTTGCGAGATGAGAATTAGTATGAGATGAATGTATTAACGAAGTGTCTATTAAAGATTTTTTTTTTTTTTAAGGTGTTAACCTAAGTCGAGATTTGACTCACGACCACCAATTGCCTACAATATATATATATATATTTTTTTTTTGGTCAAGGATTTTCCTCTCCTTTTAACCGTGGTTAAGTTTTTGTTTTTGGGGGGAGACACGTGAGTTGGGAAAAGGAGAAGAGCAGCTCGGTCTGATGCGGGCACAGCCTTTTTACAGAAGAACCGTGTTCAAATTAACCTGCGGGCCGACGATGACGTCGGGGGGCGGTGGCACGTTCGTCGAAGGTCGTCGGGTCGGTTGTCACGTGGCAGGGGTTGCTTCCATTTGCTGTCCTCGAGCGCTCTGAGCGTGCGGCCCTACTGTGCAGGTGCAGGTCTAGACAAAGCTTTATGGTTTTCTCTCTTTCCATTTAATAATTTCTTTTTTTTTTTTTTTTCTTTTTCACTTTCAGGGCTCAGAAAATTGTGTAGGTTACCGGTTTGGTGAATTTTACATTGCACTTTTCGAGGAAAAAAAAAAGGGAAATTCATTAGACCGGCTTAATTTCGTTTGACAGTATTAGTGATAAATTGTCCATTCATGCCTTTTGTATTAAAGAAAATGAGACAAATGATTTCCTGATATTGACTCAATTTATAATACCATTCTTAAATTTTTTTTTTTCGATATAATCCTTGAAATTTTGATATATGTTCAATTTAGTCCCCGAAATTATATGAAAATGTTAAATATTATCCTTTCACCAACTCATATTAACGGAATTTGTTGATTTAGCTTCTAATCAGGGTCACGTTTGAATGGTGGACAAAAAAAAAATTACACGTGAATAGTTGGATATAATAATCTTTTTAATTTGTTCAATTTGGAAATATGATTATTTATATTATTTGATTATATGAATTATTATGTCCTTATTTGAATTGAATATCTCATGTCTAACCTTATTTTTATGTCATTATTCAAGTTATTGGATTGAAAGCTAAATCAAAAAAATTATGTTAACTTAAATTAATAGAATGATAATATTGATATTTTTCCATATAGTTTAGGGTTTAAGTCGAACATTTAACAAACTTAAAAAACTATATTGAACATTTAACAAATTGGGTTTTGTGGATTTAAGTCTAATCAATGTGTTATATCTAATCCCTATACTTCTAAAGTTTTAGCTAACTCGATGAAAAATTTCAAAATTTGTCATTATGAATTCTTTGTACTCTTCTAAGGCTTTGTGGATTTAGGAAACGAGAGTCTGATGTACATGATCAGGCTCCACAATTTCGCCTCTCTACCATCACAAACAATCCTCATAAGATCGCAACTTAAAATTCGAACTATTCATTTTGCATGCGTCATTAAGTCCTATTTAAATATGGAATTGATATCAAATTTTTATCCCTAAAAATTGTATTTTTTTTTTTACTGATAAATGCTAGGGTAACGGGCCGGTTCAACCTGGAAACAAGTGTTACTGCATCAAATTCTAACAAGATCTAGTATAGTCCTCGATTTGCAGGCTTGTTACATGGTCGAACCGGGTTAATACACCTTATGTATAAGTTAAAACATATACATAATATCAATTATGTGATTTTTACAAAACAAACCTACTTCTATCTAAGAACCAAGTACCAGCCTGGAATTGGCTTAGTTCGGTTCCAAGCCATTCTTCCGTTCTAAGTGTAATTGCCTCAATTCAAATTTCTAATTTTTCAAAACGGATCTCGGTACAGATTTATCATAGAAACAACAACCACTTCTAAATGCATCCTGGGAGGTAGTGCAATATTGCATTTCAAGGTTTGAGATTTTTATTTTTCTTTGTTAGATAGATCTGCAGGTAATTCAATCTAAAGAATGTCATTTTAAACTGCCAACTTTTATGCTAGATACCCGGATTGGTACATGTACAACTCCTAGATTTTGTATATAATTTATAACTTTGGCGTTTATTGCGGATCCTTTTCATTTGGCGACATGGATCTCAAGTCTTCCTTTTATGCCTTTTTTCCTATTTTATTTTATTTTAATGTGTGTAGAACCTTCTTAGATGCTCTTTAATTTATTTCTTTATATTTTCTTGGGGGTGTCATGCGGCGGAACTATAATTACCTAACATGTCGTATGTAGCGAATAAAACATGTTGAGTAAACGTAGCTAATCTTGTCCTCAAAAGCATGTTTTAGGTCCAGACAGTGAAAATATTCGCAGGACGAACTCATAATCAAGAGAATATTAAAATATAAAGTATCATCCAATTCGTATTATATTCATTTCCCACACATAGAAGTACATATAGGTATAGAGAATATTGTCCAATAAGTCCTAAACCTATTATACATAGCCAATTTTGTTCTAATTTTTTTTTTTTGTTTTGCCAATTGAGTACTAGATCTTTGTGAGAAATTCTCCCTAAAAAGTTTAAGCTAATGAATTATGAGCCAATTAAAATATATATTAACTGGTTTATACAACATCGGTTCTTTGATATAGGATTTTATGATACAATTCATACATTTATCTTAACAATCTCCCATTTAAATATGAATTCGGTGTTAGGCCTACTTCACCTTGATTTAGGTATTCATCTACATCAATATATCCCAATTTAAATCTCCAATGTTGACCTCCATCCTTGGTCTTTTTCTTTAGACTAAATTATGATATATTAATTGCTTTACACCACACCAATTTTCCGATGTAAAACTTTCTAACACCACTAACATGTGCATTTCAACATAAAAACCAGTCCCTATAATATGTGCATCCACATTTTACGATTTACTCGTTTCCGGTCAAACTGGTAAATACACACAGAACGTAGTTTTGTTCCCCCGTGCGGCATTAGCATCATAGCCTGCATTGATCAAATATCTTCTCATCCATATTCTTTAGATCACTGATGACTTTATTAAATTCAGGTGATCCTAGATTAATGTTCCCTCAATCATCTTGTAACTGAAGAAATGCTGAGTCAAAATAAGTTTCCTCAAGTGGGATTTTGACGTATTCAACGCTTCAATTTTCGCCCAAACTATAGTATACTCATCTCATCTACCACTTCAACCAAAACATCATCCTTTAATTTCAACAGGACGATATTATCCTTTTCTTCCGCTTTTATAATCTGGGATAATCTAACATCTCCCTCCAATGCTCAATCCAAAGACCATGTCTCCAACAACGTGTGCATCTTGATCCGCCACAAATCAAAATTATTCTCGTCAGTGAATTTCTCCAACTCAAATTTCGTGGAAGCCATAGCAACAATTATAGACAGACAAAATTCCCAAAACTACGGGTCAACAATAACCATGTGCTGTGATACCAATTTGTCATGACTAACGCGTAAGCATCAACAAATGAAAAGATTTGAGTGAAAATTAAATTGAAGAAACATAAAACTTGAGCACAATGGATTTATGTAGTTCGGTGGCGTATTCACTCCACAAATATGGTTCCACCAAAATCGGCAAAGATGAATTACAATCACTCAATCACGCTTATTCATAAGTATTTTCCAATCATATATTAAACGCATATCAATCACAAGAAATGAATTGTCTCTTACATTCTGAGCTCTTTTAGTTTTTGACACCCCCTCCCCCTTTCAAAAAAGAAAAAAAAAAAAAAAAAGCTATTAGATGACGGCTCTCAATAATCTTTGTGCCTGTCATGAGTTTTGCTTACATATTAGGCATTCTCAGTATGCATCCAAGACCAAACATAGCAACAGAATACGTATATGCAAGAAACTATAAATCCTTCTCCATTGTCAACATGGAGTTCATCTTCAATAATAATAATAAAAAAGTCTAGTGAGAAATTAAATTCCCTTTATGCCTCACCCACGACTCTCTCCACAATGAGTCTAATTTGGAATTTCCTAATACGGCCTGGGTTTCCTTGCAATTCATTTATGGATCAGATTTCAAATCAATTGGGATTACTTTCGAGCCATATTCAACCACAATTAAAGAAATTATGAAGGCCAAGTTCGTACTTAATCCAGAAAATTAGTCTTTTCTGATAGTATTAACTTCTCCAATAATCGGGCAAACAGCAAAACCTAAATCAAAATATATACCTACTACTTATCACCATAGTAATTAAGAAAATATCATAACACCCAAATACAACTACCATGGCTCCATTTGTTTTACTGAAAACGAATGGTTTAGAAAAGAAAATGATTGCTTATATTGTGAAATAATTAGTTAATGAATTTTTTTTATATTATTGATCATCATTTATGTCTAAACATTTCTTGAATTATAAAAATATTTTTCTTTCATTCATTTTTGTAAATAACACAAGTGAACATTTAAACAAATAATTTTTAAATAATTTATTTTTCATGAAATGCTTTAATTGTCATTGCTTGTCATGGATGGTGGCAGTCGTTAGGTAGCAAACTGCAGGACAGCCCATATGGAATGCGGTTGTCCTGAAAAATTAAGTGGACCTTTGCCTGTCTTTTGGTCTCCTCTCTCCTTTAATTATCATGAGCATGGACCTTGGACATTAGATTTTTGCATGAAACTATTTGGGATCTCTGATAGTATTCACTGAAATCAATCTAAGGCTACGCCCAAATTGAGGGGGAAAGGCTTCTCTTTCCTTTTTCAGTTCCATTCATTATTGTGTTCTACACAGGTTATGATTTGGCAATCGAGAGAACTTGAGGAATATCACAAGAATAATCACATATCATCTTGTATTGTACGCTTACGCCTTTTCACTTTCAAGGATCAGATATGTTTGGAAAGGAAAATTGCTTGTAAAATTCCCAGTAATGTCGTAAACATTAATAACGTGGACTCGCTTTCCCCTCCCTCCCTCCCCTGCTGCCATGCGATACGCGAGCGTTCATTGTGGATCGCCATGCTCGGGTAACATCGACACGGTGGTTGCCATTGTTTGGTGACTTCCATGGTGGTTGCGGCCGTCAACGTCAGGGAGCCACCACGGTTGTTGTCATAGGTTTGTGGACTTCTCGGGTTAAAGTACACCGTAAGTACTAAAACTTAGCATGAATGGATATTTAAGTACCAAAACCTTCAAAAAGTATACTAAAGTGACATTTCTTTTTTAATTGGGACACTTAAATGCCAACGCCAACACCAGCGCCAACGAGGGTAGCTGAAAATCTAACATGAATTATTTTAATAATATAAGTGGTCTATGTGGCTCACTGAAATGCTTACTCAGCAATAAATGGGCAAAGTGACATCATTTTGCCCCCAAATTTTTTAATTTAATATTAATTAAAAATATTTAAAAAAAAAGGAGGCAGCCCCCACCATTGTCGGAAAGGGTCAACCGGGGCCATTGGTCCTTTCTGGTGATGGTGAGGTGGTGGCGGCAAGGCTTATGGAGGCCCTCACCCAACGCTTATCTTAATTTTAGGGGCTTATAAATTTTATTTTATTAAAATTTATATTAAAAATTAATTTTAGGGGCTTATAACATCACATGGACATTTTTTTCATAAAAAAATAGCCACATGTATAATTTTTTTTTAAAATTGCCACATGGATATTTTAGAAAAAAAAACAATTTCCACGTTAGTAGAAAAAAGTCCCTCGAAAATGCAATGCCAACAGTTTTGCCGAAATTTCTCGTCATTGGCACTTAAGGGAGCACATAATTTTTTTTTTTTTTGGTAAGGTAAAAATAGAATTTTTTTTTTTCTACATTTGGGCATCCTTCTTCATTCATGGGCTTTTCTATTTGGGTGTTGCTTCTCCTTCTCCTCTCAACGCTTCAACCAACCCTAGTGCCGTTGACTCCGAACAACCTATCCATCATTGCCGTCAACTCAAAATCGATCCTTCTCGCCACTGTTGACTTCGACCGTCCAATTTTCTTTGGTCGGATTGCGCCTTCCTTCCTCTCCGATTCGAGGTCCTCTCTCTCTCTCTCTCTCTCTCTCTCTCTCTCTCTCTCTCTCTCTCGTGTCTCTGTGTCTGTCTCTCTCTCCTCTCTCTCTCTCTCTCTCTCTCTCTCTCTCTCTCTCTCGCATGATTTGTTTGTTCTGTTTTCCTTGGTTGGGGTTTTGCTGTTCTTAGCCGTTCTTGCGCCAAGCTCAATCGATGCATGCTGTGCTGCTATCTGGTGTTTCCGGGTTGCGCATTGTTTGTTCTGTTTTCCTTGGAGGGGTTTCGTTGTTCTTGGCCGTTCTTGCACCGAGCTCGATCGATGCATTGTTTGTTCTGTTTTCCTTGGTTGGGGTTTCGCTGTTCTTGGCCGTTCTTGCGCCGAGCTCGATCGATATGTGCTGTGCTGCTATCTGGTGTTTCCGGGTTGCGCATTGTTTGTTTTGTTTTCCTTGGTTGGGGTTTCGCTATTCTGAACCTACTTGTCTGAACCTGTGCGGGATGAGCTTACAAACGATACATTGATTGAGGAGGAAAACCAAATAAATACGCTTAGGAAAACCATTGCCAATAAAATGGCAATTCCATGAAATTGTATTTTCACCTTTTGTAATGTATTAGTATTATTTCGACTATTATTTTGTATTTGAGGATTTCCTATGTTGTTTTAGTATTATTGGATTATTATTTTGTATTTGAGAATTTCCTATGTTGTTATCTAATCAATTTTTATTCCTAGAAATAGAAATTTTATTCTGTTATCAAATGGATTTCTGTTCCAAATAGAAATTTTGAGTCGTTATTAAACGGGTTTCTTTGCTCAGAAACTTGTTCGGGGAATAGAAATTGAGAAATCAATTTCTGGGCAGAAATCAATTTTTGAAATAGAAATTTTGTCATGCGCGTCATAAGTGTTTCATTCTTATTCGATTTTGATACTTGAGTATACCTTTTGCAACTTTTGATACTTAAGTGCCCATCGACCAAATTTTGGCACTTATGGTGTCCAAGCACTCAGATTTCTCACCATTTGATTTGTGTTTGTAACTTTGAACCAATCTAAGCCGGATAGCATGCTCTTTAGGGTAATACTCGTTCTCATCGATTCCTATATATTATTCCTTATATAAAAAATATTGATATAATTAAATAATGGATTTCTTTTATTAAGTCTTACACCATCCGTCCAATCCAGAAAATTCAGATGAGCAAATGGGGTCTAATGGGTATCATGGATTAATTGGTAAGAGTAAAATTCCCACTTGCCCGATATCGGAGTGCCAAGATTTTTAAGCACTCGCTGATCTCAACAATTAGATTAAGAGAAAAAAATCATAGGCAGAGAAAGAAATTATTTTTACGCTTGTTTAGAGAAAAATTAATGTGACTTTAGTTCCATTTGTTTCATGATAAGAGTTATTTTTCATGAAAAATGTTACATTTCTGGTGAATATTTTCAAAAAGTCATTTTGTAGGAAAATGACAATTTATCTGATATTTAGTTAAAATCTAAGAAAAAACTGGAAAATATTTTCCGCTTTTTTGGAAAAGAAAATCCAATTTGATTTTCCTAAATACATGTACACTATTTGAGAGCAAGTGACTTATGCATGAATAGCTAGGGAACCAAGGATGAGCACCAGTCTCTGATATAGCCTTGATGCACCCTGACTTGGGCGCCAAGGACATGGGTAAGGCCACTTGGGTCTGGAGCAGGAGCATAGGCATCGATCTCGCGTTCATAGAAGTTGAAATTGAGAACCCGGTGCCCAGGTGCAACTTCTTGGCACCCTAGCTTGGGTCTACAAAGGTCCAGCATGGATCCCGGTGACCCAGGTCCTCAACCATTGGGCTTGGGTCCTCAACACTCAAGCCATGCTCCGTCGAGGTTGGCCTAGAGATGCTAGTGCCCATGCCTAGGTCCTTGACAACCAAGCTCGGTCCTTGACAATTGGGCTCCGATCCACCAAGACCAAAATTGGGAGCCTTGATTATTGAGACTTGGGCCCAGTATAGAAGAACATGAGCCCGAGCACCAACGACTTGGAACCGGCCTCGATGGACTCAAGCATCGGCATCGGGGTTCTGGGCTTGGCACGGGAGATCCGAGCACCTGCACTAGGGTCAAGCCTAGGCATGGGAATCGGGATCCTTGCATTGGCCTTGATGGTCTTGGCCTTGAGCATCGGAGGCCCATGCACAACTCCGAGCCCAAGCCTCATCCTAAATGGACTCAAGCTTAGTTGTAGGGGATTCAATCATGGGCACGAGTTCTCATGCCAGGCCTCAATGGACTCAAACCAGGACTTTATAGACTTGGGCTTAGGTGCCAGGAATCTAAGTGAGGGCATTGAGGTCACTAGTCCATTGAGGCCCGGCCTCTATGGACCCAGGGCATAGGCAATTGAGTTTTAGGGCCTCAACCTTAATCGACTTGGGCTTAGACACAAGGCAATCAAGCATAGGCACAGGGATCTTGAGCTCTCAGCCTTTGTCAAGCTAGGCCTAGGCACAAGAATTGGGGTCTCAAGCCACAGCCTTGATGGACTTGGGTACAAGCATCGTGGACTTGTGCATGGGTACGGGGTCATGGGCCTTGACCTTGATGATCCTAGGCCCGGGTGTGGGGGATGTAGTCACGAGCACCAAGACCTAAGCATTGCCTTGTGGACTTGGGCCTAAGCATGAGGGATATGAGAAAAGATACTTGCGCTCGGCCTTTGTTGACTTGGCCTTAGTGTCGGGACATCGAGCAAGGGCACCAAGGCCTTGGGTCCTGCCTTGATGGATCTAGACCAATGTGCACCGACACTAGCACCAAGGTCTCGAACCCGTTCTTGATGGAGCTAGGCACCAGAGTCGAGGACTTGATCCTTGATTTTGGGCACAAGGTCGAGACACGGTCACTAGGGATGCGGGCTCGGGCGCCAAGGATCCGACAATGAGCATTAGGGTTCCCGTGCCAAAGCGTTGAGTTTTTAATCCAAGCGCCAATTTCTAGTCATAGTTTGGAAAATGATTTCCAATTGTTAAAAGTGGAAATCTTTTTCTGAATTTAAGTATAGATTTTATGTTGATTAGGAAAATATATTCCATTGACTCATTTTCCTAAGCGATTCAAATGCCAAAAAATGAGGAAAATGTTGTGTGGAAAATTGTTTATCCAAAAACAAACGGCACCTTAGCGTTGAGGAGACACCATGAAATCGGTATTAAGATGAAAATGGACTGTATTTGTTGAGAATGTGCTGAACTAAGCATTATTAGCTGTCTACGCATTGAAAGTTAGATTACCTAAGATGTGGACAAGATAATGGTGAGAATAGACCCAATACTAGCTAGAGGATGCCATCGACTCTAGGCTTTTTGCTTCAAATTCAAGTGTTACCAGTATAAGATAGGATTTTCCAACCATCTAGCTGATTCAATTTCCTAGTTTATATTGGTTATTTGATGTCATCTAGAATATAGGATACTTATCTTCATTTATTTTCTTATTTAAATATATTTTCTAGTAAAATTATTGTATTCAGGATGTCGATAAATATAGGCCTAAACAATTGTTTCGTAAGCTTGATGATTTGATTGTCGGATAATGTCTATTTGGCGTATCTTCTCTCCCACCTGGATGGACGTTTTTCTCTTTTCCTCTAGTTTTCTCTACTTTCTTCCCCCTTTTCACTGTATGATTTCCTTTATTTTATAAGAATCTTGCTATGTGTTGCCGCTCTTTGTCAATTGGTACAAGAGCTATCTGTTCTTCTTCATTTGTTATTGGAGCCTTTTTTTTGTTTGTGTCAATCGCTACATAATGATCTTGGGAAATTTGAAGACCTTCTATATGTGAGATGTCATTGACGGCACAAATAACAATCATTATACTTCTAGACACAATTTTTGGCTAGAAATAGATTTTATTTTCTGAATGAGTTTTTGAGCAAAAATGCATGTTTAATAACAATAATTTTTGTTCCGAGAAAAAATTTGTTCAATAACGACACAGAATTTCTCCCTCACAGGCAAGTAGTAGCCGATAACAGTGGAGGATGGTGGAAGGTGGGCGAGCAGCGATAGCAGTAGGGTGGGTGGCTAGTAGCGAAACCAAGCAATAAAAAGAGTTTTTATTTCTCATTTTTTTCTAGAAAAAAATGAAATTACATTATCAAATAGATTCATGTTCCAAATTTATTCCGGGAATAAAAAATAGATTTAGCTTGAAATGGAAAGGTTATTATGTGCGCCCTAAGAGTTATAAAATTAACATGAAACCTCAAGATCTCATGATCCCAAGAAAATTATCAAAAAAAAAGTCATAAAACTATTGTATGGATGTCAATTCATTTTAAACTCTTTCAATTCAGCTTATTGAATTTTAAACATTTTGACGATTTGCCAATATAATCTTTCATGTTAATTTTGACTAGCAATCTCTCATGTGAACATTCACTGTTCTAAGTGATATAGCTAGTGCTCTAATAGATGAATTTTTGAATTTTTTTAAATTTTTTTTTGAATTTCCATGGCCATCAACCACAAGCAAGGGTCAGCCATGCCCAAGGCTGGCGAGGGCAACCTAGCTAGCCCTTGGTTGTGGTCAGTTGCCAGCGATCACTAAGCCTTGGCAACTGGTGAAGGAAGAATCAAATAAAAAAGGAAAGAAAAGGACAAAAAAAATGACAAATCATAAAAATTCATAAAAATTTAAAAATAAACAAGTCAACATAATCATTGATTGTGTCACATGGGACAACCAACATCACGTTAGCAATTGCTAGCCAAAATTGATCGGAAGTTATATACTGACAAATTATCAAAGGTTTAAAATTGAATTAGCCCAATTAAAATATTAGAATTGAACTAGCATCCATATAATAGATTTAAGACTTTTTAAATAATTATCCCTTGACCCATGCAATCTTGAAAGAATCGTCATGAAGTGTTCCAATATTTTTGGTAAATGTTGCTTCATTCAAATATTGTCTTCAAGGGCAAATTACCAAATTAGTCCTAAATCTATTCATTGGTGACCATCCTGGTGGTGTAGCTGGCATTTGACAAAGACAATTTTGAGTAAAACATTGTCATTTTGCTTAAACTTTATAACTTTTTAAGATTTTTTTTCCTTTTCTTTCTTTGGTACTGTTTACCTTCTTTCTCTCCTACCCTCTTCATTTGTCTCTTTAATTGTCGAGGTTGTGCTCCACCCATGGCAATCATCACCACAGTCCACCCCACTGCCATGTCCACGCCTTCTTGACCACATTCCGACTACTCCTCGTTTCTGTTGTGAGCCTGTTGCCACACCATAATGGGCAAACACCCATGACCAACCCGCCTCTCTCTCTCTCTCTCTCTCTCTCTCTCTAATTAAACTTGCAGCCCATTGTCACAGACCGAATTCTCTCATACTCTTGTACCCTCATGAGTGGAGTTTTGTGTTATCGGGACAAAGAATGAGTGATGCGAAAGTGATGATACAACCGGTTCATAGGAATGACATAAAGACATTTGTGTTAAGGGTTCTAGGATAGTATAATTATAATTTTGAGAAAGGCGGGATTAGTCTCTCATGCACAAATTGGTCGAGAGCTAATGTCACTCTCCCAATGATGCCAGACAAGCCAAAACCAATTGTCTTGCTGAAGCATTCTATGTGTTTTACTCAAGGAATTGGATGCTCGATTTAAACTAGGCATGGTACAATCCTATGTGAGCATGTGATTGCCATATTGGAGTAACTATAGAAGGAATGCTATTTTAATGTTTTCGGTTCACTAGGTGCTACATGGGCCATTCCGCGGTCAAGAATTTATTGACCCGTGACATTAACCTGCACAAGCTTTGATATAGAATAGTTGGAGGTCATGGACCTTCGGTGACCTTCGACAAAGGCCAATTTGTCGCCACTGACCCTAGGTGACCTCACCTCGATTGGAGGGGGGGGGGTGGTGGCGACGGCTTTGCTTGCAATGAGGACGTCGTGGGTAGTGTGGATAGAGGGCATGGATTGGCATTACAGCAAAGCAATTAACCATGAAAAAGAAGAAAGAGGGGATGAGAGAAAGATGATGAACAGTAACATGGAAAGAAAATAAAAAATAAAGTTAAAAATCTTGAAAATTTATAAATTTAGTAAAACATCATTGTTTCACTTAGTTCTTCCACGTTAAGTGCTAGCCATGCCACTTTCAGCCAATAATTAGCTGAAAGAATTTCCTTATAATTTCGTAAAAAGGTTTTAGGCTATACTTAGCAAAATTAAAAAGTTTAAGACTAAATTGACATCAATATTATTGATTTAAGATCGAATTAATAATTTTTTCTTGTCATCAATATTTATGAAATATTGGGTAATAAAGGCACATAATATAATCATAACTGTATTTATTTATTGTGATGACTATCAAGATTCCTTAGTTCATCAAGATTAGAGCTATCATCTCTTATTATCAAGATTCTCATGGTTATTATGATTATTTATATTCTCATTATTATTATATTAATTTTCCTTGTCAAAATTATTATGACTATTGTGATAATTACAACTACCCTAAATTTTCAAGACAATGAAGAGTGTCGAGATAAGAGAACTTCAAGAACTTTGTGCAGTGCGTCCCTAAAAAAATCATGACTTTAAAAGGAAAGAAATTTTAAAATCAAAATGAAAAATTCAAAATTCAAAAGTTCATCAAAATCTCTAAGTAGGGGTGAGCATGGTCCAGGTTGGGCCGGTTCACCCCCTAACCCTAAGACCAACTCACACAGTGCTGGTCCTCAATTTTTGAGACCAATGACTAACTCTATTAAGCTTGGGACCGAGGATCAAATCAACCTAATGGGTTCAGTTCGGTTCTAGGATCAACTCGGGACCAACAAATAATTTTTTATTTCAATTTTTTTACTCCTCAAAAAAGCGATTGAGAACCAGACTGACCCAATGGGTTCGGTCTAGTCAACCAATAATTTTTTATTTCATTTTTTTACTCCTTGAAAGGGAACCGGGTATTGTACCGACCTAATGGGTTCGATGATGAGCGAGGTCAGTTAAGAAAAGCAAGCAATGAGGGTCAAGTGGGATGAACGTCAAACATAATAAGCATCGAATGCAGAGCGGGAGAAATTGTTTCTTTTGATTTTGGAAAATTGAAGACTAAGAGGACAAATAAGACAGAAGAAAACAAATACTAAATGAGGATACTATAAGGTGCATTTTTGGATGCCATGAGGACTTCTCACAAAAATATTTTTCTCCTTCGTAAATTATAACTATTGATGTCGTAAAAGACATTAAAAACCTAAGTTATTAAAAAACAAAGTAAAATTACTTGAACTCCTCACTAAAGAGCTATTTAATGTTGTTGATGATGTTTATTTTAAGGTTTTTTCTATATAAAAAAATTATATATATATATATATATATATATATATATATATATAGTTAGGGTTGGTCTAAGTTAGATCGACCCGAAACTCTCTAGATTGAGGACCGACCCGCACAGTGCTGGTCCAGGAATTCCAAGACCAAGGACTGGTCCAGTCTCCTTGGGAGCCGGACCAGGACCGGTAGGGTTGGGCTGATCCAGGGTCAGTCCAGGGTTGACCCTAGACCGATGCTCACCCCTAGCTCTAATGGTGTGTTTGGTTGTTTGAATTTCTAACCATAATAGGCTTGACAGAATAATATAAGAAATATAGGGATCTTACTATATCATATCTATAAAGTTTGATATTTTCATATCTTATCATGTCTGTTGTTTGATATGAAAGGCGTATTAATATAAATGAACCTAAAAGTGAACACAAGGATATGGTAAGAATCTCTTATGATCCACTAGTAAAGAAAATATAATTGCACAAACGGAGGTAACCTTCATCAATGAATTCACGATTGTTGTACCATCTAAATGTTAAACAACGAAGGAGCTCCTAGCAGCATTTTGGAGGCACAAATTTGACTATGGCAAGAAATATAAATGGGTTGTAGAAACGTCGATGGGGTATATTAGATAGTGAAAGTCAAATCTAGCAAGAGAGAGAAAACATAATCATTCACCTTCACGATTTTGAAAAGTGTAGTGCTTCAACTTTCTCGCCAATTTCAATTTTATTTACTTATTTTTATAATTTTTCCTCTCTTTTTTGTTCCCTTCCATCATTTCTTAATAATTTTTTATTAAAAAATAAACTATATTGATATACCTAGAATACTAATATACATAAAATATGTAATACATATAAATGCCAAAACTATATATAGAATACATATATTATAAGATAGAATGAATTTCAAATATAAAAATAAAAATTGGAATAAATAACAAATTGCTGTTACTTTTTTTATTTGAATTTCCTCTTTTTAACATTAGTACTCTAAATGTATTTAAATATAATTATCATTTTGACTTTATCAATTTAAAAAGTTTGTAATTTGAAAAAAAAATAACATTTACACCATGCATATAAAAAAAATACTATCCACTTTATCTCACCTCCCCTATATGATATTTTTATTTAGGTTATATCATTCTTATATCCAACTTTATCCTATTTGGGACATGAACCGAATACAATATATGATAAATTTTCTTATCCTAAGTGTTATCTTGACTACGAAGCATAGACTAAATGTTTACAGTATTCTCTTCCCCATTTCGGAGTAAATTAAGGTGACCTAAGTTCTTCAGCTGTTCTAGCATTTCTCACCGATCAATTTCTAGGTTTATCAAAATTTAAATGAGTCCAAAGGGTTTAAGGGCAAGTCAACTAACCACCTACAAAGGTTAACTACTTTATGAGTGAAATTCACAATTTAATGTGTAGGGAAAGGTAAAAATTCAGTTATTTCAACTACATTAAATGATCTTCCAAATAGGTCAAGGCTCAACACCCCTTACCTCATCCTTTTGGTTCCCCATTCCTTGATGAAGTTATTATATGTAATTACTTGATTTTAATATGTAATAACTATATATAGTTCTTTTCCTTGTTTAAAAAAAAAAAAAAAAAACCTTGAATGAAATTGGTGCATCATGGGGCAATTAACTACTTGATTCAATCGTGCCGTGGCTAATCAATGTTCTTCCATAAATATGCAAGGTCGTCAAACAAAGATGAGTCCATGACTTCAATGCCTAATCAACTAATCTACTACATGAAAATCAACCAACAAGGATGAATCCGATTCCATATCAAGACAAAGTAGATTTAAATTTGCATGACACGGCATAAGGAAACCCAAGTGAGTACATTGACATGATGATTGCATGGCATTAGGATGCGTGCATGAAAATACCTTACATGATTTACAAATACATATGAAGTGGCTTTAAGATGTCTGATAAACACATGAGGTGACATAATGATGCATGACGTGGCATTTGGATGCCTGTTGTGTACAATGTTACATAAGAACTCATGACAAGGCACAAGGATGCCTAACATGACATACAGCTAGATAATATGGGATGCATGACATGACATGACATTAGGATGCCTAACATGACAAACAAAAATATGATGTGGCATAAAGATACTTGAAGTTGCATTAGGATGCCTTACATGACAAACAAGCATCATGGCATTAGGATGCATGGTGTGGCATTAAGATTCCCGACATGGCAAACAATCATATGATGTGTGTAATAGTATCAGGTGATATATGCACAAGCCAATCTACATATGGTGTCCTAATCAGATGATTTTGATACAAGGAGTGCCCTATCACTTCAAGAGTACTCCAATATTAAGGGATTGCTAATGATATCGAGAGTGAACAAAAATATTAGGTGTCGAGATATTTATAAGTTGGAAGGATCCTGAGATAATATGAACATGTAGAAGGACCTTAATCGAGAGTGAACAAGTCAAGAAGAACAAGGACGTTTATGATAATTTAGAGGTACAAAAATCTAGTGAACATTTGGATAGACTTTGTGATAGCAAACAATGAGGATACTCGGTAAAGTTTGGAAAGATCATCAAGGAGAATAACTTGGTAAAGTTATAATCACCAATGTTTTTTGAAGCACCAAAAAAAGAAGAAGAATATTTGATTGTTATTAAGAGCAATAGATTGTTATTAGGAGTAGTTGCCGATATCAGATAAGATGGAAGATTGATGATACTGATGATTTGTGTGAGTTCAGTGAAGACTGAAGAATATATTAATTAAAGGAGAACAAGCCTACTATGACGAAGATTTCATGCAGAGTCGGAGGTACCATGATCAATTTTTCATCAATTAGAAGTTTTTGGAAGCTGACATACTCGTAAAGATCATTAGATGATTGATCGCACGTAATTGTATACGGTTTGACCATGAATAACACCGACAAATTGATGATAATGAGCACGTCCTAATTATGGATAATGGATTGTGCTAATGTCAAATTCTGGGAAGTGCTGGTCAGTTATTGGAATGTTGATCACAATAAAATAGCCGTTGACAAGGCTTGGAATTTGCTAATGAAGCGTTGGAGTTTTTTTTTTTTGGTCGAAACTGCTGAAATATTATATTAGAGAAGATAAACATCCAGATGCTAAAGCATCACCGTACACTATATCTTGCAACATAAAAGGAGGGTAAATGTTCCAATTGCGGACTCTGACAAGGGCAAACTGATTGGTTTGAAAAAACTGCAACTATCATAAGAGTTGTTTTGCTATTGATAACAGTAGAACCAATGGCTTCATGAGGGAATTGAGTTAGGAACAATCATCTAAGGTTCAATGGCTATAAATTCAAGAGAAGTAGTTGGGTTGGATAGAGACTAACAAAACTAGTCTATTGCTTTGAGTGTTCTCCCTTGCGCTATTCTTGGTGACAGTTGCTATGTATTGATGACCATTTTTCTTGATAGTGTTCCCACTGGTTGTACTCTTGATAAGCAAGTGTACAAGTGATAGTAATATTTGTGTCATGATAATGTAATCTATTGGTTGATTAGAGTAGTGCATGTTGATTGTAATTTGTCTTGAAGATTACCAGCGGATTCTAGCATTGTTGTGGTTGTTAGTTTTGGAAGTGGATGTAAATTTGGGGATAAAGTCAAATTATTATAAATTTTTGTGTGTTATCTTCTATCTCTTCACAACGAGTATACCTTAGAAAATAAGTACAATAGGAGTGTCATAATTTTCATACGGCGTTCACTTGAATGCCATAACTTTTTTTTATCACTAAGTGCCACATGGTGTAAAATCAATCACTTAAGTGTCATTTCCAACAAACTACTCCATATGGATTTTTTTTTCTTAATTTTCCATTCCGACATACAATTTTTAGAAATAAACTGAAGTCGAATGAGGAAATTTCTAGCATGGGAAGATTATAACAGATGTTGTCATTTCTTGCTATCTCTTTAAAATGTTCTACAATTAGTTGACGCTATTTTTAGACACTCTCTAATTGAAAATGACATCGTTTTCAAACTCTCTCTCTTCTTTTCACTTAAAGTGATGAACTTTAAAAAAAAAAAAATGATGAACCTAAATGTTCACTTCCAAAAATTTATGGCATCACTCATGAAACTATTGAGACTTTCGTTGTCTTTCAATGATACACTCAAGTGATGTCTTTTGTCTTCTCAAGATACTTCAGCTTTTCGACACGCTGCCTGCCATGTCAGCTTTTCCAACAAGGTATATCGCCAATGGTACTTAAGTGATTAAGTTTCAAATTTATGGCACTTAAGTGAGCTAAAGAAAGTTATAGCACTCAAATGAGCATTGTACGAAAGTTATAACACTTGAAATGTACTTATTCATTATTATCAGTATTTGTTCATCGATAGCTCATTGGATTATAGTCATCTAATTTTGATGTTCTTGAAGTGTAACTTGTTATATTCCCAAAAAAATTTCATGGTCCTTAAACAACCTATTCACCTCTAAATTGTAATATTACCCAACACTAATATGAAGGATCAAATTGATTTGACCATTCTAATATGTTTTTTTACTAAGAAAAGAAGTTTGGAAAGGGTTGAGATCTACCTTAGTTGTTTCTAGAGTGTTTGATTTAGAGCGCCAACAAAACATCAACTCCCCACTAGATGAGCCTATCATCGTAGCCTCACCAAGTGCATGAAGGGAGTCCTAAGATCACTAGCTTATCCTTCACAAATTAATCAAGATTTTTAAGACCTAGAATTTAGTGAGGAATCAAATCTTTGACTTTCAATGTGACATCATGAATTTTCGTCCACTTATTTAGCAAAAATTCAAGGAAAGATTAAAATTGACAATGATCAAGGTAGAAATATAAATTTCATGAGACACCTTTGAGAATTTATTCGACTTATTTGAGTCCAAGAATACAGGAAAATTCATTGGATGATTATAGAATATATTTTTGACTATAGTCTCGTGTTAAGTTAGAATATTATGGCCAATTTAATTAATATGGCCATTCTAGCCTAAAGTATACTTTATATTATATCATTAATGATTAAATTAAGATAAGTTAAGTCACTTTTAAGCCCTAATTACCCTTGGCCGGCCCCCTCATTTTCCAAATACCCAATTTGCCCTCACTTATTATACTTGAGAAGTAATCATGGGCGAATAGTGATAAGACCTATAGATTTTTATGCATCAAGTGTGTTCAACAAGCCATAATGAATTTTCCCCTCTCTTTCTTAAGGCATGGCCAAACCCCTCTCTCTCTCTCTCTCTCTCTCTCTCTCTCTACCTTCTTCATTTTCTCACTTTGGCCCAAGAATTCTCTCCATTTCTCCTCTCCTTTCTCTTGGCGGCACCATCACCGAACCCTCTCCTCTTCAATTTTTCTCCTTTCTTTGTTGTTTCTTGCTTGAATCCTCACCAGAAGTGAAGCTTAATCTCAAGGCAAGGAGATGAGACTCATTCCTAAGTCTCTTGATCTCTCATTCTGTTGGTTTTCTCTAGTTTAGGCCTCGGTGGATGTTGATGTGTTGCTGGATTTGTTGCTTGTTCGGTTTTGTTGTTTTTCTTTGCGTTTTGAGCAACTAAGCCAATGATCAACCGATGAACGACTCTAGTCGAGGCTTAAAAGAGAGGCTTGAGTCATTTTTATGTGATGAATGTAGGTTTCTAGCGGATGATCTAGCCATGGATGGCCATGACGGTAAGTGATACTAAGTCTGTGCCTTGCTTGTGTTATCAATGGTTTGTGGATGTGAGATGAAGCTGAAATGAAGTCTTCCATGGATATTTTAGCTTATATTGGGATGCTTTGATGTGTGGAATTTCGTGAGCTTACGATAGGACTTGATTTGTGTAATTGGTTCAAGCCCGGAAAATCTCGTGCATGTTGTACCCTTCTATTTTGTCATTTTTGCTGCAATTTTTCCAGACTAGATCGAGAAACTTGCTCTTATATCCTAAAGTTTAAGATAGTTAAATTTCAAATTTTTTCTGAGTTAATTTGGGTGGCCAAATGGCTTATGGGAGAACAGTAACAACTCGAATAATATCGAATCAACATAGCGGAATAAAATAATCTCCCATCTTGTGTAAACCTAATAGGAATCGATATAGTAGAATAAAATAAATACCAAGCACGTGAACACAAGACGAATTTTTACGTGGAAAACCTCCTCAATGTAAGGAGATCAAAAACCACGGGACCAGAGTCCACTAGAAATTCTTCACTATCAACGAAATTGGGTGAACAATATTCTTCTCTAACAAATACTAGAGGTACATAGCAACAAAGACCTCAAGAACATAATTATTGGCAATACACATGAATTTCACAAGAGATTAATGATAAATCTGACCAAAAACGTAGGTTTTGATTAATCCACAAAAAACCTGATGTATGGAGCTTCAAATGAAAATCAAACCGTTCAGATTCGAGAAAATTGCACCACGAACATGCTGACAAAATTTCAGCTCAATCGGACCATGAATCGACCTCCAATGCCAGCTTGATGTAAATCAAATATTACCCCAACCCCCAGAGTTTTTGCTTTCTCTTTTTCTCTTGTTACTGTTTCCTTTTGTGGCTACCACTTTATATTTATAGTGAGAAACCTTATTTCTCCATATAACTTATCATATGGGCTCAAGCCTTTTTTGGGCTTGCAACTCATTGGGTTTTCTCCACATATGAGTGAACCTAACTAACAATGGTCGTATTTCTCTTCGGTTCTTTACTGACCAATACCTTCGCAAGCGTGACTTGCACTGCTTTTTGATTTTCCATAGATTTTTCTATCCATAATCTTGATGAACGTTTTTCAAAACTCTTTTTCTACAACATATCAAAATTTAGGAATTTTTAAAGGTGATTTGAGTTATGTGGAAACCATTTACCTGGAGACTACCCAATCAGTTTTGAGGTTTTGTTTTACTCCAAATTCAAGCAAATAAATGACAATGTTGCATGTGGATTTTGACTTGTGTTCTCATGAAAAATCTTTTCATGGAATTTTTATAACAAATCCAAAATTTGGAATTTTCGGAGGTCATTTACTATTTTAATCAATGTGATTTCTAAAATTGGGCAAAATTGTTCTTTTCTGACCAGTTTTTAAAATGAGGATTTTATGAAGGGAAAACGTGAGAATCTTGAAATGGTATCTTTTGGAAGTCAATTAGCACACTCTACGCTTTCCAAGAAGATATGATTCATTGTGATGTAATGTCATTTGATGATGATTTTGAATTATTAATTACAGTGGAAGAATCAGTAATTTCTTACTGTTGAGTGTGCATGAGATATCAAGTGTTGCAATAGGTGCATGCTATATAGCCTATGCACAAAATTGATGGAATAGAATGTCACATCATGTGTATGCCGTGTGTGATGATGGATGAGTATGAGGTGATAGTTTGGAATGGATGTCAAGGGGATTTCCTAGTATGTTGTGTGTTCTCTAGATACCACGGACTGGGAAGCCTAGGGGTAACAAGGTTTTCCAAAAGTCTGGCTAAGTGATATGCCGAAGTGACTCACATGGTACCAACTTGCCATCGGTTGAAACTATGAGTTGGGGGTGGACCAAATGATGTGGTGTGTGTGAATTGGAACATGTGTTGAGTGCAATTGCATTTTGTGTGCTGCACGTGCTTGTGAGTACATTATAGGTATTGAATACTTGTCATTTGCATTATGGGATCATTATAGGTGAGTCCTAGGAATCAAGAGTGCATTAGATCGATTGATTTATGAATTTGTCTTATCTTTTGCTAAGTTTGGCTTACTCCTATTATATTAAAAATTTTCAAATAATTAGAAAATGAATGTACCCCCACTAGCTCGTTATGGACAAGTGTAATTTTGAGTGCTGATTTGAGAATGTCACTTTATCTTAGTCTAAACTTGGGCAAAAGAACGCTTCAAATGCTATAACTTGGCACAATGGGACACTTAACTGTCATAACTTATGAAAGGTACACTTAAGTGCCACATTCGAAGAAAAATGGATCACTTAAGTGCCACTCCAGCCAAAGTTCGACCAAAAGGCTAACGTTGCATTTTCCGGCCAAATAATGCAAAAACGACGTCATTTTGGGCTAACGTTGTAAAAAATAATATAAAAATTAATTAAATTAAAATTAGTTAAAATATTAAAAAATAATAATAATTTTGAAATTAAATTTAGTTAAAATATTAAAGAAATAATATTTTTAAAATTAAATTTAGTTAAAATATTAAATAATATTAATTTAAAAATTTAAAAAAAAAAAGGTGGGCAATGGCTGAGGGCTCAGCCCTCAGTCACTGCCGTTGCCTCCCCACTGTCGCCGAGAAGGGCAGATGACGGAGGGGGGAGGGTCGGCCAAGGTCGCCGGCACCTAGTTAGGGGCTGGCAACCTCGGCCAATCGGCGGCGAGGGTTGCAGCCCTCGCCAAGATCCGGTGAGGGTTGGTGGCCTCGCCCTACCAGGCCAAGGGCCATTGCTCACTAGGGCGACCCCCCACAGGCGGTGGCCCTTAGCCCAGCCAAGCGAGGGCTGCCAACCCTCGCCGGATATGGGCGAGGGCCATGACCCCTCGCCACTTGCCACAAATCTGGGTGAGGGTCGCGGCCCTCGCCCAGATCCGATGAGGGTCGGCGGCCCTCACCCGGCTGAGCCAAGGGCCGCCGCCTGCCGGGGCAACCGGCCGCCAACCCTCGCCGAATTTGGGCAAGGCTGCAACCCTAGCCCTAATCTGGGACGACAGGGAGGCGACAACAATGGCTAAGGGGTGAACCCTGAGCCACCGCCCCCCTCTCTCCCCTCTTTTTTTTTTTTTAATTCTTTTAATTTTAAATTATTATTTTTTAATATTTTAAATAAATTAAATTTTAAATTAAATTAAATTGATTTTTTTATTATTTTACCACATCAACCCAAAACGACGCCGTTTTTACATTATTTTGCCACATCAGCATGCAAAACGGCATCGTTTTGGGCTCGCTTTGCCGGAAAAATACCACATCAGCCTTTTGGCCGGACTTTGACCGAATTGGCACTCAAGTGATCCATTTTGCTCTGATTTTGGCACTTAAGTGTACATTTTGTAAGTTATGGCACTTAAGTGTCACTTTCTGCCAAGTTATGGCACTCCAAGGGTCCGCATTTCTCTAAACTTGTGTATGTACGCCAAACCTTTACTGTTTGGGTAGATATAGGGTGCCCAGATGACACCATATTGCTTCGTTGCCTGGTTCATTCAAGAATGAGATGAGTTGAAGGGAACTCTCCAATTTTGGAGTGATAGTGACAGCAATAGCACAAACGATGATGACAACAATAGTAGTGGACCTTTTGAGTACAATAACCCCAATGAGAAATGGAATAGCAATGGATGGGAGTGATGTGGGGGAAAAATACAAAAACAGTCCTAAACCTTTTTGTATTGGTATGAAGTCAGTCCTAAACTTTTCAATTGAACCAATTTGTCCTAAACATTTTCATATTTGTACCAATTCATTCCATTCAACTAATTTAAGCCGAAAATTGCTGATGTGGCGCCACATGAACAAATTTTATAATTTATATATTTTTTCAGATTTTTTAAATTATTATTTTTTATTATTTTCCTTTTTTTTTTTCTTTTTCTTTTCTCCTTAGCCCTTGGCCGGCGAGGTCGCCAACCGACCATTGCAGGCCATAGGCTGGTCGGGGCGAGGGGCCCTACGCCCTTGTCGACCACTAGCAAGGGCCATCGCGCCCTCGCCGGCCACAAGCGAGGGCATCGGCCCCACCCTCGCTTGTTGGCCGGCTAGGGCCGCCCCACCCTCGTCGACCACAGGCAAGGGTGTGGCAGCCCTCGCTCGTGGTGAGCAAGGGCACGGCGACCCTTGCTCGTGGCGAGGACAAGGGCATCATGCCCTCGCCTGGATCTGGGCGAGGGCCGCCACGCCCTTGCCCGCCACAAGCGAGGGCCTCCGCGCCCTCACCCACCACGAGTAAGGGCTGCTGCGCCCTCATCGGCCAACGGGCGAGAGTTTTGGCCCTCGCCTGGATCTGGGCGAGGGCCAACGCCCTCGCTTGTGGCCGGTGAGGGCGCAGCGCCCCTCGCCCCAACCAGCCTGTGGCCGACAATGGTTGGCCGGCCGGCAACCATGGGCTAAGGAGAAAAGAAAAAAAAAAAAAGAGAAAAAAGGGAAAAAATTAAAAAATATGAAAATATTATAAAATTTGTCCATGTGGCGCCACATAAAACCACCAACAACCACATCAGCCATTTCCGGCTTAAATTAGCTGGATGAATTGAATTGGTAGTTGTGTAAGCGGGTTGGTTTCCATGGTGACGATTTTCGCGATAGTCACTTTTTGGGTTTTAGTCACGATGGCGAGCATGTGGATGGAGTGGCATGTGCATGTGTCACTAGGGGGTTTGGATTTTTTTTTGGTTAACCCAGGTTAGTGGTTGTTTTGGTTGTGTACTGCCCATGCAATTAAATAACCAAGCTAATGAATGGAAATGGACTTTGACCTATTATGTTTTGATTGTGCCTGTTTGCATAATTCATGTTGTATGTGCTTTTGCGCTAGAGAAGTAATAATGACTATTAAGATGTCCTAATTAGGGTGGCGTGCTTGGGGCATCACATTTGGCTTGCAATAAATATTGGACCACTCGACCAACCACTTGGTTGGTGACCATTCTATCACATTTTATTCGTATAAAAAATCAGCTTTGCATATTAAATCCATTTAGGATGGCTCGCTCAAGGTTTTACTAACAAGAATAGGTGGTTTAATTGAGAAATGGTGCGTTCGGTTTAGCATTTTGAAAGCCTATTGGGAAAATGCAAAGCAATTTAGCCTAAAAGATTTTAGACAAATGCAAATGCCATTTGGTAAACTATGCTTTGAAAAGTAACTTTGAGAGAAATGTTGTTTGATAGAAAATACATTTGAAAAGCTCTTTGGATGATTAATATTAGTTTTTTTTTTAAATTTTATTTGTTTAAAATTGAAAAAAATAATGTATACAACTTTTAAAATATAAATTTGGACAATAATATTAAAAAATCAAATATATGTATTTATATATATATATATATATATATATATATATATATATATATATATATATATATATATATATATTTGAAAAGACCAAATCCTTCATCGGGAATTTTTTAATTTTTATTTGCTTAAAATTGAAAAAAAAAATATGTATGCAACTTTTTAAATATAATATTTCATAATAATGCTAAAAAAATCAAATACATATATATATATATATATATAATTTAAAAAAAAAACACCAAATCCTTCTTCGAAATTTTTTAATTTTTATTTGTTTGAAATTAAAAAAAATAATGTATGCAACTTTTTAAATATAACTTTGAAAATAATGCTAAAAAATCAAATTCATATATAATTTCTTTTTAAAAGACCAAACCCTTCATCAAAATTTTTAAATTTTTAATTGTTTAAAATTGAAAAAGATAATGTATGCAACTTTTTAAATATAAATTTTGACAATAATACTTAAAAAATCAAATACATATATATATATATATATATATATATATATATATATATATATATATATATTAAAAAGACCAAATCCTTCATTGAAATTTTTTAATTTATATTTTTTAAAATTTGAAAAAAAATAATGTATGCAACTTTTTAAATATAAATTTAAAAATAATGCTAAGAAATCAAATACATATAAATAGTTTTTTTTTTTTAAAAGACCAAACCCTTCGTTGGAATTTTTTTAATTTTTATTTGTTTAAAATTGAAGAAAATAATGTATGCAACTTTTTAAATATAAATTTTGACAATAATGCTAAAAAAATTGAAATATATATATGCTAAAAAAATCAAATATATAAATGATTTTTTAAAAGACAAAGATATATTTAATTTTTTTAGCATATATATATATATATATTTGATCTTTTTAGCATTATTTTGGCATTTAAAAAAATAATAACAATGGTAAAATCAAAAATTTGAAAAATGAGTAAGGATAGTTTTGGAAGAAAAAAATAAGTTTCAACATTTGGCCAAATGCTGAAAGCTTAAAGTTAGTCCCTACTAGCATTGGGCTTTCAGCCCTCTCAATGCGGACTTTCATTTGAAAGTTTTTTAAAATAGTTGCCAAATAGTCCAGCATTTCCCCAATGAGCTTTGGAGACTGAAAGCCTCTTGGGAATGTTGAACCAAACGCACCCAAAACCTTCTTACCAATTTTTTTTTTTTTTTAGAAAACCTCCCGACTTGTGAACTCTCATTCCAATTCTTCCTAATCTTATAAATGGTTGTAAATACACACCATACCTTTTAAATCACATGTAAACTAAACTTTTCCTCTTACAACTACTTTTGTTTCACTTATCTTCAAATAGAGGAAAAAAGTGGCTGGAAAATATTTTAAGATGTCAAATATGCCCTTTGCCCCTTTGAAGAGAAAAAAATGTGCACTTTTGTAAGTTCTTATTCCCCAAGAAGAGCGAGCTCATGAACTTTATCATTCTCATAAGTCAAGTTCATTGAAAGCTTTGGATCCGTTTATATCATGAAAAATGAATATTTAAAAAAAAAACAATTTTCGTAAAATGATCACTGGTATTGCGTATAAATATAGTGAATGAAAAATATGTTCATGGTTCACTAAAATATTTAGACATAAATTGTTGTCGATAATGAAATTATTTTTTTATTGATTAATTATTTTAAGTGATACAAGTGATTAAATATATCAAAATTAAATCAAAGAATAAGGGTTAAAAAGGTGAAGATCAAGATTTATAACGGCTCAACTATACCATGCCCCACTTTTCTCTTCAAGCATTACCAATCTTTAAAGTCCAAACCAAGGCCAAAATCTACTATTAAACTAAGCAGTGCATTTCATTTGTATGAGGACAATGGCTCTAACATCTAATCGGCTTAATCCAATTTCTTTCAGACCATATGTTAGAAGAATATCTATATGTTAAAAAAAAAAAAAACACGCTTTACCACAATCCTTTTTAAAAAAAATGTAAGTTGTCAAAAGGCCATATTTGTCTCCATCCCTGAATAGAGGAAACTTCTTCAAACCAACACTCTAATCGGTGATTCACATACATACAAAATTCTCATTATTATGCTAGGTGATACTCACAGTTTTTAATATACCAATCGAAAATCCTCCAACCACGGGTTTTGCGAAGGAAAATTTGTTGAAAAACAAACTCACACTTATCTAAGGGACTATTCATGACAATTTTTCTAGAGACACAAATGTCAAGTACATTTTGTCCAAAACAATATACAACCATCAGATTCGATCCACTTGGGCAAAGCCCCTAAAAAGGCTTCTCAAATGTGACATGTCAACATGTCGACCATTTAAAGATATATGTGAATAACATTCTAGACCCACTACGATAATGTGAGTTTAGGGTGTTACGAACTCGCCTGCAAAAAACCTTATGTCTCATCCATGTCACACATATAACCTAGCTATAGTATAATGATGAGAATTTGCTTCATATCAAACCCATCTCAATCCTGGAAGTCTGTTAAAAACCATTTCTTGTTCAAACCCTCTTACCCAATTAGTATCCTTACCAACTTGGATTGGTCCAATCTTTCCTCAAAGTGCATCTTTACTGATAAGGGTCATCATTTAACTCTATCTATAAAGACTCAACCCGATCCACTTGGACCAATCCCCTAAAAGATTGATTCTGTATAAGCATTCGAGATGGTCCATTCAAGGGTAAGTGTCATGTATAAAGGCCCTCCCCCAACCGATTTTGGGGGTGTTAAGCAAGATATTTGAATTTTTTGGTTCAACTAATCTCTACAAATACCAGCAAGTTTTCTTACTAAATGAATTCGCCAAATATTTTCTTGTCATCAAACTCCCTTTCACTGGTAGCATCCTCTAAGAACCGTCAATTTAAGGTTGTACCCACCAAAGAATCCAGCTATGCCAACAAGTAAATGGCACAGACAAAAGAAAAACAAAACAAAAAAAACAAAACAAAACGTTTTAGGCCTCAGCCCCTTTTGGGTCTGAAATCTTTAATCATATCATATGCAACTTGTTTCGCCGAAGAGTCAACACACTTTTTTGAATCATTGTCCTCTGATAATGCCTTCACATCTCACTGAAAGCAATGTAATAAGCAGGAAAGGAGACAAATTGCTCAGATATTAAATCCACATGGCCATGTTGAAGCCAATGCACTCCATGACACGTCACGGAACAATTAGCCCCTCCAAAAGAAAAACAATAATAGTTATGTTACAGCTGGAAATAGCAGTTTGTCTCTTGGTATGACAATGATATTACCTGAAAAAATTTCTGCATGATATAAAGTTATGTGTCTTTTTATAAAAAAAAATAAATAATTTCTTTTTCCTTTAACACATTTGGAGGAAAAATGACAAAAGAGGACCCATGACGGTTGATGGTTATCCATGGTTGCCGCCCAAAAGGCCAGCAAAAAGTGCATCTGGTTGAGATTTAGACAAGCATTGACGGAGAGCACTGATGGAGAAACCAATGCATATGCAATTGGTGTCTTTATTTCGAGAAAAAATCGTGCAAATCATTTTTTCAAAAGAAATTATTAATTTTGATTTATTTGGTAGTACATTGGAAAGTTTGACCAAAAATATATTCGGGTGCTTAGATCTCATTTAGAAAATGATTACAATTTCGTGGATTAATCAAAAGTCTGACTAACTGATTAGCATTTAAATTGACAAATTACAACAATGTGCCTCTCCCTTCTTCGAGAGTAGTTTCCAGCTCAAAAAACATACAAATAAGATGACAAAGTTGATGTTATTACTCATTTTCCTCGCAAGCTGCAAATAGTACATAAACTAAACATGCCAGTATCGGTTCTTGTATAGATGACTCTATCTTCACACGAAACATTAGGATAAATGTGCGAGAAAGAGCTACTTGTATAGCTACTACAAGTTCATCGTTCATAATATCAAGAACTAGCATGCAAAGTCTAATGCTCGATCAAAAGATTGAGAGTTTTTTCATTTTCAACCTCTACGTCACTATCCTCTTTCTCTTGTGTCAAGCACAGAAAATGAACGGATATAAGAACCAAACCCTCGTCGCACAGAAGATGAATGGATATAAGAATCAAAGGATCGTATCACAGAAGAATAAACAATTAATTCACGATGTAAAGGATTGACTGAATCTTCAGAATTAATTTTTTGTTAGCAAGGGGAGAGGAAACCTAGAACAAAGCCATGGAGTTTCGATGAAGAAGAGCTATTCAACAAAGACATCGAGTGTTGGTGAAGAGAGTGAAACTTAAAGAAGGGTAAGAAGAGTGAACAAGAGTGCACCTGAAGAAGGTGTAAAAGTGACTGAGCCTCGGTGAAGGAAAGTGAAGAAAGTGAAGGGGAGCATTTGGTAAGAACCTTCAAAAAATGTTCTCTCAATTTCATATTAGGGAATTCATTTTCTTGATTTTAAATATGAATATTTTATTTAACTGTAAATAGTTTCTATTGACTAGTCACTTCAGCAAACTAATCACATGGAAGTCTAAAAATTAGTGTGTGAAAAATCATTTTGCTCAAACAAACACACTATTAATATTTTTTTGTTTCGAATAATCATATGAACAACGTTAAAATATAAATCGAATTTTGACCTTAGATTGGTCCATGTCTGAACGGTTTATACCCCCAATTATTGGAGCGGTATTGTTAAAATAGAATTTTCCGGTTAAAGTATCTTATATCATCTTTTAAGTTTTATATGCATATAATCTGTATTAACTTATTAGTTTAAATTTTTTATTTGAGCTTTTTAACACGATAGTAGAGCTAGATTCTGCCTCTATGATTTCGCATGTGTAGTCCACTATTCATCATTTCTATGAGGATTTGATAGGTCTTATATTTATCTAATTTCCACCCACCAGAGTTAAAAGATTTTTTGGTAGATTTTGGTGGGCCCGGAAATTATCATAAAAGTTTGATTTACCTTTCTATCCTAATTATATATTTTAAACTATTATACAATAATAATACTTTTGAGAGAATACGGGTGAGATCAAACACATTTTTCTCTATACCCTAGTTGGTAGAGATAAAGCACGCCTCGTTCAAACTCTTTGATAATTCAAAAGAAGAGGCTGCTAAATGTTTCTTTCTTGCCTTAATTGCCAATGTTTTTCATGAAAATGTGTCTAAATGCAGCAAGACGATCAAATCTAAGCAACTCCGAAGTTTCATGGAACTTCATCAGATGAATTCGGACACAATTCAAGAAGTATTGACCATTGGAAGGGAAAGCGCATATTACGTTGTGTGTGGTACGTTTTCCACCCATTTCTATTTTATGATATCGAATTATGTTAAAAAGTCTAATAAGATTAGTGCTTTGATACTATAATTTTTTTGTGTAAAGATGTCACTATCGAGAGTGTTGTTTTCACTAGTAAACCGATACTTGGTAATTCAAGAAAAAAAGAACCTATAGACACTATAAATTGCCCACAAACATGATCAAATCGAAACTAATTATATATATGCCTTCATCTTAACTGGTTTTTCCATGAAAATCATTTCTTATTATTTTGACACGTGGCCTATGATTATACTATTTCTGATTACATGAAATTAACTGTGTAGTACATAAAATACATGGGGTAGACGTTGACCTCTTTGGCATCTTGCAAGACATGACCAAACCCAGAATAAAAGCAGTGGTGAATTTTGAATGAAGGTCTAATTCACTGAGAGGTTTGTCGTGGAATCTTGAATGCAGAGTAGGGTCCATTCTGAACGTACGTCAAGCCAATCTGATGGAGCTACAATAAGGCAATGAGTGGCCAATCATTTTCGCTTCCTGTGTTAGCAACGGTGTCTTTCAGGTAAAGTCGCGCCAAACTAACGACCGAAAATAATCAGACCAAAAAAAAAAGACCAAAAATAATATTAACATAAAAAATTTATTTTGACTAACACTGTTGAAATTTCCGAACCAGGACCCTTTATCTTACCTAAACCCATACCAGTTATCTCAATTCAAATTTATCATATACTAGCATATCGTGTGGGGTAAATTTGGATCGGGAGTGTTTTTTGGAATTTTTGGTGAGAGATTGGTTTTGCATAGCTATGTTGTCGGTAGTAAATTTGAAATTTTTATGGTACGAAAAGTTATATGGGATCAATTTGACATGGATATTTTATTTTTGATATTTTTAATATTATCAACTTATTTCCTTTTCTTTTATTTTTTTATTTTAAAGTAAATTTATTTCTTGTTCACGAGCCAAATAGTTGCTGTCCGCTGAAGCGACCCGCTTGTTAAATATTCTATTTGAAAGGAACAGAAGATCAGAACACTGTGGGGGCAGACAAGATGATCTACCTGATTGACATGATTCCAGAGGAATAGAATAAATTATTATTTAGATTATAGGCTCGAAACCTAAAGATGGGTTTTTTGCTTTTTTATATTAGGTCATGAGGCACTAACTACACAATTCAAAGCCCACTAAATTACAAATTTCTAATCCCAATTCAAGAGACCTTGTGGACCGTGGGAGTTGGCATTATATGCGTTTCGCCAATAATTGGAGGGTTGGAAAAAGGAAAATCAACGTTAGACCCTAAGCAGTCACTCGGATTACAAGCAATCTTACATTATTTATCAATTGATTATACGCAAGCCCCACTCTCTTTTTCTTGATCTTGCGATGATTCTTCCCGACAATCCTCATTTTATCAAACAACTGTACGATGAATCTCTCGTTCACGTAACTTACTAAGATCTCATCGTGTTGCTTGCTTAGATCATAGCTTTTTGACCAGCTACCATCGAGACAATAAGTTAAAAACAAAAGTTCTTCCCACTACCTTTCCATTAACGAGTGAAAAGGGCAGATCACTATTGCTTTGCAAACTCTTCCATCCCTTGCTCTCTTTACATATGTTGTTAGAGCGTATTTGCTCTGCATTGAATATTCCGTCTATGAACACTACTTAATCCTGTACAAAACATTTTGCACAAAAATGTTTTTAAAATTCCGCAACAGCTAATTCACCTCTCTCCCAATTTAATTTGGTTCATTTTAATTAGTATCAAAGCCTATGTACTCAAGTATGATCAAAACACTCTACTTTAGAGTTAAAGATTTATGCTATTTGGCATTGTAAGGGCATATTTGGTGAAAGTCAATCCATCCCAAGAGCGCCAAAATTTGATAGAACTAATTATATCACAGTTAATGAAATCGGGGATTAACTCAAGCTTACAGATGAAGGAACCAATCATGTATGAGAAACAAAGATGAACATCCTTCTTAGGCAATATGAATCATTCAAGATGAAGTCCGTAATATTTAAAGAACATGTAAAGAATATGGGTGTTTTAGAATCTTTTGATTTCTTTTGTTAGTGGGAGTTAACAATTTGTATTTCTGGATATTATAGTTATATGCAGACTGATAATGCTTTTATTATGTCTATTAAAGCATTTATTTTCAATGATTGTTGTTATTTATTCTATTGTTATCTTTTCTCTTGTTGACTGAGAAATGGAAGTATAAAAACAGTATCCTTAAACTAATTTTAGTTTAAAGATGACTGGATGTCACTGATTATGAGATCTCATGTTGGATTGTGACATAATTGTGCAATTTCATGTTGTTTAGAAATCGCACTGAGGCAATTTCATGTTGTTTAGAAATTGCGCTAATGCAGTTTCATGTCGTTGAGAAATTGCATTGAGGACCAATAAGAAATAGTGTATATCTTGATCACATGTTGGCACTATTTCTTACTACACTACTAGGCCCATGATCCATGAAAATATAATACTTATTATATGTGATTATGGAAGGTCTTGTGTTGTGGTATTTTCTTAACACATTGATCTCCATAGTCCTATATTGAGGTTATATAGGATTGGATTGGTTTGAGATGCCATTATTGGAATATTATTTTTTTAAAGTTGTGGCCACATAAAACAAAATTTTTAGTTATTAACCCGATAGTGTCGTTTTCAATATAAAATCTTTTTCAAAATAAAATAAATTAATTAATGTAGCCCAAGTGGGAGAATGTTGGAATTTCCTATAATATGGGCTTACATTAATTAATTGATTTTGTATTTTAAATAATCGGGTTAATGGATATTCCAATATTTGTTGAACCCTAAAGTGATCTAATTGAATTGGGTATTGGCATCTATTGTTAACGGGCCTAGTTGAGCAAAGAAAAGTGTAGGCAATTGTGTTTGATCAAGCCCGTAATGGGACGGGCCCGTTGACACGCTATTGATTAGATTTGCTAGGTCCCCTCTAGCCTATAAAAGGGTAGGTTATACCTATCGTTGCTTTAATCCCATTGAAAGCTGCTATATATCGAAATAGGTCATAGAGAGGAAGATCTGGTATTCCGATAGGTCCCTGATTATCAGAGTGATCTAGTTTTCTTCTGAAGCGATGGCTCAAATAGGTACGCTTTAATTCCGCTGTATTTATTGATCTCGGTGTTTTACAATCATGTATGGATCCGTTTGTTTTTAATTGATTAATTGTTTATGACAATAAATTTTCTACAGTCAAGAGAAAGCATAAATCAAAGGTTTACTTGGCTTTGCTGACATTGTGAATGGGTTATCATCCTTGGGCAAAATGTATCTACGTACCAAGCAAGTAAGTAAGCTCTTGCGAGCTTTGCCAGGGGAATGGAGAGACATCTCGCCATAAGAGAAACGATCAGGATTCAACCAATGGGGCCGGATGAACTTGTTGGAATAATGATGACTTACGGGATGGAACTCGGCAATGAAGAGGAAACTCTAAAAGGGCACAAGGTTATAGATCTGTTGATATAAGATATTTGCTCTGCATTGTATATCTTGTATGCAAACACTGCTTCACCATGTACACATTGCTTTGAACGAAAAATTATTCGAAATCCTACAACTACTTCAACCCCCACTTGATTGTTAACTTTGGTCCATTTTAGTGCTCCCAATGCTTCAGGGCATGCACGTACTGTCAATGCGGATCACTCGGCTTCTTACTGAAACAGGCCACACGTCTCTTTTCTTACCACAACACAAAATCAATTCCACATGGGAGGCATCACTCCACTTTAAGTAGCTTGTTAAAATCGGGTAAGGCTAGAATCCCCGCTAGACTCAACTTTTCACGACAACATTCACAGGTGCATCTAGGTGTTGATCTTTCCTAAAGATGCATAGGAGTTAGGACTCTAAAGCATCCAATCATGCTGGCCTGTTAAAACACTCATTAATGATGACTTCCCGGCTTTTACGAGAATATATAAGTGGTTTTTCCTGGTCGATGCAAAAAGTTAGATCAGGAAGATCTTGGAGCTTTTAGGAAATAGACATGGACAAGACAGCACCTCTATCCCTTGGGCTCACAAATGTAGAGATCCTGCAAAATATGCGCTTCACAATCAATTTTTCTCACTTTCTTGAGGAACAGAACTTTGGAATTATATTCACCTTTGACCCATTTCATCGTTAGGATAGGTTTCACCGTCAATGAGGTACGGTGCAAACGGAAAGGTTAGACCTCACGTAACATGTACAGCAAGAAAGCACACACTTATGCGGGACAACCTGATGAGCACTACCTTTTTTATCCGACCATCCTTGTGGCACCAAATTATGAAACGAAAGTGAGCTTGTAATTTGATGAGAGATTTAGATAGTCGAATGTTATCAATGAAAGTACCAGCTGATTTTGAATTGCAAACTTATGTCTCAGACAATTAATGTTACAAAGAGTTTTCTGTGTAATATCTTTTAGATACATACCTGATCCAAAAACCGTTGACCTTTTCTTGACTCATAGATTCTATTGCGACTAAGCTAAAATGGTAACGTTAATATGATTTAGATTGAAGTGGCACTTCATTCTACAGTATTTATCATTTTCACTAGTATACTTATCTTCATCTTCTTGCTCTTTCTAAATGAGATATAGACATTTTCTTTTACACCTATATTCATGATCCATTCTTCATTTCATGCGGTCGCAGTTGCGTTGCAGCGGAAGTAAAGGGCACGATTGGGCTTGTATTTTGATAAGCAATGCGAAAGAGGGCTAGCTTTCATTAAGGGAAATCCGGTGTTCAACCATTTTCACGAGTATACGTATCTTCCTCACTTTCATATTTTCGAGATTATGTTTATATTATACCCATGCTCAACCATTTCATGTAACACTAGCAATCTTTATTGTAGAGCTTCAATTAACTCCCTTAAATTACGATTATTTTTGGCTCAATACCCAAAAGAGGGGAAAATTATCCAAAAAGTCATAAACTTATTGTATTTTTGCTAATTCAATTCTAAACATTTCAATTTTACCAATCGAGTTCTAAACCTGTTCATTTATTGTCAATTTGGCTGGAAATCACTAATGTAAAAGCTAGCAGTGTCACATAAGACTGCCAAAGCTGATGTTGACAAATTTCAATAATATTTTAGTTTTTTTATTTTATTTTATTTTATTTTTTGCTTCTTCTTCTTTTTCCTTTTGTCAGTGGCTGACCATCGGCCATGCCAAGTCAACTAGCCTCACCTGCTATATGCAAGGCACGACCGAGCGAAGATGAGTCCCAACGAGGCTCACCCTCGCCCAAGTGAGACCCGACAAAGGTCGGCCTCACCTATGCTAAATTTGGCAAGACCGACCCTTGCCCAAGCTAGGGCGGCCTTGTTGAGTGTCAATCAAGTGAAGGTGATGCTAAGCGAGGCCGACCCTCACTAGGTCTCACCTGGGTGGGTGACTCCTAGCGAGGGCTCCCTCGCCAAATTTGGCGAGGCCGGCTCTCACCTAGGCCAAGGTAGCCTCGCCGAGCATCGCTTGCACCCAGGTGACGCCTAGTGAGGCCACCTTGGCCTAGGCGAGCCCAACCACGCTCACCTATGGCAGGCAAGGTTAGTCAACCCGGCATGGTCGATGGCCAGCCACTGGCAAAAAAGGAAGAAAAAGAAGCAAAAAAGAAAAGTAAAAAATAATAAAAAATTCAAAAAATAAGAAAATAAGAAAATATTATTAAAATTTATCAACGTCAATGCCGACAAGTCCTATGTGACACTGCAGGCTTTCACATCAGCGATTTCTAGCTAAAATTGACCGATTGACTCAATTGGCAAGAAATGAAAAAATTTAATACTCAATTAGTAAAATTGAAATGCTTAAAATTGAATTGGTAAAAGTGTAATAGGTTTATGATTTTGTGGACAATCAAAAAAAAAAAAAAAAAAACCAACTTTATCTTCGGTCCCAATTCATCTTTTGGATTTTCATACATAGACTGAAGTGGTACTTCCCGCATCGTTTATCATTTCCACGAGTATAATTATCTTCATGTATACAAACATTTCCTTTTTCACGTGTATTCGTAATCCCATTCTTCATTTCATGTTGTCACAGTTGCATTGCGGAGGAAGTGAAGGGGATGGTTGGGCTCGTATTTAGATAAGCAATGCAAAAGAGGGCTAGATTAACGGAAAATTGGTGTTCTTCTCACTTTCTTATTTTTGAGATTATGCTTGTATTACGCCT
The DNA here is from genome assembly GCA_017140165.1 of Eucalyptus shirleyi. NCBI lineage: Eukaryota > Viridiplantae > Streptophyta > Magnoliopsida > Myrtales > Myrtaceae > Eucalyptus > Eucalyptus shirleyi. The sequence continues at coordinate 27,366,988 of CM029446.1, forward strand.
ATGGTCACGCATTTCATGTACTGGAATTTTTATTATGGAGCTTTCAATTAAGTCCTTTAGGTTACGACTTTTTTTCACCATATGAGCTAAACTTTATTTTTTATTTTTTTGGTCGATACCCAAAGAAAATCCCTACTTTACTTTCAATCCCAGTTCATCTTTTGGACTGTCATATATAGACTGAACTGGTAATTGATCTGCGGCATTTCCACTAATATTCATGACCACATTCTTAATTTCATGTTATCACAGTTGCGTTGCGGTGAAACTGAAGGGCGTGGTTGGGCTTGCTTTTTAATAAGTAATGCGAAAGAGCTAAGTTTCATTAAGGAAAAATCGGTGTTGATCTCACTTTCATCTTTTCGAGGTTGTGCTTGTATTATACCCATGCTCATCCATTTTATGTAACAGCCGCAATCTTTATTAGGGAGCTTCAATTAAGTCATGTAGATTACGACTAATTTTACCAAATGAGATCAACTTTGTTATTTGCTTTTTGGCCTACTACTCAAAAAAACCTTAACTTTACCTTTAGTGTCAATTCATCTCTTGGACTTCATACATAGGTATCTTCATCTTTTTGCTCTTTCTAAACGAGCATCGGCCGGCAACTTCGCAGGCCTAGGTTAGGAAAAAAAAAACAGAAAAAGAAAAAGGAAAAAAATAATAGAAATTTAGAGAAATTTAAAAATTTTAAAAAATTGTCCATGTCAATGTTGACTATATCAAGTAGAATAGCTGAAACTGATTAGACTGCCAAGTCATCGATTTTTATCCAAAATTGAGTGAAATAACTAAATTGGTAAATCATCAAAAGGTTGATGACTAAGTTGGCAAATCATCCAAATATTTAAAGCTAAATTGGCACAATTAAATAGTTTATGAATAAATTAGCACAAATGCAATAATTTAGGATTAAAATATTCCAATTAAAATATTTAGGACTAAATGATACAAATGTAATAAATTTAAGTTTTTATATATAATTTCTCCATTCCACACCAAAAGCATCACTTCACTTTAAGTAGCTTGTTAATATCGGACAGGGCTAGGATAGTCAACAGACTCGACTTTTCACCAAACCAAAGCATCCAATGTATACATATGTTTGTTTCTAGGAAAATTTCACGATAAAAGAAAATGTTTCTGATTTTCAATTTAAGGAGTTCATTTACCTAATATTGAGTAAGTACATTTTCTTTGATCAAAAATAGTTTTTTGTTAACGGATCATTTTCAGCAAACTAAACACTGAAAAGTCCTAAAAACTAATTTGCAGAAAATTTTCACTCAATCAAATACACTTGAAATCCTTATTGATGAGTTTAATGTTTTTACAAAATTCTAAATATGTGTTTTTAATAGCGATCCAAAAATTAAGATTATGGAAGATTTTGAAAGTTCTAGGGGACGGGCTTCAAACTAGGTAGCATCTCTTTCACATGGGATCACAAAGGAGGAGATTTTGCAAAATATGCGCTTGACAATTGATCTTCTCACTTTTTTCGAAAGAGATAGAACTTTAAAACAATATTCACTTTCACCATATTTCATCGTTAGGATCGGCTTTGACACTAATGAGGTATGGTGCAAACAGAAAGAGTAAACCCTTAGACTTGCTTAATACAAAAGACAGATTTGCCCTTTCCGTGGTAGTTAAAATCTACCCACCTGTGGACAGCGCAGTTGGTTGAGATCTCTCATCCAGCGAAAGAGGTTAAGGGTTCGAACCCTGCATTATTAGCGATTAAAGTAGAGGTCCGGCGATGGGTTGCTGGATAAGTTTCCCTGAGATATAGTTGTTGTTGGACCTCCACCACGAAGGCCCATGAGATCCCAAATCGGCGTAAACCGACAAGGACAAGCTTTGGCGGATCATCGGTCACAAAAAAAAAAAAAAAAAAAAAAAAAAAAAAAAAAAAAAAAAAAAAAAAAAAAATCTGTTAAAATTTGGGCTTGAAATTCAACGAGAGATTTAAATAATCCAAATGCTATAAGTAAAATCGCCGGCTGACTTCAAAATTGCAGCCTTATGTCTCTCACACTCAACGTCAATAAAGAGCTTGTCACGTAGCACCTTTTCAGGTTCATACGTGATCCAAGAATATTGTGACCTTTTTTTTTTTTCTACTCATAGATTATATTGCGACCAAGCTAAAATCGAAAAATTAATAGGACTTAGGAGAAAGAGATGGTATAAAATAAAATAGAAGAAGCCCGTACTAGACAATGACTGCAATATTGCAACATTTCGTAGATCTTGTGTCTTGAAGTGGACACCCTTGATGTCTCTTCGGAATCTCCTCTACTGTGGGAGTACATGTTGCTCAGGCTAAAATATAATATCAATGGGTGGAGCAAAATTAAGAAAACGACGCAGCAGGATCTTGCTTTCGCGCTTATTCATAAGCACGATTAGAATAATTATAATTATTGAAATAGTGAATCGCAAGAATCCCATGAAGTGACCAATGCAAGTTTCGGAGGAGAACTTCATTTAAACAAGAATAATAGTTAATGTAGACGATAAGCACTAAAATTCAAAAAAAAAAAAAAGTTGGCAGAAGACCCACCAATATTCCCGCTGCTTTGAAGGGCAGACAAGCCGACAAATTTACGTCATGTCCCACGAAAACAAGAAAAAAAAAAATCAAACATCAGACAATGACTTTAGCAATAAAAAAAATGATTGGTTAGATATTATTGATTAATAAAAAAGCAAAGCGTATTCTAAACCCATCACGTCAAACTCACCACGAAATCCTAATTATAACTGTACCATGATTCCCTTTAAAAAATTGAGAAAAGAAATGTGGGAGGAATCAGTCCATTCATATATTAAAATTAGGAACATGACTGACCCAATCTTAGAAATGCTGCTTCTATGTCTGCTTGATTTCTTTTTTAGGTTTAAAGATGTTGGATTCTGTCTCTTTGGATCTTGATTATTTTGCACAATCAATTATTGTTTTATTCATGACTGAGATTCTTTTTTTGTGTGCCACTTCGTTGATTTCATTTAATACTTGGGGGGAAATCTATTGCCCTCGAGATTTAATCAACCTTTCATAGATTTTGTTTTGCACATCCAAGAGATCTAGCGATCGAATGCCATATTGTGAAGTCATGATGGCAATTTCCTGATTTTTACTTAGATACTAGTAGATGAATTAAAAGAAAATAACACAAATGATCCATAAACTTTAGTCCAATATATAACGTGGTCTTTCAATTTTTAATTTATTTAATATGGTCCATAAACTTTAATTTAATGTACAATGCTGTTGTTGAATTTTTAATACATGTTCAATCTAGTTCCCAAATTATATGAAAATGTTCAATATATATAGTTCAAAAACTAACTTAGATATGTACCAAAAAGTTATGAATCACATTGAACAAATTAAAAATTTAGAAATATCATTACACATTGGAGTAAATTAAAAGTTCAGTCATGCCATTGCATATTGGACTAAAGTTTAGAAATCGTATTGCACATTGAATCAAAATTTATAAACTATTTATGTTATTATCCCATGTAGAAAGTTGGGGGGGGTAAGATTTGGGTAATTTCAATTTAGGTCATACACTACAAGAAAATTGCCACAAGATAACTAAAGAAAAGAGGGGTATGGACAGACCTATCGACCAAACCTAATGGTTTTGCAGATAATCAAGGATAACATAACATCACATTAAAATCTAGCAAAGCATGAATTGAGGAAGTGACTTTTTCATCCAAAAAAAATTGACAATAAAACTTAAACAAGAAAATTTGTTATTCTGATCTAATTAATCATCATTGTGGCAAAACAATTCTTGGCAATAATTGAAGCAAATTGGAGTTTGTCCATCTATCGTGCATCCGTTATATTAACATGAATCATATCGGGTTGTGATATGATACAATATACCATAAGGTGACTAACAATGAAAGAAAACCTATCTACAAGTGCAATTGAATATATCGGTTTGCTGTCTATTGAAAAATTGATGGTGACTGTACCTTATCATCTAGTTCTACATAACACATGGTACACGAGCAGGCAAACGTAGAAAACACCCGCAGCAAGATCTTGCTTTCACTCTGACCTATAAACATGATTTCCGCAAGTGCAAAATGCATGCTGAATTAAATAATGCAAAATAAGCAAATTAATTCTCTTGAAAGGAGGGGACTAATGAGCACAAAAAATTGACAAGTGAAAACACCCGCCAATATTCTCGCTGCTTTGATCGGCAGACAAGCGGACAAAATCTGTCATTTCCAAGAAAAGCCTTACAAAATTGAACACCCAATTGAAAAGGAAAAATCATTAAAAACCGTTTGATTTTGAAAATCATGACATCACCTCATTATAATATTTCCTTATGGGGACTGTACTAAGATCCACCCAAATATAGAAAAAATATATATATAAAAAAATTGTGGGGAAATCCAAGTTCGTCAGTCTTGGAACCCTAAAAATATGATTTTATCTGCTTGACATTTTATATAATCTCAAATTGTTCGATTTTGTCCCTATTTCTGAGTACTGAAAATATAGAAATATTTAATGTTGTCTGTTGTTGTTGTTGTTTTTTTTTTTTTTTAATCTAGGTCTGTTGTTTTCTTTAATGGGTAATATTTGAGGGTGATCACAATATCGAAGTCTGATTTTGCCTCTGCAGAACTGGAAGACTTTTTATCAGTGCAATCAGTAATTTTGTGGGTTGACTATTGGTAGTTCCATTCAAACAGTGAATTTGGTAAGCAGACATTTTTCTAATTGACTAATTAAATAATTCAGGACATATCTTGAAACTTTTTAGTATGAAACGGAAGAAAAAGTCAAGGGAAGTAGGGAAAATCGCAAATATAATTATATTTAGGGCCATGAACTTTTCAAGATGGTGCATTTTTTACTCTGGTAATCCAATCGATATAGTATTTCGTGCCCTAACTTCGAGGATATTGCATGTTTTCCAAAAGTGACACCTTGGAATTCTAATTCGGCATTGACTTTTTTCTAAATCCAATATTCCTGAACTTTTAGGCTTTTTACATGAATTGACTTTGGAGTTTCTATAAATTTTAAAGCTTCGAGAGTGCTTTTTGAGAAGAATAAATAATAGAAGGATGCAAAAATACCGCATCTTAAAAACTAGAGTTAAAAAGCCACTTCTGAAAAATAATGTGCTAAGTACATCAACAACAAAAGTTCTCAGAGGTCAAAAGTCGAAAAACAAAAATGTCAGTTGTTTGAGTTTGCCATGCACATTTCACCCCCTCCAAAGTTCAAAAGGTTGTTGGATCTATATCGAAAAATTAGGAAATCCGACAAACATTCAAGAAAAAAAATTATTTTTTGGTTCTAGCTTGACTACAAATAATCAAACTTACCCACCCCATTGGTGGTAGAGATGGTGGAGTTGCACATTAGCCACCCGCAATGCCAGAGTTCAACTCCCCACCTTGTCATTTGTGCGACTTACTTGCGGCTTGTGGGAGGTGGGTCCCTGCGGGCCACCCTGGGTTTACGCCGCTGGCTACCGGCTATACGGTGCATTCCGGGTCACAAAAAAAAAAATCAAACTTATATAAATAATTTTTTTTTTTTTTTTGAAAATGGGTTGAGCGAGTGTATGAGTAATTAAGGCATGCTAGGTCTTGATAGCAAGAGTTTGAAGGAAATTCACTATAATTTGATCTCAATGACAAGGAAAACAAATTACAAGAAAATTGAAGTGCGATGACTAGGAATTAAAGGAACTTGGGACCAAAGTACGGGAATCTAAAGAAACTATGCCGAAACATGCAAAATTCAAAGGGAAAATTAAAGTGCAAATACTGGGAATTGAAATTATTTCACTGGAATTTAAGTACATTAAAGGTTTAAAACACTCTTGACGCTCACATAGAAACATTAAAATGAACACTACATCGACATCCACAATGCACACAACAATTTAAAAATATAACCTTAAAACGAAAATTGAAATGGATAGATAATGGATCGACAGGGAATACTTCGGAAGAAAATTGGCATTCTTTTAGCAGATGACTCAATTTTTCAAATGCTTGTCTATATTGGCGTTCAAAGTCATTTTAAGTAGTGCGAAAATTTTCAATGTTTTGGCATACAACTCAAATTTCCAAATGCTTGTCTATATTAGCATTCAAAGTCATTTTAAGTAGTGTGAAAATTTTCAAAAATTTTTAGAAGGGAAAATAACCCAAACAGTCCATGAACTTTGGCTTAATGTGCAATTTGGTCCATAAACTTTTAATTTGTTCAATGTGGTCCCTAAAATTTTGGCAAATGTTCAATATAATACTTGAAATGAATGGAAATATTCATTATGGTCCCCCCATTAATTCGAGACTAGGAACTACATTGAACATTTTCATGTAGTTCAAGAACCATATTGAACATTTACAAAAAAATTCAGGAGCTACGTTGAACAATTTAATACTTAGAGACCGCATTGCATATTGAGCTAAAGTTTAAGAATCAGATTGAACAAATTAAAAGTTCATGGACCAAATTGTACATCGGGCCAAAATTCAAGAAGTGTTTGTATTATTATCCCTTTTTAAAACTATGTTTTGATTTTTATTTTTATGTGAGGAAAAAGAAAAACTACTTATGCTGGCAAAAGGAAATTTTAAATTTTTATTAAGCCCTGTCTTCCTCTGTCCCTAATTAAAAGTAAGGCTGCGCATGGAAACAATTCTGTTTCTTTTTTGTTCTGAACAGAAACAAAAAAAAAAAAGTGTTTTGTTAGGGAACAATTTTTGAACAAAAGAACGCGTTTGGTAACGTTTGGTGCAGGAATAAAAAATGAATAGAAACACGTTTGGTAAATTTTATTCTTTTTTTGTTTCTTTTAATTTTTTAAACATTTTTATTTTATTATTTATTTTTTCCTTTCTTTTTATTTTTTCTTTTTTTCGGCCGATCACCGGCCTCGGCGAACGGCCGGACGGGGGCCGGGGTCCCCGGCCTCCGGCGACCGGCCGACGGGGCCAGCAGCCTCGCCCAGCCACGGCGAGGCTCGCCAGCCATCTACGAGGCCGAGCCTCGCTGTGGTTGGGCGAGGCTCGGCCTCGCCTTGGCTGGGCGAGCTCAGCCTCGCCTCGCTCGCGCCGGTGACACCGAGCCTCGACGGCTGGTCGCCGGCCATGGCCGAGGCCGGCGACCGGCGAAAGAAAAATGAAGAAAAAAAAGAAGAAAAGAAGAAGAGAAGAAGAGAAGAAGAGAGAAGAGAAATGTTTCTTCAAGAAATGTTTTTGGAGCAAGAAACAACAAATTGTTGTTTCTTTTTTTTGTTCTTATTTCGTTAAAAACAAAAAAACAAAAAAAGAACAGAAACGCAACCAAACGCGTTTCTGTTTCTTTTTTGTTCCCGGGAACACTTTCCGTACAGAAGTGTTCCAAACGTTTCCATACACGCCCTATATTTCTTCTGACACTCCTCATTGTTGGGTTCGATACATGGGACACAGGCTATGTTTTCCTCCATCCTTGGCTGGAGAAAACTTCCTAGAATCAATTATCCGATTGGCAGGTTGTGAATATGGACTACACATCTATTTACATTTTAAAAAATTTATTATATGTGAAAGATGTTCATGACTTGTAACCCACCAACGAGAAAGAATTAAATGTTTCTAGATCTATCATTCTCTTGTCTCGTGAAGGGCATCTGGACTTCCAAATGATATGGGTGAAAAAAGTCCAGGGTCCAAGAGTTAAGAAGGTCGAACGAAAACCGAAGGACATTGAGAATTGGTTTGTGATTTTCGTTCAATCGATCATGTGGCCCTGCCTGTGAATGAGTTCGTTCATCATCGGTCTTCAAAAATATTTTCAAGTATGTCTAACGTCATATGAGTCAATGGTCTCAAGATATTTCAAGCGCAAGGAAAGGTCAGTTTATGTGATTGGCTTGCTTCTGGACGTGTTACTTATGACCGATCTGATACAGAAAAAAGAAAAAAAAAAAAAAAACCATCTTAGGGACGTGGGATTGATCTAGGAATTGGAGGAAAAGGATATGTGAGAAGAAGACCGGTTGAGGAAAATCTAAGTTATGTTGGGCCTATCAAGCCCAAGATCTTTGCAACAATATAACCCAAACGTGGAAACTCAGCAAAGAAAACCTCCAAAAGTGGACTAACGTTGATCTCTTCCAGTGTTGTCTACAGAAGTTTCGGGATCTGAGTATGTCCTAAAACTGCTTCGTCTAAATGTTGGGACTTAAAATTCAAAGGAATTGTCAAGGGTTAGTGAAGAAAAACTCTCTCCAATTAGGGGGACAAGCGTATGGGCATCAATACATTAAAATGAGGAATATATTCGGGTGCTATGAGAAGAAGACCGTCGGTTGAGGAAAATCTAAGTTATGTTGGGCCTATCAAGCCCAAGATCTTTGCAACCATATAACCCAAACGTGGAAACTTAGCAAACAAAACCTCAGGAGGACTCCCGTTGATCTCTTGCAATGTCGTCTACAGAAGTTTCAGCTTCTGCTGGAAAAGGAGATGGTTAGACTAGGGCTGCGCATGACAACGCTTCTGTTCCCGGGAAGAGTTTTTTTTTCAGAAATAGTTCTTTTCTATTTCTGCTCCGGGGAACAATTTCTGAGCAAAAAAACCCGTTTGATAACTGCACAAAATTTCTATTTCTGGAACAAAAAAGGAACAGAAACACGTTTGATAACTACACAAAATTTTCATTTCTGGAATAGAAAAAGAATAGAAACACGTTTGATAACTGCACAAAATTTCTATTCCAATTTTTTTTAATTAAAAATAAGAAAAATGAATAAATTAGATATTACATAAAAATTGACAAGATCAAAATATTATTAGATTAATAATACATTTGATTAGGTGTAAGCATTCTAGTCGAATATGCTTGTAACATAGGTGGTATTGTAATGGAACGTGAGCTATTATTTTATATCTATGTGTGAGGATCTTTACTTATGTTTTATAGCGTATTGAATTTATGTAGCGCTTTGTTGGAATCAGTATTCAGAAACTGATGTTTTGAACTATAATTCTCAATAATATATTTTCTTTTAGCGAATTTTAATGTTTGGTATAGCAAATATTGCGAAAAAAAGCACACGTGATATTGTCAGCCAAATTAATTTATGCACATTTCCTTGGGACTAAGTTTTTACTCTTTAACGTGGCTTAGGGATTTTAGTCTCTTCTAATCTTGACATAGATGTCGGGTTGGGGTTGAAAATTTTCAACTGTTGGAATGGTGCATGCATAGGGTGGCTTTATTGTCATTATGCATTTAGTTTATAGTATGCTCCTAAAATACTTAGTAAAGACCTCGGTCTCTTGCAATTTGAACCGTCGATGCATCCCATCTTAATGTTACTTTTTACCTTGCTTCTTCCGAATTACCTTGCTATCGTTATAAGGTTTTGGCTAATTTTGATAAAGGGACGGCGGTTTGTAGGTCTTTAAGTGTCAACTATACAATAGCTTACCATTTGCTTCTCTTCTATTTGTCCATATTTATGATACATTCAATGGAATTTATGCTCATGGAGATAGAATTGGATGACCTTAATACTATTAATAGAAATGTATTCATAATAGTTTACAAACACATCGCAAAAGTTTTCACCAAAAAACAAAAAACACGTCGCAAAAGTCGGAAATAAAAGTCATGGAATCTCTTGCATATTGTGATCCCTTGCCATCATATTTGCAATATTTTTCTTGATCATGTTTATCTCAGCCGCCTCATCATGTGATGCATCATCTACAACCTCGTCTTCTGTAGATCCAAGTGGATAATCTGGATCTCCATAAAGGGCAAAGTTCCTGTCCAGCTTGTCTTGGTCGCGAATATAATTATGAAGAGTACAACATGCGGTTACAATATATGCTTGCTTTCGAATTGAAAATGAAGGCATGTGTCTCAAAATGGAGAAACGATTTTTTAATACCCCAAATGACCTCTCGATAACATTTCTCAATGAAGAATGCTTATGGTTAAACAATTCTTTTGCTGTTCTGGGCCGTCTCGTTCCACCCCTATACTCATTCAAATGATACCGTTCACCTTTAAATGGAGTTAAAAATCCTGGAAGTGATGCATAACCAGAATCTACTACATAGTATTTTCCTACAAGAATATATACATAAATTTGTTATGATATGCAATAGCTATACAATCATAAAGAAAATCACTTAATATAGACAAAACAAATACCTGGTGGTGGTCGAGGAAATTGCAATCGAGGAGTCTCGAGTGCTGCGAGAGAACCGACAATCATTGCGAGATCCTTCCCACCCAGCATATACGAAAGTAAATTTCATATCAAATGAACAAGCACACATCACATTTTGAGTGGTAATTCCTTTCCTGCCTCTAAATGGGATTTGTTTTGATATAGGGACGGATGCATTAATGTGGGTGCCATCAATAGCACCAATGCAGTCCTGTGATTTTATGAAATTATAGCGTTAGACAATATTATCAACTATATATATTTTAATAATGTAAAATTGATATTAAAATAATATCTTGAAGTAACGTGCATGGTTAGGATTGATAAGAATTTCCTCTGGAACAATGTCAAAAGAAGACGGCCTGATAATCTCTTTTGATAATTTGAGAAACGCTTTTAATACCAGAGTGAAGAACTTACTGATTGTTTGTCCCGAACGTTGAAACCTTTCACATAAATCTCTATTTGTGTTGTTGTGACCAACCATAGATAAAAAAATCTCAACTTGTTCATCTACCTTTACATATCGAGTATCTTTCAGCCAGCCTCTTGCGTTCATTAGATCACATAGGTTAAGAAAAACATGTCTCTCTAACCTGAATGCTTCATATATCCTATCTGAATGTCCATAAACAATTTCCCTTACCCATTCGGCTCCTGATAATATACTGTCCCTAATAGGCTCTCTCGTATGTAAAGACATGTCCAAATCAACAAGAGTTAACCATACTATTATTATGTCAATATCAAAGTCATCCAAATACCATTCACCTGCTTCTACCTCTTCATTAGACACACTATTTGATTCATCTTCCATAGTACCTATGCCATTACACAAATATAAGAAAATCAATGTAGATATATGTAAAAAAAAAATAATAGAAATCAATAACGTAAGTAATAGAGTGAAAAGGCAAACCAAATATAAAAATTCAGCACAATCCATCATATCCAAACCATAACACAAATGCAAAAGTCTCAACATCAATATCTTGAACAACCAAAAAAACAACCAACAATATAAAAAACATAGTCTAATAAAACTCCATGTAATCCACAACACATTTCCCAACATCCACTAAAGACGTTGGAGAAGTGCATATCTCAATTCAGATGGGGTTTTGATAAAAGCCTCCCTCCACGTGGCATTATCGCAGGCTCGCTCCACTGCTTTGCTATAGAGATCTGGATCCAACATAGGCATGGCAAGTCGGGCATCAATCACCACAGATATGGAGAATGGATCTATAGGTGGTGATATCACTTGTGAGTTGATAGAACCACTCACAGATTGATTAACCCTACTTTTGATCATCTCTTGCAAAGCTTTGCAGGTGCTAGCAACACCAAATGATTGACTCTTCCTTCTCCTTTTAGTATTTGGAGTTTTATCCATCCTATGTTTGTCATGAACTGGAGTAGGAGCTTCGTCAGACATAACATCTTCCTCATTAACATGCTGTGCACCAAAGTCCTCTGGTCCATTGTCTGCATCATCACCACCAATGTTAAGTTCATCCGACATCACCAAATCTTCGGCATGTCCTGCTGCATAGTCTCCAGTAGCATATGTATCGCCAAATACAATACACAAGTCAGGATATTGAGAAAAGCCATCTTTCTTGAATTTCGCCCACTCAATATTATCCTGCAATTTTCACAATGATAACATATATCAGTAATACAATTAAACATATTTGATGTACATATATAGTGCTATGAAAATGGTCAAATGTTAAATCATACCTTGATATGAGATTCCCATATGGTCGGATCATCAACAACAACTTTTTTGTTCTCATTGTCCCAGCCAAATCCGGATTGTGAAAGAAGCTTCTTGAAACTAGCATACTGCTTTCTCAATTTGTTCACCTTATTCTTCAACTGTACTGCAGTATATTGAAGTTCTGCTCGTTTGTTGAATTCTATCCGTATATTATTCCACCCTACTTTGTTGAAAGTAGAAGAGGTGCGATTTCCTTTTTTGACCTCTTCTACCAACAAACTAACGAACATGTTCGTTAAAGGCTCAGTCCACTTTGCGATGAATGCCTCTTTTTGGGATGCCATGTAACCTTCACTAGTTGAACATCATATGAGTTGAAGACAATTAAAAAGAAAGTGCAACATGATGCTGCCTTCTTTTCTCATCACCATTTTTTAGACTAAAGAAAGACACAAGCATCAAAATGTCTTTATAACTCTAAACATTGGATAGCTATTCAGTGCATAAACATTGGGTAGCTATTCAGTGCAATGTTTGAATTCTCAAATGTTTCATTCCATTATTGTATATTTTTCAAGAAAATTTGCTCCTCAAAACAAAGAACCAGCAAGATCAGTAAACAAACAACCAACAAAATCAGCAAAACAGAACTACCAAAACAGGAAAACAGCAAAATCAGTAGCTGAAACTACTGCATAATTGACAGATTTCAAATGTGTTTTTCAGCAACCAAAAAAGAATCTCAGAAATACTTTCTAATTCCTACATGAGATACTCCAACAAGAAAGACAGTGAACATTGCAAACTTGCAGTTAAATCAAAAACCAAAGCAATTATCAGCACATAAGGCGGCATCCTCATTAAGGTGCTCTCATTTATAAGCGTTCATCCCCTTTGCTTTATAGTTTTGTAAGGTTGGGCATCCCTTGCTAGTTCATGAACGAATCAAATATATATAACTTTGAATCTATGAGATATTTCTTGATCAGAAAATTGCCACAAAAAGTTTGATGAAGTACATACCCAAAGCTTCACACAAGCATCAATGACAACTAGAATTAGGCATATAAAAATAATAAACTGAACATGTTGTTCTAGTAATCAATACTTCAGCAGCATTGACAAATTACAGCAGAGTTTCAGGTATGCAATTGATAGGAGAAAATAGAGAAAGAGCGAGCGTCATATCGAAACAGAGAGAGACACATCGCATAGGCCTTATTTAATCTAAATCAACCATAAAATTCAGTAAATATACAACCTCACATCTCCTAGAATTATCAGAAACTGGGAAAAGCTCAAACTAAGTTAATCGGAAACTGGGAAAAGCTGCCAAACGATGGCCATTAGACCCCATCAAACAAACTCCTACAACCTCACATCTCCTAGAATTATCACACAATCGAACTGCAGTGAATTGAATTAAGCACTACCATTCGACCAGAGAACCTTAAAAGCCAAAAGAGCATATGGAGGAAAATGTCCAAAAAGCAGGGCCAGCTCTACCAACCCCTAATCTGTACTGGATGTAACGGCATAGAAATCACTTGCCAATTGGTCAGCGTCTAACAAGAGGTCTCGATGAACATGCTCAGAAAGGAGTCATGAGTTAACTTCTTTTTAAGGTTCTCCACATGTAGGGAGTGTAGCTGGAATAGCAATTCTAGCCCCAAAAGTTCTGAGCCATGTTCTCATACAAAAATGATCTCACAAAAAGGACTCTGAACCAACCTGTCTGTAAAGCGATTCAACTGAGAACAAATTAACGGTTCCACCAACACAAGCTACAAGCGTCGAAGATTCAGGAGAAAGCGAGAGCAAGCGAACTCTCCCCACAGGAACCTCTACGATGGCCCTGCTCCTCACGGATCGTTCCTCACCCTCCAAAACTGCCGACCTCACATCAGAGGTTTCCGCAACTACAAATCCTGCACAACAGAATACACTTAGCATCAAAATGCACTGCAGGCGATCAATTGAACGAACGTATAAAGATCTGTAACACACCGGAGGGGTTGACGCTGGGGAGGATGGACCCGGTGACGGGATTGACGGCACCAAAGAGAGGCGGAGGCCACGGCACCGAAGAGAGGCGGAGGCGACGGGACTGGACGCAACCGGCTCGGAGAGAGGCGACCCCACCGGAGTGTCGCGTCGCGACCGGAGACGACGGGATTCACGGCACCGAAGAGAGGCGGAGGCGACGGGACTGGACGCAACTGGCTCGGAGAGAGGCGACCCAAGTGTGTCGCGTCGCGACCAGAGACGACGCCGTAACCAAAGAGAGGCCTCGCGACGCGGGATTCACGGCACCGAAGAGAGGCGGAGGTGACGGGACTGGACGCAACCGGCTCGGAGAGAGGCGACCCAAGTGTGTCGCGTCGCGACTAGAGACGACGCCGTAACCGAAGAGAGGCGGAGGCGACGAGCAGGACCGGCGACGAGCAGGACCGGCGACGAGCACGACCGGCGACGAGCAGGACCGGCGGTGACCAGACCAGCGGCGACGAGACCGGAGAGAGGCCACTGGAGATGAGATCGGAGAGAGAGGCGAGCGGACGATGGGAGAGGTGGAAATGGGAGATCGCGAAAGTGAAATTAGGGTTAGCCCAATTTGTTTCTTATTTTTGTTCCTGGGAATTCTTGGCCGGGAACGAGAAGTAACTTTTTTTTACTTCTCGTTTCTGTTCCAAAACCATTCCCGGGCTAACTTTTTGTTCCCGCGAACAAAAAACTAATGTGCCGTTATCAAACAAGTTTCTACTCCTTTTTTGTTCTGGGGAAGAAAAGAATAGAAATTGTTGGGCTGGGGATGGTTACCATGCGCACACTAGGACTTCCGGGTCATGTCCAAATGAATTCCCCTTGATAAAACTGCTAGATCACATGGCTATGAACCTCAAAGTCTCACGAAACCAAACTTGTACAGTAGGGCATCTTATCTAGACGTGCAGCTAAAAAGAGACGAATGGATAGATTCTTTTTATCAGCATCTAAATGGGTATGTACTCACATGTGAACTTGTCGAGAAAAAGAAAAACCGAACTTGCAGGGGAGCATTGCTCACTGCTGTAATGCGTAAATCCACATGGGTAACCGACTTATGCCTTTCACATGATAATCACGCTTTGTGTCTTATACTACCGGAAAGAGAAATTAGCAGAATATTCAATGTAACAGGGGTGTATATATCTGCAGTATCCGATACCTGATAGAAGGCCAGATCCTGAAGCACAAATTTTTTCATAGAATTTAGTTCCAAGACTAGCGCACTATCATCGCCCTTACCATATGTCATCGAATTTTATACCAAGTTAAAGCAATAAATAAGTTAAAGCAATAAATGTCAACATGGCTCCAAATACCACCGTAGAACTGAAAAAGGGCCCAACGCCGGATCTCTATATTCTCCGATTGCATGATAGCAGGAAGTTCTTAAATATATACTCGATGCATGAGCACTCAGCACTCAACCCAGCAGATAACTCCTTAATGGCCTTCCTGCAAGAATAATTGCCCACTCAACCACAAAAGAGAAGTTGATTGTAATAAAAAGTATATACTCTGATCAGAAGTGCATATAAAATAGGAGAAAACTAACAAGAAATCAGGAGAAATGATCGTGTTTCAGAAAGATACTCTGGATAGAGATTCACTATATTCTATCTTCCTTTGGACAATCCCCCTTAAACTCATAAGCAATTTCACAATCACCGACAAATAACAGAAGAATATATCTGCATGTAAGGGCTGCTTGCAGAGTTGAGGAACATGCCAACGCCTCCAGCTCTCCAAAATTTGTTCGAATAAATTGATGGTTATATATAATCCTTCAATTTCATTGCCTATCGATACAAATTATGAGTTCCCCCTGATTAGCTGCTCCTCCACGGATGATGATGTTTCTGATGAAGTGTATGTATCAGTTAATTTATTCCCGAGTATGTTGAACTTTCCATGATTTCTCCTCCCCCTCATCAATCTTTCAGTATAATTCTGAGCTTGGAAAAGAAATCTATCTTGAGTGGGTCAGTTTCAGGAGCGGTCACGAAATAAGAGGCTTAAATCCACTCTCTTGAGCTGACAGTTTCTTCCAGCGGTCAACTTTGGCAGGGTTAATGGAGCGGTCGGAGCAATTGCCTCTGCTTCCTCACAACCAGTAGGCCCTCCTAGAGAATATTGAATCAAAAATTGATAAGAGTGATTATAGGTGTTCAAGGATAGAGCCATAAGCAGCAGAGATCATGACTTCACCACCTATGGGATATTCCCAGTTCGGCCGGTAAAACTTTAGCAGTATATGAGCATGGATAATAAACTTTAGCTAGTTGTTGACTGTGTCTTATACCAAAGGAAAGCAATAAAGAAAAATTTCCTGATCACAATATGAACACAAAAAGGAACAAATTCAAACCTCAAGCCATGACAGAAAACATGCCTAAGAATCTAAGAGAAATAAATGATCGTTTGTGCGTTCAAACTAACCGAAATTCAAGCACTAAGCACCGGCTCCCCAAGACTCCTCAGTTTGTCTCCTCCGCTCTTCATCAGCATTTCTCAGGAACTGGTCCCAACCACTCCCAGGACTCGTATCCAAGTAATCGTACGGCACTGCCATTTTCAAACCAGGTCGAACTGCACACCGACTCTCTACAATTCTAAAATCCACGCTTTCATCAACCCCTTCACTCAGTTCGTCCCATGAAAAGAGGAGCGGCAGCGTAAATGCCCCCCAAGGGTTGAAATCCAGTACCTTAACCCTCCCATCCTTTGTTACATAAACATCAAACATGTAATTATCCAATTCAAAGTTTGGACATACTTCATTTTCAAAGAAATCCTCAATCAAAATTTTAAGATGGTCCTTCTTCTCGAGGAGGACCGGGTAAAATGTGGTAACCTCACGTTGGCAGATCCCAACCAGGAACTTATTCCTCACAAAGCAACGGAATTCCATCTCCAGTTGAAGCGCTGGCCGCCACTTCCGTAGAGCAAGGAAAAAGCTCTGGGGCCTCGACGAGGTCTTGTCACTACAAGAATCATATGCATGACAGAGATCGTGGGTTGTCGAATCAGATGCACGTAGCAGGAGTGCAATCTCGCTGAGAGATGTGCACCGAAGGTTCCCGCTGCCACTAATCCAAGCAGTGTCTTTTGGCGAGCTCCAGTTTAGCTTAGGGAAAACAGCACCCCCCAGCGATTCGATTGATTCTTTGATCTCTAACTCGAGTTCAGGAAAAGAAGGAGGTGGGAATTCCTCGGATTCATCTCCAGATCCTTCTGAAACCGCAAGATCATCTTCATCCACAGGATTACGAACCCTGTTGGGAAGGGCATCCTCACCTGTGACGGAAATAGGTAGAACAAATGGCCCGGAGTCTCCAAGGAGGTACTGGACAAAGGTCTCCGGAAGCTGATGAATGTGGGTTTTGATAGATGCTGACTTGAATCTAGGGTACCACTCTTGGATCTGGCATCGATCCACTTCTTCTTGCCTCATTTCTTCATTACTTTCAACAAGGCTCATTCTGCAGTAGAGAAGCTAGAGATAAACCAACAAGTACTTGGGGCAATTTTACTGATTACTGAAGCAGGTACCTGTAGAGAGCCTAAAGAATTTAAATGGTTCCATATAATAGAATAGTACGCACACGCATCACTTATGACTGGCAAGCACAAATAGGCATGAAATAGGGAAAAAAAGAATAATTCAATCAGGCATGTGCAAAGAGCCTGACGAATTTCAATGGTTCCATATAACAGAACGATACGCAAACGCATTGATTACGACCAGCAAGCACAAAATAGGTATGAATTAGGAAAAAAAACATTCAAGCAGATTGATTCCAAAAAGAAAGACATCGTCAACTGTCTGTCAAACATCTCCTACACCAAGCAGAAACCCCTAAAGGAACAGATTCTTGAATTGTTTGCGCTCAACGCACCGTCGGAATCAATAACAAGAAACCAGCTTGACGCAGGCCAGCACAAACTAATCAGACAGTCAAGATTCAAGAAAACAGAGACACCCAGAGAAATCTAAGACAGACCCATTGCATGTTCTATCAGAATCAAGGGCATAGTCCAGCTTCAGCCGTTCTTGAGCGACTTCCACATATAATAGACGATCTTATACAGAATTACACATTGCAAGACAGAGCACGACGCAAGCTTTAGGCAGATGAGGAAAAGAGAAGGCACGCTCACGGAAGTCAAGAGGCCGAGAGAGGTCCAGCGATGGCGGCAAGGGTCACGGCGGCGGCGAGAGGGTGCGACGGTGCTGTTCGAGCGGGAGGAGACAGGAGAGACCGGAGCATATTAGACGTTTGGATTAACACTACCACAACCCTTAAATTAGTACATTGACGATAAATATACCTTAAATTATTTTTTAATTATAAAAAAATCCAAATTGTTACATTTTTCATAAATTTACTCTATTAATTTTTCATTAAATTAGATTAATACCATAAAAAATTACAAATAGGTGCACCTATGATAAACCCTACATACACTCGCTAAAAGCTCTTGTACACAATTTACAAGCTAAGTTCTTGAAAGATTAAACTTGTATGTGAAATATTTTGTAAAAGAATGGATTCTATTTGTAAAGGAGAATTTGCTCCATTATAAACTAAGCTCCATAAAAACTTCAAGTTCATTGAATTGTGCATGATTCTCAAACAATTCATGGTGAGAATTAACCGCAAGATCTGGAGCCGAACCACTATAAATTATCTGGACCATTTCTTTATCCTTGCTCTTTTACTCGTGTGCATGTCATGTACTTGGTCCATGTGCCTAACTCATATTTGTGCACAAATATTTCATATTGAGGTACACATCCTATATATTTGGGGACAACCGAAACATGCCCGCCTCTAGAAAGCCCACAAATGCAGGCCATTCTTGAATTCTCTTGGAGTCTTTTATGTCTAGCATGAGCACCCATTGCCTCAATCCCGCTGGATCCCATTACCATCCTTGTATCCAAGGAAGACAATCTACATTGACTAGATGATAGGTTGAAGGAATGATTACACAAATAATCATCGGACTTTGGCCAAATGTGCATTATGATCCCCAAACTTTTAATTTGCCCAATGCAGTCTATGAACTTTTGGCAAATATGCAATCAAGTCCCTAAACTATATGAAAATATCCAATATTATATTTCCATTAATTTAAGTTCATTAATAACATTGAATATTGTCATGTGGTTTAAGGACTAAATTGAATAAGTACAAAAAGTTTGAGAGCCACATTAAACTAATTAAAAGTTGAAGTTGTATCGCATATTTTGCAAAAGTTCAAAACCAATGTTGACCATATAAAAAATTCAGAGACTTTATTTCATATTTGGCCTAAATTTAGGGACTATTTATGTCATTTTCCTTATGTTAAATCATGCCTAGCTAGGTGCTATTGTAGTGGGCTATGCCGAGGACGGACCGTAACAATTGGTTCAGCTCGGCCGCTTTTTGTAGTAGCTCGCCGAATAAGACGGCAAAATCAGTGTAGGCCGGCCCATGGGCTAGAAGCCTAGCACGTCAGGATGCAAGCGACAGCAATCGTTGCATTTCCCTTCTCCAAGACTAATGGAAATTTTGCCTTGTTTGTGACAAGGGTAGAATTAAACTAGGTCAAATAAAATTTCAAGACTTTCCTCCACTCATTGTTACATAAATAAATTAATATTTCACCCAATTTCCCATGCCCCTTCCATATTCTCTCTCCTCTCCTCCTTCCATGATCCGCGAACTAGCATTTTTCACAAAAGCCTGACCACTAAGCCATCATCACTTGATATATAATGGTAGCGAAACCCAAATTCCCTTAATAATTTATATGCAAGTACAAAGTAAGAATACAAAAACACTTAATTCTCGTGTGGTTCGTATGACTATAAAAATATTAACTATACATTGTGTTGGACTCATACGTGTCATATAGATTATCTCATTATAAGCGGAAATTGCAATGTGACAATCTTCCGATGCATTTGAATAAAGAAGTTTTTTTTTTAATGACCGTGGAATCGTTTTGTGGCTGACAGCAGCTAAGCGTAAATCATGGGGGTGCTAGCGAGGGACCCACCTCCCACGGCTCCCCACTTTAGTCACGCATCATGACGAGTTGGGGAATCAAACCCTGGTCTTGTATGTGGCCAACGTGCGATTCCACCAACTCGGCCACCACGAGGTGGGTTTGAATAAAGAAGTTTGTATTAATGAATTACCCAATTGGAGTTGGCTCGTCACAACACGACCCAATAGTATTTGCGCCATGAGTTGGCCCATGACACGACCTGAGTTGGCATGACACAGTTGACGACATTATTAGGTTGGGCCGCACATGACCGACATGAGCAGCACCAAATTATTGGATCAAATGAAGAACATCATTCCTAGTACTACAAAATGAGGATTTTAATTTTCTCAAATTCAAAATCTCGCTTTTTCAAGGTGTAAAACTTTTTATATCTTTCTGTTTGCTTTTTGTGTGCGTGCGGGTGGCATACACATGATAGTTCAATGATTTCATAGTTCTGGGCCTATCCATTTTGTGGGGAAAAGGAGATGCTAATCACAGTATCGATATTTGTGATCAAGTGAGTTCATCCGGAAAAGTGGGAGAGGCGATTCCAAGGATGGATGGGTCCGAGCGTAAGAAGTTACCACAGAAGCACCCAAAAAGAGATGAAGGACCATGTCCACGGGACCATGCTGACGGGAATTGGTTTACTCCGCAAGTCAAATTGTCTATTGTGAAGGTTGAAGAGAACCTGTGCCTTCGTTTGGTGAAGTGTCGCTATCAGGCCGGAAGATATTACTTAACCCCAGCGCACGTGAGATCAACTACCGTCCGTAGTTGAATTTTATGGATATTAGGGGGCATCCATGTAAAATCCAAAGGCCGAGACAAATTTAGGCTCACAGGCAGATAAGTCATGCAAGTATCCTAGGGCTGGCCACCGAGTTGTGCCTGGCCGACGCAAGGGGTAAGCATTGATTCAGGGTTAAGCCTAGACAAGCCCAACACAGCCAATCCTGATATAGTTCTTAGGCCAGTCCCTAGTCTTGGAGCCTCTAGCACCAACACCACGTAAATTGGTCTATGATCTTGGGACTTTAACGTTGATCTAACTTAAACCAACCTTGTATGTATGTACATTCTTTGTCCAATCCCTCCCCTCCTCTTCTTTCTTATGCTGAATAAAATAAAAACCCTATTGCCTCTTTTCGCTAAATCTCTCACTCATGAACGCAACTTAGTTGGTGGTGTCGCTCGCCTCATGAATGCAACTCTCTCACGTCTCTTCCCTTACTCTAGGAATGCAGCTCAGCTAGTGAATTCCCATTTAGTGCTTGATTTGAGAGCTTCAAGTTCATGTGAGCTCTCATTTTGTGAGAGGTATTTATTTTTCTACTTTCGCTTCTCGATTTATGCTTAATTTGAGAGTTCAAGCTCATGTGATTTCCTAGCCTGTGCTAGGTATTTAAATTTCCCCTTTCGCTTCTTGGTACGTGCTTGATTTGAAAGCCTTAAGTTCGTTAGAAAAATCTCTTTCTTGGTGATGATAATGCTTCCCAATATACGAGCTAGTCCATTTGTTGATAATGCCCATGAGAAACCTTGCTTTTTGTGTTTTATGAACCTTGAATAGTCATCTGATGATATGCTACTTGTGAGCTTTTCCTTGAAACAGATAGCGAATTTCTTTCCTTTAATATTTGCATGTATTAAATCATGTCCTAACTTTGCTCTATTTGTCGTTCATTTGACTAAATAAATGTGGTTTTGGTTATTGCACATGTCTTTAAAACCATTGTTAAGTATTAACTATGTTTGTAGTTTGTTTTGTTTTTGGGTATTTAGAAGTTGAAGTGATCTTTTAAGAATGAACAAGATATGAAGTTGTATAATTTTTTTTATTTATGTTATGTATTTTGAAACACTTATTATTTTCTTTTATAGGTAACATTTATATTTGCAATCCATAAATTGAAAATATGTCTGAAGAAAAGGATTGGAATGTCGATTATGGGCCCAAGAATTGGCAGGAGCGCCACCATCGATACTTCGTTCAATTTCGTAGTAAGTATATTCTCATATTTAATGAAACAAAATATGCCCTGAGTGGGGGCAAGCCTCCACTCAATTCCTAAAGATTAAGGAATAATAAATAGGACCAACAAATTCGAGAGATTCCATGATGTGGTACTATTATGAACATTAAAATAAAAAAAGTTATGCCATTAAATAGCTTATCAATGAAAATTGGGAAAATTATCCAATCAATTTCAAAATATATTATACCGATACAAATTTAGTTTTAAATTTTCCAAATATGCCACTTTAGTCCTGATTAATTTTCTTGGAAAATTGCTAACATGATGGTATGGCACATATAATGACCATCGATTGCTGAACTTAATAGGAATGATGATAACCACGCTAAATAAAGTTCAAAAGGGAAGGAGCGGGAGGAAATTAAGTGGTTGAGGTTTTTATTAACCTTTTATTCAAGTTAAAATTGGTTAGAAATTAATTTTTGAAAATAGTTGAAAACACCAAAAGCTATCTCTCCCTCAGTAATAGTGACAGGTCATGAGTATATCTTTCCATGTTGTCGGGGCATCCTTGAATAGAATCTTAGTTATCTCTTTTAGCGTTGTCGTGGCTCATGACTCGAATCTAAGTCGTCATAGGAAAAAAAAAGTGGATGGTCGCTAAATCATGATGCATTCGCCCTTGTTATGTACAAATGTGTAAAATAATCACGTATTTGAATTTTACAATTTGAATTCTATTTTAACTTATGAACAACCTTATAAGAAAAAGTTCAAATCTTGAAATATTTTTCTCCTTCTACATACATGTGTAATCTCTTCATGCTGCGTCAGCTTACCATTAATTAATACTTAGGATATTGTCAAATAA
Organism: Eucalyptus shirleyi; assembly: GCA_017140165.1. NCBI lineage: Eukaryota > Viridiplantae > Streptophyta > Magnoliopsida > Myrtales > Myrtaceae > Eucalyptus > Eucalyptus shirleyi. The sequence continues at coordinate 27,389,902 of CM029446.1, forward strand.
GTCGATTATACAAAATACTTCAAATATCATCTTTTTGCATATACACTGCACGACAAGCGTGTTCCTTTTGGTAAGGACAAAGCTAGATGTATTAGCCGACCCCCTCTATTAATACATGTATACTTTGAAAAAAATGTTTTATTTGCATTGAATGTGGAACCTATTTATTCATAAAATTATTGATTAAAATTTTTTTTTCTTATCTTTTATCACAACATTTGCGAAAGAAACACTCGAGACTTGGTTATGTGTTGGGGGGTAAATTTCAGTTGCAAAATGTGATTGAAGGGCTTTGAGCATGATATTGTTCTAGTTCTCATGTCATAATTGTTTTAAATAGGATCATGATTTTGGAGTGCATTGGCATTGACTTTTTGCGTATACACAACAAGCATGTACCTTTTGCCAATGAGATGGAGGCAAGGACAATTAATACTTTCTCAGGATAAAGGTAGGTGTATTAGTCGACCCCTATATTAATACACGTATACTTTGAAAAAAATATTTTATTTACATTGAATGTGGAACCTATTCATAAAATTATTGATAAAAAAATATGTGTTTTTCATATCTTTTATTGCAACATTTGCAAAAGAAACACTTGAGACTTGGTTATGTGCTCAAGGGTAAATTTTGATTGCAAAATGTGATTGAAGAGCCTTGAGCATGCTATTGTTCGAGTTCTCATGTCATAATTGTTTTAAATAGGATCATGATGTTGGAGTGTCTCAGCATTGACTTTTACATTTTGCCTTTCACTTTTATTTATTAAGAATTTGCAACTAAAGCACTTTGAATTGAATTTAACCTAACAAATCTAAAACTTTCATGATATATAAAAGAAGGTGTTGGAAAAGCCTCATACGACACTTTGAAGTTCACAAAACCATATATTTCTCATTAATATTCAAAAAATGCATATGTTATTTGATTTCAAGTAATGTTAATATAAATGATACTCCATCGCCATTGATGGACTTCCAATTACAAAATGAGAAGACTAACTGACGCTCAATGCACTATCATAAAGGGTGAACAAGTTGAGGAGAAAGGGAAGTCCGTGAAGAATTGGAGGTACCTTGATGAGATGAACATCTTAATAAAGTGTAAATCACCAACGCACCAAGGATAACAAAATGGATGGCAGCTTGTAGTCAACTACAGGGAGGGGGCGAAGCATGGATAGACTTGCGAGAAAATGACAAAGGTCTATATTTCTTTGAACTAATATCACAGGTGAAAAAAGATTTTATAACTAGCCTATTGAAAAACTAGAAGAAAAATATGAAGTAGAATGAAATGGTTACTATAAATTTGAAAGAGTGGACTATTGCCAGGAATAGTCTATCTAATTTGGGGAAACGTCACATCATTAGGAAGATTTGAATATATGGGCAATAGGATATCTGGTAATTGTGTCCATCATCTCTAACGGAAAATTAATTTTATTGAAGATTGTCCAACGGCTAGTTTGAGGATCAAAGACCATGGCTGCATTTGGTGTTGGCTTTGGAAAGGGATTTTGGGCATCTAAAGATCTTTGGGCCAATATTTGGGTGTTCGGTTAAATTTTTGAAACCCACATTGAGGTAAAGCTTGCCTTTGAAAGGCTGAAAGCCCAAGGCAACAGCTGAAAACTCAAAATAGTTCCTAGGCTGTCTTGGGCTTTCAGACTTCTTAGAAGGCAAAGGGAGAAAAATTTTCTTCGAACTTTATCCTCATTGATTTTTTTATTTTGCCTTTGTTTGCGACTATTCATCTTCTTCTCCCCGAGGCTGGCTGGTGTGTTTGCTGTGATTGCGAGGGTCTGGCCATGGGCTAAAGAGAGGCCAGTGACCTAGGCGATCGTTGTCAGGGGGTCGCACAACCTAGGCAAGTGTCGTCTAGGTTGCGCGACCCTCACGAGGTCGAATGAGATTGCCCAATCCATACAATAGATAGGCTTTAGTAGTCGCACGACACTAGCAAGGGGTTGCCTAGTGTCGGGCAACTCAATTGGCCCTCGTCGAGATTAAGTGACCTTCGTGAGGGTTGCACTGGCAAGGACTTGGGTTTGTGTGACCCACTTGGCCCTCATAGGGGTCGGGCAAGAAGGGTTGAGCGAGCACCACCCAGCTAGCTCTTGCTAGGGTCTAGCTGGCCTCGACCCACATGACCTAGTTAGCCTTCATTGGATTTAAGCGACCTTTGCAAGGGTCGCACCGGCGAAGGGTTGCCTAGGTTTGCGCGACCTAGGTGGTCCTCGTCAAGGTCGAGCAATTTTCGTGAGAGGTTGTGTGGGTCTCGCGACCCTCGTCGAGGGTCGCTTGACCCAAGTCGACCTTCGTTAGTGGTCCCTGGGAGCAGACAATGATCACTAGCAATCCACTAGTGACAGATCTGGATATCGGCAGCCACCTGATTTGTTAGGGACAACTTTTTTCTTTTCTTTTTTTCATTGAAGTGCTTTGCATGAATATAATTTTCTCAAACACAATCTTATTTAAAGGTATTTCACAATGGACTTTTATATTACAATTTAACAAACATAATTTGTATTTTGGAAAATTCCTTTAACTTAAAGTCCTTTGTATTTTCTCAAAGACTTTCCCCAAAAGTCCAACCAAATGCACTCTAAAAAAAGACTCAACATATATTGAAGGACATGGAATGACGAGTGTTGAAATGCACGTGTGAGTTATGTTAGGGAAATCTCACATAGAAAAATTGGGGTTACATAGAACGGTCAATATATCCTAGTTGATCATAACTATTGGTTTAAGCTTTTAAGTGAAAATGAATCTAACTAAATATGTTGACAGGCTCGGACTTGAGGATCCCTCTTTGCTCCTCGGAAGAAGGTATCGAGTTTCTATTGTGTACTTCCAACAATTGATATTAAAGTTGATGGTTGATTGGTGGGCCCTTAATTTGTTCCGATATTTGGTAAATATCTTAAAGAAGAAATCTCATAATTGATGATTTTTTTGGGTGGAAATTGCCATCACTATTGGTTTGACGAGAAGAGATCGTGAATAGTTGATTTGGCCTGACAACGCAAGATAAAGACCATGGACAGTTAGTCCGACAACACAAGATAGAGATTATGGGTGACACAATCCCAAGTTAACAATTGATGATGGTTGTTGTGCATTGTTTTGGGTGCATTCCAATTAGGGGTGTGTATGATCCAGGCGGGTGATTCCCGACCTAGAAGTAGGAATTGCCTACTAAAGACAAGTTCCAAAAAATTGGAACCGAGATCCACTTTTAGTTGCATGGATCAACCCGAGAGCCATTCTCACCAATAATAATATCATTTTCTAAATCCCACCGTGAGTATTCTTCCCTGTGAACCCTAGCCCGAGGGTTCCTAGGTTTCTCGAAAGCTTTGATCTTGACGTGAAATAACTTTGGTTTTCAACCGAAATTGCTGGTTCTTCGCCTGACCTATTCTTCTTCTACTCCTCCTGCTTCTTTGCATGTTTGTTTTTTGCCCACTAACTGCTCAGCGTTTTGTCAAGGTGTGTGCTTTGGACTTTTCAACTTCAGGATTATGACCTTTCCATTTGGTTTGACTAGCATGATATTAGATTACCCACTTTAATTAATTTTTTTAAAATATTTTGATTTGAGTTTGTTAATTAGTAATTTCAATTTTTTTAATATTAAAAATTAATATATTATCATAATATAATTGGTCTAGTTGAGTGGGCGGGTGGATGGATTCGCCCATGGAACAAAGAACCTGGACCGGTACCCATTGGTTCCCACAAATTGGAACTGGGAACCGAGCAGTTCTGGTCCGGTTTCGAGTGGTCCAAGCGGGTCCCGATTCTTTTGCATACACTCCTAATTCCAAAACCTAGAGGTTTAAGTTGAGATAATGCAAAAAGAAAAGTACCTCAATTAAAAGGAAGCAAACCTAACAATAAGCTCAAACATGAGGAGGAGATTGTTAAAATATGTGTGTGAGTTGTGTTAAAGAAATCTCATATTAGAAAATTAATATGATGTGAAGTGGCTAATATATATTCTAGTTGGCCCATAATTCATTGACTTAGTCTTTTGAATGAAAGTGAGCTAAACTAGATATGTTAACAAGTTTAGACTTGGGCTTACTCTTGGCAATTACTCCGAAAATAGTTATCGGATTTATGTTGCTCGCTCCTAACAATGAGAAAGTTGCAAACTTTGAAGCTTTGATATAGTCAATTTACTTTATGTTACAAGTGTAATTCTATTCACTTGTGCCTTACTTTGTCAAGAATTGTTCTTACTCATTATAAATCTTGTTTCGAGAAGTGTACAAGTGTGTGAGCAATAAGTTATTGATAATGTGGTCTATCAACTTTAGGTAGAAGTGGTATGTGCTAAGTTGTAACCATTCAATGGATTACTAATGGATTATAACCGGTTGGTAACTGTTAGTTTGGAAGAGTGGACGTAAGCTTGTTCACAAGCCAAACCATTATAACCTATGTGTGCATCATCTTCTCTCTTTATACATATTTTGTCTTATATTTGATAGAAGCATATTGCACTTGATATTCCTACATATATTAAACTAGTTCGGTTTACATCAAACTTAACTTGTCTTATTCCGTAAAAAAATTGTTAAGTTTTTATAAATCAATCTATTCAACCCATCTAGGTTATATTGTTAGTTACAACAGTGGACACAAATACACAAGAGGTTTCACTTCATTTTCTTTAAAATTTAGATGATATTTTAATTTGGGAGGAAAAATGCTATTTTTTTTTTTTTTTAGTATTTGTAAACAAAGGTGTCAGTCAATTAGTTATTTAATACAAGACCTCCACCGCCGTGATGGTTGGTAAAGTAATCAGGGACTCGGCTTGTAGGCCAAGGTTCCAGTTTCTTTTCCTCGGTCTTCTTTGATGTCAAGAAATCTTTGACTAATCTGCGAAGGAGGGGCTTGGGCTTAGGTACAATCATCTTAGTGGACTTCCGACATGCATCGTGGTGGAGCCAAGGAGGACAGCCTCACGCCAGTGGACGGTGATGTACGGGGTAAATAAGCGGCCTTCAATCGGACATGTTCCTGCTATTGACCCGCAATTTGTCAATAGGAGACAGACACCCTTTTCACTATAAGAAAAATAATATTTGGAAAACTGTCTTGTCAAGTAGAATATTCTGGAAAACATTAAAAATGATTGCAAAAAACAACATGTAAAGTTAAGAAAAGAGGGGATATGATAGAGACTAGGATAAAGAAATAAAATGGACGAGAACTAGATCAATTTGTGGTTGAAAATAATATCGTAAAGCGTGTTAACCCAACTGTGAGTATTTAACCTATCTTCATTCACTTCAGGTGCATGAGGCTACTATACTTGCTTACCTGTTAGTAGTCATAACCGAAGTTCTGATGTGATGTTTTCCTTCACTACTGTGAGGCCCTCTAATTTTCTATCTATTTTTGTTTTTTCGACAGAGAGGGAATGGGAGGACTGCACAGGGTCTCTCACCTTAGGGCAGTTCTCCCGCCTATTTGTTCGTGAGCCTTTTAAGGACATGCTTAGGACCAATCTTATCTTAAAGCCAACCACCCGTGATGGTGGCGTAGTGGTTGAGCTTCAATTCCTTTTGGGAGAAGTCTGGAGTTCGAATCCTTGCATCGTTTGCCTTGTTAGAAAGGAATCAACGACTTGCCGGGACAGAAAGGATGGTGGTGACTCTCCTGCTCCTCCAAGGTTTACTCCGCCACGAAGTGGCGCTCGGAGGTTCCCTAGGTACCCAAAAAAAAAAAAAAATCTTATCTCAAAGCCGTAGGTAAGGCTCTTCCCGAAAGTTTACAAGCGGGATGAAATGGAATGTCATAATTGAACCGATAGGTCAATAATTTAATCCTACACTAACCCTTGGCCACGTATAAAGATGGCGATTGAATGGGACAACTTTCTGCCGGTCAGCTCTAGTAGTCAAACCTAACGGTCTCGTCTCGGTGATCTGCATGACAAGTCTACGGGAGACAAATTCTTGATGATGAAAATAATAGATGGAATGATGTTGGAATGCAACATAACTTTCTAAAGACGACTTTATGTTTAAGTTTGACTCCTTCACAAATAACGCCATTAGTCCTAATGACGTTTTTGACAAAGTGGCAACCCCTTCTGGTCGTCCCACACTCGAAGACAGAAGTAAAAAGAAAGGAGAAAAATATAGTGATAATTTGACTTCTTGTCACCATAGTAAAGAGGGAGAAATCTTAATATCATTCTTCGTCTTTACAAAAATAAAAATGGGAATAACATCATACACTTTACTAAATGCGAGTGGTGAGGAGGAGGAGATTTATAAAACATGTCATGTTGTTGTATACATGTCGGTCACTGTATTGATTTGTATCGCCATCGAAATTTTACAAATTTTGTTCGATTAACCAAAACACATAAAAAACAAGTAAAGTTGTGTCGATTTAAATTACTCGCGTTTGTGTCGTGTCTTATTTGAATGCCTCTAAATGAAAATATTGATTCAGAAGACGAATGTTGTCAAATAAGAATATGTCATGTTTTTGCAAGAGTTGCACGACATATAAGAGCCGTCAACAAGTCCCAGTTTTTAAACCGAGCTTTGGTCTGTTTTCTTCGCTTTCTCACTCCAATCAAATCAAGATTTTCTATCTAATCAAATTGAGGATAAAGTAGTATGGTTACGAAGGAGGTCCGGTCCACATGAATAAAAGTAAATCGCAACCGCTAATTATGTGAATTTTACGTGGCTCCCATCAAAAATCGATAGCGATTGTACATTATCTATGAACCTAGGTCCATATAAATATTTTTGCTTACGAAGGCGCCGCTAGCATGTCTCTGTAAAAATTGCTGACTTCTATGTGAGACTCGGGTTACATCCCAATGGAAAGTCTTTTATATATAGTTGTTTATATATATATATATATAAGTACATATACGCATGCCGAGAGCCTATATTCATTTCATTTAATTGCAATTGCATATACATCAGCGATGACGATTTCCCGCCCACCCCCAATCTTGCTCTTCAAGCAAATCTGAGCTTTTCCTTTCCTTATTGTTCAAAGAATTTTTCTATAATATTTTTCCCCATAAAAAAAGATACGCCCACGTTATCGCCCAAAGAATTATTAGACCGAAAATAAAATAAATGAAACTTTTGACTGATTCAGCTGTCGTTGAACGGCACAGTAGCAAATTGTTGATCGGGGACTCGAACGATCGCAGCTTCTATGTGGCTTTCCACGTTTCGAATAGCGTTGACCGGTGATTTTAAATTATGTCTCGAATTAGTGGGTCAAAAAAAAAAAAAAACACTAACAATCAATTATTGAAAAGTAATTCAACTCATTCAATTGACATATAAATAGTCATACATATAATGCTGACTTGGTTTTTCAGTAGTTTTAAGTTTTCGAGTGAAACGATTAGTCTAACATGATATCAAAGTATAACTAGGGGATCTGAATATGGGTACTCATTTTTATCTCTCCTGTTGTTCTTGCATAGTTATGCTTGCTTTTCTATTCTCGATTTTCGTATTAACATGATCACGTCCGCATTTGTATTGTCTAAACAAAATGACCAAAATGTGAAGGACACATGACTAATGATGCTCCATCTGCTTTAGCTTTCGTATAAGATACAATGACTTAAATGTGCAGAAGATAATGTTGAATGCACATGTGAATTGTGTGAACGAAAAAAAGTCTCATGTCGAATGCCTACATCAAAGAGAAACAATTAATGATACTAGTGGACCCATAATTCAATAGTTTCAAGTTTTGAGTAAAGGTGCGTCTAACTAAATTATCAATAGGCTTAAGTTATAGGCCCCTCTACCTTATAAAAGTATGGAAAATCTATAGTACTTCCCTCAATAGTCCCGGCCAACTACCATTTTCCAAAAAGGTCTATTTAAGGTTGTGTGACCGTAGGTGAGCCATCGTTGGTGGACTAGTAGAGGTGGATCTCACTTGGGTGGTGATGGTAGATCTCGCCGTCGGTCTACTAGCTTTCGCTAGGGACTATGACCTTGGCGTCACCCTGTGGAGGTGGTGCAATCCCAGTCGATTCACTCATCGAGATTGAGTGGCCACGGGTGAAATCTCATATGGTCACTAACTACCCTAGGCAAGCCACAACTTACCAAAGTTCACCTGACCCCAACGTTTTCTAGGGTCGCACAACCATAGCATGGATGACCTGGAGCACGTGGGTCTCACACTTCTCCTTTATGCATTGGTGAATATACACTTGTCATTTTTTGTTTCTTTTTTCTTGTTATGTTTTTCTCAATTTAAAAAGCTGATTTTCAGCGAGTATTTCCCATATCCTCAAACCCTATTTTGCTTTCAAAAAAACCCGAAAAAGAAAAGCATTCACAAAACTTGCTGTAAAAAGAGAGTTATAGAACTAGTCTTTAACACTGCTTTCTCTGTGGTCTTACAAAAATGCGCGCACGCAAAAGGCCTCTCTTTTGGCTAGAGTACACTAGTATGCCAAAAAAGTCAAAATTGATGAAACAGATTTTTCCAAAAAAGAGGAAACCCATTTGGCCAAGAGGTTAGGTAGGGACAAAATCGTAAATAAATGATCTTACCAAAAGAGGCAAGACTGAAAAGTGAAAATGCTTTTGGTAATTAGCTCGAAATGGAAATGGATTTGCTGATTAGAGTGATAATGCATATTCATTTCCGAGATTATCAATTAAATGTGATTTTATACTTGAATTACTCGCATAGATTTAGGTTTGCTCCCTGATTAAGAATTTGACGAAGTACTTGAGGTGTCCAAAGTTTATCTCTAGACATTTGTCCTTGACATGAAAAATAAATCGTGTTTGTCGATATTAAGTCATTCTTTAGACACTTAAAATAGCAGAAATATGGAACTTCAACAAAAAAGAAGAAGTGTAATTCCACAGTATAATTATTATGCAATGTAAGTGAATATCTTAAAATGCCATTTGTTTAATGGAAAAAGAATGATTTGGAAGATATTTTTCCTAAGAATAATCGCTTGTATGCTTAAAATAATTAGTTAATGGAAATTTTTTAAGTATTGACGACAATTTATGTATGAACATTTTCGTGAATCATGATATTTTTTGTTCATTCATTTTTGTAATCAATAAAAACGATCACTATTAAGAATATTTTCTAAATCATTCATTTTCAAACAAGCGAAGCCAAACACTAGCTAATATTTACTTAGCAAAACAAATGACACCATCTAATATTCACAATTTCGGCATTTTTTGTTCAAAATAACATTTAGGTAAAGATTAAAAATATGTGGGACAAAGAGGTCGAGGTGTGCACACAATTGTTCCAAATTTGTTGGTGAGTGTCATACCCTTGTTGTACTCTAAGTAGCACTGACACTAACACGCGACACACGACACGACACGACACAACACACCGACACGTTGTTTTTAAAAAAAAGAGAATTTTGACATGTTATGACACATTACATATTATATAAATATATACATAATAAATTATAATTTTTATGATTATTTCAATCAAATTAATTTGAATCAAATTCATAAATAAATAAATAAAAAGCCTAGAACGAATTTACACTAAAAACATTAATCTGTCATTTATTAATAATTCATTGCTTCAATTTGACAAATTTAACTCTATTTCAATAATTCATAAAATTTGGAGAATTAACAAGCGATTCATATTCTGGACTTGTATGTTAGATATGTTGGAAGATGAGAAAAAAAAACTTAAGGGGTGAATTGTGTATCAAGGGAAGTAGGAGTCAGAAGAGAAGAGAAGATTATGTTTTTCTTCTTTCTCAATTTATTATTTTTATTATTGTATTTTATTTTCACACACACACACACACACACACACACACACACACACACACACACACGTATTTGACCTCTCATTTATTGAATTTTTAAAATTGATCTCAATATCAGAATCACGTGTCGGAAACTAGTATGTTAGAATTTCGACTCGAGTGTCAGAAAAGTTGAATAGGTGTCGGATTTTCCGACATGTGTTGACCAAGTGTCGGAAAGTGTCTGAGAGTATCTAAAACGCGTCGAAGTGTCCGACACGACACAAAAGCTTTTGAAGAGTGTCGGTGCTTCATGGGCTGTACTCGTCGCACTATTGCTTGTGGCAATTTAAGTTGAACTATTGCATTGTTTGTTTTTCTTCTAGGATAACAACAAATGGAATCAGAGCATTGTTCGTTTTTCCTCTAGGACAACAATAACCATATAATTAAGAGAGATGGGCTTTAGGACTACACAACTTGAATCAAATGTTGTGTGGTCTTGCCCTTTCTCACTCCAAAAGTTTGCTCCAATGGGGCTCTCTTAGCCCAAAAATTAACTTAAAGGGTGAGGTTTTCCCTCACATTTAATAACCAATTACTAGCATCTTCCACAACTGATGTAAGATAATCTCAACATCAAACTGAAGCGAGAAGCACGGCATCAAAGGTGTGTTGGAGCCATTTATTTCGAAAGGGATAAGAGTTTGAGAGATTGAATTGGATTTTGATTTGGAATGGAACAAAGGGTCACTCTCCTTCACCTTTGATTCCTTTTGGCCACGTTCTGATTCTTAGATTCATTTTGCCTAGTCAAAGAAGAGGGGACCGAAACTGGCCTCTCATCATCATCATCATCATCATCATCATCTTGGGTCATCTCATTTTTGGTTAGAATTCATTTTGCTGATTTTTTGAATTCATTTGTTCTTTCAAATCTTTATCCAGATTTTATTTTGGACAGAAAATACTTTGTTCTGATCACAGAAAAAATCAAATGTTGGCCGATTGGCCAGCTTAGGTCCCTTATTTGAGATTTACTTGTAATATCTGACTATTATTTAAAATAAAATCCACTTTAAACCCCTTCTTAATTCGAATTTTCATTTAAAAGAATTAATACAACCGAAAACTTAAAATTGATACATAAATGATAATTTTACTAAAAATTATTTTTTATTACAAAAAACCTCAAACTAGTATATTCGTGATAAATTTATCACACACTAATTTTTTTTGACAACCAAAAATCTTAAATCGATACATTTATGATAATTTTTTTCATTCATTTTTATTAAATTGGATTAATATAATGAAAAATCACAAATTAAGTACACCTATGACAAATGGAGGGTAATCCGTCAAGTGTCACGTGTTATTAAACAGTAAAATTTAACAAAAAACTTTTGGAGGCTAAATTTGTCACATGATAAAAAATTAATTTAAGATAAATTTGTCACGTGTTTAGGGTTTTTCTGGTGGTAATCCTATCAATAAAAACCCTAAATTGGTAAAGCGTGACAAATTTATTTCAAATTAATTTTTTGATCACAAAAAATCCCGAAATCGATTTTGTAATAAATTCACACCTACCATTCATATTCATTAAATTAAATAAATATCACAAAAAATTATAAACTAATATACTCATGACAAACTAAGGTAAAATCGATAAATTTGTCAACTATCACATTTGAAGAAAATTTATGTAGATTAAATTTGTTATAAGTCATTTATGATAAATTTATCATAACTATATTAATTCATGATTTTCTCATAATGACCCTTTTAAGAAAAAGAAACACTTTTTCATATTCTCATTTAAAAAGGTGGACGAACAAGCCAAAATCTGTCAGCCACCTACCCACCTCCCCAAACTTACCACTTCCACCCCCACTTTTCTCTCTCTCTCTCTCTCTCTCTCTCTCTCCAGGCCCTCCACCAATTCCCATGAATTTCCATTCTCATTATCATCATCATCATCATCATCATCATGAACAGAGCTCCAAAATCACCGGGCCACACGATTTGTAGTTTTGTACTCACTCCCATATCTGATAAATATAATAGCGGCACCTCCTCTGTCCTTTCCACTTCCCCATCTTTTTTCTCCTCCCTTTTTCTCCCATTTTGGACCCCCCGGTCGAAATTCGAGCCCTCTGGATTCGTCCCTTTCTGACTTTTTTGACGTCAGCAGATACGTATACCGCAGCATCCCACCTTAGAAAACTTCATCTCTCTCTCTCTCTCTTGTTCCCTTGTCGTTGGCCTGAACTGCGGAGCCAGGGACAACGTTGTTCTTCTTCTCCTCCTCCTCCGATTCTCTCCACATCCACTGTTCGCAGATATATGCAGAGAGAGAGAGAGAGGAGGAAGGGGTGAAGTGGGGATGATGCATTGAAAGCTCCTGCGCCGAGGACAGATTCTCCAAACCAATCGCATTCCGCGCTGCAATTTGGCGGGGGCAGGTTCTGATTCTCTCTTGCTCTCTCTTCTCCTCTCTCTATTTCTTCCATCTCTCCATCGTCGAAGTCGTCGTCGTTTTTTTTTTAAAACCTTCTGGGTCTTCTGGGTAGCTCTCGTTCCGCGTTGATTGAGCTCGCGGGAACAACGCCAATCTCGTGAGCTCCGCTCTTTTCGCGTTTTTCCCACCTGTGTTATTGCGTTTCTGGTCGAGTCAACGCGTGAAGGCGTGGACTTTTTCTCTTCTTTTCTTGGGTTAGCTCCGGGATGGGGCGGTGGGTTTTCTCACGATGAGATCTCGTTCTTCGAAATGGGCTGTTGAACCGACCTGTTGGTTTTCTGGGTTTTCATCCAGACTGCTAGTTTTGGTGTTTTTCCTCGTCTTGGGCAATTGTTTCATGTTCTTTTCAGCGTTTTCTGACATTTGTGTGTGTGTGTGTGTGAGAGAGAGAGAGAAAGCGAAGATTGGGTTGCTTTTTGAGTGGTTCTCCTTTTTGCTCCCATTTTGCCAGTGCAAGTCGCTGCTTTAGCTTCAATGAATAAGTGAAAAACATACGCTTTTATGAGTTAAAGCTGGATTAATTTAGCTCTTCCTGTTTTCTTATGATCGCAGCTTCTCCGAGGAATTATGAAGTTTAGTCCGTCAGTCAAGTGAAAGTATATTATACTTTATTTTTCTTTTTTCTTTTCATTTGCGAAAATGGTTGTTGGCCATTTCTCTTCAAAATTCCACTTGAAATCTGTTGGCTTCCTGTAAAAATTGTTTCTCCTGTGTTTTCGTCGTACTGCTAGTTTCATGTTCTTGTTCGTGGCAATTGTTCCCTTGCATCTATCTGGTCATTAGAGATTGCGCACGTTCTTTTTTTTAGCCTTTTCAACTTTTGGGTTGCAGATAAAAGAGAGAGACAGCCAAGATCGGGCTGCCTTTTTGAGTGGTTTTACTTTTTCCTCCCAGGTTTCGGGGGTAATTTGCTGTTGTTGCTTCTAGTGAAAATCAAAAGCTTAATCGATTTAGTTCTTTAATTTTGTTATAATCATTATATAAATCATCATCATTGAATTTCTCCGAGGATTCCTGTTCGGTCAGTGAACTTTTTTGCTCTACTTATTCTTTTCGTAGTATACTTTCGATAATTCCTCTTTCTGATTGCATTTTACTTGTCTGAAATGAATGGTATTTCATGGGGAGTGAAATTTTGTCCCATGAATGTTTTGGAATGTCTTTAATGGCTTGATTGTTTTAGCCATTGTTACTGTTGATGATAGAGCGGACTGAAGCTGCTTCTTGGGTGGATTTCCGGTAAAAGATACTAGTGAAAAGCGCCAAGTCCTTTTCATCTGTGCACAGTGCTTCAGTGTTTCATTCTCCTCCTTCCCTATCATTTAGTACCTTATATCTGTATAATTAGATATTTGATGCTTTTGCAGGAGTAGGCCCGCATTGGACAACAGTGGTAGACTCATTCCTCGCACTCGAAGCAATTTTTATCAGGATCAGAAAGTGAAGATTATGCTCTTGAGGTGAAGAATAGCGATAGAGGGAGCAACGATGGCTTTCGAGCCGATTAATTGGTACTGTCAGCCAGTGGCTTATGGGGTGTGGGGGAGGGTTGTCCAAAATGCCTTTGGTGTGTACACTCCATGTGCAGTCAACTCTCTGGTGGTGACTGTTTCTTATGTGGTCCTTCTCGGCCTTTGCTTATATCGAGTATGGCGGACGAAGAAGGATTTCGAAGTGAAGAGGTTCTGCTTGAGGTCAAAGCTGTACAATTATCTTTTGGGGGTGTTGGCTCTCTACTGTACTGCGGAGCCATTATTCAGATTGATCATGGGAATTTCAGTCTTCAACTTAGATGGACAGAAAGGCCTAGCCCCATTTGAGGTGCGTTTTTTCCTTCTACTTTTGTTTTTGTTTGTTTTTTTCTTTTTTTTTCCCCTTCTATTTTCCCTTTTCCCTCTGATGGGCTTCTTGTGATCTGTTATATTCACTTTCTGATGCTGCCACTGCTTTGGCATGCTATGGTGCATGGTTATTTAATGAGTTGACTGATGGTCATTTGCCTTAGTTTGAATATGTGATAAATGCATGGCATTTTGACAAGAAGTGTATCAATGGGCATTTTATAACTTCTGCTACTGTTCTTACGATAGCATGGGAGAAAGTTTTAGGAGTTAGAATTTGATAAAATTAGGAGTAGGATTACACTTCTGAGATGCTCCTCATATCCTTGTATGCCCTCTGTCTTGTCTTCTGGAGTTGGCTATAGCGATTTCAAATTGGTTATTCTACTGGATAAACAACTTTTCATAGCTCTGTATCTTACTCTCAATGTTTTTCACTGTTCCTTGCCTTATGGCATGTTCTACATCCTTAAGTATTATCATCATCAATTTTAGATCACATGTTGCCTTTTTTATTTTTAAGTTCCTTTTTATGAATTGGTAATGGGTTCTAATCAGAGATGCATGTAGCAATAGGTCTATATGATGAATTTATGGTATTTTAAGGAAAGATGAAATGGTGCCTGTCAAGAAAGAGACAGAACTGCATACCAGGATCTTCTTTAGCTAAAGTTGATTAGCCAATACCCACATATATTCTTTCAAACTAGTTCTGAGTTTATTTATCCAAGTTAGTTGTTGGAACCTACATATTTTGCAGCTTCCTGCTTCTAGCTGCTGATATTCGTAGTCAATGAAACTGTTCTTTATATACTTTTGTAGATAATAAAAAACACCGAGTTATTATCAAAACGCATATAGCTTACTTCATTTGGTAGACTTATCTTTTTATGCTTAACATTTAATGCTGATTCTTATCCTCCAGATTTTCTCCCTAATGATTCAAGCGCATACTTGGTGCTCAATGCTGGTCATGATTGGTTTGGAAACTAAAGTTTATATCTATGAATTTCGCTGGTTTGTGAGGTTCGGAGTCATTTATGCCTTGATAGGGAATGCTGCAATGTTCAACCTTATTTTCTCTATGAAGGATTTCTACAACAGGTTTGAACTTTGCACTACTGTTTACATGCTCCACTTCTTTTGATTGTACAGTACTTGTTCTTTGTTTTAGTTACACAGTCCATTCTTCTCCTTAAAGTATCAAATGTCCTCCCACATGACAGTCCATACATATCATCCTTTTGGCGTCCATCAATGAATGGGCCGAAATTGTTAGTTTCAGTAGATTTCTAGCTGACGTGTCCCTTGGGACATGTACATGTTATCTTGTGAAGCCTTGCTAGCAAATATATAACTTGAGTTCCATTATATGCTGTGAAAGTATTACAACACTCTCCTAATCTATTACAGTACACTGAATCATGTGCTTTTTGTTGTTATGCAGTTCAATACTGTATCTGTACATCAGTGAGGTTGCTGTTCAGGTATGTTTGTCTGCAACTTCCTAATTGCTGTCACTTCACATTTTAAGTTTGATGCTGATAATATTTTATCTTTCTCTGACAAGAAACGAAAATTCTTCACCATAAGGCATGATCTTAGATATAGCTTAAACTATATGGTTGGTGCCCAAAAATAGGTTTTTGGTTCTTTGGTGTTAACCAATGATAACTTTGTTGCTAGCGAAGGTGTAGTTCAGGTTTATAAGGGGCACGCTTATTAGTTTTTCAGCTTAAATTAATAGGGAGGAGACTTGTTTATGTTCTATAAGGTACACTTTTTCATAATCTCAGGAAAATGATGGAAGTATGAACTGATCATATTATTATTAAAATCAGTTGCTGATGTTCCCAAAGTTCATATAGCTGAATTTCGTGTCATTAGGCTGGCATGGCCAATTACTATCTTCTGTATATGTCCGTGAAATGATGGAAAGAAAATACTAGTATAGTACCTATCTAAATCTCAATGCTCGATAAATGTCTACTATGGCTTATCATGTGGTATTGTTGTTCTGGTGTAGCTTTTGTTTGGGATAATGCTGGTGTTTTATATGCCCACTTTGGATCCTTATCCTGGCTATACCCCTGTGCGGACTGAATCAGCCCATGAAGCTGAATATGAAGAACTTCCAGGGTCAGAGCAGATATGCCCAGAGAGGAATGTCAATATATTTTCAAGTATGTATATGTTCCCTAGCATGCCTATCTTCTCAAGCTTGTGAATGTCATGTTGCATTTTGCTGCTAAAAGTAAATTCCTCTTCAAAGGATAGGGAGCTAGATCTGTAAGTTGTAAAGTGTGTACCAACTTATTTAGGAGCTATAAATTCCTCTTCACATGAAGGCCTGGTGTCTGATTTAAATGCTTTAAGAATCTCCTTCATTCTAGGTGGGGATTGGTTGAAGAATAAAGCATAATTGATTATATTTGGAAAGGCAAATCAGGGGCCTAGAGAGATTAAAACACGAGTTTTATTGTCTTAATTTTTGTGTAGAGACTGAAATCACTACTAATTTATCCAAAAGCTTAAGTTGATGATAGAGGTGTGGTTCAATATTAAATGTCATATTTTTTGACAAAATCATATGCTTAGTAGGTTGTCCGTGTTTGCAGTAATAAACCTCTCATGCTCTGCTAAGGACTGTCTATGATTCCAACATTCTTAAGATACCTTGCATCAGCATTGAGGTTGAAACCAACCGCCCTATCTGCATTCGCATATCCCATGACACTATCATATCCATGGTCCCTGCACAACACTTCTTTCCTCGGAGCACCTCAAATACATTAGGGAATGCGGACAGCCTCCACGTTGTGGCCATGAGCTTAAGGGCCAACATAATCTCCATTCCTGAATTTACCTAGAATGAGTCATAGTTTAATCTGAATGGGTATTGACAAATTCTTCACTTGAGCATCATACTTTTTTTTCCCTTTTTTTTTGCTTTTTGGTAATGAAGAGCTATTTGGAGAACTGAAAGCCACATCAGGACAGATTGAGTTAAAACTCATTTATGGACTTGTTGAAAGTTTTTAAAAGTATTCGCAAATGCATTTCTTTATTTGATACTTTCAAGGCAATAGAGCACTTATATGCTTAAGGAGAAAGTCAGTCATCTGGATGTTGAAAGTTTAGTACTTTTCTGAAATACCTGTTTTTTGATTGATGGTGACAAAACTCTTCAGTTCAGAAAATACCCTTACGTTAAAATAGATTTGTAAGACAGGACCTAGAATGACCTTATTCTTCAGAATTTTGTTTCGACAAGAAAAGTTTCCTTTATGAAGTTTTCTCGTGTATCTTCCCTACAATGAGACAATGATCAAAGGAAAATGATGAAAACTTAATTCAAAGTTGATCTTCTTCCTTTAAATTTCCCAACAGTGCCTATCCCAGGAGCACAGACAAAATAAGTTTTATTTGACTTTATTTTCTTTGGCTGTTATGAACATGATAAAAATTCTTTAGTCTTAATAGCTAATCTTACTATTTTTCCTCAAGATTGACTAATCTTAAGTATGAAATTTACCCATGATTATGTTGCTTCCAAATGTGGTTTCCAATTGCTTTGCACTTCCTCTAAAACATATATTTCTTGACAGCTACAAATGGGGTACTGTTTTCACAGAGGAAGAAAAGATTATTATCGTAAGAGCACATTGAAATTTGGCAGCATGGAAAGTATATTATATTTTCATAA
This sequence comes from Eucalyptus shirleyi, assembly GCA_017140165.1. Lineage (NCBI taxonomy): Eukaryota > Viridiplantae > Streptophyta > Magnoliopsida > Myrtales > Myrtaceae > Eucalyptus > Eucalyptus shirleyi. The sequence goes on from CM029446.1 coordinate 27,407,762, forward strand.
ACTGGTTGATAGGCAGTTATCCTCTTTGTACGTCCAAGTTGTTGCTGTTGTTCCCTTGTATGAAAAGTATGAACACTGGACAATGAGGGTCAGAAATCTCATTCTGCCTGCATTAAGTAGTCCTTCAATGCCTTATTACTTCTCCATATTAGTTGGGTCTATCTTTTTGTTTGCTTGCTTTCTAATACTTCAGAGAGATATTATAGAATGTGTATCTTCTTAAGAATATATTTGAGGACCTTCGCATGTTTGAATACAATTCATTTTGCTTTCCTGTGTATTTTTAGGAATAACTTTTTCATGGATGGGTCCACTCATGAAGATGGGCTATCGAAAACCTCTAACTGAGAAGGATATCTGGAAATTAGATACATGGGATCGAACAGAAACACTGAACAGCAAGTATGAATACTATCAGTTCTAAATTGTGGCAATCTACATGATCTGTATGAGTCCCAGTTAAAGTCTGCTAATTTTGTAGGTTCCAGAGTTGTTGGGCTGAGGAGTCCCGGAGGTCTAAACCATGGCTTTTAAGAGCTTTGAATAGGAGTTTGGGGGGAAGGTAAGCTTAGAGGTTTTGTGTATATTCTTTGTTACTTTGTGAACTATCCACATCGGGCCCTTAAATGTTGACTCTGCCTAAATAAGTCATTTAATGATTTGGGAAAGGGGAAAAAACAAGTCCTATAAATCATATCACTTGGGCTTTTAGACAAGAGAAACAAAGAATTACAGACCATTGCTTGAATTACTTAAAATGTAAACTGACAAAATTGAACAAATCTTTGTATTGCTCATGTTTTGGGTACTTTTCATAATTCAACAAAAAAGCTAGTTAACTTAATGTTGTAACTGTGGCCCTACATGGGAGAATCTGCTGACTCTTCTGAATTTTTTGCATTAGTACCAACTATGTATCTTTTTGACTTCATCTCTTGTACGTTTCCTTTGAGTGCTAAATAAATAGTTTAGTTATGTGGTATATTTCCTCAATGGAGTAGTTCCCAAAAGCTGTTTGTCTGTGTGAATGCTATTGATTTAGTATGACAATGCATTTACGTGGATCAATTTTTAAGGACATGCATGTAATGGTGGACATGTGTTTGTTTATTAGATATTCAAATAGGAAAACCTAGACAGACTGTAAGTGTAACCTGCTGAATTTGATGAAGGGCCATTCTCCTAACCAATTTGGTTGGCTGGGCATTAGATATTTGTTTCTATCAAAATTTGGAGGTTAGCCATAAACCATAAAAAGTTTGCAGAGTTGTGTTGGTGTAGTATGTTGGTGAGAGCAATAACTCATTAGCGGAGATTGAGTTTGTTTTGCTATGGGTATCGAAATTTATCTGTAACTGCTGCATCTGTCCTTGGAGACATGACGTTGGATATGAATAGATGAAATGAGCTACTCGTCTTGATAGATAAAAGGATCAATAGTCCTCCTGGTTTCTGAATCTCTTATTGCTTCTTAAAAGGAGGCTTCACACTTTAATGTACTTGAAGCATCGAAATACTTATAATCCACCTTTGTAACAGGAGATTGGAGGGTTTCTTTGGCTAAGTCTATGAAAATTCATCTCTAACACTTAGTTTGGGAAGGAGGTAAAGAATAGGAGTAGAAATACAACCTAAAGAAAGATTTAGATCACCCTATTTGGAGAACTTTTGAGGAATGTGGGTATGGATTGAAAATTCAGGGAGAAGATGTCTGTGGGCCCTACTCGTGTTTTTCTTCACCAAATGATGAAGAAAACCTATGGAATTAATATTTGAGTGACTCAATATACCAAAATATCCCCTTCTTTATCTTGAAAATAGATACAATAGATGACTTGAAGGTCAAGAAATTACTTTTCTACTCATTTTGTATCTCTTTCCAATCATAATAGACTGTTAATTTAACCATTTCTTCACCTCTACTTGCCACACTTTACAAACAATGATAAGTAATAATTTCCCTTGCCTTCTCTTTCTCCACCTCATTTTTCTACACTTAACATTTACCCTCTAAAACTTTTCCCAAACACAGTGTAATGCTTCCTTTGACAGATGTTAATCTAATGTGTCATTGCAAGAGTGTTGATCTAGATAGATGAGCTGAGTTATTGGTTTCTGGATCTCTCCTAGCTGCTTAAAAGAAGACTTTGCTCTTAAATTTCCTTGAAGCATCGAATACTTACAAGCCAGTAAAATTTTGAGAGAAGTTTGTGTTCTGTTTCAGCTCTTTTGTAGGACTTAATTAGCAATTAGATGATAAAAATTGTGTATAAGTTGAAGGAGAACCTGATTATCTAGGTTACCAGTTATACTACTCTTTCTAGGAAAGATGCATAAATGCATTGAGGTTTCTTCATTAGAAAGAGATTTGGACTTGTGCAGGATAGAGTACCTTGTTCCTTTGGTCTGTAACATGGGAAAATATCTAACCATGGACAACATGAGAAAGAGTTGAATGGATTGTGTTTTCCTTCATCCTTGGTTGGAGGAAACTTCATGCAACCATGGTTTCCTTTGATTGGTAGGTTACAAGATGGACAGCGCTTTCATTTAATTTTAGTTAAGTTTGCATGTGGGTGATATCTATTACTTGTAACCTACCAATCAAATACATGGTTGGAAGAAATTTCGGATGGAGGAAAATATTGGCCTAGGTTAATTATATCTGTGGTTGGCCATGCTTTGTAGGGAAATCATATGTTTTGGTGCTACTTCCAAAGGTAATATTAGCATTTTTAGTGCTGGCTCTGTGTGAATTAGCTGATAATCATTGTTCAACTTTTGGAAAAATAAAGCAGCTGATGACTTGCTTGAGACAGTTGCAGGGAGTATTTCCATTCGGGCAATTCTGGTTTCTGTTTATCCTATTCATGTGGACTATATGTCACTAGATAAATAACGTTGTGTTTCAGTGGGTTGAATATACTTTTCAGAAAATCATCATATGAAGCTGTTAATTTTTTTTTTTTTTTATTGTCGCTGTCAGTCTTCTTGAGTGAGGAAATCACATATTTTTGGGTTTTCATGATAGGGACATTGGGTCCTCCTGCATAGGTCTCCATGCTTGGGTTTTTCCTTTTCTTATCAGTTGTGTCTACATCACAATGTTTCGAAACTGATCTGGTCCCAAGACACTTGAGATGCATACCACATTCATGACGACAGGAACAACTTTTTATGCCTTGAAGATGGGCTTGCTGTTCCTTCCTAACTTGATACATCAAAGAGTTCAGTACCCTTCCCTTGGATTGGCTGCCTTTATGTGTAACCTCATGTCCTTTCTTTTTGGCCAATGAAAATTTGTTTCCATGGTCGTCTGTTTAAACAACGCATCAGTAAATTCTATGCGTAGACATCAATCAGTTGGAGAACTCTAATTAGAATTTGGAGAGTGACACTGCAGGCTGAGAAATGTAAAGCAATTTAGCAAGGTCATAAATGGCCTTTCTGAGAATGGTTGTCTCTAAACTGACCTCTGTGGTTGACTTCTAGATGAAAGTTTGGTGTAAAAGTAATTATATAGATGCATAAACATGCTGATGGTGGAACACAGTCTGACAACTGTTTTATCATATTTAATTTATGTATACAAGTGAGATTATTCATTATAAACAGCTGAAATATGCTGGGAGTGATACTGTTATGAGCAAGATATGAGCAATATTTGGTGCTTTTGGCATTAAGGACTTATGAGATAATCAACTAGTAGCTACTGCATTTCCAGGTCTTATACAAATCAAGAAAAATTATTGTCTTACATGATTAACTCTGTATTGACATCGTGCTTTCAAAGTAATAGAAGCTGCGAATTACAGGGATTTGCAGCTTTTAAAGATCCAGTAGTCTGGCTATGCTGCTACCATGCCATAATCTATGCTTGTGAATGCTTTCTTTTCTATCTTTTATGTTTTCTATAAAAGAGTGAAGAAAAGATCCATCATTCTTCTGTGGCATCTTGTTTGTAGTTATCTATTGTTGATTGCCTCTTTAGACTAGTAATTGGCTGGTGAATACTATTCTTATTGCATTTTTCTTCATTTTGTAGGTTTTGGTGGGGTGGATTCTGGAAGGTATAGAACTAATGCACTTGACCTTATATACTTATGTAGATTTAAATTTGCACTTGATAGGCTGGCTTTAATGGAACTCCAATTTACATGCATGATGATTGGTGCAAATAGAGTTGAAAATCTTTGTTGTACTTCATAATACGTCTCTACACTAGTTCTATTTTTGTTTGGGATGACTTTAAATTTTTTTTTTTTTTTTTTTACCTTTTTTAGATTTTGCAGTTCATGCACTTTTGACTTTTATTTTGACATGAAGTACTTGAAACCTTTCCAAAGTTACGAATGTTGACAAGTAAATTGGTGAGAAAATTTTACATAAATTTAACAGATAGTATCATTTTAAAATTTTGGCGAGAAAATCCACAAAATAAAATTGAATGCACCATCACAATCAAGGGAAATATTTTTCACAGAAATGAACATTTGGGAAAATATTTTTCTAAAAATGATTGCTTAAATAGCTCACATAAATGAATTACGAAAATATATTTTCATCATCAACCAAAAGGTTTAGGTGTTAAGTGTTGTTGATCATGAATATATTTTCTGTTGACTAATTTTTCTAGATGATACAAAAATCATTGTTGCGACTATGTTACCATATCTTTTATTTTTCATGAAAAATTCCCTGCTTTTTATTAGAGTTACATTTTTGTCCTTGTACTTGCTGCTGATCATGCTAAAAGCTAATTTTTGTTCTGGATTTAAATTTTGTGCAGTCCTATAGATAGTCACTAAGTTGTTAGTACTTATATATCTCATCCATTGCTAACAATTTGTTATGATTTGTTGAATCATGTATAGATTGGGAATGATTGTTCGCAATTTGTGGGGCCACTCATCCTGAACAGCCTTCTACTGGTTAGTTTCAACCTTTGATGATTTTTCTCTAGCATTCCATTAAGATATCCCAAAGAGAGACCTGGTTGTGTGTGTGTGTGTGTGCGTGTGTGTGAACAGACACATGCAGACAAATTGACTGACATAGCGAAATGGCAATTCAGTATGTTATTACCCACAAGTTTTGTACTCTTGGGTGAAACAAGTTGGTGGTTGCTTCTTTTTGTGCCATTTCTTTTTAGGCCCTCTGATTGACTTTTCTTTTTTTAGTTTAGACTGGGTTTACATAGAATCTTAATGCAAGCCTATGACTTGTTTTTCCATCATATGCAGGTTATGTAGTGTTATGTTTTGATCTGAAATTTCTCATTGTTTATTATCTGCAGTCTATGCAACGTGGGGATCCAGCTTGGATAGGTTACATATATGCGTTTCTAATATTTGTTGGTGTGGTATGACATTAATTCTTCCTTTCCCTTACTATCAAGCACCAATTTATTGTTTGTCTTATTAACTGCTTCAAATTTAGTTGATTTGCTTCTAGTAATTTTTTTTAAGCATTGCATATGGTAATATTCCAATTTGCTATTGATAGTTTTCTCTTATGTTGGTTATCTGAGATTAGTCATTATGCCATTGACATAATGAACCTTGAAATTTTATTTATATCCTTGAATCTAAGATTTCTGATTTTGAATCCAGGTGGGGGGTGTGTTATGTGAAGCTCAGTACTTTCAAAATGTCATGCGTGTTGGTTACCGCCTGAGATCTACTTTGGTAAATTTACTTCCCTTTCTCCTAGCTGTTACTAAAGTAGGAACTGATATTCTTCTCATCCAAAATTTTTCTATTTTAACTCCGAAATTTTTCAATTAAGTTCTGTTTTTAGACATTCCCTTTGTCTCCTCCATTCACATTTGAAAGACAACTGCATAGACAGCAGCACGCACACGTGGGAGTATGTACATAATGAAATGCATCTGTATTTACACATAGCTTCAGTTGAAATTTAAGAGTATGGTGTCAGTGACTGTTAATTAAAATTTATCTTCCCTCTTAATGTGCAGCTTCTCGTATGATCTGTTTCTCATTAGAACGTGGACTAATGATATAACAATCAAATCCCCATATATCAACAATCAAACTGCTCCTTGTGCTGACAAATTTTTGAATTGTGGCCCTGTTTTGTGCCTGGCCTAATTTTCCTTTGTGGTATACTTAAGCTTCATCATAGTTTACCTGTATTGCTGACTTCACTGTTTGTAGATCGCTGCTGTCTTCCGCAAATCCCTGAGGCTAACTCATGAGTCTCGAAAAAAGATTGCATCTGGAAAAATCACCAACTTGATGACGACTGATGCTGAAGCACTTCAGGCATGTGTCATATTCATTTATGAGTAAACATACTGCTCAACATGTAGCCAGTCACAGCTGAGTCCCATTTGAATTAGCAGTCCTACCTGGAAGTTGTAGTTGCTATTTCTTAAAGTTGTTCCTTTTTCCAACAGCAAATATGTCAATCCCTCCATACTCTGTGGTCAGCTCCGTTTCGTATAGTCATAGCAATGGTGCTTTTATACAAGCAACTTGGGGTTGCTTCACTGCTCGGTGCTCTCATGCTCGTTCTTTTATTCCCTATACAGGTACCCCAGTTTTTTACTCTGTTAATTTTATATTAAGTTCTGCTGGCATACTGGGTAATAACGCTAATAGTGCAATAAAGGTTAATGTTGATTGTAAATCAAATCAGGTTTAATGATTGGAAATTGTGAAACCTGTCTCCTATTTCTTGTATATCTTATTATACTCTTAAACTGACATATTAAGGATGTTAGGCACAGGTGGTTTTAGTGTTTTTCTTTTTAAAGTGATAAAGATAGCTAAACTATCTAGAATAAATTAAGAACTCTCCATTGTTTTGGATGATATTTCGTCAAAAAAGTACCCTGACCTTTGAAGGAACTACAAGCAGATAAATAATTGACTCTCGAATAAGTTTACTTTGTCTGTAATGGTAGGTGATAATTCTAATCATTGGACTAGGTCAAAAAGTCTTAGCTCTGATTTGTCATGTTTCCTCTGGTGTTATAAAAGGATGGTGCACAACATCTTATATGCACATAGCCACTTTATTTTAGATAAACTACATCGATAAAGTTAACACGTGCTTGTGATATAGCTTTCTTGAGCACTATGATAGGCAATTTTTTTCTGTATGGTACGTAGTTCACCCTAGTCTGGTTCGGAAGTCAGGCGGCTCAAATCAGAATGAATAATGCATGATTATAAGGTGAAGTTGCAAAATGCTTGGCTAGGATCATCATTTATACTCTACGAAGTGTACTAAGGCCAATTTTCCTTCTACATCTAAGCCATAATGTTTGCAAAGCATAATGTAGGTGACTAATTTGTTCCGAATAACTGTCTTTCTTGAAAGCATAAACCCCTAGGAAAAGGGCTTACAACATATATCTGGCAATTTTTTTAAGAGCCTTCTCATATTTAAGCTAGATATTGTGGGTAATGCAACATCAGGACTAATCACATTATTGGGAAAATTGGAGACCAGAGCACGATGACAAGAAAAATGTAGAATGACTGGCAGATGGAGTGCCAAGAGTTCCTGGCTTGTTATTTAGTACCATGTTGACTATCTGATTTTTCCTAAAGCTTAACCTGGTAGGAAATGGGTTCTCAATCCATATTTGAGATACGCTTCTTAAAAATTTGTTTGGTTTACACAGTTTGATGATTAGATTGAACAGTGGGAATGGTCACTTACCTAAACCTAATAGTGGGGATAAAGGTAGAAGCCCTGCAGCTTTTGCTGTGTGTGTAAGGAATACAAATGTTACAAACAGATGTTTTAAATGAGCAATTTTTTGTTAATGAATTTATCTTATCTGCTTGCACAGAAAGTGGACACTTCATTCACTCCTTTGTTAAAAAGAGAGGCTGCCTGTTCAACATTTGTGATTTGCTATCTTTAGAAGCACTGGAGTACATTGATGAAAATGTAGGGAACTTTCTCTTCATTTGAGGAGGTGTTTTGGGATGCTACCGTCATGCTGAAAATGAGTTTGAGAGTGATTATGGGACAAAATTTTTTCTATAATTCTATACTCCTTTTCCTTTAACATCTTTTATGTCTTGCATGCAATATTTGCAGATATGTCAAATAAAGTTTGGTCTAATAAACTAAAAATTAGAATTTTATTCAGGTGATATCCTTGGTTTTAGTATATTCTTATTGATTCAATTTATTTTTTAAATAATTTAACTTGAGAATGTCAGTAATAAATGCATTTTATGGTTCTGCAACTTGTCAATTAGCCTTCACTGTCTTTGAATTTCTTCATCTAATAACTTCTTTTAATCTTACTTGAAACAGACTCTTGTCATCAGCAGAATGCAAAAATTGTCCAAGGAGGGGCTGCAACGAACAGACAAGAGAATTGGCCTTATGAATGAAATTTTGGCTGCAATGGACACTGTAAAGTATGATTTCATCTTTTAAACAGCTATTTTTGATTCATCATGAAAATTAAGCATTTGACACTTCTTTTGTGCTCAATGTGCTTCAGATGTTATGCATGGGAGAGTAGTTTCCAAGCCAAAGTTCAAAGCGTTCGGACTGATGAACTATCATGGTTCCGAAAGGCTCAAACATTAGGAGCGGTATAGTGCTATAATCTATTTCTGTAATACCCATGCTATTTAAGACTTGGGAGTGTGGAGATTCTTGTCTATACTTTTAAAGAGGTTGACTACTACTGTTTCGTATCTTATAGCATGGTTTAGTTTATACCGTGTCATGTTTCAAGTCCAGGGACTAAAGCAACATTCTTGATGTCAGAGCATGATTTTCAATTCTCTTTCCACAAACTTGTATTGATTTTACTCAAAGTGAAGGGAAAATGTGCTGTTATGCCAGACTTCACTCAGAGGACAGCTAATAGATTTTACCAGTTGTTACAAGGACAACAGACTATTGGAGCCTTAAAATAACGTGAGATAAATTATCTGGTCGCTCAAAAGTGTGAGCAAAGACATTAAGCCCAAATGAAAACACAAATTAGGAAGGGGCTAACTTTGCTCGGCTTTCTTCTTGGTGATTAAAATGCTGAGGACATTTTTTTTCTAGGACTAGAAAACTAAGGGAATATCATGATTACTAAAAAGAGTTTCTTATATGGTGCCCAGCTCTGCTCTGAAATACTATGTGACAGTGGTTTCCTATTGGTAGAAACTTTGATGACCATAAGGTTGGCATTTTGAGTACTGATTTTCTGTCTCTTTCCACAGTTGAATAGTTTCCTACTGAACAGCATTCCAGTTGTGGTGACTGTTATTTCTTTTGGAATGTTCACTTTGCTTGGCGGAGATCTGACACCAGCAAGGGCATTTACATCTCTTTCTCTCTTTGCTGTTCTCCGGTTTCCACTGTTCATGCTCCCTAATATAATAACTCAGGTATTTCAAAGTTTTCTTTATCATTAAACTGCTCTAATCTTGCTGCTATTTTGCGGTGTGCACATAAAGTATTGATGTCTTTGATATAGGTTTTCTGACTTTTGAGTGCTTACAACCTTTGTAATATTAGAGTTGTCTTCTATCTTTTACATGTTCTCTACTAAAAAATGTTAAGAGAAACACATTCTCATTCATCGTGTCTTATAAAGAGGATGGCAGCTTGTATTTTCCTTCTTTTTCAGGTCCCCTTCATTCAGTTTAATGAGTTCTGTATGCTTGGAGTTTTAATTACTTGAATCATTCTTTAGAAAATCGCTGCTTGCTCAAATCTCTTGTTTATTGCTTGGATGTGTTAATTGTGATGCAATTCTGACTTATATGTGCTTTGAAGAGATGGAAAATTCTTCTTCATTGACATTGTCTGAAAATGGTTCATACATGATGATTTGACAAAATGCTGAGTTGGTTTTCTCATTCTATCAGTAGAATTACCCTATTTGAAGAAAATATCATTGACAAATATATGAGTTCTATGGGTGAGTTTTCTCCTTAATTGATCTTGTCCTAGTTTTCTCTAGAGTTTGGGTTGTTTCTAGTCAACTGTCTTTAGCTCGGAAAATATTTTCATTCTGTCAGAAAATTGATGATGGATGTATATGCTTTCAAAGTGTTCAGAGTATATTTGGATTTTCTAGTAACAACAGAAGTTTCAATATGGCAATGGCAATGATTGGTGGTAATGGGTGTCGACAATACCACTAGTTGACATCGCTTTCATTTTTGTCCATGAACCCCTGCTTATAACTTGCGTGGCACACTACTGACTGAATATAAGTCTTCAATACAAGAGAATTTTGATAATAAGAAAGAGTAAAATGTAAGATTGTTGAGCTTCATTTCCATTTTTCCTCTTTTTATTGTTCTTGCAATTTATCTTTAATTTAGTTTGTACTTAATCTTTTATGTCGAGCACTTCATTGTTGTGGCTGATATTGTCTTCTGTTAGGTGCAATGCATGATTAACCAGCTCTTAATGTTTCCATAATTTTTTCAAGCTTCTGATGCTGTTTTACATGAGCAGACCGTAAATGCAAATGTATCCTTGAAGCGACTGGAGGATCTTCTTTTAGCTGAGGAAAGAATTCTTTTGCCTAATCCACCTCTTGATCCTGGACTACCAGCGATAACCATCAAGAATGGAAACTTTTCTTGGGATGCGAAGGTCTTGTTTTTAACTTGGAAGTTCCTGAGTATGCATGCATAAGAGGACAAGCATTGCTTTTATAACAATTGGTCCTTGCCGATGGCAGAACTGTGTGCATGCAAATGTTAGGGTACTATTGTACAAAGCACTCTGTGCTTTAAGCTTAGATATGCAGTTTTTTCACCCCATATTGATAAGCTGTTTCCTGGAGAAGGCAAACATATAGATAAATTGAAAATATTAATTATAGAAGAGGAAGAGGAGATATATTGAAAAAGAGCTCAGATCTGTCTTAATTTTTAATTGCTTAACTATTACAATTGTAAACTCATTCATTTTATGTATATTCTTTTACATGCTCCTTTAAATAAGCAAGAGATACCATTTTCTGTTTGTCAATATGTACAGTGAGGATGTTTTCATAGCCAGAGGCAGTCTATAGCAATTGGCATCTTCCCTTGCCATGTACTCTGTAGCCTATATGTAGTCCAAAAGGAAAAATACTCTTGCAAATGCAAATTTCTGTTTCTTTGCAATTGCGTAGATACACCTTTGAAGTGCTTGATCTTGTATTTCAGGCAGAGAGGCCCACACTATCAGATATAAACTTGGATATTCCAGTAGGCAATTTGGTTGCGATTGTTGGTAGTACTGGAGAAGGAAAGACATCACTGATATCAGCAATGCTTGGGGAGCTTCCTGCAATTGGAGATGCAAATGTGTCTATTAGAGGAACGATTGCTTATGTTCCTCAGGTTTCGTGGATTTTTAATGCAACTGTGAGTATTAAGGCTTTTCTAATTCATTCTCATGAATTTCTTTTTGCTTATATTACTGTCCTGTGAACATTCACTTTATTATCTGAACATAATGAATCTTACCACTGGAGTGTTCTTCTTTGCACTCTAATATTAATAACAATGTGGACCTCTTGGATTATTCACACCCAACTAAACGTTGTAAGCTCTTCCATTCCTCAAAAGCATTAAATTCAGCAGGGACATAAATGACCTCTTGCAGGTACGTGATAACATTTTATTTGGATCTCCTTTTGAATCAAGAAGATATGAGAAGGCAATAGATGTGACTGCATTGCGGCACGACCTTGACTTGCTACCTGTAAGTTTAGATCTGATAATTGTATCTTTAATGTAGTTCTTTTGGACTTGGATTGTGCTAGCAATCCCATGCTGTTCAATGCTCTTTGCCAAAATCTTCAGCATTCTGACATGAATAATTACCAGGGCGGTGATCTAACTGAGATAGGTGAAAGAGGGGTGAATATAAGTGGTGGACAAAAGCAGAGAGTTTCTATGGCACGGGCCGTGTACTCAAACTCAGATGTCTACATATTTGATGACCCACTAAGTGCTCTAGATGCACATGTTGCTCGACAGGTGCTTAATCCTTCTAAATAAGTTTGCTCTGTCTTAATTGTTTCTAATTTTAACTTTACCGTAATTTTTTTTCTTCTGATCTTTTATCATGTCAAGATGGCTTGAACATATAAAGATAATTTTCCACCTATTGTTATCAGATCCTTTGTCTTGTAGTCTTGCAATTGCCTGAGATTCTTAAGATTGTTTTTACCTGTCTTTCTCCCTCTGAATTAGTAAAACAACTGATTTTGATATGCAAGCATAAATTGCGTGGGCATATGTGATCTACCAAAACGCATCTTGGTTGCTTAACTTCTCTTTGCAACTTATTAATATATTCCATGATAGTTATCCCCAGATGTACAGAAGTTTTGAAAATGAAAGAGTTCATGATTCAGAAGTAGAAGGTCCTCTCCATGTGTCGATGTTATTATATGAGTGCGTGTGCAGACAGATACGGATGCATTGCAGCTTGGGTGCAGATTTTGTTTCCACTTCCCCTGGCTCCATATCCTGGCTTTGTCTGTGTGATTTTAGCTTGTCCAGTATATGCACTAGATGCAATATAGTTTATTCTTGCTAAATCTCCATAGTTCTTCTCCAGGTATTTGATAAGTGCATCAAGGGAGAACTAAACAAGAAAACCAGAGTGCTTGTCACAAATCAGCTTCATTTTCTATCACAAGTAGATAGGATAATCCTGGTACATGATGGGAAGATTGAAGAGGAAGGAACATTTGATGAGCTCTCTCGCAGTGGCAAGCAATTTCAGAAGTTGATGGAAAATGCAGGTAAAATGGAGGAATATGTGGAGGAGAAGGAAAATAGTGATTCAGTTGATGAGAAGAGTTCATCAAAACCTGTCGCTAATGGGGTTGCTAGTGATGTACCCAACAACTCAAGTAACTCAAGCGAGAAGAAGGAAACCAAATCAGTGCTTATTAAGCAGGAAGAAAGGGAAACAGGTGTTATTAGTCTGAAAGTATTGGCCAGGTAATAATATGTTCTCTAGGTACTCCAGAACTAAAACGTGGTACTCCAGAACTAAAATGCAGCACAAATTTTTGAAAATGGCTTAATTAGAAGTAAAAGTATTCCCGATTAATTCTTCTAATGTCCAAGGTCTTCAAAGTACCAGTCAAAAAAATATTTTTCCTCTGAAGTTAGCTACAGTTGCTGGAGGAACTTGATGATATTAGAAATCTTTGTAGTCTAATTCACATCCTTTAAAATTTCTAGAAGCGTTTGACACATAGAAATTTGGGGAAGATGCTTTATTATTCATGTCTTTCCAGCTATTTTTCTTGTTTGGTGGCAACGTGGTAGAAAATTGAAAGAGCATGACATGGTTCCGTTAGTAGAAGCTCAAGCTTAATATTTTCTTATGCCTCTCAATTCTATGGAGGATGATAGAGCTTATTGTACTTTTATTTACATTTTTGTTCAGATGGGAGAGGTAGGCTGGGAACTAAGATGGAGAGAGAGAGTTTGGGAATCGTAAATTAAGGAGAATTAACAGAGGGCAGAATATATGTACTTGACTTTTTCCTATTGAAAAGAAATGAGGCTAGAAACGTCTTTGGGATTGGATGTCTATGAGAAAATGTTTGGAAAAGAATTCTATGCCGATATTATTATTATATTATTATTATTATTATTATTTGGCATCGTAATTAATATTGCAAGTCTTCCTTCTCAGGTATAAAAATGCATTGGGAGGCATGTGGGTGGTTATGATCCTCTTTTCATGCTATATCCTTACTGAAGTTTTAAGAGTTTCAAGCAGCACATGGTTAAGTTATTGGACAGATCAAGGTAACCAAGAGAGTTACAACGCGGGCTTCTACAATCTGATATATGCACTTCTATCATTTGGTCAGGTATAATGCAAGATGGTTACAGTTAATTGACTATTTTTGCAGTCTTTTCTTTTCTGCAGGAATTTATGTGCAAACACTACTTTCTCTAGTAATATGACCTAAAGAAAAACCAGAAAGGACTTTCTTTTTTTTTTTTTTAAATAAATATTTTTGCTTTGTTTGCCTGCTGCTATTATGTAGACTCATAAGTGCACAGACTACATTGACAAGGTCATTAGTTTATTGGAAAACCGAGAAAGTATCTCCTGAAATCTCTATACTAACCATCCGTGGATTCATTTTCAGGTTTTAGTGGCTCTTGCAAATTCGTACTGGTTGATCATTTCAAGTCTGTATGCAGCAAAAAGATTGCATGAGGCCATGCTTAATTCTATCCTAAGAGCTCCAATGGTTTTCTTTCACACGAATCCTCTTGGCCGTATCATTAATCGGTTTGCCAAGGATCTTGGAGACATTGATCGCTCTGTTGCACTAATGGTTAATATGTTTCTGGGTATGGTGTCGCAGCTTCTTTCTACATTTGCTTTGATAGGGATTGTGAGTACAATGTCCTTGTGGGCTATAATGCCTCTTCTGGTCTTTTTCTATGGAGCTTATTTGTACTATCAGGTATGTCCATCCTTCCATGAATGTTTTCCCACTTTTGCTTATGGAGTAATAGAAGCTGGTACTTTGTTGTTTAGCACTTTTCACAGTTTAGTTTATGTAATGTCTAATATTATTTGGCATGATAAATTGATTGTAGTCTGACAATTTCAAAAGGTTAAAATGGATTATAGCATTAGATGCAGAGAAACTCAAATCTATTTTATTAAAAGTTGAGAAACTTATGTTATCAAGTGCCGTGACTCTTTTGCTTATGAAATTTATGACTGCTTCCTTTGATCTCATCTTTAGGTTTTGTTGGACATAAATATAATCACAATGAAGCCACAAAAGTTAAAGATGGATCCAGTTCTTTGCCTTCCTCTTTAGGCACTTGTCAGTTGCTAAAAAAATGCAGATTTGTTGTTGCATTTTTTTTTTTTGTTTCATAGTGAAAACTGATAATGTCCAATACTTTCCCACTGTGGCAATTTATCATTCTCATGCAATTGCTACATTTTAAAAATGTTGATTCCTGACTTAAAATTTCACTATGTTTATGTGAAAGTTGGAGCAAGCTACCTCAAGTATTAACTATTTGCACTTTAAAAAAAAAAAAAAAAAAATTATAGACGAGTAAGTTGAAGATTGGAAAATGTTGCTACCAATGATTTCACAAGTATTCAGCACTATAGTAATTTAAATTACTTTCATCATATTTCAAATCAAGATTTTTCATGGTAGTAGTACTTGGTTGCTATTTTTCAATTCTGAGTTCTTCCATGCCTTTGGTTGCAATGTCTGCTGAATTACTAGTCAGCATTCAGGTTGCTGCACGTTGATCCCAATTCTTCAGCCTTCCACTACTGCTATGCATAGTAATTTTAGACCCATTTTTTTTTTTTTTTCTTACACTGAAGGTCATCTGTTCTTTTCATGTAGAGCACAGCTCGTGAAGTGAAACGTTTAGATTCCATAACAAGGTCCCCAGTTTATGCACAATTTGGAGAAGCACTGAATGGTCTATCAACTATCCGTGCATACAAAGCTTACGATCGCATGGCCGAAATAAATGGGAAGTCTATGGATAACAACATTAGATTTACTCTTGTGAACATGAGTGGAAACCGTTGGCTTGGAATTCGTCTCGAATTTTTGGGTGGCCTTATGATATGGTTTACAGCAACATTTGCAGTCATGCAAAATGGAAGAGCAGAGAATCAGCAGGCATTTGCATCCACCACGGGTCTCCTTCTTAGTTATGCTTTAAACATTACAGGATTGTTGACTGGAGTTCTGAGGCTTGCAAGTCTTGCAGAAAATAGTCTAAATGCTGTTGAGAGGGTAGGCACATATATAGATTTGCCTTCAGAGGCTCCACCTATTGTTGAGAGCAACCGCCCTCCTCCAGGTTGGCCGTCATCTGGATCCATAAAGTTTGAGGATGTTGTCCTACGTTATCGTCCAGAACTTCCTCCAGTACTGCATGAGCTATCTTTCACTGTTTTTCCAAGCGACAAGGTTGGAATAGTCGGAAGAACTGGTGCAGGGAAATCTAGCATGATTAATGCTTTGTTTAGGATTGTTGAGCTAGAAAGAGGAAGAATCTTGATTGATGATTATGACGTTGGAAAGTTTGGGCTGATGGATCTACGCAAAGTTCTTGGTATAATACCACAGTCACCCGTGCTCTTTTCAGGTAAACCCTATATAATATATCGTTAATTGATCTTAATATAATAAAGTTCACTTTACCAGGACGGCAATAGCCTTTCTTTGATAATTTGGGTAATTTTCCTTGTGACTAAATCTGTTCCCTTTTTGTCCAGGATCCGTGAGATTCAATCTTGATCCTTTCAGTGAACATAATGATGCTGACCTTTGGGAGGCTTTGGAGAGAGCACATCTGAAGGATGTCATTCGTAGAAACTCTTTAGGCCTCGATGCAGAGGTACATATTTTGTTTCTTCCTGTTTTCTATCAATTCAGGCTGTCACAACTGATCAACTAGCATAATAAAGCACATGGAAGTGGTTCCAATTAAGTGCACTTTTGTGTGGATAAAGTTACATCATGTAGTAGAATTCCTTAAATTTGCTTTCCCTGAAGCGATATGATTGGGTTTTGGATCTCCTATTCACTTGAGAACTAAATCCGGTTTAACAAGAACACCACCAACAGTGGTTGACATTGATATTACCTGTGCATAGTGTACTTAGGATGAGTTCCATGCTCAGATTAGGTATGGATTTCTCTGCATTCACAACATGCGTTTCTTTTATACTATTACTTCTTCAACCCCGATGTTATCAACATGGATATTAAGAATTTGCTGGTAGTAAAATATCACCATTTAGCTGCAAGGTAATTTTACTTGTCAGTCTTCATTTCGAGGTTGAAGTAGATAGTTGAGGATCAGCAGTTTTACTTTGTCCTGCTCCTACATATCCATGTCCACTTCCTTTTCTCATTCTGTTGCCTCAAACTTTCCAAGATAAAAATTCTTTGAATTACCAGCATGTCTGCTAAGTGCTAGCATTGTTTGACACACGAACTTAGAATGATTTATGTTTCACATTCTAATGTAGGATGATGAGTTCCTCAACGAAGAAAAAATCTTTAGGATTCACACCCAAAGCTTCCTATGTGTCACATCTAGGGTTCCTTGTGCATCATGCCTAATAGAAGCATTGCATCATACAATCTCAAAGCAAATACTTGCTAAATTCTATAATATATCACCTCTGATGACAAGAAAGATTTATAACAATTACAGACTCTAAAAGTACCACTCCAAGTCAAAGTAGGAAATCTTTAATGCCCTATTAGAATTAAGTATTTGCATTCAATTGAAAACAAAGAAAGCCTTTATATGTGCACTAATTTTTGTGTTAAGTTAGATATCTAATGTGTGATTTGGTCTTTCCAATTCTCAATGGAAGTTGATATGACCAGGCCTTTCCAATGCCTCTCATATGCATATAAGGACATAAATTTATATCTTTTATATCATATTATTAGAAGATTTTTTTGGCAATCACCTCCTTAATCATTTGGCAAAAGCATTGTTATAGACTCCAAAAAGATGTTCTCTCTCGATGATTTTAGCTTTGTGGACTATTGTGTGAAATTATGTCCCATTACATCAAAAGAATCTATGTTAGATCATGGTTTATTGGAACATTAATGGGGCATATTAAGTGGAATTAATAGCTTTTTTCCCCCTTTTATCTCATCAACATAAAAAATAAGTAACATAGGAGAAGTGGGAGGGAATGGAGTTTGTGATGAAGTGAATCAACAAGCCCATTTGACCCACTTTTCTTATCATTTATAGATTTTGATTTTACTGATCAAGAGAAGTGTAACTTCACTCAGAAGCAACATTTTTATCTTGTTTCCAGGTTTCAGAAGCTGGAGAGAATTTCAGTGTTGGACAAAGGCAGCTTTTAAGTCTTGCTCGAGCATTGTTGCGAAGATCAAAAATACTAATTCTTGATGAAGCGACAGCAGCTGTTGATGTTAGAACGGATGCATTAATCCAGAAAACTATCAGGGAGGAGTTTAAATCATGTACAATGCTTATCATTGCTCATCGGCTAAATACCATAATTGACTGTGACCGCATCCTTCTTCTTGATTCTGGCCGGGTAATAAGATCCTCTTTCCACCACGTGTGATTTCATATCATAGATGAGCTTGCTTAAGCTTGTGCTTAGTATTTAGGAGTAAATGAAACCTGCATCTAAGAGTCACCAGCACAAGCTTGTTTAAGCTGGATGATAGTTTTTTTTCTATGTTATCCCAGTTCGTGCATTAATTTCTCTGGCTTGTTCTCTAGGTTTTGGAATATGATCCTCCAGAGGAATTGTTGTCTAGAGAAGGAAGTGCCTTCTCTAAGATGGTACAAAGTACTGGGGAAGCTAATGCTCAGTATTTACGCAAGTTAGTTGAGGAAAACAGATCTGGCAGAGATGAGAACAAGCGGTTGGATGGACAGAGGAGATGGCTCGCATCATCACGTTGGAATGATGCTGCTAAGTTTGCTCTGGCTGTCAGTCTCACTACTTCTCAAAACGATCTTCAAAAGTTGGAAATTGAGGATGAGAACAGCATTCTGAAGGCGACCAAGGATGCGGTCATAACTCTGCGGGGAGTTTTGGAAGGAAAGCATGACCAAACAATTGAGGAATCGCTAAATCAGTATCAAATCTCTAGTGAAGGCTGGTGGTCGTCTCTTTATCGAATGGTTGAAGGTAAAACTCATCTCACCGTGTTGCTGTCAAAAGTAATTGTCATAATTTGTGGGACAGAAAAAATACACAGATCCAATATTGTTCATAGAAGAGATTTCAATTGCATCTGATCAAATTTGTTTAGACGTGTGATTAAATAGCTTGTGCTTTTACATTATCCTCCCACTGAGAAAAGCCTTAAACGCATCTAACATTTTGAATATATTACTCTATGCTTTTCTAGTTCGGTTATAATGAATACAGTTTTAAATGCTTTTCTTTCTAATAATCTTACCTGAATCACTAACTTCTTAAGTGAAGGCAGAGCAATGATAACTTCACAAAGTTATACGCGGTTGCTTTCCTATGCTTCTATGGGGCCTGACAAACTTTCTTTTCTATGTTTCTGCAAATTAGGTCTTGCCATGATGAGCAGGTTGTCGAGAAACAGACTTCACCGATCTGAATATGGTTTTGAAGACGGAAGGTTTGACTGGGACCAAGTTGAGATGTAGAGAACAGCATGCCTCGGTACTAATATTTTTTAGCAGTGTTTATCTGTCAACAAAAGACTAGACTTATGAGATGGTTATGGCAGCAAACACGCCTGGACCTCTGTTTTTTGTACATTTGACTCGTTACTGTGGCCTAGGATCAACATAAATGTCATCCAATGCATAACCGGTGTGGTTCATGACGATAGTGAACTGCACCATCATCTTCCAATATCTCCAAAGTATCATCAACATAACACCTGTACAACAATTTTCTCCATGACCATAATATTTGTTATCATTCGTCGACACTTGAAATCCAATATTTGCAATCATACTAAAATATAATACATCTTCCATAATGATCATAAACATTTCTTCATTTCGATCACGTACATAGCTTAAGATTATCACATCATTTACTTGAAGATTTATGCAGATTAACTCTTATCTATTTAATAAAAACTTTTAAATACTTTTCATGTCCTTATTTGTACTTTGAGTTGATACATGAATAATTAACTTTTAATACAACCAAGAGAAGACATATAATGTCACTATATTAAAATAATAAATGTGTACTTCTAATCGTAGCACTAGAATAAAGATCTTCAAATTTCAATCTCTAACAATCTCCCAAGACAATTGGCCATTGTTCTCTTTATCGTGAGATTTTCAAAACAAGAACAATCTTTGAACCACAAATCTTAGCAAAGAATATCACCACTTAAAAGATCATCTTAAAATTGACTTCTTATAAATTCCAAATCACCAAGATAGTAACGTATCTAGCTTAAGTACTTGCCTTGCATAATCATTTTAAAGGAAATTAAAACTGAAATTGACCAAGTCTACTTGCTCCAAAGGGCTCTTTAAAAAAAGATCACAACTTGCGACTTAGAAGTTCACAAGCTACAATTATGAAGATCACATATGTTACTATGACCTCTATATATCACATGTAAATCTGTCTCACAATTCAAGCTTACAACTTCTAACATCAATTCTTATCATCCCAATTATCACCATGTAACACATTAACATTTTCAATAAAAATTTGCATTTTCTAACCACAAAATTATGACATATCACAATTAGTCGTAACATAATTCTCAAAATCTCAACTAAATAATTGAATATCATAACAATGATCACGACTCATTACTGAAGGACGGTGCTTTTATACTGAAAATCATAACTTAAACTTTATCATCTAAATCCACTTAGTTAAAACAATATTGGAAACTCAATCAGTTTTCTTGGGGAGTATGAATCTCTGCTTCTTCAAATCAAAAAAGAGTTTCTTCCACATGCAAAGATGATAAATCTCTATCTTGAAAGTATGGCATCAACAAATATAACTTTACTCATAACAAAAGCAGTGTGCTGAAGTCATTTTGCCAAAAGTTGAAAATGGAAAGCACAAAGAGAGACAAATGAATGCATGCTCTACAACTTCCGAACTAGAAAGCAATGAAGCAATCCAACTAATAGCATAGCTTAGAGCAACAATCTTCAATTATGTCTTAACTCCACGCACTCAACTAGCTAGAGAAATGCCGATACATATGAAAGAATCCTCATAATCCCCGCAAGCATATGTTCAACCCAACAGATCAGGATGAGCTATGAGCACTTCATGACGATTCCGACATACTATCAACTCCTTTACATCTTTCAGCATACCATACGACCTACTATCATGAATCAAACCTAAATATCCAATGCAACCTCAAAGGCGTATGAAGATGTTCCACTCACTCCTTGTGCTTGCACATACAACACTTACCACTATGATACAATTGATTTAGATCTTTTCTGAAGTTAAAAATGTGTTTTTTATTTAGATTAGCAAATTTGGTAGGACTTCATTCTAGTATTTAGCATCAAATAATCGGAATCCCACATCCACAAAAGTTAAAACATAATTTTTGGTCATGTTGATGAAATTCAATATTGACCATCCACAATAAGACTTCCCATGTCTCCTAATGCCCACATTTTCATGTTCAATTCCACAAAGATAAACAATAATAATTTTCAATTGATGTCTCAAACCATTCATTATATTCTATATTGAAATTTCCATGGCTCATTACATCAACCTATAGACATCTCTTAAGCAGTGCAATTAAAATAAGACTAAGGATCTATCATATGTTTTGTGAGGTTTCCTATTCAAACTTCTATCATAATGATCCTTGTGTCTTCTTTTGAAGTCACGCCTCAAGAATTTTGAGGCACATATCTCATACTGGAGGTTATGACTCACTTGATTATTCTTATAAAGCGAACAAGAGTCTATGAGTCAAAACCCGTGATTACCTGGACTAAAATGAGATGTGCATCTTAGTGACTAACAAAACACTTACTTGTTATAAACTAACACACAACCTTATGTCTCATAAAATCAGCACCCAAAAAGATTTTTTTTTTTAAATAAAAAAAAGTTTTGATACCAACGAATGTCATACACTAACTCCTACGAGAATAGGGGGAATGACACTGCTATCCTCTTACTTGAAGGATGCAGCCTTGAATGTAATCAATAATAACCTGTTATCAAATATATATTTCTTTCCATATTATAATATATAATTATTTGGTTACGAGATCAGGGTTCTAAAATCTATTATAAGAAAGTAATTCCCAAACTAAGAAACTAAAAGTTAATAATTGTTATTCCGGAGATATATCCAACTATGTCAACCCATATACAAGATCAACTATCAAAAGTTCCTTGTTGATATCATTTTCATCCTAGTTGCCATTGGAGGGAAAACTTGAAAAGATTTTAAGTGAATGGACAAACAATCGCGTCTCAGTGAGTAATACAAATCCCTTCTAAGCATATTGAACATCTTACCATGCATATTTATAAAGCAATACCGGAAACTTAATAATTCAAACCCTAATAATGATGTGTGTACCAAATCAAATATGAGTTATTTCCATTTCAACAGAACTTTATACATGTAAGTGTTGGAAGCACGCAATAAAAGCCCAATATCTTCACTTGGGGAGATTGCCAAAAGAGAGCCTAAACCCGAGCCTGTCAATATATCCAATTGGGCCCATCTTCACTCAAAAGCTTAAACCAAATGAGTTATGAGCCCATGGGCAAGCATTGAAAGCTTTTTCCTTAGCGAAATCTCTTTCTACAAGGAATTCAAAAAGTTTTTTGTACAACAATTAGATAGTCAAACACTAGATTAACTAATCTTAGTCTAAAAGTGGTAGTTAAAAAAAGGATATATTAACTGTTATATACCACATCAATTCTCCGATGTAGGTTTCTCTAACACAACTCACTCACACATGCATTATAACATTCTTCTCTTCACTTGTGAACTCAATGTTAGGTCTCCTCCTCCTTAATTCGGGTATCCTTTTGTCCCAATTTCATCCTTAGCTCGATGTTACACCACAACACCCACATGCCCAAAAACCATAACCATTGACTTTGATACCATTGTTGCAGAAAGTAAGCAATCGAACAATAAAATAAACAAAACAAGATAATAAAGTGGACATCAGATTTACATGGTTTAGTCGTAGTGACCTACATTCATGGGAGAGCGGCAACAAATTTCACTATAAATCAAACAATATGATTTGCAACTGATGCACTTTTGCTTATTTGCAAGTTAAACAAATGTCACATCAAATAGACCTTGTTAATGGATAAGGCTTTTCGTGCATATTTGATAGGATTTTTATCAAACCCATAGTGGTTTTCTCCTTCACAATGTTAAACGCGATATTACAAGCCAATATTAGCGAAATAACACCCATAACATGTTTATCTAGCACTTCCCAATTAGCTTACTCCATTGTCTTTGACTTCTTTCCAAATAGAAGCAAGTGTAGTTTCATCTTATAGAGATAATCATCAATCTGCATCTTATAGAAACCAAAATCATTCCTATCAAATCTGTCGATTCTCACTTTTCCTTCTTTTGTCTCCAATTCAACCAAGTTTGGCTATGATACCATTTCTTAGGAGCATGCAATAGAAGCCCGATACCTTCATCTAGGGAGATCGCCAAGAGGAAGCCCAAACTCGAGCCCGTCAATATATCCAGTTGGACCCACTTTCACTCAAAACCCTAAGCCAATGAGTTATAGGTCAATTAGGATGTATTAATTACTCCACACCATATCAAGTCTCTAATGTGAAATTTCTTTAACACAACTCACTTACATGTGTATCCTAATGATAAGAATTATTTATTTTATCAACAATATTTAATCACACATCAATAATCAAATCTATTGATCAATCTTTATCAAATCACACGTCGATGGTCTATTCTATCGATCATTATGTTGCTCATTATCCAACCATGGTCACAATATAATGCCTAGTGATAATGCCATCAAGATTCTTGTTTGGCAAGATCCCAACCTATATGCATACCTAAAAATCTCTTATCGGGTTCACAACAAGAATGAGTATCAAATCATCATCGTTCAATAATCCACAAAACCAAATAGATTACCCATTGTAACTCAATTTATTAGTTAGAATACCATTCGTATAACATTTGCCAATTCATTTCAAAATTCATTTTGTAAACTAGATTTGTAAAGCAATACCTATAGCCTTTTGCAACTTCTTTTACAATACCTTTTATAAAAGGCTTCTCAAATCATTCACAAATACTAGAATGTAGTAAAACTGCAATCCAAATTTTATGCAACAAAAATGTTATTTTGTAATTCATAATATATTACATAATATATTAAATCCCTATCACTTTCAAGACTTGAATTTCCAAATTGATATAAGAAGGAATAAATTTATCATAAAAATGTAATTGAGTCCTAAATTGTTTTTTTTTTTTTTTAAAGGATACAATTAAGTCCTAGAGCTTGTCATAAATTGCAATTAAGTCTTAAAACTTGTCAAATTTTTCTAATCTAAGTCCTTTCATTGATTATGCTCTTTGAAAATTTTAAGACTCGGTTGCACTTTCGAGACGAGTTTTCAGACTTTATTATACATTTTGAAAATTTTAATATTCGATTGAATTTTCGTGACAAGTTTTAAGACTTAATTGCACTGTATGAAAGTTTTAAAACTTAATTGCATTTTCATGACAAGTTTTATAAAATCAATTGCACTTATCCCACATAAGAAATAAGCACCACTCATTAAGCAAAGTGCTAACTCAACTACAAGTTGACTAAACTAAGCTTAATCACTAACAAACAACTCCAATGCGTCAATAAAATACTAACCGAAAGCAGATATTTTTTATTGTCTGCTATGCATAGCTTGTGCGTAAAACTTAAAATTCATTCCAATCAAACTATAACTCAAAATTGATTTTCGTCAAACCCAACGAGTCTATCTTAACTATCATTTTCATAGCTTAGCAACTCATAAATCAAATTAAACTATTAAAAATTCATGTAACATTGAATTTATGACTTAACTCCAAATATTACTTTGATTAGATGAACAAAGGGTTCAAGTGCTACAAATGAAGTAGGCTTGACTAGACAAGGTCTCCAAAGAGCCTATGTGCAAAACTCTCTTTTCTTTTCTTTTTTTTTTCTTCCTTTTGTAATATATGAGCTTTGGAAAAAAAAAAAGGAAAAGAAGAGGGTTTGAAAAGTCAACAAAAGAAGCTCAAGGAGAATAGTGGAAACTTTGGCTATCTTTAAAGAGAAGAGAGAGGAAAGGCTCGGGTAGAACGAAATAGGGGAAAGAAAGAAACAGGGGAGAGGAGATAAAGAAGAGAAAAGAAAAATGGGAAAATGGAAAAAATTTTGCCATGCTCGCTATTTGGACGCCTCATCAAGCTAACTCAAGTTTGTTTTACAATCCGGTAAGTGATTGAAGCCTTTAATCATCTATTCAAAGGAATCATCACAATTAGGGCTCGAAATTCGGATTTTTTGGATATTGTGCGGCGAAGCTGCATTTTTGAGTCGTTGAGCTGCATATTTTTGTAGAAATGGTATTTTACGGTATTTGCGAAGCTATATCATTTTATAGATCATGATTTGAGTTTACGGTTTGTCCGGAACAAAATTTTCAAGTTGGGGGCGCATTTTGGAACTGTAGCGAACATTAGCTTTGGGCCCAATTTTTAGCCATTTTCAGAGATGTTTTGGGTGGATGAGTTGGGATTGTTGTAGTAGATTAAGAGGGCTTTCTAAGGACTATAAGATAGCTTGAAAGGAAATTTTGTGGAGGAAGTTATGGCGCAACGAACTTTAGCACATGGACTGCGCCTAGTGAACAACAATAGGTTGCCGCTAGAGGTGGGCTTTTTGTGAGGTGTAGGTGTTGCTTTATCAATAAATAAGACTTGAATAGTTGAGTCATTCATTAAAATATCGTTTTACTTGGTGTTTTAATAATATTTTTCGGTTATTTGTTAGGAATTCGAGTGCGTAAACTCGAGTTACCACCGTAATTGATTTTTTACTTTTTCTAGATAAGTGACTATATTTTATTTGTATTTTAAACTCATGGTTTGAAATTAAAAAAAATTATGGATTATTTATATTATGAGTTTATAAAAAGTATCATTTGTTGTATAAAATAGGATCAAGCTATTATTGTCATTTTGTTATTTGAAAGAGAGAATTATATTTCAAATTCAATTTGAATAGTTGTCTGAAAATGGTTTGTGAAATTCTTTAAGAAATAATCTTGAAACATTTGTGGTTTTTGAAGAACACTTTGATATTTATATTGAGTTGTGATATGACTCTCATTCTGATGTTGGATTACTGGATTTTGTAATTGATGGTTGATGTTCAATATCTCTTTGAACCCTGAGAGATGTGTGGATATATGCATACTAGTTTAGGTTATCCTTGTGGACTAAGCTACCGACAATAATAGGTAGAGACTTTGCCAATGGGAGAATTTTAGTCGTCTTGTCACGGGCTTTATGCGTGACCATGTTTAGACATTTGAGTATAAGTTGATCAATGGAATAGCCATTAACATGTGATTTGAGTTTAGTCGATGGAATGGACTATCAATGTATGGTTTGATGAGATTAATCAATAGGATAGATCATTGATATATGTTTTATGAGATTGACCAAGAGATTAGACCTTTGTATCTTCGTTATTTAAGTTATAATTATATATTATGTTAAAGTGAGTTATGGTTGTATTTTAAATGCGCATAATGATTTCTTGATCCGCTTAGAAGAAATGTGTTACTCACTAAGCCGTGGTAATTCACTCCTCTCATTTACTTGTTTTTTAGGTTTTTCAGCGAATTGCAAGTAGGCGTGAGCATCCGTTTCAAGGAAGACTTTTTGTGATTGGGGACTTTTTAGTATGAGTTATATATAGTTGATAAGTTTGTAAGTTAATTTTTTTAGTGAAGGTGTATATATTAATTTGGTTGTTTATAGAAAACTATGATATTGTAACTAAATGTCATTTTTGTCATATATATTATATATGTGTGTGTGGATATATATATTGGTATCAGGCTGATTTTTTTGTTATATTAAAGCTGCATCCTTTGGTGACAGGACGGTCGTGTCATGTCCTTATTCTTGTGAATTGGAGTGTGACACATTTCTTTTCCGTTTTCATTCATTCTTCTTTTCCTCTTATTGATCGTGTCCCTTTTTTTTTTTTCCTCTTTTCTTTTTTTAAAAGCCACCTACCCCTTTTTACCCCCTCAGCAAAGGTCTCTCTTTATATATATAACACCCATTATTATAAGTGAGGACTAGGAGTATATCACATTGAGGCATTAAAGTCGATGATTTTTCATAGAATGGTGTTAGTTAAAGTTTGTCATCACTAATCATCACTTGGACAACATAGACCAAGGAACTAGATTGATAATTTTGAAAGTCACGCCATAGTTTTGTACCTGATTGATAGACGATTACAACCAAGAAAAGACCAAGAACTCCATTTATGGGTTCACTAAAACGCGGGACCATTAGTGGTAAACAACCTCAAATTTCAAGAGCAGGGATAGGCGTGCAAGGAACCATGTAAACAAATTGGAGCAAAGTAAACTGATTGGAAAAAAAAAAAAAATTGATTGAAAGCAAAATAAGAAAATCTTGTAATTTGGGCGTTCGTGTGTGTGCCTTCTCCTCTTCAAATATTATTTTTTACTGAAAAAAAAATTGCTTTAAAGGATGTGAGATATATTTAAATCAAGTGAATTTCATGAGGACCTAAAATCGAATGAAATGTTAGATTTATGTTTCAAGTTACTAAAAAATATTGAACTTCTTTTTTCTGATAAATTATTGTTATCGAAATTTTTATAGTTAGAAAATATTGAGTAAAATTTTTTAACATAAGCTATCCTTCTAATTACATTTCTATTATTTTAAAATGTGTAGTTATTCACATGTTGAAATATCTCATACTTACAAATATGCATCTTATTTATCTAACAAGATGTACTTCTCCTTCTAACGTATTTATGATTACCTAGACAAATTGTATGGCTATATATATATATATACACCAAACTGTCAATTTTAAAATTGATTAGAGATAAAAGTTGAAAAAGCTCGGCCTCTCAAAAGGATAACGATGGAAATTTTTGAAAATATCTTGCCTCTTTAATTTTTTTTTTCCTTTTCAATTTTAAAACAATGAGAGAGAAAAGTTGAAAGAGATAAATATGGGAGAATATATTTGAGATGCTAACTTTTTAACCAATTTGTACTTTCAAATTCAAATTCAATCAAAGAAAAAAGTCAGGAGATGACAAATCAATAAACCAAAGTTTATTGGTTGAGCATGAGACATGTGACAGAATCATGCCTTAAGATCTTGCCACGTGATGATCATAGAAGTAAAGCGAAATGCCATCAACCTATTTTATTCAAAGAGATAAGTATTAGAGAGTATATTTGGAATACTTTTTCTTCATTTGTTTTGTCCTTTGAAATTCAACTCAATAAGAAGATAAAAATATTGAAGATAATAATTTATAAAAACAATTTTTATCGGGTGGTATGGCACATAAACAAAGGGCGCATTTGTTTGTGTTTATGTTCAAAAAGTGTTCTAGGGAACAGAAATTAAAAAAAAAAACTATTTTTGTTCTTGGGAACAATTTTTTATCAAAAAGACGCGTTTGGTAAACTTATTCCGAGAATAAAAAATGAATAGAAACACGTTTGGTAAATTTATATTATTTTTTTGTTTCTTTTAATTTTTTAATTTTTTATTTTTTTTCCTTTTTTCCTTTCTTTTTTCTTTTTTCTTTTTTCTTCTTTTGGCCTATCGCCGGCCATGCCGAGGCCGGCAACCTGCCGACGGGGGCCGGTAGCCTCGCCCAGGGCCGGCAACGCTCGGCCTCACCGGATTTGGGCGTGGCCAAGCTTGCCTAGCCAAGGCGAGGCCGAGCATCGCCGAGGCCGGCGACTAGCCAAAGAAAAAAGAAGAAGAAAAGAAGAAGGAAAAAAAAAAAGAAGAAAAGAAAGGAGAGAGAAAAAATGTTCTTCAAAAATGTTTATGGAACAAAAAAATAACTTTTTTTTGTTTCTCATTTCCGTTCCAATTTTGTTCCGAGAACAAAAAAAAAACAAATTTTGAACAAAAACGCAAACAAACGCGTTTATGTTCTTTTTTTGTTCCCGGGAACAAAAAAAAAAAAAATTTGTTCATGAACAGAAAAAAAGAATACAAACATGCACGCCCAAAGTGATTTGCCGGATGGCGATGACGGGAGCAAATACTTTCCTAGCTTTAACCAATTTTGCTAGAGATCTTATACCCCACGGGATTTGTCAAAGTACAAACACCGAATTAAAACACACAATTCATACTCTTTTAAAATGTATTTCTTCTCTCTCTCTCTCTCTTTGTCTCTCTCACTAAATCTCGGGGGAGAGGTAAAGTACCTTTTGCATGTTCCAAAAGCAAAATTCCCAGACTTGCACATTTAAACATCTTTGCTATGGAGTTCAACATTGATAGAAGAAAAATGAGCACTCTTTTTTTTTTCCTCAAAGTCCTGCGGTCAAATAATGCGATTCACAAACTCTCATGAAAAATTTCCTCTCTTTTAAGTTTTCTTCTCTAATTCTCTCATCTTGGTAGGAAGCAATGTCATTCGATCTTAAAGTGAATCGTGGTTTAACAACTCATTAGGATTTACACACCTCTTTCGTGCAAGTTAAGTGGAGTTTCTTTTTCTCTACTAGACCTTCAAGGCATGGATTGCATCATCCTCATGCGAGCTTTGAAACTACTAGAACACAAGGGGAAGTTGGCGATTTTTAAGAGGAATTCTGAGGATGACGATGAAGGCTTTGAATTCTCGAGTTAATTCAACAGGTTTTTTTCGTAAGAGAAACATTATAGAATCTCTCTCCTACTTGGGGACTAACTTTAGAATGTGCAAGGCAATAGAAGAGGAGTGCCAAGAAACTATGGAAGTGCTACTTCGATCCCCATCTCTTCCTTGGATCCGAAAATGGCAATTTGAACTACCAATGACTTAGAAATTTGCGACATAGATGCATGAAATGGTTTTGCAAAATAATTTGTGGAACGACGCTTGGTGACCATAGTTTGCAATGCCTTCAATGAATTATTTGTGAATTGAGTTATGGATAGACACTATTGTATTGGATTAGAAGACCAATCAAAGCAAATGATGGCTTTCATAATATTAAAGGGATTTTCGATAGATGAGTGCGTCTAAACAAGTCGAATCACAAAATAACAAGTTTTACATGTAACCTGCATAAAAAAAAACTAATTTAAACTACTTCATGAAATCAATGATCTCCCGGTATGGTTAGTAACTTTTAATCTCATCAAAAAGTCATTTCGACTTTCAAATTTTACTTCCCAAATTTTATAAGAATGCAAATATAATTTAGATAATCAAACCGATGGACAATGTCACAATATCCCAATTCAAAGGTGTTAAATTATGTCTCGAGTTTGAGTGTTTGCAAAACGCAAGTTCGCTTGGATGAGGAGTTCGTGGGATAGATTTAAAAAGGAGGAAAAAAAAAAAAAGGATGGGCACACGTATATGAATTCTTTCTTCAAAATTCTTGCTAGAAGTTGTTATCCACCGTGGGGCCCAAACATACGATATTCCACGATTTCCTTTTAGCCGATGAAGCCTTCTCTACGAAGGAGTTCTCTGCACGTGAAAGAGAAAGAAGTGGGCCAGGTCAAACTTTGACCTAGGCACACGTATAAAAGGGTTTTATTTTCTTTCGGAAGTGAAGCCACGAGAAGCAAAACAAGCCATTGTAGTCTCCGCCTATGTACATGAGAATTCACACGTCCACGCCGCTTGAAGAAGAACCGCAAGATCTTGAAGCCTTGCGAAGTGTACGTAGAGATTTTGTCGTGCGATAATTTTACACCGTGAGTTTATATCCTTGGAATTGTTTATTTATAAACACTTTGGGTTTATGGTTAAATTTAGGTGTGGGAAACACTTAAGTGATTGAGCGATTATAAACTCTGATTCTCCGATTTTAGTGGATTATTTGTTGCTGGCTCTCCCCATGGATGTAGGTACCGATACTCGGACCGAACCACGTAAATTGCTGGTATCCTTATTTTTCTTGTTTATTTTTCTGGTGATTTCGCGTTGACGCAAATTGTAAGATTCTGTCATTTCCGCGTATTATATCCCAACAATTGGTATCAGAGCGTGGGGTTGGATTTCTTAATTGTGATTTAGAGCTTTTCCTTGTCTGATTATTATCTGAAAATTCTGTTATTGCAATTATATTTGAAAGGAAATCTGAGATTGAGAAATTTGATGGGAGAAATAACTTTGTGTTATGGAGCATCAAGATGCGGGCTTTATTGATAACACAAGGTTTGGCCAAGGCACTAGATGATGAAGATGAGTTGTCGATTATAATGAAAGTTTTAGAGAGGGTAGAGCTTATGAAAAAAGCGAAAAGCATAATCCTATTAAATTTGTCAAATGAGGTCTTACTAGAGGTTATTGAGGAGAAGGATGCCGCAACATTATGAGCAAAACTTCAAACACTTTATGTGAAGAAAGGTTTGAACAATCGCTTATACATGTTGAAGAAGATGTTTCAATTTAGATATACTAAAGGTACATCTATTAGAACCCACCTATATGAATTTAATAAACTCATGTTGGATCTGAAGAACGTCGGTAAGATACTTGATGATGAAGAGCAAGGCATGATGTTGTTAACCTCTTTACCAGAGTTATTGGAGCACTTTACTGATTCACTGTTGCAAGGGTGTATTATAATTACCTCATAGGAGGTAAAGTCTGCCTTATTTTCTAAGGAGTGGCAGAGCAAGTTGTGAGATGACGGTCTGGCGAAAAGAGCAGCACAAGCATTGACGATTCAGGGTAGAGAACAACATTGAGAGCCTAGTAGCAGCATAGGTAAAAACATATCAAAACCATGCCATACAAAGTCCAAGGGACGCGTGAAGTGCTTTAAGTGTCACGATGAGAGGCACATCAAGAGAGATTGTCCAAAGCAAAAAAATAAAGTTGATAGGCAGAATTCCACAAATAGTGTGGCAATCATTGTTGAGGGGAGCACTAGTGATGCAGAAGTTGTTTTATGTGTGATTGCTACTTCATTAGGAAACGAATGGGTGCTAGATTCGGGGTGTTCTTATCATATGACACCTTATAAGAACTGGTTTACTACTTACCAAGCTGCAGATGGTGGTAGGGTTCTTTTGGGGAATAATGCAGTCTGTAAGGCTGTTGGGATAAGGACAATTTGGATCCGGATGCACGATGGAGTGATTCGCACATTGATAGATGTGAGGCATATACTAGAGCTCAAGAAGAACCTTATTTCTCTAGGGACACTCGATGACATCGGGTGTAGGTACACCGCTGAAGGTAGGGTACTAAAGATCTCTCGAAATGCCATGACAGTGATGAAAGGGAAGAAAGTGAATACTCTCTATCATCTACTAGGAGAGACCCTGACCGGAACCAGCTGCAATTTTATCAGGTGAATCAAATTCTAATTTGATTCAATTATGACATATGCGTTTGGGGCACATGAGTGAGGCAAGTATGACGATACTAAGTGAAAGGGGGTTGTTGAAGGGTCAGAAGACAAGAAAGTTAGACTTATGTGAGCACTACATTTATGGGAAGCAGCACTAAGTTAAGTTTACTATAGCTATTCATTTGACCAAAAGACCAATTGAATATATTCATTCAGACGTCGGGGCCCGTCTTTGGTTCCTTCGAAAGGAGGTGCCCGATATTTGTTGACTTTTATCGATGATTATGCAAGGAAGGTATGGGTTTACTTTCTGAAGCACAAAGATGAAATATTTGCTTGGTTCAAGAAATTTAAGGCATTGATTAAGAAGCAGTTAGATAAACAAATCAAGTGCCCGAGAACCAATAATGGCATGGAGTCCTGTGGCAAAGATTTCACCGAGTTTTGCGAGAAAGAAGGTATAGTGAGACACCGTACAGTATCTAGGACACCACAATAGAATGGCATGGCAGAACAGAAGAACAGAACTTTGCTTGAGCAAGCTCGATGTATGCTTTCGCATGCAAGATTTGGCAAGGAATTTTGGGTCGAAGTAGTGAACATGTTATGTTACCTGGTTAATCGATCTCCATCATTTGCTATCGAGTGGAAGACTCCTAAGGAAGTATGATCGGGGAAACCTATTGATTATTTCCGGATTACAAATATTTAGATGTCCTGCGTATGCTCATGCGAGTAATGATAAACTTGAGCTAAGAGCGAAAAAGTGCATATTTTGGGTTATGCACATGGGATGAAAGACTATCAACTGTGGTGCACCGATCCTAGATCACTCGGTTTTATAATCAGTAGAAATGTGATCTTTGACGAGATTGCAATGCTTCAACAGATGAATTCTATGACACAACCAGCAAAGAAGACAGATCATGGTGTCATAAGTGAGGTGGAGCTTCAAGTGGAGACTCTAGAGATCTCGAAGGTAACAAAAGTTAAGACTACAGATGAAGCCACAATTCCTGAAGTTGGTGATAGTGAACAACCAACAAAGTCACAACAGACTATAGCCGCAGATAGACAAAAAGGCAAATTAAACCACTGATACGTTATGGTTATACAGATATTGCTTATGCATTGACTGTAGGTGATGAGGTGGAGACAGATAAGCCTTCATCTTACTCTAAGGTGATGGCTAGTTTGAAGTCATCGCAGTGGCTAGGGGCTATGAGTGAAGAGATGAAATCACTCTATCGAAATCAGACATGGGAGATGGTCAAAGTACCCAAGAGCCAAAAGATTGTCGGAAATAAATGGATCTTCAAACGAAAAGAGGGAATTCCCGGTGTCGAGGCAGCGAGATATAATGTGAGACTTGTGGCGAAGGGATATACATAGCGTGAGGGCATTGACTACAATGAAGTGTTCTCTCATGTGGTAAGACATATTTTTATTTGTGTTTTACTTGCCTTAGTTGTTTCGCAGAATATCGAATTAGAAGCAGCTAGATATGAAAACTGCGTTTTTTCACGATGAGTTGGAAGAGTAGATTTACATGAGGCAACCAAAGGAATTTGCTATTCTAGGTAAGGAATATCATGTTTGCTTGTTAAACAAATCTTTGTATGGGCTGAAAGAATCTCCTAGGCGGGGTATAAATGTTTTGATACTTTCATGGCTAGTTAAGATTATTCAAAAAGTCAGATGGATAGTTGCGTTTACTATAGGAGATTTGATAATAGTTCTTTGATTTATTTACTCTTATATGTTGATGATATGCTGATAGCAACTAAGGATATGTTTAATATTGATGTGCTAAGAGGCATTTAAATACTGAAGAGGCATTTAAATGCTGAATTTGAGATGAAAGATTTAGGTGCTGCAAAGAAAATTTTGGGTATGGAGATTTTGCGTGACAGGGCTGCAAAAGTTTTACGTCTATCTCATAAGAAATATATTAAAAAGATAGTGGCACATTTTAACATATAGTCGGCAAAATCTGTAAGTACACATATAGCGAAGCACTTTAAACTTTCAGATAAATTATCACTGCAGACTGAGGAGGAGGAGGAGGAGCATATGTCCCGTGTTCCATATTCTAGTGCCGTGAGTAGTATTATGTATGCTATGGTGTGCACTAAGCTTGATATTTCTCAAGTTGTGAGTGTGGTTAATCCCTATATGAAGCTTCCTGGTAAAGCTCATTGTGAAGTGGATCCTCAGATATTTGAAGGGGATAACAGATGTGAGTATAGTGTACCGGAGGAATAGCAATGGCAGTGAAATCACTGTTTTGTGGATTCGGATCACGCCGGTGACTTGGACGATTGCAGATCTTTAACAGGGTACATGTTTATGCTAGTGGGTGATGCAGTTAGTTGGAAAACGTCCTTACATGATCACATTGCCTTGTCTTCGATTGAGGTAGAATACATGGCACTAACCTTTATAGCGAAAGAGGCAATATGATTATAAAATTTGCTCTCGGAACTTCGAATTAGAACAGAAAAGTATAGATATACACTATGATAACTAAGATGCGATATATTTGGCGTATAATCCAATTTATCACAAGTGAACGAATCATATCAATATCAAATACCACTTCATCCAAGATGTATTAGTTAAGGGTATTGTTATTGTCAAAAAGATTGCTACCGCAAATAATCCGGCAGACATGATGACTAAGTCTGTTCCTTTGGCGAATCTCGAGTTTTGTTTGAGTTTATTGGCGTCTGTGGAGAGTGAGCGTCTATCGAGGCGTTAGGAGAGCAGCATGGATAATGAGCACTATAATTTGGTTTCAAACATTGGCTTTAAACATCTAAAGCCAAGGTGGAGAATTATTAAATTATGTTTCGAGTTTAAGTGTTTGCAGAACGCGGTTTTGTTTGGATGAGAAGTTGGTGGGACAAATTTAAAAAGGAGGAAAAAAAAAGGATGGGCACATGTATACGAATTCTTTCTAAGGAATTCTTGATGGAAGTTGTTATCCACAGTGGGCCCAAATATATAATATTCCACGATTTCCTTTTAGCCAATGAAGCCTTCTCTACAAAGGAGTTCCCTGCACGTGAAAGAGAAAGAAGTGGGCCCAGGTCAAACTTTGACCTGGGCACATGTATAAAAGGGTTTTATTTTCTTTCGGAAGTGAAGTGGCGCGAAGCAAACCAGTAGTCGAGATAAGAATAGGAAAACCTACGGAAATGATTTTTGATCACCTTGTTTGGGAAGTTATGAAGCATGTGGGTGGGGAATGAGAAATCAGGGAAAATTTGCAAATCTATAATTTGTAGAACGAAAGGCCAGAAAGTTGGTGTTTCCGAAAAATGAATAACTTAAAAAAATTCTTGATTTTAATATTTATGTAAATATTTTGATTGTTAACAAAAAAATTGTTCAGGATATATTTTATTGATAATGAAAATAATTTGTTATTTAACTTATTTTTCTAAGGAATGAGAAAAATCAAAATTAGGAAAGCATTTTCTGAATTGTTGATTCTGATTATTTTACAAAAATTGAAAATTATTAAATAGATATTTTCCGGGGAAAACGATTCATTTTTTTTTTTTTTCTGAAAGATGTTTATTTTTTTTAAAATGATCTATTGTTTACTCATTTTCCCCTGCCTCCTCTTTTTCCACCAAATTTACTACATTTATATTTCATTCACCACGGTACTTATAAGAAATACACAAGTAAAAGCACTTTTCACCCTATTTAAATTAAACAAAAATAATTTCCATCACCTCTTCTTTTTTAACCTCATTTTTCTCCATGCTTATATTTTCTCCACCCTCGATTGTAAAATCTCTCTAATGCTTTCGAATCGAAACTTAATAAAGATATTCTTATATTTATTGGGTTTTTTTTTTCCCTAAATCGACTAAAATCTTCTAGAAATTTATCTTTAAACCATATTTAATAATAATAATACGGCCAAAATAATAATAATAA
Source organism: Eucalyptus shirleyi (assembly GCA_017140165.1). NCBI lineage: Eukaryota > Viridiplantae > Streptophyta > Magnoliopsida > Myrtales > Myrtaceae > Eucalyptus > Eucalyptus shirleyi. The sequence goes on from CM029446.1 coordinate 27,443,838, forward strand.
TAATAATAATAATAATAATAATAATAATAATTATAATAATAATAATTAATAATAATAATAATAAAATAAAGAAAATCCGGATCCAATATTTGCACCCCGCGTGACGCGAACGCGGTTTGGCTTCCTTATATAAGAAGAAGGCCAGCCATCAAACTTCCCATCCAAGATTTCGCTTCTTCTTCTTCTTCTTCTTCTTCTTCTTCTTCTTCTTCCTCTTCTTCCTCGATCGATCATCGATCACCGCCGATCTTCGTGCTTTCCGATTCGAGTGGCCGATCGTCGGTTCGTCGCTTTCGCCGTTTTCGCTAAGGTTCGCTTCGCTTCTCTTTCCGACGCGCTCTCTCCGTATCAGTTTCTAGCGAAGTAGCGACGAGGAAGAAGTTCCCCCCCGGTTAGGGTTTTCCGTTCTTCTTTCGACGATGACGATGACGATCTCCCGCTCGCCGCCGGTGGGTTTTCCAGAAAGTGGTTGCCCGCCGCTGACGACGTCGTTTGGTAGTCGTTCGCGGCGATTGTTAGGGTTTCTTAATCCCGAAGGAATCGGGGTTTTGTTCCGCCTTGAAGGAGGATCGGGAAATTAGGTTTGATTACTGGAATTTATGTTGAAAAGGCTCGGACGATGCGACGTGGTTGTCGAGATCTACTGTCTCTACTAAGTTTTCTAGAATTTTATTCTCTTCTGCTTCTGGGTGAATTTGATTTGGTTGGAACCGAAACGAAAGAGATGGGAATCATGATGGATGGATGGATGGAGATGTTTATCCATTCTCTTATAGGTCGATCGTTCTGATTGTTGGTGATAAGAAGAATTTAAATGCTTGGGATTGCTGACTACAGCGGACCTTGGCTTTTCTGCAAAGGGATCTTCTTGCAAGAACGAGTTCTGATGCTTTGAGTTAACTTTGGATAGGTCGTTCAGTTAAGCGATTGATAGCATGGCTATTAAGACAGCAAGGAGTAATGTGGGTTGGCCACAACAGCTTCCAACAAAAGCACCCACGGTCCGCAGAGTTTGCAAGTACTGGTTAGCAGGGAGGTGCAACCGGAATCCCTGTTGGTTTTCACACGATCCATCTCTTCTGCGCAATGTTTACCATCGAGCTGCAAAGCAGTCGAGTCGTATGGCTGAGGATTGCCCTGGGAGGAAGGGCCCTGAATCTAGTCCAGTGAATTCAGCAAGTTTGACTTCTGGAGAGAGAAGTGAATCGTTGACAAATAAAAACCCTCTGAAGCCCCAAGAAAAACTATGCAATTTCTGGATAACAGGCAACTGCGTGAAGGGCGATGCATGTCCTTTCTTGCATTCGTGGTTTCACAGTGTTGATTTTGCTATGTTGGCAAAGCTTGAGGGCCATAAAAAGGTACCATTTAGAGATTAGTTTTTGCCTTCTGTGTTCTCCAGACTATAGCTGGAGAAAATTTAGTTGCAACTCTAATTTGTTTCCGTCCTTTTTCTAATTAAGATGTTGAAATATCATTTGCCTGTCTGACATAAAAATGGGTCTGGACTCACCTGATGCTTTTTATGACAGGGTGTTTCTGGGATAGCACTTCCTTCCGGATCTACTAAGCTCTACTCTGGAAGCAAAGACGGAACGGCTAGAATCTGGGACTCTCACACTGGTCAATGTGATCAGGTGATCAACCTTGGAGGAGAAGTTGGGTGTTTTACTTGTGAAGGTCCTTGGGTGTTTGTTGGCCTGCCTAATACTGTTAAGGTGAGCGGTTGGCTGGGTCTACTTTGTCCTTCGTTATCTTTCTTTCTTTTTATGGGGGAATTCTTGAATTGGTGAACTGCTGAACTCTAATTCATTGCTTCTCTTGTATTTCTTGTAGGCATATAATATCCAGAATGGTGCTAGCTACAATATCAGTGGACCAGTTGGACAGGTCCATGCTCTGGAAGTTGCTAATGACATGCTTTTTGCTGGAGCCCAGGTAATTTATTTTTAGAGAGAATTTAATCAATTTAGGTGATTCATCTGTCGTAATATTGTCTAGTCCGTTTCTTTGGAATCTCGTTCCTCTGTGAATTAGCAACATAAGTGATATAAAAGTTGATGCTGAGTGTGAGGGTGGATTTTTGGTTCAGACCTGAAATTCTTGTCTTCTTCTTTATGTGGGGCCCACCTCAGTCAGCATTCATCTGATCACTGACTGCCTCATTTGTTGATCCTTGTGATGAATTGCATTGGCTTTCGATGATTATGCTGAACAAACTTTCCTTCTAGGATGGCACTATCTTGGTGTGGAAAGGAGGTAGTGAGGCTGATCCTTTTCAGATGGCTGCGCCCCTCAGGGGTCACACGAAGGGCGTGATATCATTAACTGTTGGGCGCGACCGGTTGTATTCTGGTTCCATTGACCGGACCATAAGGGTAAGCTGGCTTATCTTAGATGTCGTGCCCCCTAATTTAATTTAGTTGTGTGTACTAGGAAGGCATGACTTGGCAGTTGGAGTTTATGTTTTCTTTTGCATCACCTCTATCAGTTGCTACATCCTCTCTGTATCTTTCTGCCCTGCTCCGCTGTAATATCGTCTTGACCCCTCATGTCTTTCTTGTTTTCTTCTCTGCAGGTGTGGGACTTGCACACTCTGGAGTGTGTTCAGGAACTTGTTGGACACACTGATGTGGTGATGTCACTTCTTTGCTGGGACCAGTACTTGATATCCTGTTCATTGGATGCGACAATTAAGGTCTGGGGGGTTGCCACTGAAGGAGGCAGCTTGGAAGTTGGCTATACACATCATGAGGACCATGTATGTTGCTTGCTTTTTTTCCTTTTTTTTTCTCATTCGTGTGGATTAGGGTATTTTGTGGTTGATGATGGTACTGTAGGAAAAATTGATTTTAGGGTGAAATTGTGTGGGCCTGTTTTACAATCGAAGATCGCAAAGACACACCTGATTTCTTTCAGTTTTATTTCCGCAGTTAAAATTAACTATATAAATAATGTGGACTGAAGCTTTGTAATATAGCCATACTGTCAAGTACCTTCCATGTGCTTGCTCTATGTGGGGAAGACCTGGATTTTCATCTTACACCTTGTTTTTCAGTTTCTCACTGTGCTCCTAGTCTCAAAGAAGTGATGTAGTATCATTTTGTCCTGCACAGGGAATTCTTGCACTGTCAGGGACGATTGATGCACGTGGTAAGCCGGTCCTTCTCTGTGCATGCCTTGACAATACCGTTCGGCTGTACGAGCTCCCATCGTAAGTCCAAATAATTTCTCTAATTGGTTTGAAATCCTGTCTCTCAGTGAGACTGTTCTCATCTTCTGCTTGGCTGACTTTGTGCATCGTACACCAGGTTCACCGAAAGGGGCAAGATATTCTCAAGACGAGAAGTTAGGACTCTTCAAACGGCTCCCGGAGGCCTATTCTTCACCGGAGACGCTGCGGGGACACTGACCGTTTGGAACTGGTTGGATCCTCCAAAGAGCCAAGAAGAGCAGCTTCCTCAATCGATGGAGTCATGCTAAGTAGAAGACAGAATCAAAGCTATTGACATTGGAGTTCAAATTTCGCAAGGAAGACAATGTCATCTATGCTACGATGCAACTGGGATTGTGATTGAGAGCAAGAAACGGGACGGCTGTAGCTACTTACTGTCCGCCCCGCAATGCCAGTTTTTGGGCTGTATTTTTTGTATACACTGATTTTTTTTTACAGCAACGGCTGGACTTGTATATGATTCCTCATTAGTAATTGAAATGCCTTTTGCTTGTCGAATGGAAACCCTTTTTTTTGTCCTTTTTGAGAGTTTACAGTGGAATTCTGATTATCGTTTTCTCCGTACGTTTGTTCAAGTCTTATTACTGAAAAAACGAAATTAAATAGAAGCGGTAAAAATAAACGATGACTAAACTTTACTTCAAAATTGTTGCATTTGGTTCTCACTCTGATAAAAAGAAATTCACATCAAATCGAGCAGGCAGGCTTCTGTATGGATAAAAATTGTTCGATGAGAAACTGATAAATGAACTTCATAAGAACGTGGAATAAAATCTCATTCATTACGCAATTTAAGTTGAATAAATCTTATAAATTAAAACTGATACACGGGATTTCTTTAAAGCTTATGAAACTAATAAGAAGTTCCCTCTTCAAAGGCATCAATCTATTGAACAATTATGAGTGTATCAACTCAGCAAAGGGATTTCAAAGGAATGCAGAAATGTGAAAATTTGTAGAATTTACATTAGGAAAATGGTTAATATCCTAAAAATCCAAATCAATAAACTTGTGATAAATTTATTCTAAATTAATTTTTTGACCACCAAAAAACCCAAATTTGTACATCTTTAACAAATTTATCTCAAACTAGTATACTTGTAACAAATTTACCTTTTGTTAGTTTCTTTTAAATTTTACTATCAAATTATTAATTTAAATTACACGTGACAGTTAATCGGTATGCTAATTTTGGATTTTATTCTCCATTTGTCACAACTATACAATTTTTTGATTTTTTGTGATACTAATATAATTTAACGGATGATATGTCACAAATATATCAATTTGGGATTTTTGGGGGATCAAATAAATTAGTTTGAAGTAAATTTATCACAAATGTACCGGTTTAAGGTTTTTTTATAATAAGTCAGGATAAATTTATCACAAGTATATTAATTTATGGTTTTTCGTGAAAAAAATTAATTTGAGGAAATTTGTCACAATTATACCAATTTAGGATTTTTTATGATATTAACCCTTGGAAAAATTACTAGTTAACATATATTGATAATGTACCTTTACATGTATTATCACGTATGTATTAGTATTATTTGGGGCTATAGCCCATTGAGGATAGAACAAATCAGACAAAAAATTTATAAAGTGGACACAAGCGGCTTGAAAGTTTAAATTAAAAAATTTGCTTAAATGTTATGCATTAGAAAAAAAAAAATTAGAAAACAAGATCTTAATTATAGCTTCTTCTTCTTCTTCTTCACGAATTTTTAATTTTTTTTTTTCAGTTTAGAGTATGTCAATTTCCTTATTTTAGCATTGTACTGTTTAAAGGTCATTCTCGTCCAATCCTTTAAATTGCTAAACTAAAACTCAAGATCATCTCTTTCAATCCAGTACGCTTGATATTTTAGATAGCTCACAAGTTTATATATTATCAATGTGATATTTTTACTTTGACTTAACACACATGTCAAAAAAATTATTTATCCCATCAATTAAGCAATTCGGTGAATAAATTAATCTTTTATTTAGAAACAATAGAAGTGTAATTAATCCTTCATAAAGCAGTCTCAAAAGAAAATTCTTGAAATCATTAAAACGAATGCCAACGTGATCTCAAAATGAATATGAATGCATAAAAAAATCGTCTTTGCAATCTAGCCCTTGGAAGATCTAGATAAATGACAATAACTAAAATTGAGGGCTTTCTCTCTTTTTGGTGTCAAATTTGAGCTTGATGGTTTTGAATGATTTCCTTGGACATTTCTGACTAATCTTACTTCCTACAATGGCAAGAACATTAAAGTAAGAGACCAGTTGTTAGTGAGTTTTACAATGACAAGTGCCATTTCTTTTCCTCCTCGTACTCTATATATCCAATTTAGTAGAAAAGATCCATAATCGTTGCTTAATGTCTCTGTACTCTTTACCATTTCAATAAATCAATCATCATTTCTAATTCCATAGGCTAGGAAATGAACCAACTCTAGCAAAAACGTTTTATTATGTATTATCATGGTCATCTTTGAAGGAATGCACGCAGGTTAAGTCATTACAGTGCATCTTTTATTACCAAAAGACTTTTTGATCTTCGCAAATGCTTCTGTACCATGGATTCCAAGCCACATTGCATGAAGGAATGTCACCGCAATCCCAAAAAATCTTTTATATTTGCATCGTCAAATTCGCATTGCATCAACATAACTAACACTATCTAAAGCGATATAAGCAATTATCCAATTCATCAATTAAAAAAAAAAAAAGAGCATTTCAAGATATAGTCAAGCTTTTAGTCAAATTGCTAAGGGAAGTCCGAGTAAGCAGCTACTTTATACACTCTCGTTTTTTCTTAAGAAAAATGGCCAATTAAAGTGCCAAATTTGACTTCAAATTAGCTCGAGGAGTTTGCAAAGTTCCAATTACTAAATAAAGCACAAACAAATGATGAAAACAACAAGCAAATTTGTATAAAATTTTAAGCTACGTTTGGTCGTTCGGATTTCTAATCGGAATAGGACTGGATAAAATAAGATATGAAATCATAAGATTTTTGTTATATTTTGTCCATTGTTTGATGTATCGCAGTATTAAAGTCGAATATATTCACATCATATCATGTAACAACATATCATTGTAAATAAAGATGGTAAAAATCTCTCGTAACACTATTCTTTAATTCATTTTTATTTTATTTTTCCTCTTTTTATATTATTTTCTTTATTATTTCTTTAATCCCCTTTCATCATTCTTTAATAAAATTTTATCAAATAGTAAATTGTACTAACATACCTAAAATACAAAAATACCTAAAAAATATAATAAGTATAAATTTATAATTTAATAGATTGAATGTTTATTATAAGATATAATTAAAGTTGAATATATAAATTAAAATAAGATTAATTAAAAATATTTTTTAATTTTTAATTTTTAATTTCTTAAATTAGAATTCAAATATTATTTATATTGAAATATAATTTCAATTTTGTTAATTTAATAAGTTTGTTATTCGAGAAAAATAATTTTCTATTATGAATATTAAAAATCTTATCCGCCTTTATCTTACCTCACCCATACGATAATTTTATTCGGCTTATATCCTCATTATATCCTATTTTATCATGTCTTGAGCGAGTGCCAAACATAAGATAGAATAAATTATATTATATCCCGAATTTTATTCAAACTGCCAAACATGGCCTTATTGAATTAGAAGGAATGGCTTACATTCTTGGAGGCTATGGTTGCTCAATGAGTGAATTTGAACATGAGCTACAAATAGGGGTGACTGTAATATGTATAGAAGGTAAAAAGGTTACAAATACAACTGGAAAGCTTTTATAATCAAAGAAGAGCACTGGAATTGCAAAACTTAATCTAACTCGAATTTCAAATTCAAAGTCGGACAAAATCTAATCTAAATCATCTTGGTACAAATGATCATCCCATCTCCACATCTTCAGCATCAAAATATGATGTATTGCTACCGCTTAATTCTTATTGTATCTTTAAATAGACCATTTCATCGTGTGTTCCATCCCCACAAGAATTTTTAGTTGTCTCAAATTTTACACTACAATAAGGATGATTTGTAAGTACTCTCGATTCTTTAGTTACAGTCATCCCTCGATCGATGGATCCTCCTTAACTCGGTTTTCAATTTTTGTGCACAGTTCAAGTCGATCAATCTTCGTCACATGTTATGTCCTTCACTTTTAACTTTACCCATTGGAAACTCAGGGAAGAGCTCATAATTTATTCCATTGATGGGCTTTGTAGGGAAAATATATTGTCATGCCATTCATGATCAAAATGAACTTATTAGGCATGCCATCGATCTGATCTTATGGGTTAACTATATTGTCATGGCATGATTCAAGCCATTTTTGCTTTAAGTCGGGCTTGGCGTCATCATACGTCTCCTTTTTTTTGACCCAATGCTGGCTGAATACTGGGTGAAATGCAATGGCATTTTCTACTTAGGTAAAGACATATTTAAGCCCCAAATTCTCTGCTTTTGAATTTGATTGCTCTAACCTTTGACAAAGTTCCGTCTCTCTTTGTCACGAACTTTAACACCCACAAGGCATCAAAATCAAGCTAAGATCAAACCAAAATTCAGAAAGAATTTCACAGTATTTCTATGCAAGTGCAATGACACCTTATCAAGGTTTACCAAATGTTGAAACAAATTATACACACGGCCCAAGGCATCCATGAAATCACGCGGGCAAAACCCGCGGCTCATTCTCACGACTGCCTACCTGCTGGCCGGGGTTATTCAGAGCCTCGAATACCTTAGTGCAAGCACCTGAGAATTCCATCAATGCCTTAAAAACGCGAGGCAGGCCGTTCTTGAGGTGGGTGAAGGCCATGCCCTTGGTGACCTCAACCGAGGTTGCATACTTGGCATTCTCATCATCCAACCGTTTCTTCAGGGCCTCGATCTTTGCATGCTTCAGTGATATAGGATGATTAGGACCCAACTCCAAAGTCGGGTTATCTGTGGAAATGCCTCGCTCGAGCTTCTTCTCCATTTCATCCAGTGAAGACAACTCTTTTTGCAACTTCTTTTCGAGCTTCTTGGCTTTCCTCTGCAGGTCTTGTTCCTCAGCCTGCTGCAAAAGGATAGAGCGGACACCCAATAGAAGGCTCTTGATGGCTTCTGAAGCTGCCTGTAAACAATAAAACAGATAGAGTAAATGCAGCCCATGAAGAAAATATTGCAGATGATGATATATTCCAAATTGCTGGGATCATCATGATTACAAGTCAATGGGCACTTCTTGATACTAGCTCATCAAACAAAATTTATGATAGATCGCTTAAAAGTTGAACATATTCCAAGTTCCGACAACAAACAATCGTGGACATTTCCATATGGTACAATCAATATCAAAGTCGACCATACATGTGATAAGCAACAAGAATGCTGCCGGACAAAGATATCTCAGCAGTAACCCACTGAGCACAAGATAATTGACATAAGAAACAAGAATAGAAACTTCATGAAAATAGAATAATATACTGCCATCCACATAAAACCAATAAAGAAGAGATGGAAGTAAGGAACGATGCTCTGAAACAAAGTGCATATTTAACAGATGTTGTACTGTACAAGAAAAGAATAACAGACCATGCCCTCACATCGCTGTGCAAGAGATGATAATGCAAGTTCTACCAGAAACTGCAACTATGAGTAGGTAATAACTAAATAAAAGACACTGACTATGACCATGCCTTTGCCCGTTTCAAGCTTGGTTTTACTATAGTCATAGCCAGTATTAACCATCCAAGTATCTATATTACACATTCAGACAGCACATTTTAACACAATTGGCAAAGAAAACACCAAAACAACATGAAAATAACTATTGAGTAATTGTATCAATAATCAATATATAGTTTCCAATCAGCCAAGTGGTGGGGTAGCTCATTCTCATTCATAAGCATTTCAATGCATGCATCAGATTCTTAGTCATTGGCATAAGGGGATTAATAGGTTAATGGCACTACCTTATCAGGTACTGTTTCAAGGTGAATCTGCCAATCCTCACAAAGTGTACAAAGCGCAGAAGAGAAATTACTCTGGAGTTGATCATCCGCAAGGCAATCCGTCAATTTTAACCACCTTTGGAGAGTGCTGACATAACCTTTTTGAGATGTAACAAGCTTGCAGAAGCTGTCGTACCATGATTCCACCTCAGTCTCGAGCTGCACTGCAGCCTGGCGATGGAAGTCTGAAGAAAGCTCTGTTACTTGATTAACTGAAATATGATTTAATTGGAGTGCTATATGGTTTTGAAGTTTATGGCATCTAAACATTGTGCTCCACATGTGCATCAGCCTGTAAAATCAAAACAAGGTGGAGGCAGAAAAGTAGCAATGCCAATGTTAGATTCATATTAGAAACAGCAACAAAAAAGCAAACAACAAGTCGCCATTGTGGCAACTTATACCATAATTAGAGAAACAATTGGACATGCGTAAGTTTACTTATTTATTTCATCACACAACGTGAAATATTAAGTACACTTGACTGTTCATCTTCCTAGTTGCTTCTTCTCTTCTTTAATCCCACGTCACATCATTTGCACTGTCAACAGAGTGCAAAACTACACAGGAGTCTGATTCGCAACATACCTCCCAGTGTCCAAAAGTAAATACTTCAGGTGATAAGATATTTATTTTTTGGCAACACATCATGCCATAACTATTTTAACTTTTGAGATCTCATTATCAATTTCGATATGAAAAGGGAACTCGTGTAAAACCGGTGCTTAACAACTTTTACCCGGAAGTTAAAGCAACCAACTGAGGGTGAAGCTCCTCATCTATTAGAGTCACTATTACATCACAAGTTCTACTAATGGATTGCTGCAGGATAATTAGGTCAGACTCCAGACCCTCCACAGTTAATCTGGTTTTGTCCCTCTTGGCCCAGTCGTGGTTTTCATCTTCTTGCTTTTGCAGTAACAAGAGTTTTTCTCATACTCTAGCTTTGTGTTTTCTTCCTCCTGCAGAACATATGATGGAGAGAGAAGCATTGAAGCAGGAACATGGAAAAAACTAGAAAGTAGCTAGTACTATGACAATCAATCATTTGCCATTGTAAATCATAACACACATTTGGGAGAAAAGTTATTTGCAGTCCTAGTGCACTCAATGCAAAGTTAATCATGTCAAGACCGTGTTAATAAGGTAAGCGCAAACAGAAGCATGTATCTGTTGACACTTAATCTCAACTATGCCAATGCTTTATCAACATTTACATTCAGGACTACTTTTAAAATTAATTTTGCAATGACAAAATCTTTTAAGCAAAATCATGAGTCTTGTAGTGTAACAGTATATTTCCCTAGAAAACCATGCATATTGACTTATACTGCATTCAGGTAAAGAGATCAATATTTCGAAGTTCAAGTATCAACATCCAAACTTACACCAAGATCACATGCTCATACACTACACTTGTGCATGAACTTCATGAATAACAACATTAATATCATCATGAATAACAACTTTCTCCTTCTATAACTGCCACACTCCCAATTTAGCCCGTGACTCCTAGATCACAGCATTCTGTCAAATTGACAAAGGATCACTCACGAGCATAATCAACTTATCCAGATTAAACTTTGATAATCAGCTCATCTACATAATTGCTACTTCTTGACCTAACAGTATGCAGGGTTATTAGGTTACATATATAGCAAGGAGAAAATTTTGAATTCATGATTTAACATGGGAGAGTACATTCTTATTCCACATGCTCAGGCCACTGGATGTTAGAACCCAATATCAAATATTTCACAACCATGCTTTAACTAAGGTGGGACTTTCTAAGAAATAAATAAGCATGACCAAACAAAAAAGTTAAGCATGCATATAGAGCAATGGCTATGGCTAGGATATCAATTCACCTATATTCCAGAAAATTTGCAATGTAAAATTAAATTATAGAAATGTTCCATTATTTTTCTAGGAGTTGGTAATTCTGATATGATTCATACAATCCTGACTTCTCACTGTTGATCCCGATTCTAATCATCCTAGCCTAAATTTCAATTTCGGAGATCTATAACTTAGGAGAAAATGCTTGGCTTCAATGAGTCAAGATGACTCATTTCTAAGTAACACTCTTACTAGAGACAGGAAAAGAAACTGGATAGGGATACTAATGTGAAGCTTGAGAGTAGCAACCAACACCAGTCATAACTGCACAGAGAAAAATCTCCCATATACAATAAGGCCATAATTATCTTGAAAATGAGCACAGCCATTTACTTTTCAAGCTAAGCTTTAATTGTACACCATCTAGTATACATCTGAAAGGCTAGAATCACATATAGAACATCTTCTCAATAAAATTGGAGTGCAATAATGGACAAAATCATACCTTTAAGTGTTTATAAAGGTTATGCTCTGCAGTGAACAGCTTGTCAAGAGCAATGGATGAGCACCCGGCTTGCAGGGTTCACTAGGACCAGGATACTCAGCAACATCTCTTGTAAGCTGAAGTGACTTAGATGACCAGTTCCATGAAAGAGCACTCACAACCTTAGCAGAATTGCTTCTCTTCCCTGTACAAAGTTGAGTTACATTTAAGCACCTACAGGAAAATTAAGCAAATGGTACATGATGGTAGAGCAAGCAATTGACTTGGAAAGTAATGGAGGCAGAGCCGAACTGCTTAAATTGTACTGGACACAGTAACTTCAGATCTAGTTGAAAAAGATTAATCCAAAGCAATCCAGCTGATAAAGGAAACTAGGGTCGAAATATGAGACTCAATTTTTTTGTTTCCATTATAGCAACATAGACAAAAGCATGAGCTTCCTATTTTAAAGTGTACATGCTCTGGTCAACCAAAAACACTAGAATATATATTTGGGAACCAATTATAATGGTGCATCGCATGACTAGAAACACTCTGAAAGTAAGATACAAATCCAAGACAAATCAAAGTCAAAAGGAGTAATAGAGGAAAACTCTACAGATAACTGCCAAAAGAAAATGCACTAAATGTCACTATACCCAAGTCAAATCACATCAAAGTCCACGAGTTGTTCTCTCTATGTTATGGCCTCAAGATTCAGAGGAATGACCTTCATTTCTGAGAGTTTAACACCAAAACAACAATAAAAATACAAATCCTTTTGCATGCGGAATCAGATTTGAGCAAGAATAGGCCTTACTGAAAAAGCTGAACAACATCAAACTCATCGGAAACAGGAACCTGCACATATCTAAGCAGACTAAAGCTCTACAATCACATCAAAATGACTATTGAACTGCAAGGGGGAAAAAGGCAGAATCCAGTAAGAACAATATCAAATAAAAAGAAATAGCATCCTAATATGGCACTTACTCTTGTGTTCTTTTGTTTTCTTGGGTGGGAAACTATCCCATGAATTGAAGTCCATGAGAATAGCTACATCACTGCCAAGAGCTGATGCTTCCAGAAAACGCTCATCCAAGTTCTTCACAATACCCTCCAAGGACTTCTTGCTCTTCCAAACTTCCATGGTCATATCAGCACTTTCATTAGTGTCCTCGCTCATCTGTGATGAAGTATCATCGTCCAACTCCACAGCTTGTTCCTTCTCAGGCAACAGATCTACCGTCCCCCTTTTAAGAGTTTTCTCTACCCCATCTTCTCCCTCAAACTCCGTTTTACTCTCCACCCAATTCTCCCCATGGAGAAGGCCAGGGATAGGCGGAGGAGGCGGTTTGCAAATAAAATCCTCATCAATCTCTATACTTTCTTGTGTACTAGTAATCTCTCCCTTACTTTTATTGTGCCTCCTATTATCCGGACTGAAAACCGGTGGAGGTGGAGGTGATGGAGGCAAAGGGGGAGGAGGAGAAGGAGGCGATGCCAGGCCGTACAAAGTGTTCTCGATCTCCAACGACTCCGACTCGGTGAACTGCCGGAGTGTCGCTCCCGTGTTCTTCAGCGCTCTTATGTAATCCAACAGGGCATCAGCAAAGTCCCCCCTAAACATCAGCAACTGCTTCATCAACCTCTTTCTCTCCTTGCACGCCCGAACCCTCTCTTCTTCATCAATTCTCGAAGCGACGCAACCCATTACGAATAAACCAATATCGCAATTCTACTTGGGGTTCACCTGCATTCACCAATTCAAGGACTTGAAGCACGCCAGGAGAAAGCTACTGCCCTGAGCAGACCATATCCCATAAATTTCGCTCAGCCGATGCTGATTTCAAGAACCAAGACCCAGTTCCCACAGCCCAGGATGATATTCGCATAGATCACGATTCTCTCACCAGATTCCGCTTCCTTCTAAGTAACAAGCGCCACATCAACCACAACAAGACCAGATAAACAAGAACAGCCTATATTCGAATTCCATTCTCGAACACGGAAAGTACACTCCAAACCAACTAAAGGACCTTCCCAGAGAATATCCCAAATTCTCATGACTCAGGAAGTCGCACGCATTATCGAAAGAATTTCCCAACAAGCCAGACGACCCACCTGCACCTTCAAGATCGCTTGAATTCCCACTCAGCCACGACCCATCTACAGCTCAAAACGTGACTCACCCGAGATCCAGAAATTCTCTCCGAAACGATGCAAAGAAAAACAAAGACAAAAAGACAAAAACAAAAAGGAGAAAAAAAAAAAAAAAACTGTCCTCCGTCCACCTCCTCCTCTTTGCTCACCAAAAGGGAACACACAGAGAGCAGCAACAACGACAGAGCACTCCGAGAAAAACCCAGAAAAAAAAAAAGAAAGAAAAAAAGCAAGCAACGATATCCAGCTGCAGAGTCCACCAGTCCAGACCGTACTCCCCCTCTCTCCACCAGACACCCTTTGCTCAGAGCAGACCCTCTGACACGGTACTATCTAATACAAAACTAATCGAACAACACAAACCCAATAAAAAATAACGGGAAAGAACCAGATGCGGACAAGAAGAAGCGTAGGTCAGAGTCTGACCTGGAAAATGTCCTCCTCCTCCGACGAGGACTGCTGCGGTTCCTTCCTCCCTCTGCCTCCTCTCTCTCTCTTTCCCTCCCTCAACAAAAAGAACCGTCAGATGGGTTCTTCCCTCAGCATTTCCCCCGTTACGTGGGCGTGCTTCTTGAAAAGGCTCAAGACCCAATCGAGAAGATGAGGAAGGAGGGGTATCCAAAGCAAAGTTCGAGGGGGAAAAAACTTAGGAAAGCTGCTTTCATGGATTTTTCATTTTTGGTCGGGACAGGAACGTGCCATTACCGGAACATAGCCAGTGACATAGGACAGGGGGATGTGGCATCCTTAGCAAAAAAAGTTAGCCAACTTATCCTATGCATCGGTCGGACGATGTTATTCTCGGAAAGACTATTAGGTAAGTTAGGACATTTCGTTTCCAATTTCATTAGAACGACAATAACAACTCAACTACCCTTGAACGACCTCTTTTTTCCAACTCTCCAGCCCCTTCTTCCACGCCTATTACGTCTTGGAATCTTACTTTTTATAATCCACTTGCTTGACAGTTTAACTACCTGATGGAGTAAAGATAAGTTAGTTTAACTTGCATTATTTATCCCTAGATTCTCCTCCATGATTGTGAATGTTTTAATTTCGATTTGTGATGTAAATTAATGAGAATTTATTTAAAGATTGAATTTTGCGATTGATCTTAACGTTATATAGGGTCCGTATTCTCTATTATCAATTCAGAGAATTTGATCCTTATAACTACATGCTCAAGTATGAAAAGTTTGAAAAAGGGCTTGTTAAGACCAAACAACTTGATATATTTTGCATTTTGTAATGGTTGAAACTTCTCATTTATTTTTTTTAATTAGAGTAATCTTTTCATTATTATTATTTTTGTAGTGTAGTCACTGTGGAAGGTATCAAGAGGACTCAAATTGCTTTAAATTATATATTGATGACAAAGATGTGACTTGGAAAAGAGCAATGGATAATGTAGTGCGACATGAATAACGAATAAAAAAAAGGACTATTAAATTAACCAAAAAGAATGAAAGTTGAGCAGTTAAAATATGTGAAATATAGTGTAATGACATATATTAAAGTTTTAATTAAATCAAATTCATTTAATAATACTTATGGACAATTCTTTTCACTTTTTTATTGTGCTCGTGTAATGTTTTAAATAGTGGATTCCTAGTACAATATACAAGTCATCAGCTGTCTTCCAAATAAACTACTTTCTTTTTTGTTTCTAGAAGAGCGACACCATTTTTGTCTCGAATGGAATAAATGCAAAAAAGAAGAAGATGAAACCAAACAAAAAGAAGGAAAATGTAAGAAATAAGCTAAAATGTAAGAAATAACCTCTTCATTGCGTGGGTAGAATTATATTGAATATTTTTAAGTTTTGAAAGCATGCTAAAGCGTAATCGGCAAGGAATAATATGATTAATACAAATGATAGAGGGCGTCTGCACTCAAATATAAGGTGGAAAAGTGCAAGCTATTCTTAATGTCTAAGCTAAGTTGAAATACTAGAAAAGAATCAATGCACAGGAAGATGCGAATATATAAAATCTCAATTAAAAAAATTCCGAATTTTATATCATGAATTTTAAATTCATGATTCCATCACTAGTTATCTCTTTAACTCTGGTTTGTTTCTAGGGGTTATATATTAAAAAACAAAAAACAAAAGTAAATCGTCATGCTCCGATAAAGAAAGTACACGTTTCTGCCAGAGTTTTAACTTGTAGCGCTCATAATATTCCACTTTATTTATGTCAAATCACATATTATCCACTTCGGCTGGTCATTTGAAAACAGGTACATGATTTTTCTCTAAAAGTTTATTGATTTTTCATAAAATTGGTACTCAACATTGTTTATTTTTTCAAATACTTATGTGACACCTAGAAAGTTAATGAGATTTATAAAGAAACCAAGAATATCTAGATGACAAGTTAAAAGAAAAGTTATAAGTCACTATAAGTTGAGTAGTAACCCCATTGATCGTGAATTCTGGGTAATTTTGTTTGCTATTTTATTGACCCTTTTTTCTATCAATGAAATTAAATCCACATATGCATGAATCTTATTAATAAAAAAAATTATTTACGAATTGTAATATAGTGGGATATTCGAACTGTAAATATGCTTGAATTTAACCTAATATAGTTGGCATGTAAGAGGCTTTGAAAACTATTGTTCATGATAAACTTTTCTAACGTGAAAAGGAAATAATAATAATAATAATAATAATAATAATAATAATAATAATAATAAATAATAATAATAATAATAATAATAAATAAATAAATAAATAAATTTGTAATTCTATTTGTTTCAAGAAAAATAAATATTTTAAAAAATATTTTTCAACAAATGATTGTTTATATCATAAGAATTATTAGTCAATAAAAAAATTTTCATTATTAATAATAATAATAATTTATATCTAAAAAATTTTTTGCAAATGATGAAATATTTTTTATCATTCTTCTTTGTAAGTGTTTCAAGCAATCATTCTTTGAGAAATTTTTTTCAAATCATTCATTTTCCATAAAATAATCATACTTTTTGTTTTCAAAAAATTTAATAATGCTATAGTCATATTGAATTGAAGGAAACGAGACTTTGGACACCATGCTTGCACAATTGATCACTTTACATTATTTAATATATTAATCATATTGTTTCAAGTGGGAAGGTTAGCCCATATGGTTAGTTTGAATGGACCACCTATGAAGTAGTGGTGTGGTCCATATTAAACCGGTGCTGCTTATGATCATTATTGTCAGAACACCCTTTTGCAAATGTTGATTTTGTATTGGGAAAAAAAAAATTAAAAGGCTAGCAAAACTAAAATAAAAAAGGAAGCGAAGTTTGAGATTGAAAGAAATTAATAAAATAAATAAATAAAAGTCGCGTCAAACTTCCGCCCATTTTAAGACTTAGTAATGGGAAAGGATGAACTCATTGCTTCTAGAAAGTTAAAAAGCAAAAAAGGAAATGACTCACACTATGTATTATAGAAAATAATTTACCTCACCCGGTCTTGCCTACTTTTTTACTTTTCCTTTTATAAAAACGAAAAAGCAAGCAATTCTCACAAAATTGCCACATCACTCGCTTTTTAGTCACACCTCATTGAGGGCTCTAACTTAGTCATGACACTATCTTTTGATGGATTTACTGTATGCTGATGCCCTAGCGGATTGGCTATAAAACTACGTTTATATGAATATATCGTTTCTTCACAGACCAAAAAAAAAAAACTTAGCCATGACGCTCGGGAAAAATCAATTGAGATGATCTATTTTATTGAAACGCATGTCTGTGTTTTTAGCACCAGCTCGAGGTGGGGAAAATGAACTCGAGCCAAGAGTGGGGACGCTTTGGACCGAACATTGAGCCACACATTGCAAAGCTGGCACTAGATCTTTTCTTCCCCTAAATCATTACTCTTGAGAGAGAGAGAGAGAGAGAGAGAGAGAGAGATTCAATTGGAAAAATCAATGTGGGAATGTGTTGCAATGATTGAAATTCCAATAATTCATCAATTGACACGCACTCTTAAGAAACATTTGTGATTAATTAGATGACAATTTGGCTTTGTCTTCTCTTTTGACTTCCACAATCGTACGACATTTTATTACCATTGCCGGCATTTATTACTGATGTTGCCAAGTCACATGTCACATTGGCAGTAACAAAAACATCTATGCTTTGTAAGCTACTCGATGGTAAAAGGGTAAGAGAGATTGAGGATTAGGAAGGGCTGGTTGGAGGATTAAAGTTTTCCGGGCGTGGATTCCATTTCATAGATGGGTGATAGATAAAATATGGATATTTTGAATTCTATTGAAGTTTCTTTTCTTGAATATTGAATGTGTAATCTTGCTTTTTCCACATAAAATTGACCATAGGATTAGAGTAGCAATATGAATTTTGAAAGACTTGATGAGTATAATCATTTATGATGTCTAAAATGCGTGCAATGTATGGTTTATTGTCGGTCAATTTTTGATCAAATCTCGGTCAACCTTAGTTAAAGAATTAAATGTCTACACCACAAGTTCTATAATTAATGCTTTATGTTCTATGTATTAAAGTTTTTATTGTTTATTTTTTATGTGTTCATTTTTTTATTAGTGATTGCTTTTGAAAAGTGGGGATTTATGCCATTGCTTTAGATTTCATTTTGCTTGACTAAGGGATGATTTGGACTCTTTCCGATGTGGAAAGGGTTGAGAATGAGATTGATTTTTCCGGGATTTCTTGATAAGTGAAGGTGCAGGTTAATGTTTCAATGAAAGATGATTTATTCATTGAAGAGAAAAACTCATTGTTTTGGATTATTTGGTTTCTTCTTAGGCATTAGGATTATTTGGTAAGATAGCCACATTTGAATTAATTATAGTGATCATTTAAGTGCTAATCCATCGTTAGACATGTCTAATGAGTTCTTTGGGCTGGTTCAGAGCCTCAGTCTTTGCAAAAAGAGTGAATTTTATTTACCTTTTAAAATTCTTGCATGAAAGATTGCATTAAAAGGAGAATTGGGTTATGTTAACTTTTGAGCATTTTTGGTGTGCGTGTGATGTATCATTTGAATTTGACCATGTCCTTTTAAAGAATAAAAGGTAAGAAAAAAAAAAAGAGAAAAAGAATTGGCCAGTTCCTAGGTTGACCTTGGAATTGGCCTAGAATGGTGGTTCCGGATTTAAAGTTGGTTACAAGTTCAATAAGGTTGGTTCCAAATTTTAAAAATGGAAATTGGCCATAAAAAGATAGATTTTAGGTTTCATATTTGAGACCTACTCATCCTAAAGTTGATTATCCTTAGGAGTGTGCACTGAATTTAGTTTAACCCGAGAATTGGACCAATTAATTTGAACTAACCACTTCAAGGTCTATTCTAGAAAGAGAACCAGTTCGATACTCAATTCTTCAAATCAAGAATCAGTCCATAAACCTAGGATAAGTTCAGTTTCTAGTTCCCTGATTGTACGGTAGAACTAGTTCTAAAACCTATTTTGGAAAATAAAAATACTTTAGTATCTATCAAGAATCGAATCATGATCTTTTAACAAAAACTAACAACATAACCACTCTGCAACATATACAATCGTATTAGTGCAACTTTCATATTTATCATCAAAATTTGATTTTAAACACAAAACAAGATGCGGCTGGTTGCCCGTTTAATCAAGAACGAGAGTCACGAGGGCGATTCCTTGTTCAAGGCTGGACATGATCACCCAGAATTTCCACAGCGATACTATCAATCATCTGTCTTTCTCCACATGCCTTCCTGCGATACAGCTGGGGACAATGGTACTATTTCCTTGCCAACCATCCACATGGTCCAACGCCCGCCCAGATGATGCAAACGTTCGTGACACATCGGACCGGGTCTTGGCTAACATAGAGTGTGGCAGACTCGATTCCCGCTCGCTGAAGCATCGCCACTCTGTTAGTATCACTTTGTACAAAGTGGTTCGACGCATGGTGGATGGAGGACGATGCTTGCCTCAAACCCTTGAAAGAAAAATGGAATCACCCATCATCTCAAAATAGCTCAAAGGCTCGCAAAAAATAAGGGTGTGTTTGTTTGTGTTTCTTTTTTCTATTTATGAATACAAATCTTGTTTTTTTTGTTCACGGGAACAAGAAAAGAACAGAAACGCGTTTGTTTGCATTTTTGTTCTGAATTTATTTTTTTGTTCCTAGGAATAAATTTGGAACAGAAACAAGAAACAAGAAAAACTTGTTTCTTGTTTCTGAAACACTTTTGAGAAATAAATTTTCTCTCTCTTCTTTCTTGTCTTCTCTTTCTTTTCTTTTTCTTTTCTTCTTCTTTTTTCTTTGACCGGTCGTCGGCTTCCGCCATGATCGATGACCGACCATCGAGGGCCGTCAACCTCGCTGGAGCATCACCGGCCCCCGGCGAGGCAGAACGTCGTCGTCCCCTGGCGAGGCCGACCTTGGCCGACCGGCGATGCTCGGCCTCGCCAGGGGCCGGCGAGCCTCGCCGTGGCTGGGCGAGGCCACCGGCCCTCATCGGCCGATTGCCGGATATGGCCGAGGCTAGCGACCGGCCAAAAGAAAGAAAGAAAAAATACAATAAAAATATTTAAAAATTAAAGAACAAAAATTTATCAAACATGTTTCTATTCTTTTTTTATTCTAGGAACAAATTTACCAAATGTATTTTTCTGTTCAAAAATTATTTCCTGGAACAGAAATAGTAAAAACTATTTCTATTCTAGGAAATAATTTTTGAACATAAACGTTATTAAACGCACCCTAAAATGTCGCACCAATTCAACGGTTTTGGTGTCGGGAGGAGTTGTGCTAGGGTTTGCGATTGGGTAGTCAATGGCTGAAGTTGGAGATCACAGCTCCAAATTCTGGCACGCTTCCACTATCCATCGGGGACGGCGGACAAGATAACTATGCTTAAGTTTCATTTAGGGGGATGGTGTCGCTATCCCAAACAACTAATGATTATGATTGTGGACTTCTTTCGAGATCTTCCAAGGCCCCGAGATTTGAATGCTTTTCTCGCCCAGCCATCATGAGATCAGGACTGGATCTTTTGAACTCGCGGCGACAAATGCTCCAGATCACAATGGTCTTAATGGCATGTTCTACTAGAAAAACTGGAATGTTATCAAGATCTCAATCCTTGAAACCTTGAAAAATTTCATAGCTTAGCCTTTTTCAAAAGTCAGCTAAACCAAAACCCACATCACCCTCATACCAAAAGTCCCATATCCAGTAAGCTTGAGCAACTTTGCCTACAAAATCATCACCAAAACACTAGACAACAGACTCAAATTCATCCTCCCAGGGCTCATCTCCCCCACGAAAAGCGCCTTCTTTCAGGGACGTCAAGTACAAGACATGGTCTTTCATTGTTC
The DNA here is from genome assembly GCA_017140165.1 of Eucalyptus shirleyi. Taxonomy (NCBI): domain Eukaryota; kingdom Viridiplantae; phylum Streptophyta; class Magnoliopsida; order Myrtales; family Myrtaceae; genus Eucalyptus; species Eucalyptus shirleyi. The sequence goes on from CM029446.1 coordinate 27,464,917, forward strand.
AGCAGGTGCTCCATCAGCTTCGTACGAGAAGAAGCACGCGTGAACTCGAGGTGTTTCTGAAGTTGGACATCCAGAAAGCTTACGGTTTGGTCCGGTGGAGTGCGACTTTTTAGAGTGTCCCCCATGAGATGTGGGTTTGATCCACAGTAATTAAATGGATAATGAGCTGTAGCGTCGAACTTGATGGACAACTATCGAATCATTTCACGCCTTTTCCGAAATTGCGGCGAAGAACCCACTCATGCCATGTACTTTAGTTGTCAATTGAAGAAGATGCTGTGGAGAATTACTCTCCCGCAAGCATGCCAAGACTCAAATTTAATGGGATATGATGGAATAACTAGCATACTCTCCATTTTGTTAATGGAAATGTTACATTTTCTAAATGACAATAATATTAAAAAGAACTGGGAAATATTTTCTGTCATTTGGAAAATTTAATTAAGAATTATTCCTAAATACACATACATTATTTGGGTATTGATAATTTGCACACAATCAGAGACTAAACATGGGCACCAAAATGCTAGGTCCAACCTCAATGAACCCTGACCCCAATGTTGGGGACCGAGGCATGGGCACTTGGGTCCCGACCAAGAACACAAGCACCGTTTTGTTTTGTTCTTCTGGGCTTTGCTCAAAAAAAGCCTAATTATAGGTTGTGGCATCACATATATATATATGACACTTCATCTCACCACACCCAACCAATGTGAGATTTGGTTTATTCTACCCGTATTTAATCTTAAAGTCGGAGTTGCACCTTATCTAAGCCCTCTCTAGCACTAGCAATTATTCCTGTCCTCATCAAACTAGGTCGTTACACCTAGGCTCAAGACCCCATTGCCCATGCCTAAGCTCAATCCATTGAGGCCAAGGTCTAGGACCCTAATTCTCATGCCCGGATCCAATGAGCTAAAGCTCGAGTCCATAAAGGTTGAGTTGAGGACTTTGGTGCTCATGCTTGTGCCTAAATCTCTCGTGCTTGAGCACAAGTCCATTAAGGCCAAGGCTTGAGCTCCAATGCCTATGTCCTAGCTCATTGGGGCTAGGCCCGAGACCCGTACCCATTTCCAAGTCCCTAATGATCGAGACTAGGTCCATATAGGTTGAGCTTGGGATCTCAGTGCCTTACCTAGATCCCTAATGCCTAGGCTTGGGTCCTTAGCACCAAGCTTGGGTCCATCGATGCCAAGACCCCCGCGAACAAGCCTAGTCAATAAGACATGGCCCTAGCATCATGGATGAGGGGCTCGAGCACTGAGGACTCAAGCATTAACGCTAGGTCCCAAGCCTAGCCTTGTTGGATCTAGGCACAAGCACCAAGGTCCTAAACCCATCCTCAATAGACCAATATCTCAAGCCTTGGCCTCAATAGACGCAACCTAGGGAGCCAAGGTCTTGGGCCCAGACTCGAGCTTAGGCACCAAGCTCTTGGGCCTCGACCTTGATGAACACAAGCTCAAGCATAAGGGATTCGAGCAAGGGCATAAGGGTCTCGAGCTCGGCCTCATCGGCGTGGGCCTAGGTGTGGGGGACCTAGGCATTGTGCTTATGTCCCAAGCCTAGCCTCAATGGACCCATGCACAGACATCGGCACGGGGAATCCAAGCTAGGGTATAGGTCCCAAGCCCAACCTTGATGAACCCAAGCACAAGTGCCAAGACTTAGGCTTGGCCTCAGTGGACCCCGAACCATAAGTTATGGACCCAACCACTAGCACTAGAGTCTTAGGCCCAAATAACTCAATTTTCTCCCATGAACAATTTGTGTCAATGATTCATTCGATCCAAAACTTGAGATAATGGGTGTAATCCGAAAAAAGATTCATAAGTGGTCTCTAAAGGATGAGAACCAACTATGTAGAGTGATCCTTTAGGCTTGTTATCTAGGAACTTGTTTAGAAATACTGTAATGAAAGAAACATAGGTGTTTGTCGCTAGATATTTGACCAAATAGGATCATCCAGTTCTTATAGAACTTATCACTAAAATACCCCTAGAAGGGGATAGGGCTAAGCAGAGCAAAAAGGGTTTTCCATGAGATGTGAAATGAAAACTATTAGTCCCAAGCTTAAGCCTAGGCGCTGAAACTTAGGCATAGGCACTAGAGTTGTGGGCCTACTAGTAATGGACCCTGGGGGACCTAATCATGCACACTAGGAACCTAAGAACATCCCCATGCCTAGGCATGGAGTTTCTCATCTAAACACTAATATCTAATTTTGCTTTAGAAATTTTTTTTTTTAAGATAAAATCAATTTTTTGAATAGTATAAATTCTTTGTTGACTCATTTTCTTAATCAATCTAAATAGTAAAAACTTAAGGAAAATGTATTTCAAAAAATATTTTTAGTCAAACAAATGGAGAGTGTTTAAAATTGGGAAGATCGTCAATTGGAGGGAGGATTATTCCACGGTCCCCTAAATCAACATCAGCCCCACTTAGTTTCTTAGTTAATTCCACGGTCCCCTAAGCTCAGTGGAATGAAGCCGCTATCCAACCAAAGATTAATGTCGGATGTGGCACAACAGATCCTAGCAATTAATTTAAGTATAACTTTGTAATTTAGATTTTTCTATATGACGAGTCTTCAGAGTATTTAACATCTATTTGTACATGAGTAATGCTACACGTACTAAGACGTTACTGGGGGTTTCTTATTAAATGAGATGGTTGTTTATGCTGACATGCGCCGTCGAATCGGCTTTTCAAAACAAAGTTTGTCAGAAATAGAGAAAAAGGTTAATGGGGGCAACATCAATTAAATGAAATTTAGCTTTCTACTCCACCATCATGTCTTCCCGGAATTGCACAAACGTCGTTTCAAGCACTATTACAATCTCCCATTGCTGCCAGCCTGACAATCGTCGAAGCTCTTCTCATGGATTTCAAATTCTTATATTTGAATTGTTATTTTCTATTTCACATTCATCTCAATTATTTCGCCAATAGACATTTAATTTTTTTTTTAATGAATTTTGATTTCTCTTCAATGGAGCTCGTCATTCAACTTTGGTCTTTGAAATTGCCCATAACTTTTCCTATTGCCAAGAACCTGTTGAAGTATAATCTGGACAACGCTGATTCCCTCATTTTTATGGTGTAATTCTTGATACCCTTTTGGGCCACTTCCTGACAGATTTCCTAGAAGAGTTGGGCCCGGCTCTGGTTCGAGCAATGATTGCAAGGATTCTGAAGTGACCATGAGCATAGTTGGCATTGGCCCTCGGCTAGATCTGAAAATCTTGTTCAGCTGCAAGTCGCTTTGCTTGGGAGCCTGGTTCCTTCACCGTCTGTTGCTTTCTGATCAGTTGATCTGGACTCATTGCTCCTCTGGAGTTTATAGTTTAGTTTGTGCCTGGAATGCTATTTGAGAAAGGAGTCCTCATGTCGAATGGCACAGTTGGGTTGGGTCTGCTCTTTGCATTCTGAGCACCATTCATCACTTGGTTATTCATCTTAGCTTTGCCACTCGTGACAGGCTCTCCAAATTGTGTTCTCTGCCCTCTGCCACTTGCTTGCTTTGTGGACTACGTAATGAAAGTAGAGACCATCTGTTTCATGAGTGCTACTTTTCTGCACTGGTATGGACCAGAGTTCTGGAGTTTCAAGGCCCCCGCTGCTTGGACTGCTGAATTTCAGTGGTTTAAATATGCTGCCGAAAGAAGATCTTTCTCTGCATTGCTCTTCAATATCTCTTGGCATGCAACTATTTATAGGTTGTGCGCTGCTAGGAATTAAAGGATGCATGAAGAGAATGACTGGGTTAATGCTAAAAACGTTAGATATTTCAGCAGTTTTGAAATTTTTAATAGTAACAGTTTTGATAGTATTTATGACAACCATGAAAGCACTATTTTGTAATGGTTTTGCAATGATCATATTAATGGCTTTCTAACAGCTTTATTGTAGTTTTATAACTGCTTAATGTTTGATTAATTTCTTCATAAACCTCCATTATTTTATAACGGTCATCATCGTAATTACCAATTGATTATGGAAAACGGCTTTCTCTTTTTTAACCTATGGATTGTTACTCCATATATTGAAAAGTGATATTGATATATCAAAACAAGAATATTCTTGTTTCTTGTTACATATTTTTCTTTTTTTATCTTTACTAGGTTATACCCATAATGTTATTTATGTTCCTTTTAATATTTAGTGTGGAGTATATAAAAATATTTTTTGTATCTTGGGAGGATAGTCACTAAAATCTATCGCATCATATCAAGTTTCATATTCCAAAGGCTAGAATTATTTTTAAGAATAATGCTTGCATGCTTCACATAATTGATTTTATTTCTCACCCTCTTTAATAGATTTCCAACAATTCTTATTATTTTTTATGTTATCTAACATTTCTCAAGCAAAAGAAAACTCTAGATGCAACATCATTGGATTAAAATTGGAGTTCCGACTCTAAATGTTGCTGTCACATCCAAAGGCGTCTTTTGTTAGTTACATCCAGTTTCACATTTATAAGTCAATAACGCTCTCTCCTTATTCAGTGCGCAATTTGGTTAATTCACACTCCCTTCTCCTTTTTGGAAGCTTACCGGGAGCAATTCCTCATTTAGATTCTTTCAACTTGGCAATCAATCTCTGCCCTCATTGAACGATATCTTTATTGAGAAGTATTGCTACCACTGTGAGACTGAGCCTTAGTAGTTGGAAGAGTGTTGAGTCCAAAGTTTTGCTGTCATAGCCGAGCTTGTGAAGCTTGGGTTCTCACTTGCTAGTCTTGTGCCATATGGGAGGTTTTTGTTGTTCTGTGAATGAGTGGCATATTCCTTTGAATTAATTGCAATACGAAGGATTAAATATCCAAATGAAAAAAAATGAAGAAGCTCTTCGCTGATCTTCTTATGTTCGTGCTAAACTAAAGCCCATGAAGATGGAGATTTGTCAAGTAAAGTTCAATTAATAAAGAGAACACCACAGAGGTTTCAAGATAGTTCATCATAAGTAATTACATTCAGTGTGCAGTGAAACCTCATGCCCAAGATAAAATGCAATGATGTAAGTCCTGGAGGTAATATACCACTTTGAATCATATTATATGTTTACATCTCATGGTACTATCTCGCTAATAGATATTTTTATAGCAAAGTATTTTTTTTTAAATGTTGCCTCTAGTGTCACACCAAGGAATGGATATTGCTCGAATGACCCTCTCCTTATTACACCAAAAGGTTTTCATACTTCCACCACAAAAATAGCCATAACCAGATCGGACCGCCTGAATTAGGAACTGCCAGGTCTAGGCAGTTAAATTCTACCCCTTAGTAAAATTTAACAATTTACTTAATTACTAAGTTGATTATTGACTTTTCTTTTCTTTCTCTTGTTAATTCCACAGTCAAATTAAAAGTTTAATTGGCATTTAGAAATATTTTTTTAATTCCAAATATATTTTCTCTATTAGAGCAATTACATAACTCTCCAATAGCTTTCTTTTTTCAATTTGATTTAATTTTATGGAATGTCAATGGAATTCACTTTGATTGCTATATTTTCTTTCTTATTTAAAAAAAAAAAGAGTTTCCTTTCGAAATTTTTTCCAACCATTCTTGAGGTCCAACAATGGCTATTAGCGAGAAAAGTTATCATTGAGACATGCATTCTATCTCTATACATAGCATATGATTTTTTCACTCAAACAAACATACCCATAATTCAATTTTCAACATTTTAGTATGCATAAATGTTTTGTCATAATTATAAGATTTTAGTTCATTTTCTTCTTCTCCTTTTTTTTTCTCTGTTGCCACTTTGCTATTTCTTTGTTTGATTTTGATCCCAGACCTCACTCGCCTAAAGCACCAACCCCACCCCGGCAATGACCATTGGGCCGAGTGATCGTGAACCCAAAGCCCAATTAAAGATAGGTTAGATTGGCCCTCAAAACATGCCCCAAAGTTTGATCACAAAATCATGCTTGAATGGCTGGTTCCTTCCCTGAACCTTACCATGCAAATTAGGGTAACTCAAAGATAGACCAAGGATTGGAAGCCCGGTCCGGCTTGCGTCAGTTCGCCCAACTTCGATCCGGATCCTAGATTGGTCTGCGCATTTTGGGCCCTAAATTGATTTTTTTTTCTCCCTTTTTAACTTCAGAGTTCAGGATTGAGAAGCTTGAAGATTTGAACATGCACAAACTTAATCATATAATAAGAGAATGAATCGTGCATTTTCCACTCCTCATTTGGCTCAAATATTTCTTTTTTGCGCTGACCATATTACCCTTTACTTCTTCTTCTTTTAAATGTTGTACCCACTAGAGGTGTGCAAAAAAATTGGAAACCACCTAGACCATTCGGAACCGGACCGGACCAAATTGGAATCAGCGTTCTCCATGAACGCTAGTCTGGTTCCCAATTCTAGGCGTAAAACCACCCACCCACCTATCCAGATCAAATCGGTATATATATATATATATAAAGAAATTATATTCACAATTACTTAATTTTTTTTGTAGCCTTCAAACAAATATAGATATGTGCATACATGTATATTTGTTGTTATTAGATATTATTGACTAATTTTGTTTCTTGGGTGTATAATAAGATTAACTCCTTACTCTCTCTTTTTTCAATTCTAATAATTCATTTACTTACTTTCTCAACCAAAAAAAAAAAAAAAAAAACAAATGAATAAGAAGGAAAAGACCAATTGGAGATGTCCATAAATGCTATAGTGCTTTGTCATCATGATACAAAAAATTAAGAGCTAAAAGCTCATTTTAAGAGCATAATTAAATCTATCATTAGCCATTCCCATGATCAAGTGATTAATGTTTTAACTTATGTAGAAGTTTGGACTTTTAACGTAGAGTCTAATTCTCCACATGTTTCTAGTGTTGGGAAATCCTAAAAAGACCATACCATGACTTCAAAGAAATTAAGTTTCTAGCTAATGAGTATCATTATTCGTTTTGTCCTATAATTTTCAATCCTTAATTAAAATCAATGGCTTGCAATTCAACCCAAATATAATACCGAACAAGTTTTGGTGCTCTTAAATAGAAACTAGGTTCATTCTAATATTAATTGATGAATGCAATTTTGTAGGAATTAAAGACCGGTTCCATGGACCCGCTTTAGAATCGGATTAGACTAGTGATTCTATTCTTCGGTGAATCCATTAAACCAACGAGTGGTTCCCAGTTTCAATCAAAATTGAAACTGGTTCTTAGTGGGTAATTCTCGATTTCAAGGTGGGAATCACCAACCTAGATCATGCTCTCCCCTAGTACTTACATAGTCAAATGTGGGGCCCTTGTGGGTCATGTTGAATTTATTTCTTCTTTTTTCTTCCACTTTCCTTCTTTTGAAGCATATTGCCTACACTTCTTCATCTTCCTTCTTCATCTTCCTCCTCCAACACCTCCATGCACACTAACAATTGAGTGTACCCACATAGCTTCATGAGCTTCCTCTCTACCTTACAATTGCTCATCACAAACCTTTGGCAGCAGAACAATCCCTATGTTGGCATAAGCTTCCTCAAGATGTGCTTCTCTATAATGATCCTTTAATTTTTGTGATGATTTTCAAAAATCAGAACAAAATGATCGACATGCTCAAGCATGCAGGCAAAATGAGCAAAGGCCAGAACTTGAAGAGGACAATTTTGATGCATCTACAACTAGCCATCCAAGAGGATAAAAAACTTGACACTCTCATCAAAGAATCATTGTGGGAGATAGCCACGTCATCAAATCCAAAAATCCCTAATCAACAAAATCATCAAGATGAAAAAGAAAAGTGCAAGAAAAAGACAAAATAATAAAAATCCCAAATAGGCTCCACTTTTGACTCTTTGCAAAAAAATGAGGGGTAACACAATCGATACTCTATAAAGGGACTGTCAAAGCTAAATGAGGAGTGAAAAAAGTACAACCCTAAAAAAATATCTCAAAATGAAAATTTATAAGAACTTGAAACTTCCTAGTAAAAACCAGAAGAAGAGACGAAATTTACGACTAAGTGGTAAAAAGTATTAATAAACAATAAGGGGTGTCAAGAATCTCGAATACAAAAAAGGAGGCATGTACACAACAAAAAGAAAAAGTCAAGGTACAAACATATACAATCCCATGCACCTGCAGCCGGAAACCGGCCCTCGGGCACATGAAAAGCAGGATCATTCGGCCAAGCCCAATCCCAATCCCAATCCCGTCCGGATCCGACCCGTTGACACCATCACTTATGCTGTCAAAAACGCTTTTTTTTCCCATATACGTTCTTACTCATCATTTTCCACCACGTGAGATCTCCCCCACCAAGAAAAAACAAGTCCCTCTTACCACGAGTCTTCAACTCCTATTCAATGCAGTAGAGCAAAGGCAAGAGCCCCCGTAACGCATCATCATCCCCCCCCCCACATGGCCTCCCTGTAAAAAAGGCAGAGAGATTCCCGTTACTCAAGATATAAAGAAACCGAAAAGAAAAATCGAAGAAGGAGAAGAAGAAGAAGAAGAAGAAGAAGCAAGAAAAGTCTTCATAATTACGCCGCGCGTTTCTCGAGGAGGGGAGTGGGGGCCACTGCACTTCGGTCTCGCTTTACCGTATCAAAGCTCGCGCTGCCTGCTGCGAAATGCAATGAGTGTGCTCCAAGCATCCGACCCCACATGCGTGTAAGGCCGTCAGGGGGTGGTGGAGCTTTTGCTTGCTTGCTTAGCGACCCAACAACGTTTTTTGCGAGTTTCCCGAGCGTTTCCTGCCCGTGTCTCTTCTGGCGCCGTGCATGATTAGCCTGCGGAGTGGTCGTGGCATTGTGGCCTCATTATTTTAATCGTTGGGGGCGGGAGGAGAAGAAGAAGGTCGCTGGGCGCTGAGTTAAGCGTCTTTTCTTTAATGGGTACCAGCGGTTCCGGGCCCTTTTTGTTCTGCGTGAGTCCGAGCTTTGGAATCTTCTTGGTGGGTTTGGGACGGTAATTTAAAAAATCGCTGCTTTGGCTGGTTTTGCAAGAATTCAGAGTGGTTCGGTGGGCTTCTTGGAGCAGGGATGTGTCTAGGGGGAAGAGGGGTTGACCTAGATTTGCTGTCCCAACGCCGGAGGTAATGTGCATTGAGTTCGGAACGGGACTCGGGGCATTTGGTGAAGAAGGGTTGCAGGGGCCTCTGACTGGGAGTTGTTTGGTGGGCATTTTTGAATCTGTTGGATTTGCTGGTAAATTTGGTAGAATCCCACTTGTCTGTTAAGTGAGCTTATGCTTTTCTGGAGCTGGTTTGTGGGCGGAAAAGGTCTCTGAAGTGGCTGCATTTATTGGGAAGGGGGGGGACTTTGATTATCCTGGGTGATTTTTATCTGGCAGTGGTGTTGAAGACGGATCTTGTGGGCTGCAGCACAGATTGGATTTACTCTGATTGGTATAGGGATCTGAAATTGTCTGGGAGAAATGGCCTGTGTGAAATTGGGATCCAAAAGTGATGCATTCCAACGCCAGGGGCAGGCTTGGTATGTGCCTCTTCGATTTGATGTTTCGGTTTTGCGGTGGTTTATAATACCTGTCTGGTATTTTAAATGGGTGTTGACAATTTGGAATGCTGTTATCCTGCATGTGGCGTTGTTTTCCATTGATATCTGTTGGTTTGATTAGAGAAATTTGGTTTGTAGACCTCAGTAAAGCTTAAAAACACTACAATTGTAATATACCAAAAAAAAAAAAAAAAAACACTACAATTTTATGTTTCTTTTCAGTCTGACTGATTCATCCTACCCTTATTTTTTGCTTGAATTTTCGCAGTCATTACTCCTGTAAGTTTTCAATTTGATCTAGGCACCCATTGTTTCACTTTTCCTCCAATGCTTTGGAAATCAGTGGAATATGAAATCCTATGGAAAGTTCAGGACTTATTTTGCAGGCATTTGATTTGTTGTAATGTGTCGATTTGAAATTACCCCATCACATTGCACTTTAATCATTTGCAGCCTGCTGCTTACATCACAAGGTTCAAACTTAGGTTGTAAGTTGCAATAATCCTTCTATGCACAAGTTTCTTGGTTACAATATTGAAAGAAGAAGCTCCTAATCTTGCAAAGGTTCTCTGCTGGACTGGGCATAATAGAGTAGAGATATCAATTCAGGTAGTGCATCCAGGATACTGGAATGAGTTCTAGTTATTGTTGTTGATGCAGATGTCACAATCATAGTGTGGTTGTATCCGAGATATTCATGAGTGTGTACTGAGCAAGTTTCTTGAACCAGTTGACTTTAACAATAATCAGGTGTGGCAGAGGTGTTTAGTCAAATTGAAAAGTTAAACAGGATAACCCAGATCTTAGCTTTAAGTTGGTGTGTCCTAAGTAACTTTTAGACTGAGTAAGACATGCAATTTATGGAAAGTTGGTTTTCACTGGAGGTGTTGGGACGTACATTTTTATCCAAGCCACATCAGGAAAATTATATATATGTATTGTGTTCCTGAGTTTCACTCTAGAGATCTAGCCTATCCATTTTTGAGTGACAGGACCAGCTCTTTTTCTGGGTTTGACCTAGGCATCTTTTACTTCAAAACTTAATATCTATTGAGGTAAAGCTAGCTGTTTCAACTTCACTTGAGACATAATTTTTACCCCAGTGAACACCTCTTTTAGAGCTAAATCTAGTTGTTTCAACATCACTGGAATTGTTATTTCTACTGCAATGATTATGGAAAACAAAATTCTGAAGCCATCAGTGTCATAAGTTGATTGATGTTCAGGTTTGCCCTCTTGTTCATCAGAGTAGCAGGGGATGCCTTGCATTGGTTGTGGTGACTTCCAACTGCCTATTAAGTTGCTGCTTCTAGAGATGTTCCACTTCCTCTGCTGATCTAATGCATTCCAAAGGACCTTTCTCATTATGACAATTTTCAAATGACCCTACCTTCCTTCTCGAACCAAGAAAACAATGCATTGTGAAAGTTCTTCAACCACAATCCTACATTTGGTTTTAAGTATGTATAAGATAGTTTGTCTGTATGGCATAATGCCATGTCTTTGGGACTGGGGTATCTTCTGACACTGCTCAGATCTGCTCTAATGTCGCTGCTGCAGTAAAACAGCTTGAAATGGAAATATGACTCTGCCTCTTTACTCAGGATGCTCCTGGATTTTGCATCCTCATATTAATTTGTATGAATTTTCCAGTCCTCCAGGACTGGTATATCATCTGTTTTTGGCCATCTAATTTGCGATTGACTTGTCAATATCAGATGCTCAGTTCAGAGATCAAGCAGTTGCCTGTGTTTCTTCCGTGTTCTTTCTTTTTGTACTTTTCCCGTTTTCAGAGGTCACCAATGCAGATCACAACCTGCAGCCTTGAGAGGAATAGAACTTTAATGCTTAAGAAATTTGTCCAACAACTCAAAATCCATATTAGTTGCTAAAGCTCAAGTACCTTGTTACTCTAGATGAATAGGAACTTGAAAACTTTCACTCATTTTATCATGACGTTGAAAGCAGAATAGAAGAAATGTGGAGTTCTTTCTGTAGCAGGAAATGGAAAACATTTGTTTTCTTAATTGGATCTTTTAAAATGTTTTGGTCAGGCTAGCGCATTCTGTGTGCATTTTGTATCAGGACTTGAATCTGATTATATAAGTTGATATTTTCTAATATATCTTGCATCTCTGTCTCTGAATGCTCATAGGTTCTGCACAACTGGTCTTCCGAGCGATCTTGTTGTTGAGGTTGGAGAAATGTCCTTTCATCTTCACAAGGTGACAGTACTTGCCAATATGATCATCTATTGAGTGTTTCATTAGATGAATGGACTGCATATTAGTGCAAGGAACTCTCATCAAATGAGCATATAAGCAAGAAACACTAGTCAATAAGCTTTACGCTAAAATTTGTTCGACATTTCTGTAAAGTCAGCATTAATTTTTACCTGGACTGATGTACAGGCCTTTACCTCTCCTTTTTGGTTTTGGCAAGCATCTTTTAATTCAGTCATCTGAATGTAGAGATGATGATCAGGATTTCTTATACCAAAACTGTTGGTCTTATTAATTTTGTGTGAGGTTTTATTCTTGAGGGGGTCATGAGAGGGTGTGAGATCTTGTCTAGTAAAACCACTGCAAGCTTCTAAGATGCCCCATTCAAATATGGCACCACTAGGGGCTTCTGTGCAGGCTGCCTATTTATGATATAGTGACGCTCTTCAAAATTTCATGATTGGATTGGGTTCTGACTTATTGGAGCAGATATTACCTTGTTCTGACTGAAAACAAGGAAATTGAAGTAACTGCGCTTTAAATTCACTCCAAAGATTTGGCAACACAATGATTTAACTTGTCCTTTTCTTCCTTTTCTGTGGCTCTACTTCATTGCTATTTTGACATATTCTGTCACATAATGAGTGGAGAAAATAATGCAGCAGTTCCACTTAGTTCATGTTGACTATGGTGGAATTATATGGGACTTCTGATTGATACTATCCCAGAAGTCTAGTAAATGTCTTTTTAGCAATTTACGTAACTCTGCTTCAAACGGGCCTTTTCCGTTATGTTTAACTACATTCTTTCTATATCTTGATTATGTTTCAGAATAATTTTTTAAACCTCTTATTTGCAGTTTCCGCTGCTCTCTAGAAGTGCGGTCATGGAAAGAATGATTACAGAGGCATCTGAAGAGGTGGAAGAAAAATGTTCCATAGTCCTTCCAGATATTCCTGGTGGTGCCAAGACATTCGAACTTATAGCTAAATTCTGTTACGGGATGAAACTCGAACTTACTGCCTCGAATGTCGTGCCCCTCAGATGTGCAGCTGAGCATCTTGAAATGATGGAGGATCTTGGGGAGGGTAACTTGATTGTGAAGACTGATAATTTCCTTAACCAAGTAGTCCTTAAAAGCTGGAAAGACTCCTTAAAGGCACTCCAGACCTGTGATGATCTTATTTCTTATGCGGACGAACTCAACATCACTAAATGCTGCGTTGAGTCACTGGCCATCAAGGCATCGACTGACCCTAATCTATTTGGATGGCCCATCATGGAGCACGGCGGACCTTTGCAGAGTCCAGGTGGTGGTCTTTTATGGAACGGGATAAGCACCGGTGCAAGGCCCAAGAATCTAAGTTCAGATTGGTGGTATGACGATGTGACGGTTTTGAGTTTCACTCTGTACAAAAGGTTGATTTCAGTAATGGAATCTCGTGGCGTCAAACCAGAAATAATAGCTGGATCACTTTCTTTCTATGCCAAAAGGTACCTCCCTGGCCTGAATAGGCGTCGGGGTATTACCGAGTCTAGTTCTAACCTGTCTGCCGTTGGTCCAGTGGTCCTACCTTCCGAAGTGGAACAGAAGAGCTTAGTGGAAGATATTGATCGTTTACTTCCTATGCAGAAAAGCCTAGTATCAACTAAGTTCTTGTTTGGTCTGCTCCGAACCGGTGTGATTCTTCAAGTAAGCCCTCTTGCATATCAAATTTGGAGAGAAGGATCGGGATGCAGCTTGATGAAGCTACTCTTGAAGATCTGTTAATGCCCAATCTATGTCATTCGACAGAGACACTCTATAATGTGGACTGTATCCAGCGGATTCTTGAACACTTCCTCATCATGGATCAAGCTACTGGTGGGGCCTCTCCATGTTCAGAGGACAATGGCGAGTTGATCGGATCACCTTCACTGACTCCTATTACGATGGTTGCAAAGCTTATTGATGGCTATCTCGCAGAGGTTGCCCCTGACGTTAACTTGAAACTCCCCAAGTTCCAGGCTCTTGCTGCTGCTGTTCCTGATTTTGCCAGACCCTTAGATGATGGTCTTTATCGTGCAATAGATATCTACCTTAAGGTAAGTCTGTCTAATAAATAGTTGACAGATATTCTTGTCTTGTCTTCTCTAGCTGCATGTTGATGAAGAGAACAGAAGATGGAAAGTGACTGACTATTGATAAGAATGTTAAAGAGTCTCTGACTAATCATAATGCTGTCGACAAATATTAAATATTTGGTTCTATTGACTGGTCTGAATTAAGGTGTTTGTTTCTCCCCATAGTTTCCAGGTTTTCCTTTTCCCTTACCTCCTCTTTCTTTTTGCGTTTATTTATTTGTTGATAGTGAACCAACTTAATTCATATTTCCTTTTCATTTGATGATGAAATATGCTCAGCCCAACACTCTTGGTTCTAAAATCCAGATGGCATTTCCATCCACTACATCTTCATTATAGCTATCACACCTTTTCGTTTATGTTTCTCATGCAATGTTCTTATTCTGCAGTCACATCCATGGCTGGCAGAGTCCGATAAGGAGGAACTATGCAGGCTGATGGACTGCCAGAAGCTGTCCCTTGAAGCTTGCACTCACGCCGCACAGAACGAAAGGTTGCCTTTAAGAATAGTGGTCCAAGTACTATTCTTCGAGCAGCTTCAGCTTAGGACTTCAATTGCCGGTTGTTTTCTGGTATCAGAAAACCTTGAAGGGTCAAGGCAGCTGAGGAGTGGGTTTGGTGGGCCGAACGAAGGAGGGTGGGATACAGCCGTGAAGGAAAACCAAGTCCTGAAAATCGGGATGGACAGCATGAGGATGCGAGTGTTTGAGCTCGAGAAGGAATGCTCGGAGATGAGACGGGAGATCGAGAAGTTGGGTCAGGCAAAGAGTTCAAGCGCGTGGACGAAGAAATTCGGGTTCAGTATAAAGTCTCAGATGTGCAGCGCTGAAGAGAAATCTGTCAGCCAGAACAACAGAACTTCAACCGGTAAGATGGAGAAGCTGAAGGAAAGGCGCGGTAAACACAAGAATAATTTATCTTTGGAGGGGTAAAGACCCTTTGCTTTTGTTACAGCCTTTCCTCGATAAAGTGCTTCCTTTTGGTTATTCCACTTCAATCAATTTTACATGGTACATCTAAAGCTCAATCTCCTCAACGGTGTATCACACGCGACGACTTTGCTTATTTTTCAGCCTTCCCGTACTTGCTATGCATTTGGACATAGCAAAATAACTCGGCCATTGAAATTGCATTCATGGAGCAGATAAATTCGTGCTTTTCTATGTTTATACATCCTGATGCCTGTTAACGTACACTCTCCCATCTTCCTCAGGCCTCGATTCTGGGCTTCTGTAGTATTGTGGTCACGAACCTGTATAGACCGCACATCTTTGATCGTATGACAGTGGAGATACTTCATCTCAGTGTGGAATTTGTCTTGCTCACCTGATTTTGATAGTGCTGTTACAATCAGACCGGCACGAAAACTTGCTAGAACTGGCAATTCACGATCCAATCAGCCATCGAAACGGTTCAAACACAGCTGACAGGCAGGGATAGATTGCTAGTATTTAGAGTATAGTACACGACCGGACGGGATGGTCGCCTCGCCTTGACGGAATGTTATCCTTTTCGTATGGTCGATGGTGTATTCACTGTGATGACCCGAGCGGCGGTGCGCGGGGAGGAGGGATGGCGGTGTGTCCGCGCCTCCGGTCCTCGGACGTGCGCAAGGGAAGGGGAAGGGACTCCTCTCCCTCTTGTCCCACATCGCTTAGGGAGGGATTCCTGGAAGTCTTTATAAGGTTTGGTCCCTCTTAAACTTGTGTGATGCGTTTTAAAGCCGTGAGGACTCGGTGTCCAAAGCGGACAATATCACACAAGTGGGACCCGGGATGTTACATTCACAGAATCGTATTCCTGGATGGAATATAGCATAAAAGGTCGAGAATACACTAGCTTCATCGAAGACAGACGCGATTACCAGATGATGGTCTATTAATTTCACAATCGTCCCGCATGCAAACATGTCTACGATCATGGCTGAAGTTAAATAAACTATTTTCAAGAAACGCTGGTCCAAATGTTCTATGTATTTGCCTGCGCATTGTCATATATCTTTGTAAATCATCGAAGGCAATCCTCAAATAATATTTCTCGAAACAGTCATCTAAGAAATGATCAGCACAACGCATACCCCCTAACCCAATTTCTAGAAGAATTAAAACCACAATTCCTTTGCTCTGCCCAGCTTACCATATGTACAATTTCTTAGACCCTGCTTTCAATGTGTACACATAAATGAAGTTGCCGCATCTAGTCTCTCAAATTCCTTCTTCAATCCCCTTCAACTGCTGAGCCTTTCTCTCCCCAAATTCCTTGGCGGCGTCATGCGATGCATGTAATCCCAACAGCACGTAGTAGACCAACAGGAAGGCGGTCCACATCCCGAACCGGATGAACGATTCCTTGTCGATGGACCCGAGGAGGAAGATGTTGATGGCGATGGAGGCCGACGGCAGCCATGGCACTAATGGCACTCCCCACAGTTTCGGATTGCGGGCATGAGGAACGAACACCCTCAGCGTCACGGTCGCCAACAGCCATATGGGCACCGTGATCGCGTATCCTATCCAACCTTCGCTTAGGCCCCAGTAAGCAGACGTCCCGATGGAAGACCCGATGATGAGGAGGATGCAGGCGACGAGCTTGTTGCGGTCCGCGGCCGTGGTCGTGCCGCTGACGTAGTAGCGGCGGACGAGGAGCGCGACCGCCACGACCATGAAGATGAACAGGGTGGAGATGGAGAGGAGGTTGGACAGGATTTCGAGCTTGGTGAAGAAGGCGATGACCGCCGTCGCGAGGAGCATGCTGACGGTGGCGTTCACCGGGGTCCCCGTCCTCTCGTTGACATGCGCGAACCAGGGCGGCATCATGTGCGTCCGGGCAATGTGCGTGAGGTACCGAGCCTGTCCGACGGCGCTGACGAGCAGCACGGTCGTCATGCCCTTCAGCGCGCCGGCGGCGACGATGTACTTGGCCCAGTTCCACCCCACGGCCTGGAACGCGACCGAGAAAGGCGCGTTCTCGTCGATGTCCTTGTAAGGCTGCATGAGGCAGAGCGTCACGGCCATCAGGCAATAGCACAAGGTTGTGATGACCATTGAGCCTACTAAGCCGATGGGTATGTCCCGGGCAGGGTTCTTGGTCTCCTCCGCCATCGTCGAGACCGCGTCGAACCCGATATAGGCGAAGAAGAGCACGGCCGAAGCCTGGAAGACGCCGCGCACCCCGTAGGGAGCGAAGTCGGAGTAGTTCTTCGTGTCGGCCTTGCTCAGGCCGGCGACGATGATGAAGAGAATGACCACGATGTGGATGACGGAGGCGATGGAGTTGAAGATGGACGAGCCCTTGGTGCTCAGCACAGCCAAGACGCAGATCGCGGCGCAGACGCCGACGGCTAATGGGTCGAGCTCGTTGTAGCCCTCGGCGAGGCCGTGCGCTTTGATCAGGAAATCCGTGGGCTTGTGGTTGAAGAGGGTGGCGCAGTAGGACGTCCACGAGCGGGCCACGGCGGCGCCGCCGATCACGTACTCGAGGATGATGTTGCCGGCGGCGATGAACGCCACAAAGTCGCCGAGCTCCACCCTTAGGTACGCAAACGATCCACCTGAACAACACAAGGAGCAGCAAAATCACTTTCAGTCACATTCCGGTCCAACATGCATGAATATTATATATATATACACACACACAAACACACACAGACAGAGAAAGGACAAATGAGAGTCAATCAATCTCTTCGATGACGCCAGATTCAAGAAGCATGTACGGCTCTGCAAAAAGCTTTGTCGAGTTAAAGATCGTTTGAAGATGACGGGCGGGAACTGGGAATGTCATCCTCCCTCTTGGTCAAAGATCATATATTTCTTCAAATTTTTTATTCCCGGGACGCTCCATAAATCTCGACAGTACGCATCAAAGTTGAAGCTTTTCTATCTCAGACGAGAAAAGCTGCTTAAAATCGAAACTTTTTGATGAAACAGATGCGTGCTTCGTCGGACATCATTAAAGCTCATCTCAGATATTTATGGTGACGGTCGCTGTCGAGGGTGGGTGGAAACAATGATGATGATGACGAGGCAACACGCGTCGGACAACTCACCGGCGGAGGGGATCTCCACGGCGAACTCGGTGTAGCAGAAGACGGAGAGCAGGGCGGAGACGCCGGAGACGACGTAGGACAGCACCACGGCTGGGCCGGCGTCGTCCCTGGCCTCGAGGCCCGTGAGGACGAAGATGCCGGCGCCGATAACGGCGCCGATGCCGAACCAGATGAGGTCCCACCAGTTGAGGGTCCGCTTCATCTCGTGCTGGCTCCGGGCCTTGACCTCGTGGAGCTCCGTCGCGTCGAGCGACCGGGACAGCAGCCGGTCCCGCAGCCTGGCCGGCGTCTCCCGGAGGGCCCGCGCGTAGCTCCCGAGGCTCGCGAAGGACTCCTCCGGGAGGAAGTCCTGCTTCGAGCAGCACCCCCGTCGGCGCACGGCCTCGCCCATCTCGATCTGCATCATCAAGAAACGCAGCAGACAGGATTCATCGTATATTCCGAAAGGAAAATCGGACCGAAACGAAGGCGAAAGAGACCGAGAAAAACGACGAGATCCGCCGGACTCTCGTGCTGTTTCGCTGAAAGGGGTGCGATCTCACGGCGGAACGAGAAGCGACGTGAAGAATACCTGTGGCAGGGGGGGAGGATCAGGAGAGAAGGGCCACAGCGGCGGCGAGGGCGGCGGCAGCGGCGGCGGCGGCGACGGAGGGGGTTGACCGGAGAGCGGGGGGTGGGAGAAGCGAGGCGGTTCCTCGGAATCTGCGGGTGAATCTGGGATCCCCGATGCGGAATAAATAGCGGAACCGCTAAAGCAAAGGGAAAAAGCGATTAAAAAAAATGGAAAATCATCGCATGGTCCGGATTCAGTGACGGCTCAGTAGATCCGAGCCGTTGAATCGGGGGTGCCTGGATGGGGCCCAGGAGACTCGACGGCTGATATCGACGCCGCTTTTAGGCAGGTTTCGCACCTGTGATTTCCGCAATTTTTGGGGTTTTTTTTTCTTTTTTTGGGGGGAGGGGAGGTGATCTTTGGTTTCCTAAAAATGATCATCCCCTCTATTATTAGTTAATTAATTAATTAGTATTTGGTGAAACTGTGCGGCCTAGCTTTTATTGATATTATTATGTTGCTAGAAAAGCTTTTATGCACTCTAGTAATTGAGGGGCCATGTTTTCCTCCATCCCTAATTGAATCGAAAAGAAAAAATTTTCCAATCAGAATTTCTGATTGGTGAATTTATATTCGCAAATAGAACTGACATTTGTTTTTTTAGTTCAGGTTTTGTTTGTCTTCACAAAAAAAATGAATAATTTAAAAAATAATTTCCTAAAAATTCGGTTTGTAGTGCTTGCAAAGTGAATGAACAAAAAGTATGTCCATCATTCGCAAAAAATATTTGGGCATAAATTTTTATTAAAAACGAAAATATTTTTCATTAATCAATTATTTCAAGCAAAACAAATAATTTTTTAATAAAATATTTTCTGAATTATTTATTTACCACCAAATAAGCGGTGTCTTAGTTTCTGATTTTTATGAATATATTATTATAGACACTTCAATAAGATTATCTGAGCTGTGTTGCCAACTTGCCATATGTAGACGAGAGATCTGAGCACAGCATTTTTGTCATGCAAGAGGATACTTATCCTTGCTAAAGAGGATCTTTCAAGAGAATGATATTTTATATGGTAATAATTTTATATAATTCCATATTAAATGGATGGAACACTCATAACTTGTGGGAAAAAAGGAGATTTCCTTGGAAATTTCTTTCTTTCTTTCTATATTCATGAGAAAGTTGGAATTTTATTCATAGTGAATCAGACGCACTTTGATGCTATGATAGATTTATCTATATGGAATGAATGAGTTTTTGCAAGCTAAACTAAGTTAGTTTATCTTTTAGATTTACTTATTTTGTGGGATCATCTTTATTTTGAAATTATGTATCTTTTTTTTTTTTTTTTGTGAAATGAAAATTTTCCCCAACTAAAAAAAGAAAAAATCAGGAAAGTGCAAGGTGTTCATAATTTTGTTGCCTTCAATGCAATTGTGGTGCGCAGTTACTTCTTTCTTTTGGGTTTTTGGTTGGTTTTCTTGTTTTAATCAAATTGGCTTTGCCTTTTTAAACCCTAGAAAAGATTGGACAAGAAGATAAAAATGTTTTCATTAGTGTGAACAAAAAGAAGATATTCGAGGGTTTGGACCACCTCATGAAACGAAAAAAGAAAATGGGTAAAGAAGAGGAAGACTAGATTATTGTGACAATAATTGAACAGAAGATGAGGATTGGCGCTTTAGGGGTTTGCATGGAAAAAATCAGTGAGATAAAAAAAAAAAGTTATGATTATTGCAATATTAAGTTAGATTTTTATGTTGTGTTAATAGCACGGAAATTCACAAACTAGATTATTGTAACAATAATTGAACAGAAGATGAGAATGGGTGCTTTTATGGGTTTGCGTGAAAAAAATGAAATAAAAAATGTTATGATTATTGCTATATTAAGTTAGATTTTTAACTTAGGTTAATATCATGAAAAATCTCTAAATTTACCCAAAACTATTTTTCATTAAAAATCTCAAATCCATCCACATGTTATGTAGGAAGTACCAACACTCTTTGAGAACCTTTGTGTCATGTTGGACATTTTGACACATGTTCGATACTCTTTGACACTTGATTAACACATGTGAAAAAATCTAACACCTAGGGCACATTTGGTAATGATTCTGTTTCTGAAAGTAGATTCTGACAAGAAATTATTTTTCTTTTATTATGTTCCAAAGAACATATTCTAAGCATTTTAAGTCATTCGGTAACTGTCCAAATTTTTTTTATTCTGGAATAGAAATTGCATTTGATAATGTGCTCATTGATTCTGTTCCAAATCAATTTCTTTTAATTTTTAAATATTTTTTTCATTTTTTTTCATTTTTTCCTTCTTTTTCTTTTCATTTTTTTTTTTTTTTCTCCTATTCTTCTTCTTCTTTAGGCCGGTCGTCGAACCGGCGACTGGCTAGAAGAGGGCCAAGGACCTCACCAAAGCGTCGCCAGCTCTCGACGAGGCCGACCCTTGTCAGCCAAGCCTCGCCAGCAACTAGGCGAGGCTCACCCAACCCCGCCGAGTCTCGCCGATGGCCAAGCCGGCCTTGTTAGGGTTGCACAAGGCCCGCGGCGAGGCTCGCCCAACCTCGTTGGTGGCCAAGCAAGCCTTGCAGGGCTAGGCGAGGCCTGCCTGGCCACCGGCGAGGTTGGGCGTCAGTTGGGCGAGGCCCATTTGGCCACCGGTGGGGCTGGGTGAGCCTCATCGAGGCCAGGTAGGCCTCGCCCAACCCCGCCTCGCCGATGGCTGGGCTTGCCTCCAACGATCTCGCCGGAGTCTTGCCAGTGATCGACGGTAGTGGCGACGGCGGACTGCAGCAAACGGGGCGGTCGATAAAGAAGAAAAGAAAAGAAGAAGAAGAAGAAGAAGAGTTATTTTGATTATTAGATTTGTTCCCGAAACAAGAATCAACATTTTTATTTATTCTTGATTATGTTCTAAATTTACTTCCGGAAACAAAAAAATAGAAATTTGTTCCCGGGAACAAAGAATCAGAATTTGGCTATGTTTAGATGATTAACAAATAAGGCCCCAGTCAACTTGCCGGACTCTTGAGTCGAAATTCTAACATGTGAGTTTCCGACACATACTTTCAATACACGAGGTCAATTTTAAAAATTTTCAATAAATGATAGGTCAATATATATATATATATGTGTGTGTGTGTGTGTGTGTGTGTGTGTGTGTGTGTGTGTGTGAATAATAACAATAATAATAATAACCTAGTCTTCTCTTCTGTACGGACTCTCACTTCCAGTGCGATACATAATTCACCCCAAGTTTTTCTTTTCTTTTCTTTCAACACATCTGACACGCGAGTCTATAATGTGAATTGCTTTTTTTTTTTTTCCTCCAAGTTTTATGAATTATTGAAATGGAGTTAAATCTATCAAATTGAAATAATGAATTATATTAATAAATAATTGATGATATTAATAAATAATGGATTAATATTTTTAGTGCAAATTCATTATAGGTTTTTTATTATTTACTTATTTGTGAATTTGAATCAAACTAATTTCATTGAAACAATCATAAAAATGATAATTTATTATGTATATATAAAAGTATCATTTAATATACAACGTGTTCCAACATATCGGAATTCTCTATTTTTTAATAAATGACGTGTCAACATTTCGTGTCGTATTGTGTCATATATCTTGTGTCGGTATCGATGCTACTTGGCCTATAATAAATTCATCCAAATTTTAAAACCTCAAACTAATATATTTGCGATAAATTTATCATTCGCTAGTTTCTGCTAAAATGAACTAATACCACAAAGAATAACAAACTAGTACATTTGTGACAAAGGAGGGTAAAACCCCAAAATGATACAGTCGTCAATTGCCTGTGTCATCAAACTCAGCAATTTGACTATAACATTTTAACAAAAACTAATAAAGAGTAAATTTGTCACAAGTATACTAATTTAAAGTTATTATTTTGTCAAAAAAATTAATTTTTGGCAAATTAATAATGAGTGTACTAGTTTAAAGTTTTTCATGGTACTAACTCATTTATATTTAAAAAAAAAATTGATTCGGTCTTCTTCTTTTTTTTTTTTTTTTTTTTAAATATATGATGATAAGTTCATCAATAGTGTTGCACAGATTATCAAGTAGATTTTCTAAAAAAAACCCTACACTTTTTGTCCACTCCCAATTTTATAAAAAAAAAAATATATATATATATATTAGAAAAAATCTCGAACTTTCACTCTAATCCCAAATTTGCCCACGCATCCAAAAATTGTGAATGGTATCTTTAGGATTATCAAGATCTGAATTAGTTGGAGGTTCATCATCAAAACCTACTCCTTCATGATTACCATCACCTTCGTACCCAATGTTAATAATTTTAAAAAAAAAAATAGTGGCGATTTTTGGACATGTGGGAGAATTCGGGATTAGAGTGAAGGTTCAGATTTTTTTTAGACAAAAAGATTTTGGGACACAACTGAGATTGTACCTAAACTCATGGGTTTTTTAGGGAACTAGCCATGGGCTATCAAACTATATAAAAGTTTGTTATTAAGGGTTTTTTTAGCTTTTTGAATTTCCTCACTCTATGTGAAATGATATGCATCATCAACAGATCGAAAATACAGATCGAAAATACAGATAGAAAGGTACCCCAGAGTTACAAAGAAGGCTTCTAAGCTAACCATGATAAAACGAAAAATTAATTTAAAACCCTGAATTTCTTTACCTACTAAACAGGTCGCCCATTCTTACAGAATGCTTGGCGAGAATATCTATTACGCGGTAAATGTTGCTTATTATGCAGTAGAAAATTTAATTTACGAGGAACAAGCTCATGAACGGTAAAAAAATTCCATTTACGGTGAGAAATCCATGAATAGTAATACTTTTCAATCAAACATAACCCAACTACACAATGAACGACCAAAGCACATAAATAATTGAAAAGGAAAAGTAATACTGAGAAAACCAAAAAAAAAAAAAAAACCCAAACAAAAAGTAAAAATGTAAGGTTTTCTAAAAAGCTGGAAATTTAACAAGAACGCCTTTCATTTCCCAAGAAAAACTATATTAAAAGAAATGATTATTTAGATTCATGTATCTGCAGAAATATGAGGATATTCCCTTTGATAATTGCTTAAATCATTCAAAGGAGTAAAAGGATGATGATAACAATAGCCAAATTTGGATCGAATGGGGGTCCTCCTAAGGATGGGTGGTTGGACCGACCCTCAGCCATATGGCATGGGACAGCTTTCGGAGGAGGGGGTGATGACAGAAAGGTGTCTTCTAGTCGATATACCACTCCTCGTAAGTGCAGATTTTGCGGACGGATGAGGAGATAATGCAGTCAACCGTCTGGACCACGTGTTTTAATATTGCTTTCAAATTGCAATGTTGTTAACAAGTGGGATATGCTGAAGTCAAGCACACCATCTTTTATGGGACCTGCCACCAAAGATTTGACCGGATAGCAAGGCCACCTGACCATGTCGTGCAGATGAGGGTACAATGCCTAAAGCATACATGATTGCTTCATAGGCTTTTTGACCGAGTGATTAATTGGACAATTTTATTTGCTCAGTGACCCCACGTGAAACTGTAAAGCAATATCCAATTCACGGACCTCCTATAAGGTAAATTTCGACAGAAAAGAGCGGGAGGGTTACGGCTAAACCTGATTTTGAAACTAGTGGTTCGAGACTCCTATCTAGGCTAACTCGAGCCACAAGCGACCCAAGGCATCTTTGGGTGGGCTTGGGCAAGGCACTACAATAGTAGGGCCTAAGCTAGATTGACCCAACTCGCAATTTGTCGGATATGCTTTTTATTGATAGACAGATTGAGCTGTGATTTTAGTTCGATCGAATGACCCGATCAGGCCTTAACTCTCTCATTTAGTACTGCTTCATCAGTTGATCAACTCACAGTCATTAATAGAACTTTGAACTAAATCTATCTTCATGTCGTAGCTAAGATTGGCTCTTGTGACCCAACTTCAAAGTATGTTATCATGAATAGTCTCTCCAACCAAAGCATCCTCACCTTATCATAAAAAAAATAAAACAAAAAAACAAAAAAACAAAAAGGTTTTTATAGTGCACATATCCACACAATGCCAACGGAAGAACATCCGACATTCACTCGGATATAATATTTCAACACCCTATGTCACTATCAATAGTTAAAGAATGTGAAAGCAGAGCAACGGCTAATCAAAGTCAAGAAGAGCCACCAATCAAAAAGCTAACGAAAAGTCTCCAAAAGAGACACCTGCTTTAGATTTAGACGAATTGCAATTTGTTCTCGGGCGCCGGCGCTGGCTTCCAGTGCCCAGGCCCACGGAAGAACGAGGAAAGCCACCTTAGCTTTGTGTAGAAGGAAGGAAGGAACCATTCAAAGAATCAAGTGACTCCCACGTGGTATTTTAATGGGATTTACGTATTCTAAATGGCTGTGAACACATATCGATAAATGTCCTGGATTAAGCTGAAGTTATTGCTTGGATACCCATCACTAGTGGAACAGAAAAAGATGGACGAAGAATGAGAACGAGCCACACACTTCCTTTCGCCATTCTTACACTTTCCATCCCGTCCCCCTAACGGAAGTAGGGCCGGGGCCGGGCAATACACCGTAAGACGATTGAAGATTATGAGATTTTGTGGAACCACTGTCAACTATTCTAAAAACTCACGTTAAACTTGGTATTATAGGTTGAGGTGCATGAGAATATGATACACAGGAAGTACTTTACCCTAACCGGATTTTTTTCTTTTTTTGGCTGACAATATTGAACACATCTCGTTTACATAATATGAAACAAAATATGAATTATAAAAAAAATGCGGAACATGACATCCCATAATGCTTTTAACTTATTATACAACACAAATTAATACAAATTAACGGGTTTTCATGGTAGGTTAATTTATCTACATTATTATGTAAAGCAAAGAGAATCTTCTATTTTTAACACATCTCAATCTTTTATTTCTTCCCCCACAATATCATTAATTAGCTATTTTTTTATATATCATATCATTGGAAAAATTTTAAATTAATCATTCTATTCTATCTTTAAGTATTTCAGTGTTAAAATTTGAATCTCTTCTATTTTATAAAAATTATAAATCAGGCCGATTTTAGGCAGGTTTCGCACCTGTGCTTTCCGCAATTTTGGGGTTTTTTTTTCTTTTTTTTGGGGGGAGGGGGGATCTTTGGTTTCCTAAAAATGAGCATTCCCTCTATTATTAGTTAATTATTTAATTAATTAATATTTGGTAAAACTGTGCGGCCTAGCTTTGATTATTTTATTTTATTTTTGCTAGAAAAGCTTTTATGCACCCTAGTAATTGAGGGGTTGTGTTTTCCTCCATCCCTAATTGAATCGAAAAGAAAAAAATTTCCAATCAAAATTTCTGATTGGTGAATTTATAAATGCAAACAGCACTAACATTTGCTTTTTAGCTCAAGTTTTGTTTGTTTTCATGAAAAAATGAACGATTTGGAAAATAACTTCCTCAAAATGTCGCTTGTATAGCTTACAAAGTAAATGAATAATAAGTATTTCCATCATAAGCCTTTGTCAATGATAGGAGAATTAGGGACAATATTCTCTTAGCCTAGGAGTTGTTTGTAGGTTTCCACTGTGATCCTTACCTGCCAAAGTGTGCCATTAAGGTGGACTTCGAGAAGGCTTATGATACAGTTGACTGGGATTTTATTGAGCTCACTCTGTCGGCTATACAAGCGACATTTTATAAATAGTGTTAGAACAAGCTATGGACCTAAAATCAAAAACAGCACAAGCGTTAGGAACTTTAGGCACCAAAGTTAAAATTGTGTTATTGACCTCCCTTAACAACCGACCCGTGGAGAAGAAATCCCTCATAGCATCTAAGACCAACGGCCCTATTAGCTCCCAATTGCTCTTATAAAATTCCACTGTGAACCCATCCGGTCTAGGAGCTTTGCCACGAGCCAAAGAAAATAGAGTATTGCGGATCTCATAATCCAAAACTGGCATAGAGAGAGTACAAACCTAGTCAATCATAAGTGGCCTCCTGATGAACTCCTTTAACTAACGAAGGCTTCACAATAGCAACTTGCGGCAATAGGAGGTTAGAGAAGAAGAAGATGAATATCGAAGGCACCAAGTTCAGATCCGCGACTAAGGAACCTGAGGGATCTTTAACCGAGAGGATCCGGTTCCTAAGCTGTCTTCTATTGACTGATTGATGAAAAAAATTTGTATTAAGGTCACCTTCCTTGAGCCATCTCACTCTGGATTTCTGTCTAAAAAAGGATTCCTCATGGGTACGCAAGTCAACAAGGACACGGTGTTGGGTCTTCTCTAGATCAGCAAGTATAACATTTCCCGGATACTCTTGAAGACCAAACTAGGTAATACGTAAATCATTCCTCGCCTCTTCAATCCTCACCGAAATGTTAGAAAAGGCCTCTTTATTGAGCTGCTTGAGACGGCCTTTAAGAGCTTTTAACTTGCAATCTAATTTGAACATAGGAACCCCATCTATTGGACTCTCCCAAACTTGTTGCACAATAGAAGAAAACTGAGGATGTTTCATCCAAAATTCAAAAAACTTGAACGGCTTCCTTCTTGAAACCGGGTTGAGAACTCTGACAACCATGGGGGAGTGGTCAGAGATTCCCAAGTTAAAAAAGGAAGCTTCAGAGAAGGAGAATTTATCATTCCACTTGGGATTAACTAGAACCCGATAAATCTTCCTCATCTTTCTACTATCGCCAGAAGAAGTGGAACAAGTATATCGAAGACCGATATACCTTAAGTCCTCCAACTCAGCCCGAGCTAGGCAATGGTTGAATTCATCAAAGCAAGGTATCCAAGCCGTGGAACTCCCACTACCCGCACGATCCGATGGATCTTTGATAGCATTAAAGTCAACAGCAACCATCCAAGCCGAATCCTGCACAAGACAGCTAATCCAAGCAAGGTCTTCCCACAAGGAACAACAATGAACAAATGAATGTTCACCATAAATAATCGAAAGACAACAAGTCTGCCCTGTCAAAATAAACTTCAAGTGCCCATGGATAACCTGAGCATTAATCATAGAGACTTCAAAATGAACAAAATCTGGATTCCATCCAACCCAAATTCTCCGCGAGAGGCAAACTCATAATTTGCAATCCAATTCTACCCCCATCAAAAAACTTGAGGAAATAGGATCAAAAAGATATTCCAAAACTTTAGTCTTGAGGAGACCAACAAAACACAGGTTATTCGAAGAAACGAAACTTCTAACTTCAGCACACCTTATGGGGTTTACTATGCCCCTAATATTCCTAATACATAAGACAAGGAAGCAGAATTACCTTTTTTCGAGGCCTTACGCGGACCAAAAGGTGGTGCAAGAACCGAATGGGAGGGATCAGGGAGCAATTTCTGTATCCTCTTCTGCAGGGTTTCAAAGTCCTCGAGAGCATAATGGCCTCTCGGAGAAGGAGGGCATGTAGACAACAGATCATCATCATTCGAATAGAAAGTAGGGTCCTCAATGTCCTCTATTAAACTGGAATCCGAAATAAGCATTGTCCCTCTAAAAGATAAGCGGCCTTCTCCTAGCTTAGAGGCAGTCGTAGACAAAGCTTGAAGCTTCTGAGCAAGGTTACCGAGAACAACTTTAGGAACAAGGTCCTTAAGCTTCAAGGATTGATCACCATCTGCAGGATGTGCGAGCCTGGAAAACGCTGCATCCTTACTACTAGGGCTATTTTTCTTCTTGCCCATAACTTATTTCCATCCCGAGTTAGCCCCTGAGGAAGGAATATCACCAACAGCTACTGGGACAGCAACGACATCATTTGT
This sequence comes from Eucalyptus shirleyi, assembly GCA_017140165.1. Classification (NCBI taxonomy): domain Eukaryota; kingdom Viridiplantae; phylum Streptophyta; class Magnoliopsida; order Myrtales; family Myrtaceae; genus Eucalyptus; species Eucalyptus shirleyi. The sequence goes on from CM029446.1 coordinate 27,493,191, forward strand.
CTTGCTACTTTCGACACCAACAACCGATGCCCCAACTGCTGGAGGGGCAGCCATAACTGAAGGGGGAGGCCAAGCGTTACCAGGGCTAATAGCTCCCTCAGGACGATGGCCCATTTCATCAGTAGCCCGACTTTGGTCCACTTCTTGCATCGAAGTAGGAACCTTCGATTCACCTCGAGCATTAGGAACAGTCGGGATCTTCAAAGCAAAAGGTCCAATAGGAGAAGTAGGTGTACAATTGTGGCCAAAAATGCCACGTCCAGGATAAACAGAAGGCCTCCACTCATACTCTACGCTCACCGAACAAGTTCAACCTCTATGAACCACTTCCATAGACTCACAAGTCGGTTGATTCGCTGTAATTTCCACACAAACTTTGGCGAAAGCCAACAGCTTCATCTGCTCCGTGCGACGATCCATGTAGAGCAGTTTTCCCACCGCACTAGCAACTTTCCCAATCACTTGAGAAGACCATAACGCAAGGGGCAAGTTCCTCAATCTAATCCAAATCGATACTGTCAGGTGACTATCATTCTTCAATTCCAAAGTTGGTGTCCATTGTTGCAACACCAGCGGCACTCTGGCCACCGTAATAGGTCCTCCTTCTAGGATCTTTCTACGAAACTCAGCATCGAGAATATGAAAGAAGAAAAAACCCTGGCCGTTGGACATCACCTCGATCAAATTCAAGCCCCAAACGTTTTTAAGGGCCAACTCAGTGGCTTTGAACGGAAGTCTTCTCCCAATGAAGTAACCCACCAGGCACTCCTTCAGCTTGGGGTCAGCCGCTTTAAGATCATCATAAGACAGCTCAACAACGGGCATATCGTTCACATAAGTTGGTAGAGAATACTCCAAATCGTATCCCTTAGCAGCAAACTTTGCCACGGCAACCCAGGATCGAGCATTGGGATTCTTTCAGTTTCTATTGAGGATTCTTTAAGGTGGACCGAGGCTCGACTCCTACCACGCGGTCCTGCAAGTCCACGAGAAGGCCGAGGCCCCTGGTCCTCATGACCAGTCGACAAACGGCTAGGAGTGGGAGGGGAAGGGCTTCGGGCACTAGGGCCTTCCCCACCATTATGGGCCATAGCCAACGAAGAAGACATTGCAGCAAAGAAAACCACAACAAACCAGAGCGACGAGAGTGAAATCCTTAGTCGAATGCAAACAAGAGGCCCATAAGTACAACATACCAGCTAGAACCTTATGGGCTTTGAAGAAGGGCAAGCGGAAGATCTACCTTCCAAAAAACAACCCCAACTACCAATGAAAAGCTCCCAACAGCAGCAGTGAAGCAGATTGCAAAAACCCTACACAATCTCCTCCAACACGGCCTAAAGAAGCAACGAGGCAAAAATAAATCTTGGGGGTTTTAAAAGAGAGTAGAAGGTGCCCTTACCCTCCAAAAACCAGGCCCAACCACCAGCCAAGACAGCCGAAATCAGCTTAAGACTAGGAAGCAGATCCAGAGCTCGATCGCCCTCTAAGGGTTCGGATGGCGGAGGCAAGGGTTGCGCGAGGTCCCCAGGTGCTGAGTGGCGTCACTGCGAGCGAACGGTGGAGTGCGCGAAGGAGCGAGCCGTGCCGGGTGCGCGAAGGAGCGAGCCGTGCCGGGTGCGCAAAGGAGCGAGCCGCGCGGTGTCACCGGGCGACAAGGTAGAGCCTCCTCTGTTCGTGGTTCACCGGGCGAAGGAACGAGCGGCAGAGTATGCTCCGTCACCAGGCAAGCCGGGCGAAGGAGCGAGCGGTGGAGTGCGCACAAGAGTGAGCCGCACGGGGTGCGCAAAGGAGCGAGCCAGAGTTTTTTTTTCGGAAATATCGTTCTTTCTTTCTATATTCGCGAGAAAGTTGGAATTTTATTCATAATGAATCAAGATGCGCTTTGATGCTATGATAGATTTATCTTTATGGAACGAATGAGTTTTTGCAAGCTATAATAAGTTAATTTATCTTTTAGATTTACTTATTTTGTGGGATCATCTTTATTTTGAAATTATGTATCTTTTTTTTTTGTGAAATGAAAATTTTCCTTCCGACTAAAAAAAGAAAAAATCAGGAAAGTGCAAGGTGTTCATTATTTTGTTGCCTTCAATACAATTGGGGTGCACGGTTACTTCTTTCTTTTGGGTTTTGGTTGGTTTTCTTCTTCTAATCAAATTGGCTTTGCCTTTCTAAACCCTAGAAAAGATTGGACAAGAAGAAAAAAACGTTTTTATTAGTGTGAACAAAAAGAAGATATTCGAAGGTTTAGACCACCTCATGGAATGAAAAAAGAAAATGGGTAAAGAAGAGGAAGACTAGATTATTGTGACAATAATTGAACAGAAGATGAGGATTGGCGCTTTAGGGGTTTGCATGGAAAAAAAAAACAGTGAGATAAAAAAAAGTTATGATTATTGCAATATCAAGTTAGATTTTTACGTTGTGTTAATACCACCGAAAATTTCTAAATTTTCCCAAAACTATTTTTCATTAAAAATCTCAAATTGATCCACCAAATATCTAGAAAGTACTAACACTCTCCCAAAGCTTTTGTGTCATGTCAGACGCTCTAACACGTGTCTGATACTCTCTAACACTTAATCGACACATGTCAAAAAATTTGACATCTAGTCAACTTGCCCGACTGTCGAGTCAAAATTCCAACATGTGAGTTTCCGACACATGATTTCGAGAAATAATGTCAATTTTAAAAATTTCAATAAATGATGGGTCAAAATATATATAATGATAAAATATATATGTGAAAAATAATAATAATAATAAAATCTAGTTTCTCTTATGTACAGACTCTCACTTTCAGTGATACATAATTCACCCCAATTTTTTTTCTCTTTTCTTCCAACACATCTAACACGCAAGTCTATAATGTCAATTGCTTGTTTTTTTTTCTTTCTCCTCCAATTTTTATGAATTATTGGAATCGAGTTGAATTTGTCAAATTGAAACAATGAATGATTTTAATAAATAGTGAATTAATATTTTTAGTGTAAATTCATTCTTGGCTTTTTTTTTTTTTTACTTATTTGTGAATTTGAATCAAACTAATTTCATTGAAATCATAATAAATTATATATATATATATATATATATATATATATATATAAATTTACATTCAATATGCAACGTATCTTCACATGTCGAAAGTCTCTGTTTTTTGAGAAATGACAAGTTGGCATATCGTGTCGTGGCGTATCACGTATCTCGTGTCCGTATCGATGCTACTTGGCCCGTGACAAATTTACCCAAACTAATTTGTTGACCACTAAAAACCATAAATTAGTATATTTGCGACAGATTTATCATTTGTTAATTTCCGCTAAATTAAATTAATACTACAAAAAAATCACAAACATATACATTTGTGACAAAAGAGGGTAAAGCCCCAAACCGGTACACTTATCAATTGCTCGTGTCATCCAACTCAGCAATTTAATAATAAAATTTTAACAAATATTGATGAATGATAAATTTGTCACAAATGTACTAATTTGAAATTATTTTTTGGTGAATTTATCAGGAGTGTACTAACTTGAAGTTTTTCATGGTATTAACTCATTTATCTCTAAAAAACTTTGATTTTGTCTTTTATTTGTAATATATGATGATAAGTTCATCAATAGTGTTGCATAGGTTATCGAGTAGATTTTCTAAAAAAATCCCCCACTTTTTGTCCAATCCCAATTCTATCTAGAATTTTTTTATTAGAACAAATCGCTAACTTTCACTCTAATCCCAAATTTGCCCACACATTCAAAAATTGCAAATGTTTTTTAGAAGATTATCAAGATTCGAACTAGTTGAAGATTCATTATCAAAACCTACTTCTTCATCAATACCATCACCTTCCTACCCTACATTAATAATTTTAAAGAGTTTGGGACACAATTGAGATTGTACCTAAACTCATGGGCTTTTTTAAGGGAATTAGACCATAGGCTTTAAACTAGATAAAATTTTGTTATTAATGGGGTTTTTTAGTTTTTTGAATTTCCTCACTCTATCTAAAATGATATGCATCATCGACAGATCGAAAATACAGATAGAAATGTACCCCAAAGTTACAAAGAAGGCTTCTAAGCTAACCATGATAAAAGGAAAAATTAATTTGAAACCGTAAATTTCTTTACCTTCTAAGCAGGTCACCTATTCTTACAGAATGCTTGGTGAGAATATCTATTATGCGGTAAATGTTGCTTATTTTGCAGTAGAAAATATAATTTACGAGGAACAAGCTCATGAACGGTAAAAAAATTCCATTTACGGTGAGAAATAAATCCATGAATAGTAACACTTTTCAATCAAACATAACCCAACTACACAATGATCGACCAAAGCACATAAATAATTGAAAAGGAAAAGTAATACGGAGAAAACCAAAAAAAAAAAAAAACCAAACAAAAAGTAAAAATGTAAGGTTTTCTAAAAAGCTGGAAATTTAACAAGAACGCCTTTCATTTCCCAAGAAAAACTATATTTAAAAAAATGATTATTTAGATTCATGTATCTGCACAAATATGAGGATAGTCCCTTTGATAATTGTTTAAATCATTCAAAGGAGTAAAAGGGTGATGATAACAATGGCCAAATTTGGATCGAGTGGGAATCCTCCTAAGGATAGGTGGTTGGACCTACCCTCAGCCATATGGTATGGGACAGCTTTTGGAGGACGGGCTAATGACAGAAAGGTGTCTTCTAGTCGATATAACACTACTCGTAAGGAGAGATTTTGCGGACGGATGAGGAGATAATGCAGTCAACCGTCTGGACCACATGTTTTAATATTGCTTTCAAATTGCAATGTTGTTAACAAGTGGGATATGCTGAAGTCAAGCACACCATCTTTTATGGGACCTGCCACCAAAGATTTGACCGGATAGGAAGGCCACCTGATCATTTCGTGCAGATGAGGGTACAATGCCTAAAGCATACATGATTGCTTCATAGGCTTTTTGACCGAGTGATTAATTGGACAATTTTATTTGCTCAGTGACCCCACGTGAAACTGTAAAGGCAATATCCAATTCACGGACCTCCTATAAGGTAAATTTCGACAGAAAAGAGCGGGAGGGTTACGGCTAAACTTGATTTTGAAACTAGTGGTTCGAGACTCTTGTCTAGGCTAACTCGAGCCACAAGCGACCAAAGGCATCTTTGGGTGGGCTTGGGCAAGGCACTACAGTAGTAGGGCCTGAGCTAGATTGACCTAGCTCACAATTTGTCAGATATGCTTTTTATTGATAGGCAGATTGAGCTGTGATTTTAGTTCGATCGAATGACCCAATCAGGCCTTAACTCTCTCATTTAGTAATGCTTCATCGGTTGATCAACTTACACTCATTAATAGAACTTTGAACTAAGTCTATCTTCATGTCATAGCTAAGATTGGCTCTTGTGACCCAACTTCAAAGTATGTTATCATGAATAGTCTCTCCAACCAAAGCATCCTCACCTTATCACCATAAATAAATAAATAAATAAAATAAAAAAAGGTTTTTATAGTGCACATATCCACACAATGCCAACGGAAGAACATCCGACATTCACTCGGATATAATATTTCAACACCTATGTCACTATCAATAGTTAAAGAATGTGAAAGCGGAGCAACGGCTAATCAAAGTCAAGAAGAGCCACCAATCAAAAAGCTAACGAAAAGTCTCCAAAAGAGACAGCTGCTTTAGATTCAGACGAATTGCAATTTGTTCTCAGGCGCCGGCGCCGGCTTCCAGCACCCAGGCCCACGGAAGAACAAGGAAAGCCACCTTAGCTTTGTGTAGAAGGAAGGAAGGAACCATTCAAAGAATCAAGTGACTCCCACGTGGTATTTTAATGGGATCTACGTATTCTAAATGGCTGTGAACACATATCGATAGATGTCCTGGATTAAGCTGAAGTTATTGCTTGGATACCCATCACTAGTGGAACAGAAAAAGATGGACGAAGAATGAGAACGAGCCACACACTTCCTTTTTCCATTCTTACACTTTCCATCCCGTCCCCCTAATGGAAGTAGGGCCGGGGCCGGGCAATACACCGTAAGACGATTGAAGATTATGAGATTTTGTGGAACCACTGTCAACTATTCTAAAAACTCACGTTAAACTTGGTATTATAGGTTAAGGTGCACGAGAATATGATACACAGGAAGTACTTTACCCTGACCGGATTTTTTCTTTTTTTCGGCTGACAATATTGAAAACATCTCGTTTACATAATATGAAATGAAATATGAATTACGAAAAAAAAAAAACGCGGAATATGACATCCCGTAATGCTTTTAACTTATTACACAACACAAATTAATACAAATTAACAGGTTTACATGGTAGGTTAATTTATCTATATTATTATGTAAAGCAAAGAGAATCTTCTATTCTTAACGCATCTCAATCTTTTATTTCTTCCCGCACAATATCATTAATTAGCTATTTTTTATATATCATATCTTTGGACAAATTTTTAAATTAATCATTCTATTCTATCTTTGAGTATTTCAGTGTTAAAATTTGAATCTCTTCTATTTTATAAAAATTATAAATCAGGCCGATTTTAGGCAGGTTTCGCACCTGTGCTTTCCGCAATTTGGGGTTTTTTTTTTTCTTTTTTTGGGGGGAGGGGGGGATCTTTGGTTTCCTAAAAATGAGCGTTCCCTCTATTATTAGTTAATTATTTAATTAATTAATATTTGGTAAAACTTTGCGGCCTAGCTTTTATTATTTTATTTTATTTTTGCTAGAAAAGCTTTTATGCACCCTAGTAATTGAGGGGTTGTGTTTTCCTCCATCCCTAATTGAATCGAAAAGAAAAAAAAATTCCAATCAGAATTTCTGATTGGTGAATTCATAAATGCAAATAGCACTGACATTTGCTTTTTAGCTCAGGTTTTGTTTGTTTTCAAGAAAAAATTAATGATTTGGAAAATAACTTCCTAAAAATGTCGCTCGTACAGCTTACAGAGTAAATGAAAAAAAAATTATTTCCATCATTCACGAAAAATATTTAGACAAAATATTTTAATAAAAACGAAAATATTTTTCATTAATCAATTATTTCAAGCAAAAAAAAATATTTTTTAATAAAATATTTTCTGATTATTTATTTACCACCAAAAAAGCGGTGTCTTAGTTTCTGATTTTTATGAATAAATTATTATAGACACTTCAATAAGAGTATCTAAGCTGTGTTGCCATACGTAGACGAGAGATCCGAGCACAGCATTTTTGTCATGCAAGAAGATACTTATCCTTGCTGAAGAGGATCTTTCAAGAGAATGATATTTTATGTGGTAATAATTTTATATAATTCCATATTACATGGATGGAATACTCATAACTTGTGGGCAAATAGGACATTTCCTCGAAAATATCTTTCTTTCTTTCTTTCTATATTCATGAGAAAGTTGGAATTTTATTCATAGTGAACAAGACACGCTTTGATGCTATAATAGATTTATCTTTATGGAACGAATGAGTTTTTGCAAGCTATACTAAGTTAATTTATCTTTTAGATTTACTTATTTTGTGGGATCATCTTTATTTTGAAATTATGTATCTTTTTTATTTTTGTGAAATGAAAATTTTCTTTCCGACTAAAAAAAGAAAAAATCAGGAAAGTGCAAGGTGTTCATTATTTTGTTGCCTTCAATACAATTGTGGTGCACGGTTACTTCTTTCTTTTGGGTTTTGGTAGGTTTTCTTCTTTTAATCAAATTGGCTTTGCCTTTCTAAACCCTAGAAAAGATTGGACAAGAAGAGAAAAATGTTTTTATTAGTGTGAACAAAAAGAAGATATTCGAGGGTTTGGACCACCTCATGGAATGAAAAAGGAAAATGGGTAAAGAAGAGGAAGACTAGATTATTGTGACAATAATTGAACAGAAGATGAGGATTGGCGCTTTAGGGGTTTGCATGGAAAAAAAACAGCGAGATAAAAAAATTATGATTATTGCAATATCAAGTTAGATTTTTATGTTGTGTTAATACCACGGAAATTCACAAACTAGATTATTGTAACAATAATTGAACAGAAGATGAGAATTGGTGCTTTTATGGGTTTGCGTGAAAAAAATGAAATAAAAAAGTTATGATTATTGCAATATTAAGTTAGATTTTAACATGGGTTAATATCACGGAAAATCTCTAAAATTACCCAAAACTATTTTTTATTAAAAATCTCAAATCGATCCACCCGTTATCTAGAAAGTACCAACACTCCCCGAAAGCATTTATGTCATGTTGGACACTCTGATACATGTTTGATACTTTCTGACACTCAATCAACACATGTCAAAAAATTTGACACCTAGTCAACTTGCCTGACTCTCGAGTCAAAATTCCAACATGTGAGTTTCCGATAAATGATATCGAGACATAATGTCAATTTTAAAAAATTTCAATAAATGAGGGTCAATATATATGTGTGTGTGTGTGTGAAAAATAAAAATATAATAAATAATAAATTGTAAAAAAAAAAAAAAAAAAAACCTAGTCTTCTATGTACGAACTCTCACTTTCAGTGATACATAATTCACCCCAATTTTATTCTTTTTTCCGACACATCTAACACTCGAATCTATAATGTGAATTGCTTGTTTTTTTTCTCCAAGTTTTATGAATTATTGGAATGGAGTTGAATTTGTCAAATTGAAACAATGAATGATTTTAATAAATAGTGAATTAATATTTTTAATGTAAATTCATTCTAGGCTTTTTTTATTATTTACTTATTTGTGAATTTGAATCAAACTAATTTCAGCAATTTAACTGTAAAATTTTAACAAATATTGATGAAAGATAAATTTGTTACAAATGTACTAATTTGAAATTATTTTTTGTCAAAAAATTAGTTTTTGGTGAATTTATCATGAGTGTACTAATTTGAAGTTTTTCATGGTATTAACTCATTTATCTTTAAAAAAAATTGATTTTGTCTTTTATTTTTAATATATGATGATAAGTTCATCAATAGTGTTGCATAGGTTATCGGGTAGATTTTCTAAAAATCCTGCACTTTTTGTCCAATCCCAATTCTATCTAGAATTTTTTATTAGAACGAATCTCTGACTTTCACTTTAATCCCAAATTTGCCCACACATTAAAAAATTTCAAATGTTTTCTTGAAGATTATCAAGATTCGAACTAGTTGAAGATTCATTATCAAAACCTACTTCTTCATCAATACCATCACCTTCCTACCCTATGTTAATAATTTTAAAGAGTTCGGAACACAATTGAGATTGTACCTAAACTCATGGGCTTTTTAAAGGGAATTAGGCCATAGGCTTTAAACTAGATAAAAGTTTGTTATTAATGAGTTTTTTAGTTTTTTGAATTTCCTCACTCTATGTAAAATGATATGCATCATCGACAGATCGAAAATACAGATAGAAATGTACCCCAGAGTTACAAAGAAGGCTTCTAAGCTAACCATGATTAATAAAAAAAATTAATTTAAAACCCTGAATTTCTTTACCTACTGAACAGGTCGCCCATTCTTACAGAATGCTAGGTGAGAATATCTATTATGCGGTAAATGTTGCTTTTGCAGTAGAAAATATAATTTACGAGGAACAAGTTCATGAACGGTAAAAAATTTCCATTTGCGGTGAGAAATCCGTGAATATCAATCAAACATAACCCAACTACACAATGATCGACCAAAGCACATAAATAATTGAAAATGAAAAGTAATACTGAGAAAACCAAAAAGAAAAAAGAAAACCAAACAAAAAGTAAAAATGTAAGGTTTTCTAAAAAGCTGGAAATTTAACAAGAACGCCTTTCATTTCCCAAGAAAAACTATATTAAAAGAAATGATTATTTAGATTGATGTATCTGCACAAATATGAGAATAGTCCCATTGATAATTGCTTAAATCATTCAAAGGAGTAAAAGGGTGATGATTACAATAGCCAAATTTGGATCGAGGGGGGATCCGCCTAAGGATTGGTGGTTGGACCGACCCTCAGCCGTATGGTATGGGACAGCTTTTGGAGGAGGGGGCGATGACAGAAAGGTGTCTTCTAGTCGATATAACACTACTCGTAAGGAGAGATTTTGCGGACGGATGAGGAGATAATGCAGTCAACCGTCTGGACCACATGTTTTAATATTGCTTTCAAATTGCAATGATGTTAATAAGTGGGATATGCTGAAGTCAAGAACATCATCTTTTATGGGACTTGCCACTAGGGGTGAGCATGGTCCGGATTGGTCCGGGCCACACCCTAACCCTAGGACCAACCCGTACAGTATCAATCCTCAATTTTTAGGACCGAGGACCAACCCTATTGAGCTTGAGACCAAGGACCGGACCGACCCAATGGGTTCGGTCCGGTTCCAAGGTCAATCCAGAACCGATCGATAATTTTTTTCGTCTTAATTTTTATACTCCCTAAAAAAGCAAATCCACAAATTTAAATTACACATCCATCGATAATGCAACATTATGCAACTAAACTATAAATACCAATACATATTTAATAAATTTAAGATGACACAATAATAGAAATTTCATACCTACTAACCGCTCATTGAGATATGGGACAAGATGGAAAGTTCTTGTAATCATCTATATTTAATATTCATAATACCATATGCAAAAGCATTTTCCTGCATTTGATCATATAGAGTCCACTCAACCAAAAAATGAGTTTCACACTACTTGACTAGCATTTGATCATGTAGAGTCCACTCAACCAAAAAATGAGCTTCACACCACTTGACTAGCAAATCACCGTAGCAACTGCAGTACTACTTTACTATTCAAAAACTTCTACCATTTGACACAAATTAAAAAGCAAAGTACAGATGAAATTTATTAGTAAAATACAATTAAACCATAAAAAGTTCATAATACTTAATATAAACCATGAATATATAACTTCATATCTTGTTAATTTACTTGAACTTCTGAACACTTGGAAACAAAACAAACGACACATAATTAATACTCAACAAAAGTTTTAAATTAAAATTACTATTAGTGCTATTGATAGAACATGTCAATATAATATAATATAACAGACATTTTACTTAGGTTTGAATATATAAAATAATTATAAATAATATAATATAATATAATATAATATAATATAATATAATATAATATAATATACATGGTTGGTCCAAGGTTGGATCGATCAAAAACTCTTAGGACCGAGGACCAACCCGCACAGTGTTGGTCTTGGAATTTCAGGACCAATGACCAACCTAGTCCCCTTGGGAACTAGACTAGGATCGGCGGGGTTGGGCCGGTCCAGGGTCGACCTTAGACCTCTGCTCACCCCTACCTGCCACCAAAGATTTGACCAGATAGAAAGGCCACCTAACCACTTCGTGCAGATGAGGGTACAATGCCTAAAGCATACATGATTCATAGGCTTTTTGACCGAGTGATTAATTGGACAATTTTCTCTGCTTAGTGACCCCACGTGAAATTGTAAAGGCAATGTTGAATTCACGGACCTCCTGTAAGGTGAATTTTGATAGAAAAGAACATGAGGGTCACAACTAGACCTGATTTTGAAACTAGTGGTTCGAGACTCCTGTTTAGGCTAACTCGAGCCACAAGCGACCAAAGGCATCTTTGGGTGGGCTTGGGCAAGGCACTACAGTAGTAGGGTCTAAGCAAGATCAACCCAACTCGCAATTTGTCAAATATGCTTTTTATTGATAGGCAGATTGAGGCTTGATTTTGGTTTCATCGAATGACCCAATCAGGCCTTAACTCTCTCATTCAATAATACTTCATCAGTTGATCAACTCACACTCATTAATAGAAATTTGAACTAAATCTATGTTCATGTCGTAGCTAAGAGTGGTTCTTGTGACCCAACTTCAAAATATGTTATCATGAATAGTCTCTCCAACCAAAGCATTCTCACCTTATCACAAAAAAAAAAAAAAAAAAGTTTTTATAGTGCACATATCCACTAAATGCCAACGGAAGAACATCCAACATTCACTCAGATATATCATTTCAACACCCTATGTCACTATCAATAGTTACAGAATGTGAAAATAGAGCAACGGCTAATCAAAGTCAAGAAGAGCCACCAATCAAAAAGCTAACGAAAAGTCTCCAAAAGAGACAGCTGCCTTTAGATTCAAATGAATATTGCAATTCGTCCTCAAGCGCCGGTGCCGGCTTTCGGCGCCCAGGCCCATGGAAGAACAAGGAAAGCCACCTTAGCTTTGTGTAGAAGGAAGGAACCATTCAAAGAATCAAGTGACTCCCCCGTGAGATTTTAATGGGATCTACGTATTCTTAATGATGTGAACACATATCGATAGATGTACTAGATTAAGCTGAAGTTATTGCTTGGATACCCGTCGCTAGTGGAACAGAAAAAGATGAAGGAAGAATGAGAATGAGCCACACACTTCCTTTTGCCATTCTTACGGTTTCCATCTCATCCTCCTGATGGAAGTAGGGCTAGGCCGAGCAATACACCGTAAGACAATTGAAGATTATGAGATTTTGTGGAACCACTATCAACTGTTCTAAAAACCTATGTTTATCTCTTGCTTAGTCTGGCCTTTATTTTTGGACCTAGTATTAAACGTGAAAAATTAATTGAGGAGGCGGATTAGGCCCGAAATAATTTGAAATCAGGATTTCCAACTCTAGTACTATGTGAGATTTTGTAAAACCACTACCAACCATTATAAAAGCTTAAATTATCAAATAAAAGTGTGGCTCATTATTTAAAAATTCTAACAATGATCATTCATGTGGGGGTCCTTACTTCCAAACAGTTGAATCACAAAATAAATCTTTACAAGAAATCAGCCAAAGCTTTTTGAATTTTCAACTGGTCCCCACAGACGCCTAGAGTTTTGATTTTACCTGGGCTATCATGTACTAATTGCAAACCCCATTCTCTCGGAAGCCTCATTACTTGCTAACAACAGCATTCATAACAGTTCCGAAAAAGAATTCAATCTTCTCAAGCTCCAAGGAACTAGCAATCTGTGTACTGCAAATAGAAGTCAAATTTACCAGAAATACAAGGCAGAAATTCCCTCCCACCGCGTTCTCAAGCATCGGATATTTTACAAAACTCTAAAATTTCAGCAATAAAAAAGCACACCATCCGATTATCGAAGGCAGCCGCAACAGAGATGGACAAGTAGAATGTGACTAAAATGCGATCACCATTACTTGGCCGCCGACCATTGTGACTAACAGAAGTAGGGATGAGCAAAAAGAGCCAGCCGAACCAGGAACCACCCAAACTGAACCAAATCTACCAATTGGGTCTGGTTCCCAAAGACGCTGGTCTGGTTCTTTGTTCCACAAAATTGGAACCGATGAATGTCGGTCCGATTTTAGATTCTAGAGATAGAACCAACCGCTCGAACCGGACTAACCTTTAATTTTGTAAATTTCTATTTTTTATTAAACATATGTGAAGAAATAATTTATACTAAAATTCTCATGTAATGACAATCCCTCTCTTCAAGAAATAGCAAGGGACGAGGAGCAGAGGAGTTGGTATTTTGGCAGCGATTAAATGTGATGTTGCACCGTGAGAGGCCTTGAAGAGAGGGATTGTCATTACACGAAAATTTTAGTATAGAGGAGTTGGTATTTTGGCAGCGATCAAATGTGATGTTGCACCGTGAGAGGCCTTGAAGAGAGGGATTGTCATTACACGAAAATTTTAGTATAAATTTTTTTCTTCGCATATTTTTAATAAAAATTGACATTTATAAAATGAATAATTAGTTTGGTCCTGCGGTCAGTTCTATCTATGGAGCCAACAATGAGACCAACATTCACTAGTTCCAATTTTGTGGAATCAAGAACTAGACCAGTGTCTTTGGGAAGCAAACCAAACCAGTTAGTTTATTCCAATCTAAGCTGTTTCCGATTCGAACGGTTCTTTTTGCTTATCCCTAGTTGGCAATGCATTATAAATAGATGTCGTGGTTTCACTTTGAATAATTTCATACACACATGTTGTATTTCATTTTAAATTTTTAGTACTTGTATTTATAATGTTTTGCACAAGTAAAACAAAACAACTTGGTAATGTACCATATGTTCAAAATGAATTAATATAATTCTACAAAAGTGAGATTCATCAATTTTTCATTTGGATATCTAAATGAAAGATCCTTGCCATTTATTATGGAAAAGCATTTAAAAATATAGATATAAAAAAGAAGACAGCTTAAAGAAACGGCAACTTGTTATTATAGGTTAAGGTGCACTAGAATATGATACACAGAAAGTACTTCACCTACCCTGACCGGATTTTATTTTTATTTTCGGCTGACAATATTGAAAACGTCTCGTTTACATAATATGAAACAAAATATGAATTACGAATAAAAACGCAGAATATGACATCCCATAATGCTTTTAACTTATTATACAGCACAAATTAATATAAATTAACAAGTTTTCATGGTAACTTAATTTATCTATATTGTTATGTAAAGCAAAGAGAATCTTCTATTTTTAACGCATCTCAATCTTTTATTTCTTCCCCCGCAATATCATTAATTAGCTATTTTTTATATATCATATCATTGGACAAATGTTTCAATTAATCATTCTATTCTATCTTTGAGTATTTCGGTGTTAAAATTTGAATCTCTTCTATTTATAAACCATCTTATCAAGAAATTTTTTTTTTTTTAAATATCGATTTTTCACATGCACACAAAGCCATTGTACTGTAAGCACAAATTATGAACATGCTTATGACACTTCGACAAAAAATTTCTTCCTATTTTCCAATCTAGTGTTGAGAAAAAAAAAAGGATTCAACCTATTTGTTGAAGTGAGAGCTCCAAATATTACTCTCTTTTTTTTTGGGCTGTCTGGAGTTCCAAATATGACTAGCTACCAGTTACCTTTCACTTTATCTGGAGCAAACTTTTTGATTTGCTAAGACTTACGGCGACCACAAACTTTTAATAAAGCGAACATCCTCAATTTTAACGAACATGTCAATTTGCACGATAGGAAGCGAAGGGTGCTGCACGAGGACGAATCGTGGAAGACGACGCCTTGAGCAAAGAAGGCACAATGATGGTGGCTGAGGCTGGTGGCGGGTGTGAGAGAGAGAGAGGATCGACAAGGAAGAGTTTTAGAGTTTTCAATACACTTTTCCGGAGAGTTAATAGCGGGGGGTGGTGAGGGTAACTCGGAAAAGAAGAACAAAGATTTGGTAAATAAATGGATGAGGATTATGGGTAGGAGATGCAAGATGAACTAAAAATCAATGAAGATTTTCGAAAGTGGATATGCAAATCAATGTATTTGCACAAATACGAATGAAAATTATCAAAAAAAAAGTCATAGATTTATTGTAATTTTGTCATGAATTCAATTCTAAGCATTTTAATTGCGTTAATTGAATTCTAAACATCTTCACGTTTTGCCAATTGAGTCCTCTGGCCAATTGAGTTCATCCGGCAATCACTAATATGGATATCAATTGTTTTACATGACGTGACCAATGCTAACATAGATAATTTATAACATTTGTAATTTCTTTTTCCTCTTTTTTTTTTTCTCTTTTCCTTCTTTTCTTTTGCTACTGTGACGGACAGGGATCGACGGGCCCTCACCAACCACAGGGCAAGGGCAACAAAGCCCTTGTCAGTTGTTGGTGAGGGTTGCAAGTTGCAACACCCACGTGGACCCTTGCCTCAGCCACTGAAAAAAAAAAAAGTACAGCCAATGCCTATTTATAATCAAAATTGATTGAATAGACTCAACTGGCAAAACATGAAATTGTTTAAAATTCAATTAAAATAATTAAAATTTTAATACTAAATTGGTAAAAATGCAAAATTTTAAGACTCTTTTGGTAATCCCAAATGCAAGGATATTCCCTTTAATTATTATTTAATTCATTCAAAGGAGTAAAAGGGTGATGATATCAATAGCAAAATTTGGACCCGACAGGGATCCTCCTAAAGAATAAAGATGGGTGGTTGGAGCGACCCTCGGGGATGTAGCATAGGACAGCTTTTGCTGGTTGAGGTGATGATAGAAGGGTGTCTTCTGGTCGATATATGCCACTCGTTAGGGCAGATTTTGCAGACGGATGAGGAGATAATGGAGTCAACCATCCGGACCACACGTTTTGGTATTGCTTTCATATTGTAATGTTGTTAACAAGTGAGATATGCTTAAGTCAAGAACACCATCTTTTACGGGTTCTAGCACCAAAGATTTGACTAGAAAGGGTACGTGAACATTTCATGTGGGTGAGGTCCAATGCATGATTCATAGCCTTTTTGACTAAGAGATTAATTAGAAAAAAATTTCTACCGAGTGACCCCACATGATATAAGGAAGGTGATCTCAAATTCATAGACCTCCCGTGAGGTGAATTTTGACAAAAAAAACAGCATGATTCTTTAGTTTTCATAGGGTTACAATTAGACCCGATCATGAGCTTGATGGCACCTAGGCCCAATTTGAGCTATGGTCTACTAAAGGCATCTTTGGGTGGGCCTAAGCAAGGCACTGCAGTAGTAGGGCACAAGCTAAGCTCACCCAACCTGCAACTCCTAGACATAATTTTTATAGACCGGTAGATTGAGCTGTGATTTTGGTTCGACCAAAGGGCTCGACAAAGCCTTAATTTGCTCATTATCTCTCGTTGAGTAATGCTTAACCAGTTGCTCAATGGGCATACATTAAGAGAACTTGGAACTAAGGCTCCGTTCGTTTCACAAAAAATGACTACCAGGAAAACATTTTCCGGATTTTCTGGTGTTCATTTCACGGAAAATAAACTACTCAATGAAAATGCTTTCCATCTATGGAAAACACAACCTTCAAAGATGAGGAAAATGTTTTCCACTTTTCAAAAGTGGAAAACATTTTCCATAACTTCTTCCACCTTTTTTATTTTCACCAACACATTTTTGTCTTATTTTTATGCTTTCTTTTTCTTTTTTTCCTTTTCTTTCTTTCCTTTTCATCTTTCTTCCTTAGCCTTGGCCGGTCGCCAGCCATGAGCCAGCTCGAGCTCCACCCTAGGCCAGCAAGGCCTAGGGCAAAGCTCTGGCCTTGCCAGATCCGGTGAGCTAGGCGGGGCTCGGGCCTCGCCCGAGCTCACTAGAGGTTTGCCAGGTTATGGCGAGCAGCGAGCTCGCCGAATCTGGCAGTGGAGCTCGAGCTCCCGATCCAAGCAAGCCCAAGCTCCGCCGCCAGATCCGGCAACCTTGCTGCTCGCTAGAGCCCGATGAATCTCCGGCAAGCTCGGGCGAGATCGCCCAAGCCTCGAGCTCGCCGAATCTGGCGACCGGGTCTTGGTCGGTCGTCAGATAGTCGACCATTGTCAGGTGTGCGACGGTTGAGGAAGGAGGAAGGAGGAGGAAGAAGGAGGAGGAGGAAGGAGGAAGGAAAAGAAAAAGGAAAAAACAAAAAGAAAGAAAAGATAATAAGCAATAAAAATTTCGATTTTTTTAAAATACAAATACTTAAAAATTCATTTAAAAAATATTTAAAAATAAAACTAATTTTTTGGTCAAATAAAAATATTAAAATTCAATTTTTTGATAATTTTTCCGAACAATTAAATTAGCTAACGAACGGTGAAAAATATTTTCAACTCAAAGTTCAAATTTTAGCCAAACACTAGAAAATATAGTCATTTTCCTGAAAAATGACTTCTGAGAAAATGTTTTTCGGAAATGGTCAATTTTCCGTGAAACGAACGGACCCTAAATCTATGTTCCCCTTCCAGAAAAATAGATCAAATTCATTTCGTAGCTAAGCTTCACAAGGAGTCACTACCTTCTGACCCGACTTCAATATATATCATGAATCCATCTCTCCGACCAAAGCATCCACACCTTATCTCAAAAATTGTTTTAATAATGCAAATATCCACTATGCCGACGGAAGAACATCCGACATTCGCTCTAATATAATACTTCAACACCCCATGTCACCGTCAGAAGTCACAAGAATATGAAATTAGAGCAACGGCCAATCAAAGTCAAAAAACAAACGAAAAGTCTCCAAAATCTCGACACAAGACACGGCTGCTTTATCAGGCGCCGACTCCCGGCGCCCAGGCCCACGGAAGAACGAGGAAAGCCGCTTAGCTTTGTGCAGAAGGAAGGAAGGAAGGAACCATTCATGGAATCAAGTGAAACCCCATGTGAGATTTTAATGGGATCCATGAATTGTAAATGGGCCGAACACCCGTCGGTAGATGTACCAGATTGAGCTGAAGTTATCGCTCGGATACGCGTCGCTAGTGGAACAGAAGAAGATGGACGAAGAATGAGAACGACCTTTCACCATTTTTATGCTTTCCATCCCTCTGATGGAAGCGGCGCCGCACGATGCACCCCGAGGCGATTGAAGATCATGCATGGATTGAAGAGAGAGGGAGAGAGGGAGAGAGGTAGCCAAATGCAAAGAACCCTTGCTTTAGAACTAACGTAAACCTGCAAATGAAGAAGTACAAGGTGGCTAGAGCTGAGTACCTCAGCACACGAGAGCATAGTACAGGCACACATGGGGAAGTACGGCAACCTGAAGTAGCTGGCGAGCGTACCGCATGCGCATGCACGTCGACGAAGAACGGACGACGAGGACTTTTGAGGATGACTCGAGGCTTCCCAGCTAACAGCCAAACCCAGCATCCACGCGCACGCTCCTTTACCTAGTTTTTAGATAGAACATATGAAGGAACGGAGTGGCTTGGCTTACTATACTTTCAACTATCTCATTTTGCACCAGAGGAAGAGTAGGCTGCTGCAACCACCTCTCAAACTTTCTAGTTTCTTTCCAATGGCAGATGAGAGAGCCGCGCTTATAAATGCAGGAGAGGCCCCGTCTTCATATCCATTCTCATCGTCGACGACTCGACATCATGATGTTCTTGTCATTTGCCTTTTCGTGGCGATGCTGTTCTTGTCCCTTCTTCCTGTGGAAGGCGTCTTGCTCAAATGAGTATTCCATTTTACGACGACACAGGCGGTGTTTTCCTAATGTTGTTGGGGAACCAAAAAAATGGGATGCTCATTCGGGCACGGCGCTTTGCATGGGAAGCCTCGCTTTGGCCGTCTAAGTCGCGATGTCCGCTTTCCAAGGTACTGAGGAGGTGATCTGCTCTCGAATTTGTGAGGCATTGTCTGCAAAACAGTCGCAAATTTCAATTGTTTATCATCTGCTTTTTGGTCTCTCTCATTCATTGGGAAATTTCACCGACTGCTCACTACTTTTCTACCATTTCTTCTTCAATTACAATGATTTTTTTTATTTTTTTTACTAATCTACAAGAAGAGGATTTTGGCTTCCGTCATGCTAAAAATTGAAGAACACCTAGTTTGGCCTGTCCTCACTACTTTTTGAGTGTACGGGCGCAATGAACAATCGATTTCTTCTTCCTTTTTAGTTATTTCTATGAATGTTCCTGCAAGTTCAATTCCTAATACTAGGTAACAGATTCGACGGTCAGACAGCGAAAACATGATCATAAAATACAGAAACGCATGAGTTCATGTGGCTCCTGTTTGCCCTCTCTGGTATGGGGCTTGTACTGAGATGTAGTCCTGGTCGCATTTGTTTTTGAACAATGAAATGTAGCTCATTTATCAAAAAAAAATGATGTGGGTTTGTCGTATTGTATACATATATTGTTACTAACTAATCAAACGCAATATTAGTTTTAAAGGCATTCCAATTAACTTTACGTTTCAATTTTAAGAGAATTCTCTTTTATTATGATTGACTTGTTTCTTCACATGTCACTATCATAGGCCACATCCGATACTCAAAAATGCATTTTCATCACATGCGCCTAGGTCAATGTCAAGACCTCGGGAAAATTCAATTGAGGAATCAGAAAGAGGAAATTACAATCATGCAGCATCAATTACAATCCTAAATTACAATCGTGTGACCTTTCATAATGTTCAGGCCTTAGATCTCATTAAAGGATTAAGTCAAAACTCATGAAGGAGTCTCTTATCTCACCAACATGTCTAGTAATGGCTAAAAATGTCAGCCATCTCCATCCTTGATTGTATGATACTACTTTTAATCAATCCTTCGGTATACGAGCACAAGCATCTGTTGCGCTCACACTGATTTGTACTTGTCTTTTATAAGTGGGCGATGTCCATATTGTAACACACCGATTAGAAACACAGGAAGGAAGATCGGAAAATACAGCCATCTCTCTACTTGAACTGAAATGTTGATGTATATACATCTCAAGTGAAAAAGGGTTCGTGTCGACAGGGTTATGTGCAGTTGGGTTCATGTCGGCAGAGTTATGTGCAGTAGCGTTTTTGTGATATTCTTAGTGTACGTTGTGACTTTCTTATTTATAATAAACAAAAAGTCCCAAAGGCTTTGGTTTAGCCACGTCTGCGTCTTTTACATTCAGGCACTCTTCCAGTCAGGTTGACTCAGGTTGATTTCTCTTCCGCGTCTTTTACATCCGGGCACTCTTCCACTCAGGTTGACTCAAGTTGATTTCTCTTCCGGAGTGTAAGTTTTTTGGTGCCTGAATCTTTTGTACATTCGACTATCCTCTTTATATTAATTACCCTTTCTACCAAATAAAAAATAAAAAAATAAAAAGCCCAAAGGCTTGACGTTCTTTAACCTCGCAGCGCATCTCCCTCTCTCTCTCTCTCTCTCTCTCTCTCTCTCTCTCCGTGCAAATGTCCATTTTGAATTTGAATTCTAGAATAATAGTATGTCATCTGATGGACAAAATTGGAACTTCAAATTCTCCGGATAATCGACATGCAACTCCATAAAATTCTCACATACTAGATTTGATTTGAATTAGAAATGATCTCTATGTGAGAAGTCCATGATTTTGAATTCTAAAATAAAAACATGTCATCTGATGGACAAAATTGGAACTTCAAATTCTCCGGATAATCATCACGCAACTCCATGAAATTCTCACATACTAGAATTGATTCGGATTAGACACGAATCTTTAGCATCCTACAAATATCTAAACCAATTTTCCCAAATAGTTTAATTCGTCACATTTTGTTTCTTTTTCACAATTGAAACTTTTTCCACTAATTTTTCTTGCAACTACTCTTGTTTAACAAAAGTAGATAAACTTCCATAATAACCTCAAAATTCTCAAATTTCTTACTCTGAAATTTAATTGTTAAGAAGAAACTCTCTTGCTATGATCTGTAGATTATTTGAAGATGAATTCATTCATGTTTAAATCACGTAAACCATCTGACCAGGACAAAAAATCACGCAAACTAATTTCGAAATCTAATGGAAACTAGATGTGCCTATTATATTTGGCAATTGCACAATTCTCATTATCTCTACAATTCAACACCATACGTTGCAAAAAATCACGCGGTTCCCCAAAGACATCTCATACGATCATGTCTTGACGAACAAGATATAGTGTAGTTTCC
Organism: Eucalyptus shirleyi; assembly: GCA_017140165.1. Taxonomy (NCBI): domain Eukaryota; kingdom Viridiplantae; phylum Streptophyta; class Magnoliopsida; order Myrtales; family Myrtaceae; genus Eucalyptus; species Eucalyptus shirleyi. Next base: position 27,514,598 of record CM029446.1, read on the forward strand.
ATCATTTTACTTGCAATCCAAGAAAAAACAAACCAAATCACTTCGCCCTCATTTAGAAACTAGTTGACCCAACCCAAGTCGAAACTTTCGGAGCCAGATGGGATTGGCCTTATCTTTTTCGAACTGAAGTCCACTGGTACACATTTTCTGAGTGGTTTCGGACGAGTTCTCAGGATTTGGTTTATCTTTGCCAAGTCATAGTCAAAAAATTCACACAAGATATCAAATTCTAATGGTGTTTCATGATGCAGATTGCAGAAGAAGCAAAAGGAAAGCAGTTGTCCACACAATGAGAAAAATAGAAATCAGCCAATGACTATTACTGCGAATCTTGTTTGAAAGATACACACTAACGTTCAGCAAATAACTTTCAATATCATCACTATCACCAGATATACAACCCAGAGACCCTCACTCTTTAGTCAGTGCAAGACGACTAACACTACTTATAGATTCAAACGGCAACGCCAAGAAAATGGAAGGACATAAGAAAAAGAATTTTCACTCGAGCGAGACGAAACTTTGCAAGTAACCTGACAATTTCCAAAGCCCAGCTAGATGTCACACCAAAGCAATGAACACTATACAGTCGTCCATTCCACTCATGTTTCTATTTTGAGTAGGGAGTGGAGAGATGTACTGTTGAACCGCTGCGCAAGACCCCGGATGACAAGGACTACTATATCACGCAAGTGTCTGGACTGCACCATCAAATCTACTTCATTCTCACTATCGACTACGATCCTAAGACGATGTTGGTCACTGCGGAAAAGCTCCACCTGTCAAAGAGGATGATGCCCTTCATTATACAAGCAAAAGCATTGAGAAATCTTACATGCATGTAAAGGGATGTGAAGGGTTTTTGTTGGATGGACTCAAAGCTTTTCTCAATCAAAAGTAATAGAGAATCTAGAGATGGTATCTATCTATCACATGACAGTAATATGATTAGGATTATTCTCTGTTGGTCTCTACTGTTTGGATGACTACATGGTCTGCACAGGGCTTTTATCTTGTTCTATGGAGATAAACAAGATTTCAGAAACTGGTCAGTCTGGTACGGTTGCTTAAAGAATGAGAGGAACCACAGCACAGTTGTGCACTTCACTTGTTTCACAAGACAACTTGTGTTGAAGACGACACTGGGACACCACGAATCACTTTTTTGATAGCTGGATTAGCCTGGTCAGAGGACTCAGAACTACATGTGATTACATATCCCACTATTACATTTCCAAGCAAATTTCAAGTGGCATATGACTTATTTCTTATCCCTCCCCAACAATAGAAAATGGCATATCAGTAGTCCATCATAAGCATCTCAGACAAATGGTGAACAGAAATCATTAAAATGGTAATTGCGAACCAAAATTATCAATTCATCAGTGAGTGAAAGGTCACAAGCTGGTAGCCGGAAGGAATTATGTGATGCGATTTATGGGCCTGTTCTGACGCAAATATATGCTGTTACTCAATGTTCACACACTGAGACTTACGTGGAAAGGGGGAGCATAACTTCCACGAATTTCTGTGGTTGGAAAAGAAGTCTTTGAACCTGGCTTAACAACTTTGACTCTTTTTCTATTGATCTCCAGTACTCTTCTCTCAAGATTTCCCTCACCAGAAACCTGTAACCAACAATCAAATAAGCACCCAGCTTGAAAAATCTCTTTCCCATGAGAGACATCACAGAAAAGCAAATATGATAACCTTTTTCGAGTTTCGGTCCTTGTCGCAGAGGACCTGCAAGCAGAGAGCTTAGTGTTATGTCACCAAGATAAAGTGCAAAATGACAGTTCAATTATCAAGAGAAAACAGTGATAGAAACATCAGGGTTTTTCATTGTTTCACTTTGGATAGGCATGCTGTTGTAAAATTAAGCACTAAAAATAAATACCAAAGTTTATCACACTGAAATCAGAATTAAGAGGAAAGAGATCAATATTAGTGAACATTTGGTGCTTAATATGCTAATTTAAAGGCACTAAAAAAAAATCTCGGTAACATCCAAGTTACAAATCATGATCTGTCACCTTTGGCCATACCATCAGGACTTAACATGTACATGGTAAAATATACTTCCACAAACTATGAGATTGAGGCAAATATGTTGCAGAACATTAACAAATAAAAGTTAGTTACTCTTTTAAGTAAAAGTTATGCTTTGGAGTTAGACATTATTCTCAATCTCCTAATTGAATTCCATCAGTGAACTAAGTACTGAGAAAGAACTGTTGCTCATCAATGCCGTGTAGTCCAAATGAACAATAACTAGAATCTAGGACTTGGATAATATCTTTCAATACAAAAGGACCAATGAGCATTTACTGCAGCAGGACTGAGGTAAGTTTACAAGTCATAAATCATCATAAAGCTATAAGCATCACCTCAAATTTCACTGATCCAAGATCAAGCTTCTGCTTAACTTCTTTAAGAACATCAGGCTCTGCAATACAAATAGTCTGGAAATTTCAGTATCTATATTGTAAACAGATAGAGAGCTTTTGAAGATATCACTAAAGACGGAAAAGTAATGGCAACAAGCCAGAAGGAGACAAGGCCAGATGTGAGGGGCCCAGGGAGGCCCAGGCCCCCCCAAACATCATCTTGTAGGCACATTACCTTTATAAAAGTGCAAGAATAATAATAGACATACTAAGACTGTAATCATGAATGAATGTGATAAGTGATGTGGCAGATTTTATTGAATGTTAAAAATGGGTCACCTGTTTAAAGGTTCATTTTAGCTTGTCACATCACATAGTATATAATGTGAGTAGTGTCTCGAAGTAGCGTCATTATCATTGAGCTTTCAAATAAAGCTTTTTAGAAGTTGAGGTTTTTGGCCACCCGATTCTAATTTACTTAACAAGGATTGTACATGCATATGGTATGCCATATTTGTCTTTATATCTTCACTAGCTAGGCCAAGTAGAGACGTTATATGCGAGGACCATAATACTAAAATTCAACTATGTTCTTTCATCTTTGGTTCAATGCCGGGAAAATCAGTAATGTCATCTAAAATTTGTCCCAAGGTAATCCAACAGTTCTATAAGGTGATGCAGACTGTGATTATAAGGACATAGGTAATTAAGAGAATTAAGTAACTTTTGCTAGATCGCTTAAGGAAGGAAACCAATTTAAGGATGGAAGATGCAACCATATACAACTAACACCAATGAAGGAAATACATTAACTTAGCCACCACTTGCCATAACTCAACATCCCTGCATTAGCCAAAATCCTCCTTGGGTAAATTCTTTTTTTTTCTCATTTTTGGCCTTGTTCCATGCCCTGAAGCAAGGATAAAATCAAATCCATGTTTTTTGTTTTCATATAGACAAACTAATACACCACGCTCTATTATCTTTCTTGCTTCTTAAGTAAAAACTTCATCAGCAAAGTGAGGAATGTTGTCTATCTTCATATCTCCCTAGTATGACTTAAATAGCTTTTCTGAGTGCCTATCATGTTTTATCTCATTTAAGTAGCTTCCTTTCTTAGTCATAAGCTCAAGTCTAATAGTTACTGAACTGCATGTATTCAAACCTTTACATTGATATGCCACATATTACAAATTCAGTCAGCTATAATCTAACGCTTAGGATGTCTGAATGAAGAAAAATCATGGTAATACCATCACAAAAAACATATGGATACAATTGTAGACTTTGAAAAGGAAGAATAGCCCAAGATGATCCAGAAAACTCAAAGGGCAAAAAGATCAATTTCAGCAATACTCATCTCAGGTAGACAAAAGAGGTGCAGACAAATAAGTTGGGGATTTTGATTTGTTTACCAACTGCAATAGGCTCTGTAGATGCAGACACCGGTTGCCCCTCAACTCCATCGTCCCTTACAGGAGTGTAAATTACCACTAACCTGTAACCTACGTCATCAACATTAGCTTCGTACATTCTTCCCGTCTCTCCTGCAACATAGGTTGACCTCCCAAATCATGTATGGCAAGAATGGATGCAATACAGGGATAATCTAAAAAAAAATACACCTGAAGATACACATAGCAATTCTCTTCTACATAAGGAGCAAACTCATGTAACTCAATGTGTCCATGGCCAGACAGTAATGAAACTTTCAAGTTCATGAATGGGAAAATGAAGGACTTGTATGCTTTTATTAGTTTCATGAATCTTCATTCTGAAGAGGGAAAAACAAAATCCTTAAAAGCTAGCAGTTTTTTGGGCCACAAAAAGCTTGCAGTCATAAAATCCAGTAAGAACTTGTGGCAGTTAAAATATGAGCCTATGAGTGTCTCTCGAAACTGCATCTCTGCCATCATGGTCATGGCTAGGGAACTATTTCATGGACCTCGCAAACCAATCACTTGACCAGAAACAAGGATGGCACTACCATTGACACCTGCTTTTTACTGAAGGAAAGGAAGTCACAAGTTAAGGATTGAGCGAAAGCAGAACAACTACGAGCAGCACAGTTTATGGAAATGACAGAACCTCACAGGTACCCGCAAGCATGAAACAGAGTAGTCCACAACATCCAAGTGATAGTTGTTGGAGTTTTAGTTTTCAAAAAGTGAGAAATCATGAAAGAGACCAAAAGTATTCGAAATACACATATGTACACATAGATAGAAGACAAACTGAGAAAATCAAACTCTCAATGGAATTGAATCAAGCCCAACCAAACAAATGGTTGAATTGAATCACACCAGTCTACAATGGGGGATGGGTTCCAAACCCAAACAATACCATCAAACCCAAACTTAACAAAATGTTGAATTGTATTGTACCAGTCTCTACAAGGGGGGAGGGGTTCAGACGCCATTAGAGTCTAAGCTTTTCAAAGCGCCCCATTTGTGACCACACAAACCATTTAGGGTAGCTCTAGATCTCGATCAAGACAAACTATTGTAGGGGATCTATTAAATCCATTGAATTCAGAAGACAGGACTGCTGCTAGTTTTTCTTATAGGACAGTATATTCAAAGAAAAGTGATTATGGATAATTTTCTCAAGGTAACATTACTTTTAGTTGTAATGTCCAATTTGCAATTTCTAAACATGCTAGTAATTTCTTGTCCACATCCTCGTTCAGATAAAAATCTATGAACCTGCCCAGCCTACAATAAAGCATAGCCCTTCAGTTTCCAGAGCCTTAAAGGCTTAACTCCATATATCATACAATGCAGGCTATGTACAATTGAATCAAGATTACATAGTGTCTTTCTCTTAATGTGCATCATCCTCTAATGCTAAGGCTTGCAACTTTATATGAAGAACAGATAAGGAAACAAATTTTCTTCAGGAGTAACCATAAGGGGACAAATAACATTCGATGCCCAACAGACTTAATGATTACTTCAGAAATGAACACAAAGACCAAAAGAATTATTCATAGGGATGACATGCCTTGTATAGAGATAAGATCTGGACTTCCAACCATAGACCTAAGCCACTGAATCTTGCTTTTCCCTTCCTTCCCACCACTATAGATTCCACGAACAGCATACAAATTTGTGTGGAAGCCCCTGCCCTCAATTTCCAGTTTATCTATTTTGGGAAAACCTGAAGATAGATGGCAGATTATACAATATGAGTTAGAAAAGGAACAGGGGTTTCCCCATTGAAGATATCAAAAGATCTTCCTATGACTTGAAAGAAGAAAGTATAGAGAGAAAAGAATCCTGCACTTTAAAAGAAGACAAGGCATGTATAAATGGATGTACTTTTTGTTATTTCTCCATATTGACCAGGGAAAAGTATCGGCAAAGCAGCTTCATAATCCTAACAAAGTATCTAAGACCATCAAAAATTGAAACAGGATTGACATCATGTCACCAATGCCAAGGTGCAGAATCCTTTTACATTAAATTCAAAAGAACACCAGAACAATTCTCCCATCCCACATCTCATGATATAAGCCTCTCACAGACTCAGTCTTACATTGAGAAACTGACAAAATATCCATAACTACGCAGTACTGATGATGGTCGTATTGTTGACCCGGTGTTTCACAGCTTGGACAACTTTAGCCTGGCACAAAGTCCATAGGATTTGGATTAAGAATATGGTTTGTTACCACCCAGTTACTGTCTACTATTTCGGGTCTGTCAGTAGTAACTTGTACTTTGAATTAGCTTTAATCTTGTGGCTTTCATAATCTGATTTTCATTAAACACAAAACACCCAAAATCTCATAAAATTACAAATATTGAGATGTTCAGAATGTAAAAAAGTGTGAACAAACAGACCCTTTGAACTAAATTCTTATGGCAGTTATAAAAAGTGCAGATATTTCAACAATGTCCTCGATTGAAAGTTTGTCAAGGTTGTCACCAACAAGATACGAGGTGGCACCAGAAACTTGAGATTAGCAACTCCCTTTCTCTGCCTTTCTCTATCCTTAAGCACTACCGTAGCCTGCCAAATCCTGCCTATCCTAATTTATCCAACAACTTGAGACCATATCTTATACCAACCTATCACAATCCTTGTCACATATGCCAGCAGTCACCTAAAGCTGGAAATGAGATAAATAATCTCATCCAACATCATATACTGGCAAAGCACAATAATAGACCTTCTTAATGGACTTGAATGTACTGACAAGATAAGCCAACAACAATAAAAACCGTAAATAAGCCAAAAAAGATTAAATCTGGATAATGATTCGCACTAAGTTGCCTTAACCCTTATCTTCCAGGTTTTATAAATTGCAGAGGCACCAAGTGGCACCCCAAATCTTTCAAGTGGGAGCTATGATTATGGAATTGGCCTTATTGTAATACTGGACTGAGATTTTCATTTGCAATGACCTGCCTTGATCCACATAGGTCAAGCAACAAGTCCAAGGCAAAACCTTGTCTCTGATGAGACTTTTCATTTCACCCCTAAATTGGTGTGCACCAATATCCTTGCCTGCAGATACCATTAGAGCAATCTCAATCGGCAGAGAACTATTGGAGGCTGGTAAAGCAGTGCAAGGAACCGTCAAAACATTTGTCTCTGATCAGACTTTTCATTTCACCCCTAAACCAGTGTGCGCCAATATCCTTACGCACAGATACCATTCGAGGCCACTACTCTCCACTTTTCAAAACCTTGTTCTGGACCACTATATGATAAGATGAAACCAAATGGGAATGTGTACAGTATGCAACAATAGTCTGTCAAAGTATCGATGCAGGACCTGTGGAGCATGACCAATGACAAAAAGGTGTGGACCAAATGCATTCAAAATTTCCACAAGCTCAGTCCAGTTACTTCGGTGGAAACATGAGGTACCTGGTAGAACAGGAGCAGTCACAGCATATGCTGGTTCAGTTGATCTTCCGAAGATATCCGTTACTATGCATTCACATCTGAGGCATCGACCAATATCCTCAAATCGAACCTTGTAGGAGCAGGAGCGTTGTGAAGTTAAAGGTTCAAACAAGTCGCAATCACTTGCCGATGAGCAGAACCTACAGAAAACTGGAATAAGTAAATAATATTCGATTTCCCTAACTCAATAGTACCAAACATTGGTAACTTGGAGAGCACTCTTTGCATCCATGAGAAATGACCACTTGGAATAATGCAAAGCGATGATAAAAATTTTAAACTGGAATAGTGGAATTCACTTTACTAATTGAAGCTTCAGCCTAAAAATTTCTTTTCACAAGTGCCCTGTTTCGTTCAACAACAGGTTTGGATTGGTACGGCTCTTTATAGTATTCATATGCCACGAGAGAATCAAAATTCCACCAAGTATACCTTGTTCAGAAGAATTCCTCTCCAGCAGGAATTACATTCTCTCTTATGAAAGTTCTGGTTGTAGGACTTAGACGCATGTCGAGACATTTCTATAAACAGGACAGCACACCATTTTCTAACCTACTAGAGAATCATTGATTAATCAATAGCACTAAATAAGTAACAGTGGGAGAGAGGAGAGTAAATACCATTGATATTTGACATCCTTCTTGTATTTGCTCCATAAATGTTGTTGGGTTTCATTTTCTGGAATCACTTCAACAGCAGTGAGTACATCGCGTTCTATGGCCTTTCCAGTGAGAGCAAGCACCTCTACTTTCAGATCCTCTGACATAAAATATTGACAAATTTAGATGTGAACAAACTAGTTAAAGTATCATTGTTTCCAGATAAGGCCTAGTTATTATTGTCGTTGCAGTTGCAATTCAGCTCTCATTGTTTCAACTAATTCCAACACCAAAGACCTCAGCATAATATGATCAAGATTTAGCACTTCCAAAAGTCAGATGTCTATGACATCAAAGTAGTATAATATAACATATTCGTGCCATGCTTATAAAAATTCAGTGTTTCAAGTGATTCAACTACCTGATGTCATCCTATATTCAGAGAAAGTACACTCTGTGCTTTCTTTACCCTTCCACAGACAACTAATAATCCACTCTGCAGGTTTTACGAGACAGTCTTAAGGACATTACTGTGACATACTTTTATATGATCAAGTATTTAGTTACATTGCGGCTTCTGATTCTAATAAAAACCATGCTCCTTTGCTTAGATTTCACTATCAAGATATCACAGTCCAATATTGAATGGTCATCCCTTACCAAGTCAGTAGAACTTTGAATTGCAATGAGATAATCTGCTTTTGACAGACAGAATACCCAAAATAACAAGCACTTTACAGGCAAATGCTTCTGTAATTCATAACTAGTGGTCCCTCTCTTCTTTTTGAAAGAAAAAAACTAGTGGCCCTTCTCATTGGTCAATCTAGATGCAAGTGGAATGGCTCACCTGGGAAGATAATGTCTGTCGGCTCAGACAATCTGAGTTCCCCAACAACAGAATCAGAACGAACTGGCATATATCTGTCAGACACAATTTCAAGATCAAGAAACAGACAAGAACCAATAAATTTATAAGCATAGCACTATATAGTGCTTGGATTTTTTTGTTACCAAAAAAAAAAAAAAAAAAATCGTTCCTTACATAAACCAATAGAAAATCTGGATAAACAAACAAGTCTAACCACAGCAATTGATGGTTCTTGCTAAAATTAACCCATGGCAAGCAATAAGCAGTGTCGCAGAACCAAATGAAATGAGCTAACTGATGGTTAAACCGTGACACAGATGTTTCTCAACTTTAGAGGAGCCATAAGGCCACAATTTGACTTAACTGGCAGCATTAAAGCTATTTCCCTTAAAACTTCCACTATGTAGGCATTTCAGTCGTAGTTGCAGGCAAGGCAAAAGAATGATCATTAACAAATGAACATTTTCAAGTTTATATTGCTGCCTAAAATGTATCAATGTGGAGAGACCAATAACTTCAAGGTCATATGAGAGACAAGCAAAAGGCACAGTTTCGAGACTCGGGAACAGCAGTGTCTGCATCTGTCTTTGATACATTTAGGCAGACTAGAATATGGATTTTGTGGAAAGATCAAGTAACGGTCACCTTTTTCCACAGTTTATCATGCACATATTCACCCGGATACTTTATCCTTGTAAGACACTTGCAAAATAACATTATAAATGAGAGGATTTTGCTGAAAATTCTACAATTTATAATTACCAAAAACCATCCCACTTTCAGTGAACAAGATTCTCTTATAAAATCAAGGGAGACACTAAGAAAATGTCAATAAAGTATAAAACTTGCAATGTACACCACATTCAAATATTAAACCACATCTTTTAATATTTTAACCTTTTAAACTGGGAATGGTCCCTCAAAATGTTAGATGCTATCAAAGCATGAGACCCCGAATTCAAATCCTGCCTACAAGGGAGCTAAGTGATACCATATTTAAATATTAAACCACACTTTCATCTAATAGCTTAAGCTTTCAAAACAATATAAGTAGTCCCACAAATTTTACGCTAACCCTTTTTTCTGGCTCAAACAAAATCTTTGGCTACCAATAATTGAGAAAGTTTGGTTTAAAGTTTCAAGCAAAAAGTATACCAGTCACCATAGTTTACGTCAAGTGCTTACTTCCAAAGTTTCAGGTCAAAAGTACTAACACTCACCATAGTTAACATTGTTAATGCAAGTTAGCAAAATAAGTGTCAGCAAGAAACTTACCCAAATAATAAACGGCAATTGTAATCTGAATCTGACACTTCATATGTCTTAGAATTTGCACCATTTACGAGGTTGCTAGTTCCCTCTGCATCTTCTCTATACCAACTATAGAGACTCAACCCCTCATGTCCACCAAAATATTCTCCTTCTCCAGAATAGATACTTGAAGATAGTTTCTTTATGCCAACATTAGACACCACAGGCAAAGCTGGCATAAGAAGTTGCAAGATGTTTAGAAGGGATGTCCATCAAACTGACAAAATAAACATTGTCATATTGTGGATAAGACTGACACAAGAGGGGAGCTTTATTGTACATTGTCACTCAGAAAAGTGTCAGTACCGCTCCAACAATGCTAAGTAAAATAGCATATCATATGCTAATGCAAACAAAAAGAAAAGAATTTGCAATTTAATCCTAAGTCTAAAGTTGTTGTAAGAACAGCAGAGGTGAAAACGAAAAACATAAAAAAACAAAAAACAAAAAAAACAAAAAACAAAAAACAAAAAAAACAAAAAAAAAAATTGACATGCTGCAGAGGGTTGAGAGCAGCACTTTGCATCTCTTAACATATAGAAGACTGTTTTTAAAATAATACTGGATGATATCCTACCAGGGGAAACTGGAGAGCTGGAAATTGCAACTAGAGGATTTCCACATTTCCCATCTGTGCGAGTAGGAAGCCAGTAGAGGGCCAAATACTCACCTACATCTGCAATTGATGGAGTATAGGTTCTGTACAGGAGTAGATCTATCATCAATACCTACTCTACAAAATGAAATGCTGGAAGCACAACATTAATCACAGATTGCTGAGTCTTTGAACTTACAAGGCTCTACCACATTCAACAACACCTTCATGAATATTAACGATATCCAATAGTTCAGGCTCATGCAACTTGTCCTTGACCCGGAACCAGATGTACTTCCCAAGACCTTGCATGCCACCAAAATATGATTTTTTCGGGACTACTTCTTCACTCTCACAGCACTCAGGAATTATAAGCTCCAACCCAACAGGATCCGCTGTCACACCAAAATGCCAACGAGAAATAAATGAAAGACTCGATCAGTTACACATATCTCTGACTAGCTTCCCTCAGTGGGCAGTTATTACTCAAATTATCTGAATCAACAAACCAACAGTTATGCTCACCAGGGCCAACAATATCAGACAGCAAACTACTTGGGTTGCCTTTCATACCATCAATCCGTACAGGAGTGTAAACAAGTTCAATGCAAGTTCCCACATCCGCCAGTGTCAAATCAAGGAAATCTGTAAAATGTAAAAAATTAACTGAATGCATAACCTTAAAGAGCAACATGGATAGTGCACACTGCAAAAATATTACTCACCTTCAGTGCCTAATTTCTCCTTAGCACCACTCCCTCTTAACCTGAACCATTCATATATGCATTGGCCTCTCTCCCTGAAAAGAAAGAAAATAATGATTCTCTTTCAGGACTAAAACTAACAAAAACAACAATAAGAAACCAAGCATATCCCACTAAGTATGGGTGGCTAAATGGATTCTATTATGCCGTTGTGCTCAAACTTAAATTAATATCTTCCATGAGCTCCAAATAATAAACACCAGTGTTGGCAAGTCATACGAAATTACTGACAGATTCTCAGGTATCATACCCTCCGCTATAGGAAACTGCAACGCTTAAGCGTTGTCCTTCTATCAATGATCCAACGAACTCTAGAGAATGACAAGTTGGGGGACCTGTATCAAAACATTAACGCAAGATTATTGTCAACTCCAATAAAATCCTGGGTACATTGGAAGGATAACCCAGCATAAAATATTAAAAAATCATCACCCAGACACCAATCTGGCAAAAGGTATCTCACAAGGCTTAGACTAATTCAAGTACTTAGAATTTAAGAACTCAACTAACCCGGTGCAACTGGGCCAAGTTGTTCAGAAAGAACAATTGGCCCTCGAGCCCAGTCAGCTCTGACTGGCTCACAGGAAACAGAGATGAAGCAACCAATGTCATCAAATGAGGGCATGTGTGATGCAGAAGTTGCACCTCTAATTTCATACTGTGTGCTATCTGGGCTTGTCTGCATTAATTTTACTTCTGTTACATAATAAGAATAAAAAGCTCTATACCAGGGATCATGCATAAAAAAAAAAAAAATGATATTATAATCTGTTGACCTAAACAGAAAGTTTATAGCATTTTATTTATCAAAAGTACCCGGAACCATCTAAATATGGAGTCTCCTTCTTCACCACCCCAATATCTCTTATCAACAGTTAACAGATTTCCTTCAACTGCATCTCCAACTATTTGCAAAGAAAGCAATTTAGGACTTCCTGCATGGCAAAGCGGCATTTAGAATAACAAATAACAAATGGATAAATGATAACACCTCCTTACATTGAACTATATAAGTTCACTAAATTAAAATGGTAAATGATGTATTCAGCATTGAATTTGGATGAGCATAAAGAGAAAAACACATTCTTATTATTTACCTGTGAGTAATAATGAGTTAACTACTTATCTGCATATAATGATCTTTTAAAACTGAAAATATATCTTTTCATGTTCAAAAATATGGAGGGAAATTCATAAATGCTTAAAAAATGGTTGAGCCAAACAAGATCCTAAAGATTTGTTAAGTTACTTTAATTGAGTTATTTTTAATTTTTATTTCTATTTTACTTACATAAGGGTATTATGGTCATATACAATTTATATTTAATATAAACACAATGGGTTTAGGGTTTCTATTACACAGAAAACTACAGCCCTCTCTTTGTTTCTTTTACGTTCTCCTTCTCCTCCTTCTCTCTATTCCTTCTCTCTTCCTTCTTCCTCTCTTTCTACTTGCTGCGGGTTCTTTGATCAGCTTTGTGATACAATATCACAGCCAGGTCTAACTACCTGATTACTTGATCCTATTGCTGGTTTGAGAGTCCCCTAGTAACCCTACTTCTTCTCTGGTGCGCAGCCACCTAAAGCTGCAATTTTTATCGGTTTTCTCTGAGTCTCAATATGTATGAGATCAGAAGATATCAGATTCATCAGGTTCGATTTGTGAACATAGATTACAACACTTATTGATAAGCGGATTCAAAAATCAGAGTACTTCATTGATTATGGTTGACTGATCTTACTGGGTTTCCTTTGGTTAACTGATGGAGCCAATTACATCTGATTATACATTAGTGTTGCTATTTTGTTTCTTGCACAAAAGTTTCAATCTTCTTGATTAAGTGGTAGATATATTTATATTGAGACTATCATCATGAGTGATACTAAGGCTTCTACAGATAGTGTCAATGTTCAAATTACTACTATTAAATTAAATGGATCTTCCAATTACTTGTTATGGGCCCAAGTTGTGAAGGTCTACATTAATGCCAAAGGAAAACTCCATTATTTTACTACAGACCCTCCTGCTGAAAATTCTAAAAACTATAGTGATTGGATGAGAGAGAATGATATACTTTTGGTGTGGTTATGGAATAGCATGGAACCATCCATCTCTGCTAATGTCATGTTCCACACAACTGCTAAGGGAGTGTGGGATGATCTTATGGAGAGTTACTCACAAGACAACAATATGTCTAGAGTTTATGAACTATATGAGAAGATCTTTTATTTTAAACAGGGAGACAAGTCTCTTGGAGAGTATTATAGTGCTTTGAAAGGTATGTGGGAAGAACTTAATCTTTATCAGCCCATCACTACTGATCTTGAAAGACTTAAGACACAACGAGCTAAATTACAAGTGGCCAAATTTTTATCTAGCTTGAATGCCGACTTAGAGCCTGTGAAGAGTCAGCTTCTTGCTGGAGAGAGAGTTCCTTCTATGAATGAAGCATTTCGTCAAATTCAGTGCATTGTCCCTCCGTCTTCTACGTCATCTAAAGACAATTCAGCATTTGTGGCTAGTAGTGGTGGCCATGGTCGTAGTGGTTTTCCCAATAGAGGTCATGGTTTCGAGGGAGGTCGTAGTCGTGGTGGTGGACGTAGTGGACAAAGTTCTGATCGAGATAGCCGTCAGTGTACATACTGCGACAAATCCGGTCATATTGTTCACACTTGTTGGGCCAAGCATGGCAAGCCTGAGTGGGCTCAACGATTAATTACTACAAATGCTATTGTGTCTGAAGGGAGTGCTGGAAATGTGTCTTACAGCGACATGAACCCATCTATCCCACCTGGGGGTAGTTCTTCTGAGTCTACAACTCGAGATGATATGGTTGCACAACTCATCAAGCGTGTCCAACAGCTAGAGGCTTCCAATTTCTCATCCACTGCCACTCTTACATGTACAGGTAACATGTCCTGTTTCTCTACTTTGTCTCCTAGCACCCCTTGGGTCATTGACTCAAGAGCTTCTAGTTATATGACAGGTAAGCAAAAAATATTTTCTTCCTACCATAACTCTAGTCCTTCATCAGAAGTTATTTTAGCTAATGGTTCCTCGACTCAAGTGGTTGGATTAGGGACTATTTCACTTACACCTTCCTCATCTTTGTCCTCTGTTTTACATGTTCCCCAACTTTCTTTAAATTTGTTATCTGTTAATCAGTTAACTAAAGCTCTTAGTTGTTCAGTTACATTTTACCCATCTTACTGTGTTTTTCAGGACCTTAAAGAAGATGATTGATGGAGGGCATGAACATGATGGACTCTACTATCTAAATGGTGTCTCTACTGCTGACGCCAATGGTCTAGCTGCTAGTTCTATTAACCCCCTATTATGGCATTCTCGTTTATGGCATTTATATTTATTTAAGTTACAACAAATAATTCCTGTGTAAATCAATTTCTACTCTTGAGTGTGAAGCTTATTAACTTGGGAAACATCATCATAGTTCTTTTCCTTGTCATAATGATTCCCGTGCATCCACTTTACTTAAACTTGTTCATTTACTTTACTTAAACTTGTTCATTCGGACATCTGGGGACCTTCCCGTATTGTTAGTAGAAATGGTTTTAAGTACTTTGTTACTTTTGTGGATGATTATTCTCGTTTAACGTGACTTTAATGCTTCATGACCGTTCTGAATTTTTACATGTTTTCCAATTATTTCATCGTGAAGTTACTAATCAGTTTAACACATCCCTTAAAATTTTGCGAACAGATAATGCTCTAGAATATACACAGAAATCAATTTCTTTGTTTTGTTCTATTCTTGGCATTATACATCAAACAAGTAGTATGATATTATATCAAAAGTTTAACATCTGTTCATATATCATGCACCGTAGATCCTCTGCCGATCTAAAGTAGTTTAACAGCCTTGATAAGAGCTCTACATAAAAAGAAATTGCTAATTTCCACATTCTCTTAAAATTGATTTGTTAAAGCAGAAGGATGCCAGTGGATGAATCTGGACTTTTGAGGGTGATCAAAAAGGACTAAGCTGCTGGTTTTTGGAAGGAAGTAGCAGAGCTGGATAATTAACTCTTCCTGCCCTTTAAAGGGCTAGACAAAAGGCCAGGTGCTGCATCCAATGTGCAAATATTGGATGATGAAGGATTCTCTCCCGGGTCAAATATTAAGATTGGATAGTTGTAGAATATTTAGATAAAAAAACTACACCTTTATCTAATAGCTTAAATTTTTAGAATAGTTAGCAGTAGTCCCACATAATCTCACGGGTTATCAGAGCTAGGAGATAATGAGTTTGAATCTTTCAAGCCCATATTTGCCTCCCCAATCACATATTTTCACACTTTAAGCTAAGGCCAAAATCCAGCCTATGCATTAGGGGGAGTTTTAGAATATTTAAATAATAAGCTACGCCTTCATCAAATAGCTTAAACTTTTAGAATAGTTGGCAGTGCTTATACATAATGTCATAGGTAGCATGAAAATTTAAGGACGTGAAATTGAGTTTTGCTCCATCTATCCTTGAGCAAAAGTAGGAGTGCAAATATCGGGTGATGAAGGATTTTGTTGCTGGTCAAATGTTGCATTTGGATAACAAAGGAACATTAAGGATACAAAATAGATAGGACTATTCACTTTATCTATCATTGAGCAGAAAGATGCATGCATAATTTATGCAAATATTAGGTGATGAAGGATTGTGTTGCTGGTCAAATATTGCTTTTGGAAGATAGAAACATTAAGAATGCACAACTGAAAGAATTATGCACTCTCTTTGAGGAGAAGTGGAGGTAAAACCAACTTCACATGAAAAGGGATCCAGGCACAAGACAATCATTATTGACACAGGATTAGAGTGCTATATTTGGGGTACTGCACTAGCTTCTCATGTCAAATCACCACCTATGTATTAGACTGTCTACACAATTTCTAACTTGCTCTGTTTAAGGGGCCAGTACCCTTTGGTCCATGAAATAGGTTTATTGATCAGAATGATACATTGAGACGATTTTCCATAATTAGAGATGACAACCTACCCGGACATATGCGTTCCTGTCCCATGCAAGTTCTTGGTTCGCCAATGACACCATCATCACGCACTGGTGTACATTGAAAGGAAATGAACTTGCCAATTGCATCTTTCGATATGCAATATTGAAGAAGCCCTGAGACTTCAGCTACTAAAGCACCAGAGTCAGACTCTGCCTGCAAATTGCCAGGCACATGTTAGCCCCAAGCAGCATTTGTTAATACACATTCTAAAGGTGAAGATGTACTATAATTAAATGATACATTCTCTCACTAGATTCCATTCTAAAAAGGGCAAATTTCCTGATATTAGCAAGTTACAAATTCATGTTCAACTACCTTATCATGAAGCCTCAAATAGCAAAATGAATAGCACAAAACAAAAGTCAGAGATTTCTGTAAATTCTCTAATGACAGTATAGACTAGAACTCAGTAAATTTTAAACCAACGGCCTCAAAAGAAAGAATTTGTTTTCTGAAGCTACATGATGACAATAAGGCCAAATATGTATGATGATAAACCTAATCTTTCTCCATATCTCAATAGCCTTGAAAGGTATTGTTTTGGTTTAAACTACAATAACACACCCCTCAAATTTTCTGGAATTGCCACTGCACCCCTCATCTTTTTTTAAAGATTGAATCTGTCACCCTACAGGAAGTTATTGGATCCCAAATGTTTAAAGATGCTAAATTTGACTTTTTTGGTTTTAGCTAGACTACAGTGGTCGATATGAAATATAATGAGTCAATGGCAAGTTCGATGCATTGGTGAATGGATTGTGGCCAATCTAACTAAAATACAAGTGATTATAATCAATTTATACTAGAACTAAGTGCTAATATTTGACAAGGTCATCAATTAGAGCCCACATACTTCAAAAGACTTGACTAGAAGCATCCTCTACATATTTAGTTTTCAAGGTCCACTGATTACTGAAATGGATATGATTGTCGTTTCCTCTATTTATTACAAACACCGGGCATCATTGCAGTTTTCCAATATGCAATAGGTACCACTGCAGTTTACCAACTACTAGAGGAATGCTACATAGACTTGCTAAATAGGGCATGATTAGTCGAAGATAGAGCCTAGCTTTGTTAACAAAGTCCCACCGCTCGCAAAAATATGCATATTAATTTCAGGGTAGGGCAGGCCAGCGGGCCAAGTCAGACTTTCAAATGCAAAATACTTTCCCCATGCCCATCCATTCACACTTTCAGCTTGGAAAGACTGACCAGCTATATACGGGTCTAATCCGAGAGAAACCAGCCAATTTCAAATGAGTATCAAAATTCAGGATACAGTTCAGAAAATCTTTTAGAACGAATCTCCACTTTTCACTGAGAGCCACACAAATGAAGCACAACACCATGAATCAACCAATTATGGTTTTCTGTTTCACAGTAGTAGTCATCACATATTTTAATTTGATAGAAATGTAGTGAAAGGAACTTCCACACACTAACTGAAAGAATTTCTGTCGCAGCACAATTACTTAAGTTGGATGAACATCAAAGAGTCTGTAACACAATGGAAGTCAGGCTGACAAAAAGCAGCTATTATATGTGGTGTAAACATAAGTCAAAAGAATGTTGCTTGTTTGCTGCTGCTCCTCCAGCAATTTTTTGACATGTTAGAGGGGCGAAATTTTGAGGGATTTTGAGAGTCATGAACCCAAGGGTCTATTCACGGCAACTTTGGCTTTTACTATGACTCATGCATTTTTGTTAGTATTGATGACTGAATTTATTCAATTTTTTTAAACCTCAAATTTTTGTAAATTAAATAAGTATACACATTTTCCTAATTATTTAAAATTAAAATAATTCTTTTTCATTTTGTTGGGAGAGTCAACAGTAAAACAAAAGGCTGTAGTTTGTTAGTGTGAAGATAGATAGTCACAACTTTTGAGCTTTTGGTTCACAGAAAAACCCTCTCCAATTTGGATGATAGTCTGACCATGCTCTCAGGCCAAGAAATGAACTAGAAGGGAGCATGTAATGGTATCTAAACGGTACCTTACTAGCAGAAACTTCCCTTTATAGTTCATATAGGTGTGTGTGCACGCGCACTCTAAAATAAATGCAATTACTACAAAGTTCCTACAGACAAATAGTTTAATCAATAACAAATGGAATGGCACCTCTCATGCATGGCAAATACGTGAGTTATTGTCAACCTCTATCAATTCTTGATTCAACTGCATTATATGTGGATTATAATATTCTATAACCGCAGATTTATGGCAGGAAAACATTTCTAAATAGTGACTCAAACTATCAGAATGGAATTAGCCATCTATCTTTTCATCATCCTAAAAATCACAGAAAGACTTCAATTTATTAATCATTGCATCAATCAGATTTTTTCAACATAGTTTCAAGCCTTGGAGAAAGCTCACACCCGAGAGGCACATTATGGAAAAACCTTGTCAGCTGACTATTAGCCAGCAGTTTGTAATTTTGACCTCATAGTCAGGCAACCATCTGATCATTAGTTTATTGTTACTATGATAGGTCTAGTATAGTCAGGATCAAACCATTCTAGGATTTATGTTATACTGCATAATCAAGTGGTACAACCATATCATCCAGTTTACAGATGATTGGCTTCCCATTAACCGCTCACTATTTAATGCCGGTCAAAAGACTGTCATGCATAATATAATTTAACTTCTCTTCACAGATGGCTTTTGCAATGGATATTACACATTTCTTTTGAATGTTACGATTCACTATTACTGTGATTGAGCCAGCCATGATCTGGATCCCCAGTAAACCCAATTGATCGATACACAACCTAATGAGAATATGGTCATGTATATTCCAGAGAGAACACAGACGCCGGGAGAAATTGGCTTACTTTACCAAATATGGAACATCCACAAACATAGAAGCGAACTACCACCCACACGCAAGACAAGATTTACCTCATGAAGATACCACTTGTAGATACTTTTTCCTTCGTGACCCCCAATATAACCATATGATGCAGTCAATATCCCACCTTCCATATAATCACCACTGATAGACAGAAAATTCAAGCTAGGAGGAAGATCTGTAGTAAATATACCAATAATCAGGCATGCTGGAAGAGTAAAGTTGCAGAGAGTTGAAAAGGAAATTCTAACAAGATTACATAACTAATATATCCAACTTTGCAACAGAATACATAATGTCATCTGACCTTTGAAAATAAAACAAGGTAAATCAATAAAAAGTTGGCTTTTAGCTCTTCAATAAAGCAACCTCCTTGTTGCCTCATGTTAATTCTTTTTAGTAATCCATAAAAGAATACATAAAATTTGAGCGCTCTCACTCATGTGGAACTAGAACTCAGAAGATCTCAGAGAAAACCCGGTGAATACTATCAAAAACAAATACAGTCATGCAGATTGTCAAAGACCAATCAATTAGCTCAAACATTTATCAATTATGGCATGCTGGCTATGAAATAAATGATAATGAACCATAAAATAGGTTGAGACAAATAAAGGCACTTCCGTCCCCCCAAAACAAATTTAAAGTTGAAGTGGTCAGCAATAGATGCAGCATCATCAAATTAAATACAACCGGAAGAATGATATTTATTGAAGCTGAATAAGTATATTCATCTTTTAAGCAAACAAAACAGAACTGAAATAAGCCAACAAAACCATTTTTGTATTATATCTTCCTTATTCATTGAGACAACACTAAGTCAAGATGGAGAGACATATAACTTACTCTCAACGGCTCTTTCAGAGACAACATAAGCTGGTTGACCAGATTCACCATCTGGAGTCATGGGAATGTATTTTGCAACTATGTGATATCCAACAGCCCCCAAAGGTATGCGTAGTGCCTAGAAACAGGAAAAGCGAAAGTATAAATACAACCAACTTAATCATACATATGATCTCTCCAAACAAATAACAACTTACCTTGGCAATTTTTGAGGCGCTCAACACTTCTAGACCATTTTCTCCATCCAAAGTTGGAGAACTTGCTTTGAACCACTGCACTCTACTGGAGGCTTCAGTTCCGCCAGTAACACAACCAGTAACTGTAATCTTACTATTCTCTCTCAAATCGCCAATTATTTTCAATTGTGACACTTTGGGGGGAGCTGAAATTTAGTCAAGGTAAAAGCATTAGAAATGAAGGAAGCCAACAGAATGGTGTAGAACAACATCAGCTCCACTGAGAACATACTAGCATGGGGGTCAAGAAAGAAGGTTGCTTTCAAAAATTTACACATGGACATCGACCAGCTACATAGACAATACTTAGAAGCTCATGTTTGCTAATCAGACTAGAGATGGAATAAGTCCCAGACACTTCACATAAAAGAGGCGGGCACCTCAAAAAACCACTGCTGGCATTAGCTCGGTAACTCCCAATGAAAAACTTCCTAATGGGTGATGGGCAAAACTTGCTGACCTATGCAAAAAGAATCACTGTTGGCTGCCCAACACAAGACAGTAAGACTTCCATGATCTTCATTTATTGGCACCTATTGAGTGCAGTATATATGTAGATACATCTATGGATGTTCACACCTTTAATTTCATCATGCCTGCCAATCGAAACTAGGTGTTGTTCTTGGATTTATAAGTCCTAATATAACTATGAGCCACAACATGGTACAAGACCTGTTCATTTTCTCCATAATCCAGAAAAGGAATATTGTTCAAGTCCAACCAAGCAAAGCCATCCCTTAAGCTACTAGAATCATATATGTGCACTGTTCGTAAAGATTAGTCCAGGATTGGGGGTGCATTGTCACAAGGACACAAAGTTGATGACTCTTGCAAGCAAATAAATGTAATCATGATATAGCTAGGTCTCAACAGCTGGCCAAGGATTCATTGGGACAACACTGTCAACAGCCTTATCAGACGTACCATGACAGATGGTATAACTAAAACAAAATTATCATTTGTTGAGAAAGAACATATAACAACATTTCTCTACTTAAATCAAAGTTACCTCGTTTTACTTTAGGAGACAAAACAGAAACCGATTCCCCTTGTTGTCCTGAAAATGAACAACTGCTTCGTCAGGAAAAGAAGAAACTATAAGCTTCAAAATGAGTAAAGATCATAACAATTATTTACTACAGTGGCAAGTGGACCCACCCTCAAAATTTATTGGAATATAGACAAAAGATAGCCTTCGCCCAACATCTTCCTTGGTCAATGTATACTCAGATGTTCCTCTAGAAACCATCACAAAATCTCTGGGAAAAAGATGAAAATGAAACAGATCCTGTCAGAATCATTTCCAGAATCATGTAGCATGCACAATGATAGCACAGTTAGACTAACTTCAAACTATTAACATAGTTTTTGGTGCCATAACATTTACGTTTGGCTACGCAGTGATTTTCTCGTGCCTCTTTACAGTGTTGGGACACTGAAACCATCCATAATATCCTGACTATAGGTTTATATGGAGAAGTGTTAAGCACCACTAAACCATGCTTCCATCAACCATCTTAAGCTTTAAGATGAATTGGCATGGCTCAAATTCAGGCATTGGAATCTCTACAAATCTCTTCTCTCACACTCTCTTTTCTCTCCCCATCAATAATCACTTTTATTCTGACCGAAAAAAGTTGTGACTTTTACACATTTGTCTCAAGCCAAATCCTAATTGCGTATCAAGGGGATCATTATAGCATTTAAATATTAAATCACAACTCCTTCTATGACCTTAATTTATTGAACATATTGTCAGTGATCCAGCTTAATTTCAACAAAGAGAAAGAAGTATTAGCATATGTATCTTCTTACATTATATTTTGCATACTTCCAATAATGAACCTTAAAACTTGCCAAGCAGTGGCTAAACCTTTCAAGGAAATAGACTACAGTACAAATTTTTATAATCATGTTTGATATTTTAATAACCATACAAGGACTTTAATGCTACTCCTAAGAAAACATAATGTAGGAGAAGATGAAAAGAAAATGAAAATGAAATGCTAAAAACACTATAAGTAACAGATTCTAACCAACAATTTCACAAAGAGATGATTATAAGGGTGTGTAGCAAATTCAGAAATTTGTCTAGTGTCCAGGGAATACATGCATGAATGGAATGGTTATACTAACCCATTGTCAATGTTCTCACGAAGCCACTCAAACATACTCGGACCCTCACGTCCACCAAAGTAGTCTCCAGCTCCCTTTATTGTATTCCCTTCAACAACCTCTCCAATGATTTGAACATTATTCACTGATGGAAAAGCTGCTAGAAGCAAGTATAGGGATCATTGCCACATATCATAAAGATTTCTATTCGCTCATATGAAAGTACAAAGACCAACAGAATAACTGGCAGAGATATTGTGACTGATGGAAAACTAAATTTAGAACCTCAAAGGCAGAAACATGATAAAAGAGCAAGAGAAACGCAAACAATCAATGGTGTCTAGTGAGAAGCTAAATAGCTCTTACTGTAAGTCATGTGAAAATTATCTGGTGCCTAAGGAAAGAAAGGAGGAAAAAAGTGAGAATAAAATCCACCACTCCGACAGATTCATGAGAATACAAGAGGGACTCTGTATCCTTCATGGAAAAGCTATCACGAGATTCACCCAATTGTAAAACGAAAAAGGATTTTTCAAGTCAATCAAGTTGGAGAGTGTTTCACTGCTCCAGGTTTCCCGAAAAGCATAGAGCTTTTTCCTTTTCTTTAAACATATTGTTTTTACTTCTCCTCAGTGGGGGAAGAAAGATCTAAAAAAATAAACGTTCAAAACAGGTGAAAAATTAGGAATAGCTGTTGATTGACAAGAACAGTATAATCAGGTCCATGACTGCTAAAAGACCAATCTTCAAGGATGTTCCATTTTTGGGACGGAAAATTACAGACTTATTGAAGCAACACTTCCTCTTCTTTCTAGCAATACCACTACAGATGATTGACAATGGAATTTCCTCTTTAATCAATACTTTTAATTTATATTTTATTTGTTTGTACAAGTAACTGCTTTTGCCACACTTAACATCAAAATAGGAGTAAAAATGAGAAATGTCATTGATTGAATGTAACTCGCGCATAGGTTTACTTGATCAATCAAAATGCCCAATCACTTAACAAAGAAAATTCCTTAACATGGCATCCTCATACTTCAAAGATGCCACACAACCGTGCAGATTCAGGGTAAAAATCAAAATCAAATGTCAGTTCAAATAAGGCATCCTTGTCAAAAAAAGTAAAGCAGAAAAAGAATGGCAAGGTCTTATGACAAGATCAGTCCTAAGACCAGAACTTATAAGTTTTACGCAAACAGCTACTATCATTTCCACCTGCTTTGATGAAGTCAGTGTACTTATACTGAGGCTCTCCTTTGGCACCTTCCTCCGTTACCGGTGTGTACATAAAAACCAGACTTGTATCAATATCATCCAGCGTCAACTGATATTCCTCCTCCTCTGCCCCAGGGATAACTGTTGGACTGCTGTTCCACTTTCTTCTTAACCAACTGAAAGATCAAACATCTTTTAATTTCTTCAGACACTATCAAGCAGACATGCACATACAACAAATCCTGCATGCATTCAAGAAGCAAACTCACCTGGCAACGCCTTTTCCTGGGATACCACCACACCAAGCAACCTTTGCGTGGCCTTTAATTACATTTCCTTCCACCAACTCACCATGCACTTCAAGGTTAACAACCTTTGGGATTTTACATCCTATTGAAAGGACAAAATGAGAAGGGAGAACCTTAAAATATTAGATATAGCAAATGAATCTGTCATTCCTGAGTAGCTGAACATTCTTCATTTCCCAGGTAAGACGGACACAGTTCCTCAGAGAAGAGGAAAACAG
This sequence comes from Eucalyptus shirleyi, assembly GCA_017140165.1. Lineage (NCBI taxonomy): Eukaryota > Viridiplantae > Streptophyta > Magnoliopsida > Myrtales > Myrtaceae > Eucalyptus > Eucalyptus shirleyi. The sequence goes on from CM029446.1 coordinate 27,538,868, forward strand.
AGAAAATAGATGGAAGTGGACTGTTCCAACCAGAATCGAAACAGAAAATAGAACAGTTATAGACATCAGAAGAAAATTGTGTGTCCTGATTTAACAGGGCAAAATTCTTGTCCAAAAGAAGCTGTATGAAATAATAGAAAGAGGTTTAAGTCATGTTAACAACACTTCACCAAAGAGGATTCATGAATCCTAAGGGAAAGCTAAGCAGTTAACTTCAAATATTCACCATAACAGATGAAAAACACGCCATTAGAAGATATCTCAGTTCCTGGCAGGAAAAGGAAAAAGGAAACGAGGTCCCATGTGCAAGATCAATATTTCATCTGATTTCCGAAATAAAAAATTGTGTGAAACAGTGAGAGGGGGACCAAGAAATTTGTCTTGCAAGTGCAATTAAAGTGAAATTTAATCATAGTTGCCATTCTGTGAAGATACTTTCCTGAAATTGTGGGTTCAAAGAAAATGTTAAACAGTTTACCTGGTGATACAGGTGAGGATATGGCAAAAATAGGAGGATACTCAGTTTCCCCCAACACAGGAGTGCATTCCACTTTCAGTATTTTACCAATGTCCTCTTTCTTTGGCCAATAAACCTGACCAGTTATAGAAAGAGCTTAAGAATGAAAGAATGATAATGCCATCAGTTAGTATTAGGAAGCTTAATAAATATAACACCTCCTCAGTAGCATCAGGAACCATGGTAAAATTCGACGGTGTTCTCTCTCCAACAAACCACTGATATTTCAATCCTAACTGCTGGTCAATGGTCAGAGTGCTGTCTTGAACAAAGGTGAAGTGGCAGTGGCAGACATCTTCTTCAAATGGTCGATCAACAGAGGCTTCTTTGAGCAGGTAGCCCGGAGGAAACTGATCCTTCCATTGCTCCAACAGAAACCGAAATGTTGAATCTGATCATGGGAAATACATTTCAGGAAGAACTAAAGGTTGCACAAAACTAAGAAAATCCAAGATAAAGTGTATTGAACAATATGCACTAGCAATAAAAATGTACAAACAACCAACTTATTTGTCTTATTCCACCTTGACATTGCAATGAATGCAAATTTAGATACAAAATTAATCAGCACTGATAATTCATTTTCTTATAGGAAGGATAGAAATTGGATTCTTTCACAAATATTCCAAAAGATAAGGTATAATAGAGAGAGGAAGCTAGTATTGAGAAGAACAAAGCTACTTTCTTTCCTAGGAAAATAGCATACAACAAAATCTGGAATTCACAATTTGAGAGAGAAACTAAAGTCGAAAAACAGCCTTTGTTAAGGCTAAAGAATCAACAAGTCTCTGTCAGTATACAAGTGGAGAGGGTATATGGATAAGGAATTTCATCAATGGGAACTTGACGGATGCCAATCAAAAGGGCAATCCTAGATTTGCATACAAGTATATGATGGGTCTCAAAGAAAAGACATTTTCATAATCTTGCATAAATATCTCTTTGTTTGGTGTGGCAGGAAGTGACTGGAGAGCCTACAAGGAAATTGAATTGATTTTGCTGTTACCAAGCTCACTAGGCGCACAAGAATAACACCGACAGAGACTGCATAAAAGAACATCCCTAATAGATCCATGGTTGACAAGCATAATCAGCAGATAGTTTAGTCTGCAATAACAATAATAGAATGCAATACTCATAGTAAATAGGTATGGAAAATTATTTCAGCATGCTAGTTAACATTCACTTAATGTCTTACAACACAATATATATATATAGAGGGAGGGAGAGGGAGAGAGAAAAGGAACCTATTTGCCTGATCTCGTATTTAATACCTAGGAATATCTTCAGTTGCAAACCAAAATGTCATCCACACAAAGCAAGAATATTTATAGAAACATACAAATTCCATCCAAGGAAAGTAAGTGCTTTAGATGGACAATTACATCCATCTTGCAGAGCCATTCACCAGGTTCGCTAGTACCAGAGCCATGATTAGAAAAGGATGGTACTGAAGACTGAATATCTATGGATTTTATTGGTAAATCCTGTAAGTGACGACATGCATGCACTTAACTAACTTAAGTGATGACATGCATGCACTTAACTAACTTATTAGCCATTCAATAAATCTTCAGGAATCTAACATGCCTAGAGAGCAATCCAAACAAATAGAGAGGTATTAATTTTTACATAGAAGCTCAATCCAAAGCCAACATCTGTTTACAATAATGAGTTCAACTGACATTGTTCAGCATAAGACCTTCAAAAAGTATGGTATCAAGAAGCCATACCAGCCGCATGATCTGAGCGACAGAACTCCCATCCATCTCTGATGCACAAAGCTGTGACCTTGGGATAACGTTTTGCAAGTGCCACCTCCTCACGTGAAAGATCTATTGCCAAATTGTATGTTCAACAGGAAAAGCAAGAAATTCAGTCCCTAAAGCATTGACTAGGTTGATCCAGGCAAATAATAAATTGACAGAGCTGAATGAAAATTTAACGTAGAGAATCTACCCTAATCCAATATCTATTTAAAATGATATAAAATTGTGTTGAATTGAGTGCTAAGGTGGAGCTGCCCGTTGCCCAACCACCAAACTCCCTTCCAGTACCTCCACTATTTCTTACACTTGTTTTTTTTTTTTTTTTTGAGCAACACTATTTCTTACACTTAACTGGACCATAAAACGATCCTTAAATGCATTGATTTAAATATAAATAAAGAAGCTCTTTATATTAATGTCATCTAGACATAAAACTTCTCATCTTAGACAAGGAAAACTGCAATTACCTCTGTCATTGAACTTTTTCAGAGTAGGACCGACAAGTATGATTGAAGCGGCTTCCAGATGAGGCATTTTAAGTATGGGATTCTCCTCTACTCGTAGATGCTACATCACAAGACAGATACAACAAAATTAAAAGCAAACCTACCCATTTATCATTAATGTTTCTTGGATTCACTGTTGGAGTTCAAAGAGACAGACTCAAGACATATTTCTGCCAAAATATAGAGACATTATCTCAAAGCTTTCTAGTAGTTGATCCACCACCCTCATCATACAGTACATTAAGCAGTATCCATAACTGAATATTGAAACGAAATTACATTTATTGGTCTGGTCAGCAGTGGATTAGTTAGAATCGGCTGGTAGGAAGAAGAGATCTTAGTCAACCACCCTGGGATTGGGCCACGTAAGTTAAGTTACCCAGTCTTCCATTCCACAAACAACAAATTTTTAAGATTTCACAGACCACCAACTCCCTCCGAACAGAAAGGAGAGCTATAATCAAATCTATCATCAACTATACTAAAGACATCCTTAACCTTACCCACCTCATTTTGGGGTAAACACCCATTTAAAGAACAGTCAATAGTTCAGCATTTAGGTCGTAACATCTAGCTACCTTCCCCTAAGCTCCGAGGCCAACACATATCCGTTTTCTTGCTTTAAAGAGTTCCTCAATCAGAAGTAGTGCAGTTAGAAAGGAAAGAAGATGTCTTTTTAATATAGATATCGCTCAACCATTAAGTTTAGTTGGGAAGGGAACTTAATATTCGAAAACCTGCACATTTCTCATGCATATTGTGAATCCTATTGCCAAAGACAATAATATTGAAAAGTGTGGCAAATAATCGAGTAAACAGAAAAAGGAAACTTAAAAGGATGCTAAAGACCCTGTCCATTTTAACCAAAGTACAAATGCTCAGACCGATATTTGAAGAAAACAGGATACAAGACAAGTGAGGGCTGGGAGTTATTTAAGTAGGTAGTGAGTTTAGTATGTATCTGTTACATGGTTAAATAAGTGCATAATGGCTTCTTGATTCAGACCATGAAACATATAGCTGCTGCAGTAAAAATATGGATCAACTTGTACTTCTTATAGAACACAAAAAAACTGAGGATATGAGTATGCCGAGCCAATCCACCTCAAGTACAGGCAAATGTGGGAACCCCTTAAGAGTGGAAATTTTGTTCTTGCTAGCAGCTAAAACCTGCATGAAAGGTGTATAAGAAACAATCCAGAATGAGCTGCTTAAGAAGGAATAGGGTAATGCTATTGGCAATACAATCACATAGTCTCGCTATTACCTGTAGACGCGGTTGACTTGCCATTGCCAAAGACTTGAGCTTATTTTGGGCAACAGATAGAAACTAAAGGAAGATATAAACAAAAATAAGTAGACATGAGTTCAAACATCAGTAAAATAAAGAAAAACAATTGCAAGCACTGATCAATGATAAAGTAATGTTTCATTAAATTACCTCTAAATTAGGGAACTGAGGAAGACTTGCTAGAGAAGTGATTTGATTTCCAGCCAAATAAAGTTGCTGCACAGATTACATCACCATCATGACAAAGGACATTAACCTCCAGAGTAGTCAACAGCTTAAATACTGAAAAACATGCCTGTAAAGCCTTGCAATTTCCGAGTGGTTCAAAGCCAGGCCCTTTAAAATCATTGAAACTCAAATCAAGAACCTGGAAAAAAAAAACTTAAAATGCTTAGTTTTTGCTGATCAACTCACCTAAAGGCCCATTTACAGAGAAGATGTAACCAACCACAGTAAAAATGAGGAGACAATTTGCTCCAACTTTTAAAGAGTACTAATATTGCCAAACGGAATCAAGTAGCTTGAAGCATGATGACAGACCTTGACGCGGGTTAGTATCTCAACCCCTTCAAGTGTGGACAAAAGATTGTCTCTGAGGTAAACAAACTGCAAAAGAGGATTGTAAGTTGTACAACAAAAGAAGTAAAACCTCTTTCTAATGCTAGAGCATATATTTATCGACAAATCGATACCTTGCTATTGAAATCTCAAGAAAAAACAATAAGAAGAAGCAAACGTTGATAGAATTTTGTTGAACCTTCCAAAAAAAAAACGGAAGTCGATGTTGAGGATATAAAAGTCAAGGATGAATAGGAATAGCACCATCCATTCAAGAAATGTGCCATCCAGAATTCAAATTAAAAGGAACATCAAAAGATCATGTACAGACATGAGATCCAACCATGCACCAAACTAGTTACCCAAAGTTCATCAGACAATAGAACAACACATAATGTGCTCATAACTGCTAAATCATGATCATACAAACATTGTCTGATTAATAGAAGAATTTACTTCCAAGAATACTTTGGATGCCAAAGAAAGGAAAGACGTGGTTGAAGTGTGAAGGGAAATACCTATTGATTAGTTTTAGTGAATATTTAGTGTACAGTGGCATATTTGTGTTGTAAAGTCATTCATTCTATACAACAACCAAATAAGTAGCTGCGCAGAAAGCATAACGATTCAGTCTCAAATCTTTTCATTGTCTCACTTTGGCATGACATCAGAGCCATGTTTATGAGCATAACGTGACAAAAGATCCAAGATTAATTGCCATCATGCGCCCAGCACAAATTTTACAAGTGCTTCTTGTTTATCTTATTTCCTGCTCTTCATCAAGGTTGCACATTATGTTGGGTCTTTAATTTATCTCACATGGACTGTTTAAGGGAACTTATTCTGGCCTTCTCTCCATTTGATTTCCTCCACCTAATGGCTAAAGCTTTAAAGACAGATCATTTACCATAATATAGCATAAACCATTTGATGTGGAGTGCAAAACCAGAACATAAAGCTGTGGCTTTTACTACATGCTATCTATGCGAATATAACAATGTCTAAGGAGTCGGGATTCAAACTGGCAGTGTCTATATTAACAATGTCTGATCATTATTAGGCTACATAACACATTACTCCCAATTCAGCATTCTATAAAAAAAAGTTTGAATCCGCTTCATCAGAGAGAAATTGACTCTTGGTGAAATTGCACAGCTTTCATGAACTTGCTAATTTCTTAATTATCCTCATGTAGATTTCATTTGTTACAAGCTGAGTTTAGTTGGTATATATGCTCCAGCCGTAAGGACTCATGTTTATGAAATGATGCATATATGAAGCTGATTTTCTAAATAGTCATACTTTTGTTTATCAGGGATAAGCTAAAATTTTATGGAATTACTTTGGGAGCAGATGTAAGCTTCCTTTGGTTCAACCAGGAATATCATGGGAATGGAACCATGATTTATTTATAAATAAAATGATACTTTTGTCTGATCATTATTTATAAATAAAATGATATTTATTTAGTTCCAACTGAGCACTGGCCATTCAAAATGATCCACAATCCACAGAGTGTAAGCTCAAGTTTTAGCACATATTCTTTTGAAACCAACTTCTTTCGAAGTTACAGAGCAGATTATCAGCCTTTCACAGCCTCACCTTCCCACAACCCCACAACCTCTCTAACATCCTTATACCATCTCTCTCTCTCTCCACTCTACCTCACTTAATTAACTTTATCTTAGGTGTGCTAGGTAACATCAGAAGCTAGCATTGTGCAGTCACTTACATCACTTACATCCTTATACCATCCTTATACCATCTCTCTCTCTCTCTCTCTCCCACAACCCCACAACCTCTCTCTCTAACATCTCCATCTCTCTCTCTCTCCACTCTACCTCACTTAATTAACTTTATCTTAGGTGTGCTAGGTATATCTATCTATCTCTCTCTCTCTCTCTCTCTCTCTCTCTCCATCCTGGAGTCGCCACTAAAAGAAGCCAAGTCAAAGGGATAGCGAATTCTTTAATGAACACCAGAAAATGGTGACTACAGCATCAAAAAAGCTCAATTGAAAGAAAATCTTTTACCTCTAAATTTGCTGTCAAGTTCAGGCCACCAGCACTGAGAGTACGCACTCTGTGACCCCTTAGGTCCAATCTCTAACAGGAAAACAGAGGATGTTATATAGATGATGACCAATAGACAAAAACAATACAGCATGGTCAATTCAGTGGAAAATGTTAGGTCATTCTCAGTTTGGAATTGGGCGTGTCTGTAAGGATGGGGGTTGTGGAGAACAAAGAAAGGCAAGGGGTTTGATTTATCAGATTTACCGCGTGCTTAGCATTATAAAATAATGACAAAACATAAAATGAACTGGCAAAACATACTCAAACATGATCTAATTTTGGCTGAGATAAGCAACCAAATACTAACTCTCTTGCAGAAACTTAGTTTCCCCACTTTTCTTTCTTTGTTTTGATGACACAAGAATTTAAACCTTACTCATCCCCGACAAACACACATGACACGCATTCTTCACAATTTTTTCTCCCTTTTTTTTCACAACAAGGGCCTTACAAGGGATAATTTCCACACACAGATGACTCTTAGGGAGGGGTTGAGGAGGTTTGCCCCACAACATCAATGCCTTTAAAATTCCATAACTCCTGTATGTGATAATCAAGCGTCTATCTTTGGTTTCAAGCCATTCAGTGCCTGTGTCTGTCAAGAGTTGGGCTGTTCTCACTGACCTTCCATTTTGATCAGTTTTCCTCGGTAGGAAAAGGAATAAATACCTAAGCAACCAGACCGGTCTATGCTAAGAAGGGAAAGTTTTGATTACATCTGTTCCAATTAAAATCTATTAAGGGCCTATTTGTTTGCCACTGATCAACAGCAAGAAGTGCTTTTTTTAACTAACCCACCAAAATCTAAAACAATTATCTAAATCTCGAGAAATCATTCAAGATCATATATTAATTTCAAGTCAACATTCATATGTTGTGAAAGAGTCAAGTATTTTAGATTAAAAAAATTAAGCCACAACATCTTGATTTGGCAAAAAGTAAAAAACAAAAGTCAATCCAGACATGCCTAAATAATCAAGACATAAGAATAATTAATCAAATGAGTTCAGTTTTCATATCATCAGCCAAATCAAAGTTGCGTACATGCATATGCATATAACAAAGTTCACAAAAGCTTCAGCAGAGACAATGGACTTTCAGGATGCATGAAATTGAAAGGAGGCATTTTATCAGAGAGTATAATCAGAACATAGAGAAAGGAAAGTGAATTTAAATGAAGCTATAATGATAAATAACATCAAGCTCCAAGATGACAATGCCACATACTACTAGCAGCTTAGGAAGACAAAAAGATAATATCATTATTTTTCTCACCCTGGCTGTGAGTATAATGTACATCAAAGTTCATCCTGTAAAACTGATGGTTCGTTTGTAATTAAATTATTATCATGCTAAAATGGAATAGAACTGCAATAGCTATTATGTGATTGGTTTAAGTAATGGAATATCAATATTTTTGTTGATTTGACCCTGAAATAGCAGACACAGAGAAAATATCAGAAAGGCCTTTATTCTCTTGTTGGTGGCAAGGAGGCTTTTCCTTAGAATGCTATATGTAAAGCGAGAGTGCCAACTAGAGTTTCATTTTTCGTTTGGGAACATATTCTCACTTAGACAATTTGCAAAAAAGAGGGATTCTGTTTGTCAACAGATGCTCTTTTTGCCGAGAGAGGCTAAGGTGGTGAGAACTCTCCTCTTTTACTGTCCTTGGACAAGATTGATCGAGGTGGCCACTTTTGCATGCACCACACTATCTTGGGTTATTGGAGGATCTATTGAACAAGAATAATGGGCTTGGCAAGGTCTTCTTTTGCGTCATGTTAAGAAGAGGAGAATTTCTTCAATCTCTTTGGCTGCTTTTTCGTAGCAGAATAAGAGAGTTTTAATCGAAGAGGAGACACCCGCTTCTGTAATTATCGCTAGTTGATTGAAAGTATTAAACTTTTGGTTCAGTGGAAAGTTATGTCCGGATGTAAATGCTTTAATCAATACTGTAGATGATTTGCCTAGTAATTGAGCTCTTTTGGTTCTGAGCTCTTTTTGTATATGGGTTTGCACCCCCTTGGTGCCCTATATCAATCTTTTCTTCTACTTATCAAAAGAAAAGGCCTGCACTCTCTAGTAATTTAATAACTTTACTTGTATATAATAATCATATTATAAAATTATGGTTATATTTATTGTTTTAAGTAATTAAGTTAAGGTTTACCATCATATTATGAAATTTTGAATATGATATATTTGTATGTTATGTAGCTATGATGAATTATAATACAGTATAGCATACTGCTAAAATAAAAACAATAATTATTAAAAAAGATTATACATAGCAAACTGTACCGGACACATAATAGCTACTATACAAGGGTCCTATAGCAAGGACTCTGCTTTGATTGTAATAGGGATTGAAGTGCAGTAACAATTACCTCAAATGAACACTCTAATAAATAATAGGGCTGTGGAGGCTAGTCATTACTGCAACCAAATGTGCTATTTATGTTATGACCAGACAAATGCAAAAGTTAAAAGCTACTAAAAGTTGGTACTAATGAATTGATGACACCAGTCAAAACAACTTTAAATGAATGTAACCTATACACGATGAAAACAAATTCTTGAAATGTAATGTAATAATCTTTTCTTCGGGCTAAACCATTCAAAAGAAGATAAAAGAATGTAAAATGCAATGTAGCCAGACGAAGAAACACATTGATGAACTAAAATTTGTTACTAAAAGCTCCTAAGAATTATCAACATGACCTCCAAAATTATAAGTTCATGAATATCTAACGCAGTATAAAAACTCAAGCGATTGTGGGGAACTATTTTCCTTCCATGAACATCATAAAGCAAAAAGCTTACCACATCATCACTAGCTTTGAGCTCCACATGAGGAAGCATCATAAACTTCGAATCCTTACTATCTGGTGTCATCATTCTCCGCCGGCCTGACAAAGTAGAACTCCTATCCAGAGATGAGGACAAGGAACCCGTTTTAAGTCCACTAGAGCTCGAAGGTGTTCGGGCAGATGGGGATGAAACCCTCGAAACTGTTTTTCTGGTCCCACCACTACCCACGCTATCCACAGAAGTTGAAGCAACTCTCCTTACGGAAGGTGATGAAGCTGGCACAGCTCCCTTGACCGCAGACTGTTTCGTGGTTCCTTGCTTTGTTCCCTCAGCTCCTGTTGTAGTTCTTGAACCCCGTCCAACCGGTGATTCCACGACTGCACCCTTGGTATTTGAAACACTTGCTCTGATGGCCGTGGGTTTAGTCACTACAGAGGGCAATGAGGTCCTCCTAAGTTCTGGGAGAGATCGCCTCACTGCTCCTGGAGCTGAAGGAGATGCATCCTTCTTGCCTCCAGCCATTCCCACATTGCTCTTCAGGGCAGATGTTTTCTGGGCCAAACCTCCCGTGCTGTTTCTTCTTGTCGCAGGAACTGAATTCGAAGTCTTCCCTGAGGGAGTACCGGCTGATTTGCTTATGCCGGAATCTGAATCCGACGCACTTCTCGGGTCCATTTTCTTTCTACTAGACAAGGTGGGTCTTGCAAACCCCGCAGTCTCAACAGAAATAGCTTTCGCACTTTTCGCAACGGATTTCGGAGTATCGCTCGGAGTAAGAGACGAATGTTTCTCCGAGCTTGCAGAGTTGTCCACTGCAGGCTCACTAAAACCTCCTTCTGGATCATCCATTTCGGCTCAGCACAAAGCAGTTAAACGAAGTAAGGGGCTGAATCAATCCAACACAAACCAACAACCAACGTGAATGTCTTCCCTACTCAGCAAAAGTAGAATTGTTTGATCTAGAAGGAAGGCAAACTTACAAAACAAGCAACCCACCCCATCTTCTCAACTAAAACATCGCACGGGTCATTTTCCGACGTCTTACCGCGCAAGATACCATTTTTAACATTTCCCCACCCCCAATTGTCAAAGCTACCACTCGAAAAAGCAGCTCATCCGAAACCACATTCTCGATCACAGGCACCAACCGACAAGAAAAAACGAACAACCGAGTTCCGGGAACTTACCAAAACCGGCCACGCTAAACCTCCGGCGACGGCGGCGGACGCATGCAGCCCCGGATCCGGGGCGCCGCGGGGAAATGCAGCTCCTTTCGACCGGCCCGCCGGACGACCTGCACGATCCAAGCTCGGAAGCCAGCCGGACGGAACCCGGCGAAATGCGGGCGGACCGACGGGACCGGGGAGGTCGCCGGAGCGACGGGGCCACCGACCGGAGCTCCCGAGATCGCGGCGGGGAGAGCAATGCCGGTCAGATCTAGCGGAAGCAGCGACGAGAGAACTCGAGAGCAGCGAGAGGAGGGGAGTGATAGAGAGAGAGAGAGAGAGAGAGTGAGTGAGTGTGCTTCGCAGCTTCCGCACCAGACAGGAAAGCGAAAAAGTAGAGAGAGAAAGTGTAGAGAGAGAGAGAGAGAGAGAGAGGGGAGTGTGTTGGAGAAGATGGGTTTCAAAAGTACAGTGGAGTGAGGTTTAAGAAATTGGTCTTTTTTTTCTTTTTTTCTTTTTCCATTCTTTTTTTTTTGGTTTCTTTTTTTTTTTGTTAAAGGAGGTTCGCGTGTCAGGCTGTCAGTAGTCAGTAGATAGGAGAATTTTCTGAAATAAAATAATAGAACGGATTTTTTTTTTTGTATTTTTGTCTTTTTTATTAGAAATTCGAGGAAATGGAATTGGCGGAAAACGGCTGTGGTTGTGGAAGAGATTTTGGCGTTGCTTTTTTGAAATCGCTGTTTGAATGATTGCGCGACCGCGACGCGTGCGGTGGGATTGGCGGCCGGCTGTCCTTTTCGACTTCATTTCATGTTTTTAGGGCCATTGTTGTCGCTGCCGCGAAATTGAATGTGGCCGCCGATCAATTCAGTCGCCACCACGAACATCACGTTCGGAGGTGTCGTAAGTCCGGCTGCCGCTGCCGCAAGGGGTGAACATGGTCATGGATAAGAACCGACTATTTGATCATTTAACCGATAGCAACAAGTCTCATTTCTTTATGATAAGTTTTAAATTACAAAAAGTTAGAAAACTTAATCCGGCAAGCAAGAGCTTAAAATAAATTCGTGTTTTTATTGTTTTGTGTTTTCACACCATCCTACGATACTTCATGATGGTATGTAATCCGAAGTCATTGATTGGAGCTTTTATTTCTGGCAATATTTATGATAGAGACTTTTGCTTTATTAAAATATTTTATATTTTTCATATGTATAAATATAAGTTATTGTAGGCTAATTGTAGCAAATAGTCATTATTCACTATGATTATTCAATTAAGAGTACAAGTGAAACTTGAGTGGACATTAGAACTCATGATAGGATAGGTTTTAAGTTATTCGGTACGTAAGATTAGTCTTAGGTTCTAAAAGCAATGGAACATGTTCGTACAAGTAAGTTCTAAATTCAAAGTGCAATTTGAAGAATTTTAACAAAACATGGAATTGCTCGCTCCCAAGCTAAATTTGCTACCACCACTCATGGACTACCAAACTTGCCTAGGAATACCATGCTTGTCTGATACCACCACAAACATCGCCAAACCTAACCATTGACACCCTTACACTCTCAAACCGAGGTGACGTGCCAAGGGAAAAAGACAGACCAAATAGTTTCAATATAAATCCCTATCGCGATTGATACCGCTGCCAAAAACACTCGAGAAGTTCCAGGTTCCAACTCACAAAGTACATGGGATTTGGATTGCCATTCGATCACCTTGGGCATTATGGAAATAAAATGACCTATTTATGACAAAAATGATAAATTAATGATTTGGACAATCCAAGAAAGTTTGAGTAGATTGACTATGACTAGATTCATTCAATTAGAGCTTCATAGCTTCAAGACATGAACAACGAGTTAAGTCCCACCTACTCAACTCATATTGATTCACAAGAGATGAAAATAGAAAACCATTTAGAATTTCAACAAGTTTGCTCAATGTTGGAAGGAGATTTTTTTTTTTGTTTTTTTTTCTGCTGTCTAAGAAAGAGTTACCTTTGTTTGTCAATGATCTGAAAGCCTTTGTGCTATTCACACATGCCAACCCACCCCTCATCGTAATTTGATGACCTCATCATCGATAAGGAGCAGTTTGAGGATGGTTTGAAGATTGGAAAGGTGAGAGACATCACGAGTCGAGAAGAGGGAAACTACTGTAGGACATGTGTCGATCCTAGTAGGGAAACAAGCAGATGGTGAATCCAACCTACTCAAATTTCACGTACATTGAATCCTCGACACAAAATCAAATTAAGAACACATCGACCCTCAAATCAAGATAATGAGAGAATTCACTGTGTTATCAGTGACTCTAAAAAATCTCTTACCCACATTATCAACTAATAACCTCGTCACTCTTATACCTGCTCAAAAGACTCCTGCAAACAATAACCCCAACACAAGTCGTGTCTTTCACTTTATTGAGATTAGACATGCGACAAATGATTGCTTCAGATTAAAACACCGAATCAGATGAAAATTACCTATTCATTTATAAGCCTATTGGTTGGAAGAATCATCTTGGAATTATGCGCAAAGATTTATCTAGCATATTCGTGAAAAATGAATAATTTGAAAAATATTTTTCAAAAATAATAACTTATATTATTTGAAATAACTAGTTAATGGAAGATGTTTTCATCACTGACAATAATTTATATCTACACGTTCCTCATTCATTCATTTCACAAATAATAAAAAGCTACCATTTTTCGAAAAACTCTTTCTCACAAAACAAATCGAGTCTTTCGCAATTCTTTTAATTATTAGGTGTTTCTGAGCATTCCGTGGGCGTCGTTTTGCATGAGGAGGGAGCTGTTTTCGTCCCTTCCGGTTTCTGCGGCAGTCGCCAGAGGTTCTGAGCAGAGATTTCGCCTTCGTTTCGGGGACATCTGCAGTTGCAGCAATCATCGAACTCTGCAATCCCTAAATGGGAAATGGAACTAGGGACAAAATTGGAAAGTTGGCAAATCTTTTCCAAGAGAAAAATGAGAATGATGTTGGCGTCGCACCTAATTATCTCGTGGGGCATGTGCTAGACAGGACTTGTCCGGCAATTTTGTCATTATCAAACCATTTCTTGGTGTCCCTCGTGATCAAGGAAAAAAATAATCGAAAATTTAGTATATAAATTTAAATTTAGTCCTACATTTTTTAACATGATCAATTCATTACCAATTCTTCTAAAGATATGTTAGTGTAGTTCTTTCTACGTGATATCGATAACGGTGACATTATTTTTATTTTTTCTTTGTTTTAATTATGGACCGGTGACCCTCACAGGCATTGAATGAGGGTTGCGAGCCCTATTGGCCACCTCGGATCTAGATTAGCAAGCATATCGCCAGGCACCAAGGCCATGTATTGGTTGAGGAAAATAGAAAAATCATTTTTTTAAAAAAACTGCATCGTGTAGAGTGGCTGGTATTTTGCTAGAACAATTATATTAAAAAATTATAAAAAATATTTATGATAAAGTTGACTAAATCGAAAGTTTTGATACAAAGAATTATAATTATGATTGAATAAGTTAATTTAAAAGATTCATGGCTAAATCAATATATATAATAAATTTATTATTTGTTTATTGTAATTATTCCCTCATAATTGTTTTCGTACGATCAAGGCGGAACAGTGACCACAATGATTCGCTACCATGGACTGCTCTTCTGGCATTAAATTCTTGGTTGTCTTGTCTCATTCGCTTGCCTGCGCCGAGCCTAGATTCTTTCGTCATCAATTGCTAGCGTTGCTGTCAAGGTAACGTTGGTCTAAGGTTTGTCATCTTGGATGGGAAAAAGAAACATGAATGAAAGGGAAGAGGACAATGAAAAATTATTTCAATGGAAACATTGAATCTTCAAAACAAACGAAACTATCGCCATCGACTAATGTCATCGATCGAACTCAAAAAGTGGCTCCCTAGCGACCATTCCTTCTTGTGAGCATCTTTGGGTAATGTAGTCATGCCCGATATAAAAAATTACTGTTGGAGTCACGTGACAATCAAAATCCTAAATAGATTTTTAACCATTGCTAAATTCAGCTCACACATTTTAACTATTAGGTATTCGGTGCACTTACTCTGGAGTGATTGTATCCATTTCTTTTTAATCGAATCAATGATCGCATCTAGTGAGTCATGCATAAGTTGTTTCGAAAATCGCTGAAGCTTGGCAACTACTCAATTACACAAACTTTCAATGATAAATGTGATTCTCGATGATCTTTCAGAGCTTTGTGTGCTCTTCAATTAACTTTTAAAATTGAATCTTAGCCAAACAAGTGTTTAATAATTTCATAAACGATGTATTTTGATGCCTCGTTTGGCTCTTGATGATTTTTCGAAAAATAACAATTATGACATTAAATCAATTAGGACCTCAAAGGGTTAGATCCATACAGCCTTCACTTAAACAATTAGGGCCACTTAGATCAAAGCTTTATTTATTTCGCCAAAAAAAAAATATAATTTGAAAAATATTTCTTAAAACGATCTTTATGAATAATCTTCATTATCCACAACAGTTTATGTCTAAATATTTTTTTAGATGATGAAAATTTTTTTTGTTCATTTTTGTAAGTGGTTTAAACATCTAATTTTAAAAAGTTTTTGTGGAATCATTTACTTTTTGTTTTAGTGAAAAAAATGACTTTTAGGATCTGTTTGATAATGCTCCTATTTTGGGAAACTATTTTTTTCAAAAATAATCTTTTTATATTTTTATTATAGGGAACAATTTATGAGTAAAATAACGTGTTTGGTAACTATATAAAATATTTATTATTTGAATTGAAAAAAAATATGAATGAGATTGGTACAATCCACAAAAAATTTTATGTAGAATTTCTTTTAATTGTTTAATAATTTTTTCTTTTTTTATTTGGTATTTGACAGTAGCCAGCAATGGTCGAACAGTGGGGGTGGCAACAAGGGCCAAGGAGGAAGAAAAGAAAAATAGAGAAAAATAACTTATTTATAGAAATTGTTTCAATTTCCTGAAAATAAAAAAATTATTTTTTCCTATTTCTCACTCATATTCCAAATCTATTCCCCAATAATTTATCTATTCCGTGGAATAAAAAAATTAATTGACATTATCAAATAGATTCTTGTTTTTTTTTTTTAATTTCGAGAAACAAAAGAATAGAGATTGAAAAAATAAAAAAAAAAACGTTACTAAATGGGAGCTTAGGGCTTGTTTGGTAAAATCTATTTCTGTTCCTTATAACAAAAATTTATGTTCTTTTTGTTCAAAGGAATGATAAAAGAATAGAAATGTGTTTAGTAAAACTTTTGTTCCCATGAATAGATTTGGAACAGAAATAAGAAATAGGAAAAAATAGCTTTTTATTCTCGGGAATAATTTATAAAATCAATTTTTATCTCTCTTCTTTTCTTCTTCTCTTTTTTTTTTTGGTAAAATCTTCTTCTCTTTCTTTTCTTCTTCTTTTTCTTCTTCCTTTTGGTCGGTTGCCAGCGTTGGCATGGCCAGCGCCGCTGGTGAGCGTCACCAGCCCCCGAAGACGCCGAGCCATGACAAGCTCATCAGATCTCGCTTAGCCGATTGCAAGCCGCCGTCGTGGCCGGCAATCGACCACCAAGGGGGAAGAAGGAAAAAAAAAGAAAAAAAGAAAGAAGAAAAAAATTAAAAAAATTAAAAATTAAAAGAAACAAAAAAACTATACAATTTTATCAAATGTACTTTTATCCTAGGAGTATAAATTTTTTGCAGTTACCAAACGTTATTATACTTATAAATTGTTATTGAGAATAGAAACAAAAAAAAATATTTCTCATAAAAAATTGTTTCCCGAAATATTATTGTTACTAAACACACCATTAGCCTTTACTTTCAATTCAAGTTTTGAAATGATGAATTCGGGGATCCTCATGCATCATTCAAATCATGACTCCCTCTCTAGAACTCTGGAAACCAATGATGGGAAAAAGTGCACCTTTTGCGATCAGCGTGCACTGAGGATGCATGTCTAGTCACTTGTCTTAAAGTAAAATGAAAAAAAAACTTCGATGAACTTGTACTTCAGTCATATGCCCAAGAACTGATTTTAAATTTCTTAATTAACTTGCACTTGGGACGCATGTTTAATTATAGTTATGATTAAATAAATTAATTTAAAAGATTTATAGCTAAATCAATATATATATAATAAATTTATTATTATTTCATTGTAATTATTCCCTCATAATTGTTTTGTACTATCAAGGCGGGCAGTGACCACAATGATTCGCTTCGATGGACTGCTCTCCTTGCATTAAATTCTTGGTTGTTTTGTCTCATTCGCTTGCCTACGCCGAGCCTAGATTCTTTCATCGTCAATTGCTAGCGTTGCTGTCAAGGAATCGTTGGTCTAAGGTTTTGTCATCTTAGATGGGAAAAAGAAACGTGAATGAAAGGGAAGAGGACGATGAAAAGTTATTTCGATGGAAAGATTGAATCTTCGAAACAAACGGAACTATCGCCATCGACTAATGTCATCGGTCGAACTCAAAAAGTGGCTCTCTAGCGACCATTCCTACTTGCGAGCACCTTTGGGTAATGTAGTCACATCCAAGATAAAAAATTACTGGTGAAGTCACGTGACAATCAAAATCCTAAATAGATTTTTAACCATTACCCTGTTAAATTCAGCTCACGCATCTTAATTGTTAGGTATTTGGTGCACTTACTCTTGAGTGATCATATCCATTTATGTTTAACCAAATCAATGGTTGCATCTAGTGAGTCATACAAAAGTTGTTTCGAAAATCGCCAAAGCTTAGGAACTGCTCGACTACACTGACTTTCAATGATAAATGTGATTCTCGACGATCTTTTAGAGCTTTGTGTGCTCTTCAATTAACTTTTAAAATTGAATCTTAGCCAAACAAGTGTTTAATGAATTCGAAAACGATGTATTTTGATGCCTCATTTGCCTCTTGATGATTTTTCGAAAAATAACAATTATGACGTTAAATCAATTAGGACCTCAAAGGGTCGGATCCATACGGCCTTCACTTAAACAATTAGGGCCACTAAGATCAAAGCCCTATTTATTTTGCAAAAAAATTTTAAAAAAATTGAAAAATATTTCTTAAAACGTAAGACATCTATGCCCTCTATGGAAATTATGAAAAAGCACAAGTTGTGGAAGTGGTGTGCACTACGTGAGAAGAGTTGCACGATACATCTGTAATCATAAATGCTATGGAAGAAGTCCTCCCCTGAGAAAGCGCTAAGGTCCCGTTCCAGTTCCCATTCTACAAAATCACATCAAACAAAGCGAACTTTTACTTTCACATGCTCATGAACAATTGTCATAAAGATCACCACTCGATAACATTCCTAGCAGCTACAAAAAAATAGCGCTGTGCTTTGGGTTGATAAATTGATTCCTAATAGTAAGATGCTTAACTTTAGTTTTTTTATCAAATATCTCCACAACAAGTATAAGGCATAATGGTCCATTGAGGTGAAGTGATATTTATGAGTAATTTTTATTATCTACAACAACTTATGTCTAAACATTTTTTTAGATGATGAAAATATTTTTGTTTATTTTTGTAAGTGGTTTCAACGTCTATTTAATTTTTTTTTTTGTGGAATCATTTACTTTTTGCTTTAGTGAAAAAAAAAAAGGACTTTTAGGATTTGTTTGATAATGCTTTTGTTTTGGGGAATGATTTTTTTTTTTCATAAATAATCTCTTTCTATTTCTATTATAGGAAACAATTTTTGAGTCAATAAAACGCATTTGGTAATTATACAAAATTTATATTCTTTGAATGAAAAAATAATAGGAATGAGTTTGGTACAATTCATATTTTTTTTTTTTTGTAATGTATAATTTTTTTTAAAAAAATTTAAAATAATTTTTAAATAATTTTTTTCCTTTTTTTCTTTGGCAATCGGCGGCAACAAGCAATGGTCGGACAGCAAGAATGGCGACAAGAGCCAAGGAGGAAGGAAATAAAAAAAGAAAAAAAAGTGACTTATTTCTAAAAAAATTTCCAACTTCCTAAAAACAAAAAACTATTTTTTTCTATTTCTTGCTTATGTTTCAAATTTATTTTCCACTCATTTTTTTATTTTATGAAATAAAAAATTAATTAATATTATCAAACAAATTTCTGATTTTTTTATTTTGAGAAATAAAAGAACATATATTAGAAAAAATGGTTAATACCCTAAAAAACCCCAAACCGGTACACTTGTGACAAATTTACCCCAAACTATTTTTTTGACCACCAAAAATCCCAAGCTGTATACTCGTAACAAATTTACCCTCTGTTAGTTTTCATTCAATTTTATTATCAAATTATTAAATTAAATGACACGTGATGTTGACTTGTATAATTTTACATTTCATTTGTTATAGTTTAAAAATTTTGTGATTTTTTTATAATATTAATCTAATTTAGCAGATGGTATATTTGTTACAAATTTATCAATTTGGGGTTTGTTGCGGTCGAATAAATTAGTTTGGGGGTAAATTTGTCATAAATGTACCAGTTTAGGGTTTTTTATAATTAGTCGGGGGTAAATTTGTCACGGGTATACCAGTTTGGGGTTTTTCATGGTCAAAAAAATAGTTTAGGGTAAATTTGTCACAAGTGTACCAGTTTGAGGTTTTTTAAGGTATTAACCCTAGAAAAAATAATAACGTTACCGCATGGAGTCTTATCCTTTACTTTCGATTCAAAGTTTTGAAATGATGAATTTGGGGATCTTCATGCGTCATTCAAATCATGACTCCCTCTGTAGAACTCTGGAAACCAATGATGGGCAAAAAAGCGCACTTTTTGCTATCAAATCATTTTAAAAAACAGAATAATTCCCGTGGGATCGGCGTGCATTCAAGATGCATGTCTAATCACTAGTCTTTAAAAAAAGGGCTAATACCCTAAAAAATCATAAACTGGTACACTTGTGACAAATTTATCCAAACTATTTTTTTAACCATAAAAAACCCCAAACTGGTATACCTATGACAAATTTAACCCGACTGACTATAAAAACCCTAAACTGGTACATTTATGACAAATTTACCCTAAACTAATTTATTCGATTGCAAAAAACCCCTAAAATGGTAAATTTGTGACAAATATACCCTCTGCTAAATTAGATTAATACCACAAAAAAATCACAAAAATTATAAAATGTGACAAACGGAGCATAAAATCCTAAATTGGTATACTGGTCGACTGTCACGTGTCATTTAACTTAATAATTTGAGAATAAAATTTAATGAAAACTAACAGAGGGTAAATTTGTCACAAGTGTATTAGTTTGGGGTAAATTTATCAAAGGTATACCAGTTTGGGGTTTTTGGTGGTCAAAAAAATAGTTTTGGGTAAATTTGTCACAAGTGTACCAGTTTGGGGTTTTTCAAGGTATTAACCCTTAAAAAAAAAAAACTTTGATCAACTTGTACTTCAGTCATATGCTCAAGAACCGATTATAGATATCTTTTCTTAATTAACTTGCACTTGGGGGTGTTGCCGCCACTGCTTTGCCTCCTCTTTCCACTTTATCCCTCTCTCTCCTCCCTTTTTTTTTTTTTTTTTTTTAAATCTCTATCTCGATGGTTTAAGTGCACAACTTTAAAAACTTGTCACGAATATACGAATGAATCCTTAAATTTTAAAAAATTATAATTAAATTCTAAAATTTATAAAATTTATGCCATCGAATCATTGCGTAACTCTATTCAATTCGGCTAATGAAAAATATTGATATAATTATTTTATTATATCCTCTCTCGTATGGCACTAAGTAGGAAATATACAAATTTTTGTTTGGTCGAAGAAATATACTATTAAAGCAACGTTGTTTTGGTTCACATTCTAATTTTTTACCTATCTTTTTTTATAAATTAGATTTAGAAGAACAAAAGGGTAAAGACATTTTTTTTTTAAATACAAAGAAAAGGATAAAAAAAAACCGCAAGACAGGCATCTCCGTGGGTTGTCCGACCATCCCAAGAACCATCGGGAACGGTCGGCAAGGCAATGTAGGTCACCTCGTCACTCATGATTAGACCCGTTAAACGGGTGGGTCGGGTCGGGTTTGGGTCGGGTCATAAATGGTCCGACCCAAATTGACCCATTTAACCCGTTTATTGCAATGCAAAAATTTTGACCCATACCCGACCCATTTAATTAAACTTAATTTATTATATATATATATATATATATTTAAAAAATGGTATTGCTAAAATAATTTTATACAACACAAATTTAATGGACAATTTTTTTATTTTTAAAATAATTATTTTAAAAATGGAATTTTAATTTTTTAATATTTTAATGTAACTTTTCTTTTTTCTTTCTTCTTCTTCTTCTTTTCCTTTGGCCGCCCGCCGCCACGACGATGGCTGGCGGCCGGCCACAAGCGAGCCTCGAGCTCGCCAGATCCGGCGAGCCTCGAGCTCGCCCGACGTCGGCGAGGCTCGAGCCTCGCCAAACGTCGGCGAGGCCTCCGCCTCCCCAGATCCGGCGAGCTCGAGGCTCGCCGGTGTCGGGCGAGGCCTCCGCCTCCCCAGATCCGGCGAGCTCAAGGCTCACCGGCATTGGGCGAGGCCTCCGCCTCGCCAGATCCAAGGAGCTCGAGGCTCGCCGGCGTCGGGCGAGGCTCGAGGCTCGCCTGGCCGGTCGCTAGCCATCGCCGTGTCGGCAACCGGAGGAAGAGGAAAGAAAAAAAGAAGAAAGAAAAATAAAAAAAGAAAAGAAAAATAAATGGGTTGCACAACCCATCTTTAGACTTTAATGGGTTTGTAAATGGGTCTTAAATGGGTACCCATTTAAGACCCATTTATTTTAGTTCTTTTATTTTTAAAACCCATTAGGGTACCTTATTTCTCAAGGCCTGACCAATTAATGACCCATTTATGCTTAAATGAGTCCATAAATGGGTTGCACAACCCATTTAACACCTCTACTCATGATTGACGAGGATCCCTGGCTTTTGTTGAGGACTAGCGATCCCCACCAGCCATGACCCATGCTTCAACAGACCTTTCATGGGGCTGGTTTTCTTTTTCTTTTTGTGTTTTTATAAAGTTTTAACTTTTTTTTTTTTATCAATTTAACCTTTGTTTTAGCCATGTAAGAAAGTGAAAATAATAATAAAAAAACACATGGCGTTTTCCATTAGTCAAGTTGGATGAAATTAACGAAATTGTTTGATTACTCTAATTTTTCCAACGATCAATACCAAAAAAAACTATAAATTGATAAATTCGTAATGTATTTTTCTTACTAATTTTTTGACTACAAAAAATTTCAAATTGGTATACTCGTATTAAATTTATCTTCAATTAAATTTTTGATTATCAAAAACCTAAAATTAATATATCTGTGATGAATTTATTCTTCATTATTTTTTGTTAAAATTTAAAGTTAAATTTCTGAGTTTGATGACACGTGACAATTGATTAATGTATCAATTTGAGGTCTTGTTCTCCTTTTGTCATAAGTGTACTAATTTATGATTTTTCATTGTGTTAATTCAATTTAATGAAAATTAACATAGGTTAAATTTATCATAAATGTACTAATTTGGAATTTTTATGATAAATTTATTACAAATTTATCAATTTAAATTTTTTAATAATCAAAAAATAAAATTTTAAAAGATTTATTAAAAATATATCAATTTAAGATTTTATGTGATATTGAACTTCCTTTTTAACGATTTAGCACGAAATTGCCGCTCTGATTCGAGCGAAATGTGCACGTGCAATGATCCGTGTTCTAATTTTCCACCGGCTAGCGCAAAAGCTGTTACGGCGCTTAAACCCTACCAAAAGCCTGCCTGCGAAGCTCTGTCCCAACCCGCCATCTCCACCTCCAATGGCGACGGCCCGCTCCCTCCGTCGCCTGATCGGAACCCTAGCCGACCCGCCGCCACGTCTTCCGGCACCTCCGACGCAGCGGCGGCGGCGGCAGCAGCAACGGTTCCTTCATCACTCGTCCTCCTCTCGCGCGTCGCCGTCGGGGAGGCACGCGGCGCCGCCGCCGCCTCCCGGTGGCGCCCCTCGAGCGCCCTCTCGGACCTACATCTCGGACATGCGCAAGTCCGCCTTCGAGGGCAACATCCTCAGGCTCCTCCGGAACGAGATTCAGTTCGAGCTCGAACGCGCGCCCCCTGCCAAGGTAGTGTGTTCGCGCCCTTTTCTTGGGTTTTCGATCTCGTTCTTTGCTGGTGTAGACGTTTGATTCGGTCCATTTGCGCGGTAAATGGCAAAATTGTTCTTGGGTTTGATGCGCGATGCTCATCTTGTCTTCAATGCGAGGATGCTGGCAGGTTTTTCGAAAGATCCTTTCAAGAAAATGGAGATTGGGCTTTCTTGAATTGAGATTTTGAAAAAAAAATCCGTCTTTTGGAATTGGGTTGTCTCGTTTTCCCCTTTTCACTGGCGAGAGGATTGTATATACATAACTGGCATCTACCAGAGTGGTCCTTTACTAAAAAGTTTCACGTGTATTACTTAGCAATTAGCACACCATGTGGAGCTGCAATCGACTTTCTTCAGCCTTTTGTATAGTATAAGCTTATTTTCAAGTTGCCCTGATGCTTTTCTCTCTTTATGGGAGAACCGAGGTTTGAATGTAGATTCTTTGGAAGCTTATCTGTTTCCTGATCTACAGCAGGACAATGTGATTGTCGTACATTAAAAATTCCCGTCTTTTACCTTGTGAATGGAACTTTTGCAATTTGACCTCCTAGTTGGGAGGATTTGTACCTTAAACTGACTTGCATCAGTAGTTATAATTTGAATATAGATCTTGGGCTCTTAGGTCGATTGGAACACTGAATAGTAGCCAGACTTGGTGTCTCATGTTTGGTCTCAAACCAAGGGGGCCTCTTGCTTGTAATATTTGTTCTTGCTTTTTTGCTTGCTGGATGATTCAAGAACCACTGTGTATAAAGGCTTGCTCGTAGTTGCAGCTACCCTAAAGCATGACTAATGTTTTCAATCAATAACAGGACGGTTTTTAAGATGCACCAGATTTACGATTTTATGCTCGGTTTCAATGGCAATGTAGTTTTTGCTTTGGTGTTCAATCCTCTAGTCTTCGGTAAACTGTCATTGAATTGGCTGACCAATTTGACAACCATTTCATCTTATCAAAGATTAAATGGTGGTGACTTGTCCTAAATTTTACCTAAATTTGAATGACATCTCTTATATTTTTATTATCTTGAGATAACCCCTGACATGTGACAGCAATTATCACAATAATCCTGTGATATGCAAGAGTTTACTCTGCAATTTTGGTCTAAAGTTGAGGGGGTTTCTTGATAATTGGCCATTCCTGAAGTCACTTCTGGAATTGTACATACTCTTAAGAAACTCTGGACTTAGTCTGATAAAATGATAGACGTTCTTTCTTTTGAAAGATAGTGGGGAAGGATGACTCTATTTCTAATTCTGGTCTAATGTAAGAGTTCCTTTTCCACAGCCAGTAGATAGATTTGGGCCCTTCACTGTTGATGACCGGCCAGGAGAGCAATGGATTAGATTGAAAAGAAAATTTGGGGAGAATGAAGATATCAACATTGAAGCCACCATGTTTGATGGATCTATTCCTGCCTCAAAAACTGCTGGCGGCCTTGGAGAAGATGTAGAACTCCATATTTCTTTCATTGTCAATATCACGAAGGATAAAGGCAGTAATGTCCTGGAGATCATGTGCTCTGCTTGGCCCGATAGTATTGAGATAAACAAACTTGTTGTCCATGGTTGTCAAAGATTGCAATCGGGCTTGTATACTGGTCCCGCATTCAAGTATGTCGATTTCTTTCTTCTTATTTTATTTACTCCTGACTTGCAAATTCTATATGGATGGAGAAGGAATTTAGCCTATGCTGTCATTTGTAGGCTTGGATAAGAATTTGCTTGTGTTGTCTTTGAAAAGTTTGATTTTGTGATCTATCAGGTTAGTGATTATTTCCATTTGCAGGGAATTGGATGATGAGTTGCAGGATGCACTTTATGATTTCCTGGAAGAGAGAGGAGTAGATGAGGAACTTGCGGTTTTGTTGCATCAGTACATGGCGAATAAAGATAAAACCGAGTTTATCAGGTGGATGGATACTGTGAAACATTTTGTTGAGAAAAAAACAACATGATCAGATATTATCTGATGGACATGGTTCATATAATATTCAGTCATGATCTTATTGGCGGGTATCAGTCTTTACAGCTTTCAGTGATTGAATGCAACGATTTGGTGAGTACATGGATACATCAAGCAGCAAAGTTGGCTTAGCTCGACAGTTAACTGCTGTGTGTTCAAAGTTTTCCTTGGGACTTTCCATCTATGCCAGAAGAACTTGATAGAGGATTGGGACGTTTTGAGTATCAGGTTGGACTGTAATGTGTTGAGGAAATAATTCCATTGGATTCTCTTCGTTCTGACATAGAGAGCTCGTCTTTGATTGGACTGAGGATGTGGGGATATTATTGTCTAGACGGTAGTGCTAGGGAGAGAATAGTATCATTCTGCCTTATCTTGGGATATTTCTTTTCATTTTAGTTTCCCTTAGCAATGAAGGAAGGAGCATTTTCCCAAGGAACATATGCCTGACAAAAGAGCAAGAGCACAGCCACAGCTTTCACAAGAGCAGCATCCGATGTTGACGATGCTGCTTTTCTTTCTTCTCTTATCTTGGTTCTTTTCAGGCCTTGGCTTTTCTTTTCTTTATCATAGGGAACATTTGAGCTAACTCCATGTGGATGCCGAAAAGCTAAACAAACCTTTTGCTGGAACTTAATTCCTAATTACACCCTTATTCGGGTATACTTTTAAATTTTCAAATTTTAGTTAATTCATATCTTATTGCGAATGTGCTTGGACTTTTTCGTGATTCGAAATACTTGAAATTTTCATGATATATGAATGTAGACACGTGAATTTACATATAATTGTAGTATAATTTCTTGAAATTTAGATGATAATTCAAGTTTTTGACGGACAACGGAATTCTTTTTTTAAACCTTTTAAGCAGGTACAAATATGTCCGAAATATTTGGAACTTTGCCATGTTATCACTGAGAAAGGAATCTCTGTCTTCGCATGGCATATTCGTTTTCAGAAGCAGCCAGAACATGATTTCCTGCTGCCATACGAAGAAGGGCCAGTACTCTTCTTGTCATGAAAAAGTCAAATCTGTCCGAACATTAGCAATTTCATCCAATTTCTTTTACATCTGATCTGATCAGATGGCAGTGTACGAGACTAGCCACTACATTTTTTTCCTTATAAAATACGCAATATGATCTTAGGGAAAAAATAACGTAACGTGGCAGGCTTTCCATTACATGAATCTATCTTTTTATCTTGTTTGTCGGTCGTGCTTTATTGTTTGGCTAGAAAATCACTAACAAAAGAAAATTTCGTATGATTTTTTGAGATAATGATATAAATAGTCTCTAATTTTAGTCTAATATTTAATGTAATCTTGTACTTTTAATTTGTTCACTATAATTTTTGAATTTTAATCTAATATATAATATAATTCTCATTAGGGCCAAGACGCTTTGGTGAGGTCATTGGCCCTCATTTAGTTGGTTATTTTAGCTATGGTTGAGGCCAACATCGACTAAAGAAAGAAGAAAAAAAGAAAAGAAAATAATAAAATTTAAAAGAAATTCTAAACCACAAAGGAATTCGAGGATCCTATCAAAGGTATCTCTATCTTGACAATAGAAATTTTAAACAATTACCAAAAACTTTGAAATGCTTAGAAACTTGTCAAGGAAACGAGAATAAAATAAAGGGAAAAGGCTATCAAAAAACTTAAACTTTGTCCAAAGTAACAAATTTACTCTAAACTTTTTTTTTTTTTTTTTTTTTTTGGTAAAGGTCTAAACTTTTTTTTTGATACTATGAAAAATCTAAAACGTTGCAAATTATGACATATTTACCCCATCAAAAGCATTTTCGTCTTATTTTTAAAATTATTTTTATCTTTTTTTATCTTTTTCTTCTCTCTTCCCTCCCCTAGCCATGGCGGAGGGAAGTTGGTGTCTAGCGAGGGTCGCCCTCGCCCAATGTTGGCGAGGGCAGCCCTCGGCTGGGTCAGGTGAGGGGCTCCCTCGTCGGATCTAGTGAGGGAGGCCCTCACTTGACGTTGACGAGGCCGCTCTTGCTTGCGTCGGGCAAGGACAGCCCTTGCCAAATCTGGCGAAGGCATCCCTCGCCTAATGTAGGTGAGGGCGAGGGAGGCCCTCTCTTGACCCAGTCAAGGGCCACTAGCGGAGGGAAGAGAGAAGAAGAAAAAAAGAAAAGAAAAATTAAAAAGATCAAAATGCCTTATAGTTTAGAGTAAACGTGTCACGATAATAGAAATTCAGGATTTTTTGTGTCATGAAAAAAAAATTTAGGATAAATTTATCACGATTGACAAAGTTCAGAATTTTTCATGTCACAAGAAAAAGTTTAGGTAAATTTGTCACTTTAAATAAAATTCGGAGTTTTTGGTGGTATTTTTCCTAAAATTAATTTATTTTAAAGCAGAAATTCTTCTTGAAACAGACTGGTCACTATGTCCCAAGCAGCTGCCGATCAATTTATCGTTTTAGGTGTCTCTCCAGTCCCCATCCCAAAAGACACAACATTCTTTGAGAATGCGCTAACGATTCTCGTCCTTTCTCGTTATAAAAGTCAGCATAAGATCGCCGTCGCCGGCGAAGACTCGAACTTTGACCTCAGCCGAGAGAGAGAGAGAGAGTTGCTTGTTCCGATCGATGGCGGCTCTCGGCGGCGGCGACGGCGACAAGCCGCTGCGGAAGATCGCGCAGTCGTTCAAGGAGCTCGCGGCGGCGGCGGCGGCGGCGGGGATGGCTCCGGGGCGGCCGCCGTCGAGGTCGCGCCTTTCTCCCACGCCTGCTCCCTCGTGTCCCCGCTCTTCGGCTGCCTCGGCATCGCCTTCAAGTTCGCCGAGATGGACTACGTCGCCAAGGTAACTGCCGCTTCGATCCCGCCGGGGCCCCGCGGCTGTACCCGCGCCGTCGGATTCGTTTTTCCCCGACTCCCCTCGGATCAATCGAGGTTTAGAACTGTTTAGGCTGTGGAAGCGCGTGATGTCAGGGTTTGATGGCTGAGTCGATCGTAGTAGTGATCGTGACCTGGAAGGGTGCAGAGGGGAAGGCATTTGGGCATTGTTTTATTGAGTTCTTCTAAGGAAAATGTAGGATTTTTTACTGCCTTGGGCAGCGCAGTTGGTTGAGAGCTCGCTTTCAGTGCACTCTACCTTGCTAGTGATTCAAGCGGGCCCGGTGGTGGGTTGCTGGGCTAGTTTCTCCTGAGGTATAGTCGTTGTAGGTTCTCCAACGCGGAGGCCATGAGACCCCAAATCGGTGTAAGCCGACAAGGGGATGCTCCGGTGGATCTTGGTCACCAAAAGAAAAAAGTGTAGGATTTTGTGATTTATGTGCCAGCTGTAATCTTGCTTGTTAACGAAAGGAGCTCTGTCCTAGCTTCAGGTGTCTTCCTGTGATTCTATGACTCTTCTAATCGAGAAAGCCATTCGCTAGAAGTGATTCTTGCTTTTAAATAGGGATTTGCTGATCGACCTTCTTCTTTCGGTTTTGGGATTTACGCAGTTTGCCTTTCCAGATATTAATCTTCTGATTGGCTATATATGCAGTGGATGGTCATCTTGCCTTTGGTGCGCTTACTACAATTTGTGTTTTATTCTTTTCTGGTGAGAAACAGGTCAATGATTAGGAGATCCTTTTCCTTTTGTTGGTGGTTGTTGTTTTTGGCCTTGTGCTGCCGTTGTTTTAGCTGTGCTTTTGTTGCTTCGCTGTTGTGTTTCCTTTCTCGGCACCCTTCCACTCGAGCTGACCTGTTGTCTTCTTGAGTGTATGTTTTTGGTGCCGGGTCTTTGCTGTATAGCTATATAGCTTTTGGTTAAAGTTCAATATATCTCTTACCTTTACCAAAAAAAAAAAAAAACAGGTCAATGATCTGGCAGATGCGTCCAAGTCCATCGTGACATTGCAGGCGTTGCTGGATCATGATATAGAAATGAACAGCATAAGGAAAGCAGGTAGTCATTCGAGGAATCTTCTGAGGGTGAAGCGTGGCCTGGACATGGTCAGGGTGCTCTTTGAACAAATTCTCGTATCAGAGTACGTTAACGAAATTTAAGTTTCTCTGTGATGCTTCTTTGCACATATACGCGGCAAGTTAGCAAATGTGTGTTTCCTGAACTGTTAATGATATTAAGTAGCGGGGGAAGGAAAACTGAAATTGTGTCATATCATTTGCTCAGGTTTTCCATCGTACTTATTTTGTCCATTTTCAACTTGTTTTGAGTGAACACGAGTTCATGACGCCCAGAAAGCCACCTCCTAACAGCCTATTAACCCCCTTTCCGAAAAACTTTATAGGATAGAGACTCTAGTGGAGCAAGAGAGGAGACCGAGTTCACTAAGTTGAGAATGGATGAGGGAATAATGCTAAGTTTCCATATGCGTGTCTTGTAAAGGCTACGCAATGTTATACTTGAAGTAGCTAATAGAGAAGATATAGGTATGGGATCATGTCAATGTGACCAACATCAATAGGGAGGTTTATAAAATTCAGGCTTTGAGGAGTTACAGCAATGGACATCTTGTCAATCCAGATCTGCTGCAAGCCAATTTCATACTGTCTATATTGATTTGTACGATCACAAAATGTTGAATCCTCAAACAGTCTATTACCTGACCCTAAAGTAGGAAACTGGTTTGGGTTTGAATTGCATAATGCCTACATTTGAGGTCTCCACACCAGCTGGAACCTTCAAAACAGAAAATCCAAAATGGCTCGTCTCATTTTCTGACCTGATTTGGATATAATGTGGGTTGTGTCGCACTTAACAGTGGGCTCAAACTCAAGAGTCAAGTTATTAATGAACAAGTTAACATGGAAAATAACTACTTTTTTTCTTGGATTGGATAAAAGTATGATCTCTTGTGAAAACCAAAATGGGAAATTCTGATTTAAGAACTCCATAGTCGGAGAGTGCATGTCTCTCGAAGAAAGTTGGTGCTGCATTGATCTAGCATGGGATGGGAGGGACTCATTTAAAGTGGTTTAGACACTGGATATGTTTAGTGAGTATGCCTCTACAAAATGTAGTTCTACACTGGGGACACTGCCATGAGTGGAGGATGAAGGAGACATGAGATATATGAGGATGTCAGTTTATGGAGTCGCCACGAAAGATTAAAACTAAATAGCTGGTGAAATTGTTTTGGTTCTGTTGGCTTATCCCAGCTTGTTTCCAGTAATGCGCTTGACATTGCTTTTTTATGATGTTATGGGTGATTTTTATGTTTTGTTAATCTTCTTGGTAGGGGGAATTCCTTAAGGGATCCAGCTTCCAAGGCTTATGCACAGGTTTTTGCTCCTCACCATGGGTGGGCTATTAGGACAGCTGTAGCTGCAGGGATGTATGCCCTTCCCACAAAGGCACAGTTATTGAAGAAACTCAATGAGGATGGTGAGTTTGGATGTATTTATAGCACTGTTTATTTCATTCCTCCCCCTCTCTTCTTTTTATTTTGTCGGAACAATTAGGAAATTGCCCAGAGATATGTGGAAGTGCTGGTTGGCTCCTCTGTTTGTGACATTCTGTTTCTGACATCAATTATCTTGATGCCAATCTGTTGATTTTGGAACCATTCTACCTTTTTACATTACACTTTCTGGGTGGATGAAGAAAAATAGGTACATAGAATCAGTAAAAACGTATCATATGCTCTGACCAATTATGAAGTGCTTAAAGGAATAAATGTCAATATAGAGTAGAAGCACACTATCAGCTTTGAAATTCTGTGGCTCATTATTTGCAAGTCCTGGCAACGATGTTTTAATTTGGAAAGAGCAAGAAGGCATATGATGCAAAAATGTGGATTACCATTGGAAGCTCTAGCATCCAGGCCAATTACGTCATTGCACTTAAACTGTAAGATGCATTACTAGAAAACAAGTTCGATAATCATATGTTATTGTGGTAAGTGTGGTTAATCCTTGCATCAGTCGTTAAATTCCTATGAAGGAACAGGCCACTATATTTAGTACAAGGGTCTAGGTGATGCCATTTAAAAATTATCTTGTAAAGCAGGGACAGCTTCAATGAATGACAATATGCAATTATTTGGTCCAGTGCTGGAGCATCAGTCTCAGTCATTGGATCAGCAAATCACAATCTCTTGAATGACGACATCAAAACAGTGATTCATTGTTTTTCTTTTCTTTTTTACAATTTATTAGACCTGATAATTCATTGGTCAGACTGGTCCTAGGAGAATGTAAAGGTCATTGCAGTGAATATACTTCGTCAGCAGTGTGGTATTATACCAAATTGGTGTTACTTATCCTATAAAGAAAAAAATTCTGGATCATCCAAGGCATAGGAAATGGCAATTTTTCCACAACATCAAAGGCTCTAAGAATTTCCTTGATCCTACAGGGAGAATGCTGATTTTTAAAAGACAAGATGTGTCCTTGGCTTTTTTGTTTCCGCATGTGTTTTCTCTGTTGGGAATCCTATATGCCCTTGACCTTGTCTGAAGTGTTTTTCTTTTTCTGGGAAAGCCCTGGTCTATGTCCACATGTAGCTTTGAACTCGTTTCTTCTTGTTGCAAACTAGTAGCTTCGCCACTTTGGCAAACTTGACCGCTCATCCACGTGTGTCAGAATTTAAAGTAAATTAAATATCTTTTAAATAGCTCTGTGTCTTGTTAAAAAGGAGAAAATGAGGCCATGCGGACTTGAACCTGTAGGTGTACTCTCTGAAGAAAACTCTTTGTTGCTGCCGTTCGCACCAGATTCAAACTTCCAACGATGCGGAGGCTTCTTTTGATGCTTAATAATGTAGCTGGAATAAGTATAATCTTTTAGTTGCGCAAAAGAAGACAGACATAATAGTATGTTCGAGCATAGCTGCAAGGCCACTTGTTACACTCAAATTACAAACTTGTTATCAAGATGTACTTCTGGAGATAGAATTACACTAGGGACAATATGTAGTATGAATTTACAAAATTATTTCAGTATTGGTTAGTTGGAATGTTAATTTTAGTGTGACGATTTCTGGCATATATAGAAGGCGACATGTACTCCAGATTGCCTATCTTTGAGGAGTAGTGTGATGGTTTTCATGTTAGTAAGGGCCAGATAGAGTGAATGAAGATAACTAATATTAATGTTGAATAAAGGTATGAGATTTTAGTAAGTTTATTCAGAGATGTGATGCACTGCCCTTTTGCTTGACTATGTATGACTTGATTCAATGATGGTGGCTTTCTTCTCAAAACTATTCTTCTACTTGCAGAGACTTCGGCCAAGACTCATATGCAGGACTACGTTGTTGCTTCAGAGCCCGTCATTCTTTACATCAACAGACTCTTCCTTTCAAGAGAACTAGGCATTGATTGGTGATCTGATTTATTTGTGATCATGTGTTTGATAGAAGAAACATAACCGACGCCTGATGTATCAATATTTGCTTGACGACTAATGTAAATTTTCTTGATAGATTAGAATCGCTCGGAGTACTATTCAAGATAATCTCTTTTAGTTGCTTGAAACCCGCCTTGTCCTCTTTTTGCAAATTCCGTGTCTTATGACTTGCGAAACATACTATACGTATACAGCTGTATTCTTACATCTGTGATTGCATACTCGCCTTGACTTTGTCTGAGTGGTGAAGAAGTGGCGATCGATCTGGTCAGTGTCCTGTGAGGGTATTTGGGTGTCTCTCTGGCCTCAGTGTCCGTTTTTAGGCTGCAGCTTCCATGTAGAAACATGTATAAAGAATCTGGACAGAACTTACCATAAACTGTTTCTGTTTTTTTCCCCTTGAAAGTCACACGATTAATTCGAACAACTGGTCTGTTTGCTTCTCTATAATTTGTTGAATTTTGCAGCTTTCATTTTCATTTTGAGAATTATATGGTTTGGAAGACAGGTTTCGCAGCATTTCGAAATTACTATTGAACAAAAATAACGAGGTGGGTTCAAAGTTAGAAGTAATTGAGACGATTATCCGATCCTCCTTATTATTTTTGGATCCAAAAGACAAAACAGGAGTTTGGGATATCATGTGCTGACAATTTTAAATGTCGATGCAAAAATTTGCATTTGCACTGGCCTAATATGTTTTTATAGGAAAATAAAATGCAAAAATTGAAAACTACTTTCGTTTTATAATTTTATAATAGAGGATGGGTTTTTCCTAATAAGCAAACGGCAATTTTTCTTTTTTGATTGCTTTTAACTTTCTTGGAAAAACGGCCTACAAATACCTGTCGGGCCAAGATTTAAAAGCTGTAAACACAAGACCAAGAGTCGAAATCCTTGAGCAAAGCCAGGCCAGTGTTAAGCACTCCAATAATAATAACAACAAAAAAAGAAAAAACGCTTTAGTGCTTGGGCAAAATTGAATAAATATGTAAAGTATAAATGAAAAATTATCGAGTGTCACCTGAAAAAACAGAAGTGGGGCAGCGGCCAAAAAGGAGCTAATGACATTTTTTCAGTTCTTGCGTTTTTCCAATTTGGAACGTCTAGTACCCATGCTATATTTGAATGAGAACAAGTAAAAATTAATGTGAAAAGGATGAGAGCTGCGTCCTTCATCTTGACGAGGAGTGCGAGCCACGCTGAGGAAATATTGAGCAAGTGAAATACTCCGAAAAATCATACAAAAATTTGACACATGTAATCCACGTGTATTTCGGGCCTCACGCTGAGGAGAATCAATTTTTTTT
The DNA here is from genome assembly GCA_017140165.1 of Eucalyptus shirleyi. Lineage (NCBI taxonomy): Eukaryota > Viridiplantae > Streptophyta > Magnoliopsida > Myrtales > Myrtaceae > Eucalyptus > Eucalyptus shirleyi. Next base: position 27,572,345 of record CM029446.1, read on the forward strand.
TTTCTCTCCTCTCCTTCGTCTCCCAAAAACTGTGGTCCACCACTGCACACACTTTGACTCACTCCCTTCGAAAAAATATTAGGTGGTCCTACAGCGCCAAGTTAGCATGGTGCCAGTCACTCACGATGTGCCATGTGGGGGCATGGGTCCGCTTGGTGTCTTCTGCCTTCTTCTCCTTTCTCTCCTCTCCCTAGCCTTCTTCTTGCCTTCTTCCCGCTCTCTCCTAGCCTGCATACGCTCTCTCCTCCTAGCTTGCGTGCCCTCTCTCTCCTTCGCAATGCATTTATTATGGTCTTTCCTTCTCAAACAAAGGGAAGAGAAGCCTGTTCCTCTTCATTTCTTTCACTTGACCTGCAGAACAAAAGTTTCGAAATTTTGAATCTCAAATTTTCTCTCTCCTTACTTGTTGCTACTCCACCCTGCATCAAGCGACTGTTCCCATGTTGTCACTGATGAACCACATTACGGCCGCCCTTGCTCCGGCGCTTGCTCACTTGTCTCTCCGTGCTTGTTATTGCTCTAGCGTTTATTCCGGCATTCGTGGGATCGCAGATGCAGCATGTGGAGGAGAAGCAAGCCTCTTCGGGCTTCCCTCAACGTCGGCAAGCGTCACCTGCCAAGCGAGACCCCCCCAGACATGGAAGGCTTGGAGGCGAGGCTCTTGGAGAAGCTGGTGCTGTACGCAGCCAGCGCGGTGCTCAGCTACCCTGTCATGTTCGCTCCGCCACCTCAACCCAAACCGGGAGGCCTCCAAGAAGGCCCTCGAGCATAAGAAGGAAATCGCCAAGTTGCACTCTCGCTTGTCACCGTGATTTTGAGTAGCCGAGAGGCAAACTATCGCAATTCTAATTAACTACTGGGTTAATCACAAATTTCCAGATTTATCAGCAGCCACATCCTCTATAGCAGTCGACGAATTTCTTTCTTAAGCATCAGCCGTAGTAATAGTTATTAGGGGAGAGTAAGGGCATGAGTAAGCTTGTAATGCATCAAAGCATGGTTGGTATGCATTGAGTTGAGGACTCTCAATAATTAGAGGGTGCCCTATGCATTATACTCATAAGAGTGCTTGAAAAGAGATTGATTGCCTACCGATTTGAATCCTTTTTTTTTTTTTTTCTGTTGTTTAATATAAAGAGACCATGTTGTAAATGATTATGCTGTTTTTTTTAGTCGGTTTTACTCCATTCCTACTCTAACTCTCATTCTCAGACTTTTGCCTTACTTTCTTATAGGGCGTGGGAGTCGAAATCCACATCTGAAACTAAATCGTCCCCACTCCAATCCCTTGAGAAGGTGGGATTCGAACCCCCACCTCCTATTTCTGTATTGGAAGGGTGGCCACTGGAGCAAACCCTAGTGGTTATGATTATGCTGTTCAACGATGAATGAATCCACTGTTTCTGACTTAATACTATGAACCCGAAACTTCTATCAACGATGCTTTGGTGAATTGTGATTTGGTTTAGTGAAAGTAAATGTTTTAAGTCCCTGGTCTTGAATTTCAGAAATGTCATGTTTTCTCAATAGTTTCTTTCCCTTCTCCCGCTTTGATAGGCAAAACTCGGTAGAAAACACAGCCTACGTATGCAAAAGAAAGGGAAAATTTCAAATAAAAACCAGGTATTTTTTCAAAAGAGGGACTAAGGTGAATATTATCTCAAATAAGGATATGAAATGATCAATTTAATCTCAAATAAATACCCAACTTTACTAGCTGGCCAAATCTTATTTCCGATCAGAGGCATTTTTGTCCAAGTACTATTTTTTATTTTTTTATTTTTCTTTCTTCTTTCTCTCTTTCTTTTCTTCTTGTTCTTTCATCTTCCTCACGCTCCAGCTGCCCCCACCTGTGAGCTCGATGAATTACCAGGACCAGGGCCAAGACCAGCTGGTCATCGGCACCTCCATCTTCCACACTATCATCACTCATCAGCCGCCGCACCCCCCACCCCCCTCCCTCTCTCTCTGCCATCTCGTCTTATACCAGCACCAGCTTTTCTTCAACGCACGCCATTATAGCACAACCTAGTTCACTGAATATTCTAAGTTACGCTCATTGAAATTGTTTGTAAACGATTCCATGGAGCCAACAGTGGCGAGCTTACAAAATTATGATTCCTTTAACTCGACAATCATTGCAAGTTCTAGTCTGATTTGATTGTCTTTATTAGAGGCACCCTACACCCCCTAAAGATGTTTGATGATGCCTGAATGGGTTTATTTTGTTTTAACAATGGATAATTAGAAACTTCTTCCTTTTTGACGTGGCAATATGATTTTTCTAGGGCTTCAATATATCACATCGCTCGATGCTGAGAAGGTGTTGAGCAAAAAAGGCCCTTGCTGAAGCTATAAAGAGGTTTATAACTACCAGGAGTTGCAGAACAAGAAGTTTGAGGAAGAAGCTTAGAAGCTGCGGTTTAGGATGAGGAATGAGTTCATTGTGGAGCTTCAAGAAAAAGAGCATGATATTGCATGAATTAGGAGTGTTTGACAACATGTTATGAAGCAAAAGCACTATGAGCAAATTGGTAACGTTGAATTTGCTGACAAAGTTTGAGCACTTCATAGTTGGCCTCTTATCTAGCTTTTTGCATCTTTGCTTTGTTTGAAACCATTGCTCTTAATAGAATTTCTTTGGTGTCATCTGGATCTTGATTTATCTTGAACCAGTAAATTTGAGCACAAATGTTGCAATCATACAAGTCCTTTGACATTATGTTGAATCAAAGGCGGTGATTTAGTAGAGTGCATATCATTTGTCTCAGTGTCCATAGCTTTGGACTTCTTGTTGTGGTGCTACCAATTCAACACAACTTAGATCATATTCTCAGATGATTTTCATCATCAACCATCACCAGTTTTTGCTATTAGTCGAATGAAAAATCAATAAATATTGTGATGTGAATTCTTTTTCATTAGATCACAAATACAGCCACACAACCAATATGGGAGTGAGTTGATGTGGTGCTGAATTGAGTTCAACTACACAGACTTCTACCATGTGATTTTAGTTTGTTGAGATCGTCCTCTTGAATATCAGAATGGATTGTCCATCTCATTGAGACAATGCAAGACTATAACTTCTCAAATATTCTCTTATCATCTTATGTGCAAAATCTTCTTCAGCACCAAGTTTGCGCTAGCGTTTGTCCTTTTATTGTCACAACGGGATTGGACTTTGAACTTTGAAGCACTCAATAATCATACAAGGAAGATTAAGTCCTTAATGTAACTCCTCTTAAGTCTCTGGCTAATATTACCAATTGGTAAATCTTCTTGGCAATACATTTTTGCTTTTGCCGAGACTCAGCAGCCGCCAACTTGTTGTCCAACTCTTCAGCAATGCAACTAATCCCTTTAGTGACATATGTTCTCTCACCTCGAGAGCGCATCAAACTTCACGTATTCGATGCCTTGCACCAATTGAGCAACTGCAATTTTTGCACTAATTTTGGTCCCGCTTGCCAACAACAGAAGCAGCGTTATTCAAGTGTCGCCATATCATCTTGTCTAACTTAAGTAGGTGACTACTTCAACATCGGCAATGGTTTTATCTCATCAATTTCAAATTCAGGGTTGATCTTTCGAAGCTCCCCCTTTGCCTTTGCAATGCCAGTGGCTCCTTGGAGTAATCCATAGTATGAAGACAACCACCCTGACTCTTGCCATTCTCATTGACATTTCGACTTCTTCTCTACGGATAACGCATCCTCAGATTGATCATCAACCAACTTCACATTGTTAACTACTAGATTCAGTTGCCAACACATGGAACTCCTACCTATCATATGGTTACACTTTGCTCTCCAATGGCCATATTGCCACTATTGACAAGTCCTATTCAAGCCCTCGACCTTATCCGCCACCACCCTCGACAGAATTTCCAGAAACTTCATCATCGGATGGAGGTAAATCTGAGCCTTAGATGCATCATGAGGAACTGAGGATTTTGTAGTCAAAGAAAGCGACTGACAGCGAATAACTTCAAGCTCGAAGGTGGGGGAGCTACAGCGAAGGAAGAGGCGTGAGAAAGGTGAAAGAAAAACAAAGATAAAGAAAAGAAAACAAAAAGAAAGAGAGAAAAAAGAAAGAAAAAAAGAAAGAAAAAAGTTCTTGGACAAAAATACCCCCAACTGCAAATAAGATTTCACTAACCGGTGAGTTCAGGCCTTTATTTGAGACTAAATTAGCGACTTGAGACCCTTATTTGAGACAATTCTTACTTTAGACCCTTTTTTCAGATAAAAAAGGGTCTTACTTTAGGCCATTCTCTGAAAATTTCCCGAAAAGAAATAACAAAAACTATAGATTGTCTTTTACTAGAAAAAAATAATGTAAATTGCATTACATATTCAATGAATATTTACATTTGCAAATTTTTTTTTGGAAGTTCGTTTGGATAGCCACATCCAGATCCAGCAGAAATTCTTGGTCCTCTCTGTTTCTCTAGCTGATCCCAAAAACCAAATGCATCTCGTCCTCAAGCTTCAATTGGTCTCGGTGGCGAGATGATCCTAAAAACATGCTCTTCAATGGTGTAGTCGTTCACCGTACCTACCCATCTACTTTTCTTCCTGCAGCTCCCGCTACCGTTGCTGCCGTGGATCTTGTCGCTGGCTTTAGCACCTTTTGCAATCCTAGTCACCATAAGACTCTCCCTTATTGGAAAAAGTGAGCTCTGAATCCACTCCATAACATGCCCTTGTGAAGGGCATTGTACCTCACAATGATCCCTCCGCCACCTTCCCTTGCTGCCTTGAACGCCTTGTGCGGGTCGTCACCTCCGCAGTTCAGGAGCACGAAATCCGTGACTAAACTACTTGGTGATTTCCTTCTTGTGCTCGAGGGCCTTCTTGGAGGCCTCCTGGTTTGGGTCGAGGTGGCGGAGCCTAGCGAACATGACGAGGTAGCCGAGCGCTGCGCTGGCCACTTACACCACCAACTTCTCCAGGAACCTTGCCTCCAAGCCTTCCATGTCTAGGGGTATTGCTTGGCGAGCGATGCTTGCCGCCGTTGAGGGGAGACCAAAAAGGCTTGGTTCTCCTCTGCGCGCCATGTCTGCGATCTCGAGAATGCCAAAATGAACGCCAGAGCAACAACGAGCATGGAGAGAGAAGCAAGTGAGCGCTGAAGTAGGGGCAGTTGTAATGTGGCTCGTCGACGACGGTGGGGGAACGGGGTCCCTTGACGTAGGGTGGAGTAGCAACGAGTGAGGAGAGAGAAAATTTGAGATTCAAAATTTCGAAACCTTTGTTCTCCAAGTTAGCTGAAGGAAATGCGGAGGAATTGGCTTTTCTTTCCTTCATTTGAGAAGGAAAGACCATAATAAATGTATTGCAGAGGAAAGAGGGCGTGCAGGCTAGGAGGAAAGAGAGCGTGTGCAAACTAGGAGAGAGTGGGAAAAAGGCTAGGGAAAGGAGAAAGAGGGGAAGAAGGTAGAAAACACCAAGCGGGCCACGCCTCCATGTGGTGCATCGTGAGTGGCTGGGGACCATGTTGACTTGGCACTCCGGACACCTAATATTTTCTCCGATCTCTTCTCCATGCACTATAAGCCATCATCACGTCCTTTTTGCACTTACACTCTCCTCCTAGCGCTTCTTAGCCTCATGGAATCTACCTATGGCAATGGCTTCATTGTCGACCTGATACATCATAATTCCCCAGCCTTGTCATTCCACCTCGATCCTTCTCGCCACATGCTTTGACCACATATGTGACCCCATGGCGAATACTATAAGAGGGTGTCGATTGGGTTGCCTTCCCTTGAGACCTTCCTACTGGTTGACACGAGGATCGTCTCATGGACAAGCCTTGCATCAAATGCTACTGCTAGAAACCGCCCATCTTCAACCCACAGAATTCCTCCACATATGAAACCATCCAGTGTCGGATGAGGTTGCGCAAGTCCTTCTTCGCGGCTAGGTGTGGTGTCGGCGCTAGGGATGATGGACGCTCGTGCAATGAGTTGAATGAGTTGTATGATGGTTCTCTATTGTTTGGAGTGGCTAGAACTTAATTGAGAGGAATTGGATAATGATTTGAATACTAGTTAGTCCCATTTATAATGATATCACAAGCTTAGGAGCTATATAAAACCTCACGAGCTTGCAGATAATTTGCACGTTACTTGCACATGACTTGCATGTGAGTTGCACGCAATTTGCACAGGACCTGCACATGACTTGCGTGAAGGGTTACTTCGAATAAGGGTGAGCACGGTTCCCGGGTAGAATTGGGAACTGAAGAACCGCATAGGTGGGTTCGGTTTGATTCCTAGTTCTAGATGTTGGAAAAAACTCCTATTAGATTTTGAAGTTGACAAAACTTTTCTAAGTTCTATTCTTATTTTCATTTTGAGGAACACGAGAATTCTATGAAATTCTTTCAAAGTCTATCTTACATCAGAAGTCTGCCTCAGTTTGACGAAGACCCAAACTGAATGCAAGGGAAGAAGAAAGATATAATCAGACTTAGGATTATTTTCTTTCTTCAAGGCTTCAGTGCAAACATAATATATATGGCTTTTTGGTTGTAAATCTCACTTACCATTTTGGTTATACTTATTGGAACCTATCATAGATCAAAAAAATTATTTTTGGAAGGCAAGTTTATTTGGAAATAATTTACTTATGGAAACAAAGATTCTGATTGTATAGGCGACCAGGATCATCGGGCTTTCATCTCAATCTTCAAACTACTTGAGATCTCCTTAATTGATTTTGTCCAATGGGTTGATTGGAAGAATTCATTTGGAAAGTGCTAGCGGTCGAAAATGCATGGAGGAGTATTTAAGGAGGTTTTTCAAGTCATTCGATAGAGAGCATGAAAGGAGAATTCCAAAGTCTGAAGCTTCGGAATCACTTCTTCATCATATAATGCTCAAACTTGTATTCGAAAGAGAGAGAAACACTAAAGAGTGACTTTGTGAGAGTAGTAGAAACTCTTCATTGAGAAGTCAAGATTATAAAGCTGTACATCTCTTTTTCGACTCATAGTGAAAACCAGTCAGAAGGCTGTCAGCATGGGAGAGTGGACGTAGGCTTAATAATTGTTAAAGTCTAAATTCCTTCAAAGCCTGTTGTTCATCAGACTTAGTTTAAAAGCAAAGTAATTTTATTGCATTTCGAAAAATTTATTTTCACACCTATTTACCCCAATTCTAGATGTTGATACTAGCATTTTCAGTTTGTATTAGAGCTCGTGTACTTATTTTGTTGAAGTGTTTTTACTTCTAAGCTAAAGATCCTCTATGGCTAGTATTTTGGCTCAAGGATTGGTTGAAAGACAGAGCAACACCAAACCTCTTTATTTTGATGGAAAATGGTATAATGTGTGGAAGAACAAAATGAAGGCATTTATCAAATCCAGAGATCCTCTGGAGTGGGATGTTGTTGAAAAAGGAATCAATCCAAAGGCAATATCAAGTTCATACAAAGGGAAAGAAGTGATAGAGAAAGATGCTGATGAATCCATACAAGCTGAAATTATCAAGAGACAGGCTCTTGATGTAAAAGCATTTTATTCTTTATATTGTGCCTTGTCTCCTACTGAATATAACTGAATTTTTTCTTGTGAAACATCAACAAAAGTTTGGGACAGACTACATGTTACCTATGAGGAGACTGATCGTGTGAAGGAAACAAAAATAAATATTCTGCTTGGACAATATGAAGCCTGGAGAATCTATTTATAATATATTCAGTCGCTTCACAGAAATTGTGAATCACCTAGTTTATCAAGGACAACTAATTTCTGGACCAATGAAAGTCAACAAATTATTACGTGGACTCTTAAAGGATTGGAATCATGTGAATACTTCAATTAGAGAGACTCAAAGGATTATACCTCTATCAGTAGACGAACTAATAGGTAAAAAATCTATTGCATTAAAGTCTAACGTTGATTCTGATGTTACAGATTCAAACGATGATATGAATGATGAAGAGCTAGCCCTTATAATAAAAAAAAATTCAAAAAACTAAACAGAAAGGGAAGAAGATTGAATTGGAAGAAGCAAAACATGCAAAATTTCTAGAAGAGACCAATGGAAGACATTGAAAATAACAATGATGTTATATGCTTCGAGTGTAAGAAAAATGGGCATATCGGACCAAACTGTCCCTTGTTAAAAAAGAAGAAAGGGAAGTCTAAGAAACACAAGAAATCTTTTAAAGCATAAACCTAGAGTGATACTGAATGTGAAGAAAATGACGAGGAATTTGCAAACATATGTCTGATGGCTCACTTAGAGTCAAACTCAGATTCAGAGACAAACACTGATTCAGATTCTGACAAAGGAATAGAAGTTAGTCACTCAGAAATTCCTGTTAAAGTTTCTATGTATATAGATGAAGTTTGCCTAATCTTAAATTCTCTCTTAAAAGGATTTTCGAATTGAAAAAGGAGAATTCTAAATTTAGGCAACATGAAGAGTCTTGGAAAGAAAAGTTTGAAAATCTAAAAAGAAGCTTCGACAATTTGAAAGAAAATTATGATTATTTTTCAAAAGAAAATGTTGTTTTGAAAAGGGAGATTTCAAATATTTCAAAAAGATTTTCAAAAGGATCGGAAAAATTAGAGAAAATTTTTACAGCTCAAATACCCTATTTTAATAAATTTGGCTTGGGTATGAATAACGAGACTATTCATTTAATTGATTTTCCTAAAGTAAAAGAGAGACATAGACAAAAACCTGCAAAGGCATTTTACAAAAATCATTTTCAAAAAGCATTTGTAAAACTTGTTGGCCGAAGTGCTCTAAGATGCTCTAAGTTTAATAGCTCAAAACATTTTGAGAATAAATGTCCCAAAGTTTGGAGACCAGTTAAGAAGGATTGTGTAAAGACTGTTTTTAATACTAACCCTCTTGAACCTAAGAAAATCTAGGTATCAAAGAATCTTTGAGTTTTTCTTTTGATTGTAGGTCACTATTAAAAGAAACATTAAAAGAAAAGTCAAATGATATTTAGATAGTGGTTGTTCTAGGCATATGACATGAGACTCTAGTTGCTTCCAGAAGCTTGAAAAACTAAAATGAGGAAAAGTTTCTTTTGGTGAAAACAACAAACGGAAGATTATAGGAGATAGAACTCTGAAGATTGGAAGTTTGACTATTAACAATGTTTCCCTAGTGAAAGGTTTAAATTACAACCTTTTGAATATAAGTAAGCTTTGTGATATAGGTTTCAAAATAAACTTTCAAGAAGGCATTTGTTTTGAAATTAGTCAAGATTTCTCTCAATCCTTTATTGTGCGAAGGCATGGCAACATATATGTTTTGGACATAAATCTAGAAAATTCACAACGCCTTATTTCTATTCAAGATGAAGCAGGTCTTTGGCATAAAAAACTTGGTCATATAAATATGAAGCATATTGCCAATTTTTTTTCTAAGAAGCTGGTTCGAGGGCTCCTAATTTTGCTTATTAGAAGTTCGAGTTATGTTGTGATATCTTGAATTTTGACCCCGTCTCGATAATACGAAATGGGTATTTCGTTGACGTGCCTATGGTCATTTTTCTCGAAGTTGATCACTCTCGAGTTAATTGATTTATCAGGTGAAGCTGTTAAGGGATATAAACGCGACAAACTTGAGAATTCGATCAGAAATCGATTGCTCGATCGTGATAATCAGCAAGGGTCAATACACCACCGTTATAAGCAATTAGGGATTGGATATAGGTCGATTCGACGGAAGCACGCAATTGAATTGTGGGTGATTCCACTTGATTGCAAAATTTGCATCAAATGGCACTAACCCAATTTTCTATTGATTCGGTACCCAGTACACGTAATTGAAATATTGAGATTTTTACGACAACCGAGAGTCGCCGACGAGTCGGAGATGCACAAACGTGGATCAGAATTATCAACCATGGGTTAAACGCATGAAAATCCCTAAAAGTTACCAGGTAGGTTGGGTCGCGCTAAAATCGCGTTCGATCGATTTTAACCATGAAATTAAATTCGGTTTTGGGAATCGAACGTTCGAGCGTGTCACGATTCATTTATAGGATGTTATCTTATCTTTCGGAGAAATTTCATCGAGTTCGGGATTTTTCGGAAAACCGATTTCAGCAAAAATGGAAAAGAAAAGAGAATTTCATATGGGCTGAAAAAATGGGTTTTTTTCTACCTTCAAATTGGTTTTTTTTTTTTTTTGTGGGAATTTATATTCAAGAAAGTATTGGGAGACAAAGGGATAAAGCTTGAAGACTTTGGTGGCTTGTAATTAGTGAATTAGAATATTTGTTATTGACTTTCACTCATCTCTCTCCTCTCATGCGTGAAGACTCCTTTCCCCCGCTCTCTCTCACGCACGCTCATCCCGTAGCTTTAGCCGACCATCCCTTACTGCCCTCTCCTTTCTTCCCCCTCAATTCTTTCCCTCACGCATTTTCCCCTTCATTTTCCTTGCTGTCTGCCCATTTGCTCCATTTCTATTTTTCTTCTCTCGCCAAGCCCCACATCTTTCCTCATCTGGTGCAGGTTCGGTGTCCCCTTCAAGTTTGCTACTAGCATCACCTTCCATCATGCCTCCACCATCCATCTCCCCACGCCATCTTCATTAGCTAGCCACCATCGAAGCACAACCCTCAAGCCACTAGCAAATAGCTTGTGTCCAGCACCACCCTTAGCCGAGCCCGCTAGCCCCCGTGACCAGCAAACATCCCCTTGGTCCAGCAACCATAAAACTTGTTTTCCCAGCTTGGCCGTGAGCCTTGCAAGGCTGTTTTCAGCTCGGTCTGAGCCTCTGTTGGTGGCGCCATAGTTACGGGTCTTCATCACCTTCGTGTTGCCATCGTCGTGGACCTGTCGCTTTGCTAATTCGGCAAGTTAACTCCTTAATCCTTTATTAGGTTGTTAATTATTCTTAGGGGGTTATATTAATGTTAATTAGCATGGTTATATTAGTGCTAAAAAGGATTAGTGCTAAGGAGTAGTGTTAAGCAAGTTGAATTAGTGAAATTTGAATTAGGTTTATTGGACTCTCGCCATTTGCCATTTTTGTAGATCGAAATGGGTTGCGAATTTGAGATTGATTTCTACTTGAGAAATTTTCTAGAAATCTTCAGCTATGACATATATTTTACTTAAGATTTTTAGAGATTTAAAAGAATGAGATTTCACCTTCGTCATTTGCAAACAGAATTTCAGATTGTGCTGGAATATGTGACATTTTGGAATTCTAAGGATTTTTATCAACTCTTAACCTTTGAATTTCAAAATGGTTTATTCACAAAAGTTGTTTTTCATATATTTTAGTTTAACATGCTCAAATTTCAAATCAAACAAACAATTTTTGGATCTTGAACCAAACTAATTTCAGAAAATAGACTTTCTGGAAACAGACATAGTTTTTGTATTGGATTAAGTGGTTTTTTGGGCTTAATCTAGAAATATCTAGGTTAATATATCTTCATAAAAAAATGTTCTTTTATGTATCTTTTACAACATATTAAAATTTTGGAATTTTCCGAACTCGTTTGATTAGATTTTTGGATTTAAACTCGGAGATGCACGAGTGGACCGTTTCTGCCGGTTAAGACCGGTAGTAGTTTTGGTGATTGTCCTTGATGCTATGCTTGCTGAACCATGCCTATTTGGTGATCTGGTTGACTTGTGATATGCTTAGAAGTTATGCATGATGATGTGTGAATGGTTGTGCCATGGTTGTGGTTTATTGTTATTGCTTTATGTGGCGACTATTGAAAGATGATGAGATGTGTTGAGAAAACCGAATGGTTGTGAGTAGGTAATGGACTAAGTGTGCATGATGACAAAACGTCATATGAGCCACCTCTAGAACCTTGTACCATTGCTTATTATAGTCGAGAAGTAAGTGCTACACGACAGCGTGACTTCGTGGGAGCCATCTCTAATACCTTGAGCTATTGCTTATTATAGTCAAGAACAAAGTGCTACACGATAGCGTGACTTCATGGGAGCCACCTCTAGTAATTGTCAGGGACTAAAAGCCACACAATATTGGAACTTCGTGGGGGAGAAGCACCTCTAGAACCTTGAGTTTGAGTATTGAGTTGGGATGTTGAGTTTGAATTTGGAGTTTGAATATTGAGAGTGAATATCGGATGTGGATTGAACCACCAATATGAGTTACTTGCGCCTGATTATGGGACGAAATTATGTTGCCTGTAATGGGACGTGTCATAATTATTTGACCATATAATCAGGACCTCTATGAATTGTTTGATAAGTGGCATGATGCGTTCCAGTTATTGAATGCAATTACTATATGCATGTATTTTATGAGGTGCACTAATGTGTAGGTATGTGCTGTGGTGAGGTAAGTTCTGAGTGGTGTATGTTTAGGACGCCCTTGAGTGAATTTTCGTCATAATCGGGATTTAGAGTGTTGACTCACTGAGATTTATTTTCACCCCATCGTGCTTTACAATTTTTCAGGTCCTTAGTTTGGAGATACCAGAGGGTGTCGTGGAGGATCTCAAGCCAGAGTTGAAGGGATCCAGAGTAGAGGTTGTTCGGTAGTTTTTTTAGGGCAAGCCTTAGAGTGCAAACTCGTAGGACTGACTTGGATTGTATATAAAGTGTGTTTTTATGAAATTGGGTTGTCTTACTTTTCTATCCTGGGTTTGTTGTTGTTTGGGGATTGTTTAATTCGCTTCCGCATGTGCATAATATAAAAAGAGTTGGCGATGCGTCCTGGGAATGTCGCAAATTATAGTCAACCGCCGAGGGGTGCGCACGCGCCTGGGGTTCGGGGCGTGACATCCCCGCCCAAAGTGGTATCAGAGCTGATAAGTGTTTGGAGTGATAAGGTGCATGGGTTTTGGGATAGTTAGTAAGAAAGGCTTTTTTCTTATGCCGATGCCTATGATTGACTGACTGATTGATTGATTTGTGTGGGTTGCTCAGTTTTCTAATTTTGTGTGAAATTGGAAAACAGGTTCTGTAGAAATCCTGTAGAATGAGTGATCTGGAGCAGAGGACTTCTCGGAAGATGGGTTGTCATGTTAGTTACTCGAGATAGGATGCCGACTAGGGTTGGGGCCCGAGGTAGAGCGTCGGCTTAGGCCAGCGTGAGTGAGAGAGTACCACCGTAGGCCGATATTGGTGTAGTAGCACCTGACGATCCTAAATTAGATAGGATAGTGTAGGCGCTCGAGACTTTGGGAAATTTGATAGGGCAGCAAGTTTAGAATCAAGCCGCCGTTGCCACTTCTGCACCTGCCGAGGTTCCATTGTTGAGATAGTGTTTTCCTTGGTTTTAACGTTGATTCTCATTAAATTGCTAGGATTACGAGATCGTTAACTCATTTTAATTTGCGTTTAATGGTTTTGGGCATTCCAGGTGAGTGGTGCTCTCTTCTTTGAATTTGTAAATTTATATTTTGCAAATGAAAAGTATGAGGTACGTGTGTCACGCCCTGATCCTCCGAATGCGTGCCCATCTCTCTATGGTCGGTTAAATAGGAACGTCTCATGACGCATCGCCAACCCATTTATTTTTAAATGCACATGCGGAAGCAAACAAATAATCCCCAAATAACAATTCAATGGGATAGAAAAGCAGGACCACATTTTCTTGAAAATCACAACACAACTTTTCACATAATAGGATAATTATACACATTACTATCCGTTATTTACAAGGCCTACCAAAAAAGTTGAATCCCAGAATTGGTTGTCTTAAGACCAACTATTCAGACTCGGTCGTTGAACCTTCAGGGTCTATGAGATCCGGGCGAGACATCGGTTCCTACAATACACCATCAGGTGGGTCTGCTAGATCCTCATCCCGGATAGCATCGATCATCTTAGCAAGGATACCAAAACTTCTAATGGGACCTATCCTAAGACCGTAGGGAGTGGTGTGGAACCAAGCTTTGAACATATTAGGTACCTCCTGGTGTGGGACTTCTTCAACCCAAACTAAAGTCACCACCAACTTGTAAGTCCAATCACTTCTAGGATTGGGGAAAACAGAGACCTGCTCGGTTGTTCTCACGGGATAACCAAGACTTCCAGGGGTAGTCGCCATTTGTGAACCTCAAAATGGTTATGCAATAACCTTTGAGACAATGTCTCAACAAGTTTGACCTCCTAAGACCCGACTAGGAAGTCAATACGTTCTAAGGGCTACCTAAGCACAACACCGGTTGGAGGACTTACCTTGGCTTCAGTTTCTTCTTGCAAGTCAGTTTAATTCATAAATACTGACGGACATAGCACTCAATCAATATAGATTGAATCATCGATCAATCAACCTAGTCGATTACATGTCAATCAGACAATTTCTGGTCATTTTAATCCATACTATACAATTTCCAAGATTATATATAACTAGCCGTTGAGCCACGCGCATTTTTAAAGGTGATGTATTAGGTCACCGAGCCACGTGCATTCTCCGAGACGACATATCTATTTACCGAGCCACGTGCATTTTCTAAGATGACATACTTAATCACCGAGCCATATGCATTCTCTGAGGTGACGTATCTAATCACCGAGCCAAGCGCATTCTTTGAGGTGATGTACTCAATCACCGAGTCACGTGCATTCTCCGAGGTGATGTATCAAATTAACGAGTCACGTGTATTCTCCAATGCGATATATCTAATCACTGAGTCACATAATACAACATTCTTTTTCACCACTTTACATAGCCCATCAAAATATTATTGGCGCTATAGATCAACGCTCGATCATTTTCCAATTAATTATTGAAATTAAATAATTTTGGAATAAGATCCTAAAATCATAATTAAATCAATTTAGCACAAATCAACGTTCAAATAAATAAACAAACTGCACCATAATAACCAGCATAAAATTTTGGTCGTCGACTATTCCAGCCTAATTTCCGGAAAATAAATAAATAATTAAATAATTACATAAAATATTAAATAAATGCAATAAATCCAATTTAGGCCCATAATGCCTAATTGGATGCTGAAACAGACTTGGAAAATTTCCAAGGTTCGTTCAATAAATAATAACACAAGTCTACTTGCTAATGTTATTAACCATTTGCCTAACATGCATTGATAATGCACTAATTTAATTACTCTACTCTAATTTATCCACCTAATCATATTTAATTAAATTTAATCAATCCCTAGATATCATTAGCATACTAAGTGAGGATTAGTGAGTAAAACTCACTTGTTTGGCGAGTGGGTCGATGCAAATCAATGGGAACATTGCGGGGAACAACTTCCTTCAAAGTGGGCTTGCCAAACGGGACCGGGACGGGCTTGAAAACGGGCCACTATACCCACAAACCTTTGCTGCTTTGGCCACCGATCAAGGCTGAATGAGCTGCCATGGGGACTGATTTAGGCATGGTTTGGCTAAGTTCGCCGGTCGCGGGTCGGAGTACGGGCTGAGGCCGAAATGGCTGTGAATTGGGCCAAATTGAAGCCGTGGGACTTGCTGGAAATTGGCCACCAGAACGCTGCAGACGGGGCTGCAACGGTGGGCCTCGAGGACGGCCTGAGGTGGACGGATGAAAGGATGACTTCGTTGCAGCAAAGACGGGCCCGATTGAGAAGCGGTAAACAAACCGCACGTGGGTTGATGCGTTGGTGACGTTGGCGAAGGAAAATGGACGCAAGTGGGGGCGTCGGTGGGGTAGGTCACGTAAGGGAAATGGACAGCAATCCAGGAACAGAAAGAGGAGAAGACCGTCGTCTTCGTGGAGCAACAAAACCAGTCAAAGACACGTGCAGGAAACGACGAATAAAGGGAAGAGAGAGAGGGCGAGTGATGAACGTCAGCCAAAGCAAAAATGAAAGTAAACGTTAAAGATTAAGGGGGAATTGCGGGGCAGTTGGCCGTACGAACGGATGAGGAGGAGAGAGGAGAAGAGATGCGTGGCAAGGGGAGGGAAAACGTGGGCCTCGAGCAGCCCATCGTGAGAGAGAGAAAGGGAATTGACCACAAGTCAATAAAAGAAAAAGTAAGGAGGAGATCAGCCGTAAGGTGGGGTAATTAGAGGGAAAAAGGAAAGAAATTAAAAGAATCACATAACACCATTGAAAATTCGCTCGACTTTACAACTTTGTCAATTGGTCATCCTAGGGCCAATTTCTTCACCATATTGTACATTTGAAGTCCAATTGAAGATCAAGATAAGACGGTTCCTTCAATTTCATTTTCCTTCCTAAATAAAAAAAGAGTAACTCAACCGAAACATTTTTGGAGGGGTCTGATCCTTAGGCCGTGTTGCATCAAATCGTATGAATCAAATTTAATCTATCCGATTACTCTGTTTTTTGTTTTGGTCGGTTATCCGATTACTCTGTTGCCGTAATGGAAAATTCAAAGCTATAAGCGTCGCCAAAATCACTTTCATCCCTTCTCTCTGCCCCTCTCGCTACACCGACATCACTGGCATCCATATCTTGACTTTTCTTCTTCCAACCACCACGTTGAAATCGTCGGTCCCTTGAATATTGATGGCCTGACCAACCCCAACTCCTTTCGCTTTGATATTTCGGAATGGGACTTTGATGCTTTTGACTTGAGGGATGATCTCATTTCAGACCGGTTTTACTTGACTCCTAATACTCCGTTATGACCTTCCCCTAGAAACAAAAGCTATGTAATAGCTTTTCATAAATTAAACTGTCAGTTTTCATTTGTTTTATAACTCTTAAATATGTCAAATTTCAAATTTTAAATGCTCATGTTAAGGCCTCGTTTGGTTTGGCTTTATGGAAATGCATATGCTTTTGGGCCAAAAGAGGTTTTTCGAAATAGAAATAGTGTTTGGTAAATTATATTTTGAAAACATATTATTAGGAAGCAACTTTGACCTAAATGTCTCTTAATAAAAACTACACTTTGTAAAGGATTTTTGGTAATTAAAAAAAAAAAATTTAAACTATATGCCAATGGAACTCAGCCACTGCAGGTGAGGCTAGTGGTGGCTCGCCCGTAGTTAAGGCCTTCGCCGACAAATTAGGGTTTTCAATGGCATTTTTGGAATTATGAAACCGCACCTAAATTTGGACTAACTCAAAAGCGGTGCATTTTGATAGAGCAATACGGTTTAGTTTAGTGTAAAAAATCCAATGTACATGTCTAGTTGAGAACTCTATCAAGATGAGTAGCCTCCTAGAGACAAAATCATGGAGTCGGTTTACGATGGATTAAAGTAGATAATACCTTTGAGTAAATTAGGTCAGAGAGTCGCATGATGACCTAGGAAAAATAACATCAATTTCATTCTCTTTCCCAAATAAAAAAGAGTAGCCCGAGCAAAACTCGCTTTCGGAGAGGTCTGGACCTTAGGCTGTGTCGTTGCTATCAAATTTAATCCATCAGCTTTCTCTGTTGCCATTATGAAAAATTCAAAGCTATTGGTGTCACGGAAATCACTTTCAGCCGCATCTCATCTCTCTCTCTCTCTTTCTACACTGACATCACCGGCACAAATATCTTGACTTTATCGTCCTCCAACCACCGCGTTGAAACCAAGGAAGAACGCAACTTGCGTCCATCTTATCCGTCTTCCGATTATTGATGGCCTGACTAACCCCAACTCCCGTCGCTTTCGTATTTCTAAATGGGACTACAATGTTTTTGACTTTAGGGATGACCGGTTTGTCTTACTCGTAATAATTTGTTCTAACCTCCCCCAAAGAAACAAAAGCTATCTAGTCGCTTTTTATTAGTTAAACTATCACTTTCCAAATTTTAAAATGATCACTTTAGAGGCCACGTTTGGTTCGATTTTGGAAAATGCAAATGCATTCGGGCTAAAGGGATTCTCCCAAATATAAATAATATTTGATAAATTGTATTTTGAAAACACATTGGGAAGCAATTTTAACCCAAATATCGCTTGGTAAAAACAACACTTTGTAAAGGAATTTTGCTAATTAAAAAAAAGAAAAAAGAAGTCAACTATTTGCTGACGGAACTCAACCGTTGCCGGCTAGGTTCGCTAGTATTGAAGACGTTCGCCAGCAAGTTAGGGTTTTCGATGACATTTCCGGAATTATGAAATTGAGCGAGAGCAAAGTTCAAAGAACAAGAACTATTTGCATTTCAATAATGCTACTTTTCAAAGTACCTCCAAAACTATCTTGGGATAAAGGCCTTTAGAGGCATTTGGAAATGCAATTGTATTTCCTAAAAATAAGAATAAAATGAACCAAACACCATTGCTTTTACCCAAGGGACTTTAGAGTCCCAAAGCCCATTTGCAATTTTGAACTAAACGGGACCAGAATATGTCTTTAGTTTGTAAAGGAAACCTGATTCAAGGTAGTTCCCCTAATTTCAGTAGGTTTTCTGGTTTGAGTATATTTTTTAAAGGAGTTTTGTATATTGAATTCAAATATCATGACATACAGGAGATAGAATTCTACACAGTTGACACAAATTAGAGCAAACAAGAAGAATGCTAATATTACATGTTTGGGAGTATTTTTATGTGAGTTATTCGTAAGGAATTATGAGATAACACATTTGGTTTTTGTTTTTTCTTTGGGCGATTGGGGGCTGGGAACTAATAAACGATCAAGTGATTGTAAACTGTGTACTTTCCGAATTATAATGGATTTCTTGATAGCAAGCTCTCCCATAAGGTAATTACCTACAATCGGACCAACCACGGGTTTTTCTAATGTCCTTATTGTGTCTTATTGATTTCTCTAGTAATTTCACTCTCTCGTGTTTGACTTATATTACAAGATCCGTTACTTCCACATTATTTTTGCAACAATTGGCATCAAAGCTAAGACTAAGATTTTTAGTATTTATTTGGGGCTTTGGCTTGTCTAACCACTATGAAACTTTTGTTGTTGTAATTATTTCTGAAGCAAAAGTAAAAATGAAAGATTTAGGTACTGTAAAGAAAATACCAGGCATGGAGATTTCATGTGATAGGGTTACATGGTTTTTGCCCGTCTCAAAAGCAATATATTGAAAAGATTGTGGTGGGTTTAACATGCGGTGGGCACAATTCGTTGGTACACCTTTAAACGTGCACTCTAAATTGTCTAATAAGTTATCGCCACAAATTAAGGATCAAGAGGAGCATATGTCCTGCGTTCGTTGCTCTAGTGTAGTGGGTAGTACTATGCATTCCATCTTATGCACTAGGCCCGACATTATACAAGTTGTGAATGTAGTTAACTATTATATGAAGCATTGTGGTAAGACTCATTGAGAAGCTATGAAGTGGATCCTAATATGGTTAAGGGGGACAACAAACACTGATATAGTGTATTGGAGGGACGACAATGATATTGTGGCTAGGGGTTACATGTATTTGGATCACGCTAGTGACTTGAATGAGCAAAGGTCTTAAGTAGGATATGCATATGCGCTGGTAGGTGGTGTAGTGAGTTGGAAAGTTCCGTTATAGGATAATGTTGGCTTGTCTTCAACCGATGCAAAATGCATGCATAGACCTTCATAGCAAGGGGGTGATATGGCTAAGGAATTTGCTCTTGAACTTTGGGTTGAAGCAGAAAAGCGTTGACATACACTGTGACAGCCAAGGTGAGACATATCTCACTTCGAATTTGATTTATCTCGAATGGAAAAAGCATATTGACATCAAGTACTATTTCATCCAAGATTTTGATGGCAATTGGCAAGGTGGTTGTGAAAAGGATCACAGCAATGGAGAACTCGACAACATGATGACGAAGCTCATTCCTCCAGCAAAGCTTAAGCTTTGGTGGAGCTCAATTAGGGTCTATAGAGAATGATCGCTCATTGGGACATTGGGAGAGCCGACATAGATGATGAGCACTACGACTTAGCTACAAATATCGATTCAAGGTGGAGATTTATTAGAATATTTTTTGATTTTCTCAAGGAACCCGATTTAAGTAAGTTTCCTATTGTAAATAGGTTTCTTAGTTCGAGTGATTTCCTGCTTTGAGTAGGTTTCTTAAGAGGAGTTTCTTCTTTTTGATATAAATATCATGTATATATAAAAGATGGAATTCTATTTGGTGGACACACACATCAAGTAAACAAGAAGATTGTTAAAATTTTATGTTTGTGAGTTTTCCAAATGAGTTGTCTTTAAGAGATTATGATATAACACTTGTACATTTGCTTTGGGAGACATACTTGAGCTATTGAGCTTGTATACTTAGCAGTATGCGAATTCATAATGGAACCGGCATGCTTTCCCAGTGGAGTAGATATTGAAACTCAGACTAAACCACATGAATATTCGGTGTCATTAACGTTCGTCATTAATCTATTTGATAATTTTGCTCTATCGCTTTTGACTTGAATCACAAGATTCGTGAACTTCCGCACAGTTCAAAACTCGACCCTTGAGTTTCAATTCACGATAATGTGTTTTTAATAAATTTCCTAAAAAGGCGATATTTCAACTTTGAAGTTTTCAGTTGTGCTGTTGAAGCTAATTTCAATTCCACTTTTCCTATAAAAAAAATGTTTGACCATAGTTGCTCCGCTTTCGCTTTGGTGTCCCTAGTCTGATAATCATCTATATGAAATCTCATCCATCATTTACATATGGTTCTATAGACCACATGATACACAAGAAGTTATTGTGTAGACTTAATCTAATTCATTACATCCATCATATATGAGTAAGAAAATCGAGTCCCGTGTAGAAAATAGAAATTCTCACCACTTGCCATTAGTAGAACAAGTCTATATTCGGATACTTCTCTGAGATATTATTAAAAATGCACTATGACAAATAGAGGGGTAAGTACATTAAAATTGCCAAAACTTATGTATGGCACTCACTTTAGTGCCAAAAGTTTATTTTGGATCACTTAAAAGCTAAAAATTTTGAAAAATAATTTTTCAATATAAACTCCAATCTAATTGGCCGGAAATCTAACGTGTCACTTTTTATTAATTTTTGAAAACAATGTGACTCGTTGGAGAGGCCAATCAACATGCAAAAAATTAAATGATGCCGTTTAACATCTTTCCCTCCAAATAAAAATCTAAATCCCCAAATTGATTGAGAACTTGGAAGTTGAAAAACTTAACCAGCAATTTGAGCACTTACTTTGATTTTCCCTCAAAATTATTAGCTCGATCTTGCAAATGGAGGGCAGAAGCTTTAGTAGCAATGTCATTAATTCCAAAAAAACAAATTAGATGGCGAGTGTTGCTGTTATTGTGAGTTATCGAGTCTGAGAAGAAGCTTTGGTAGTGGCCAGCAAATGATAGCGCTACTATGACAGCGGCCAAGTGACGTTGGGCAAGTGACGTTGGCCGATCGAGCGAGCTATGATGGGTGTAAGGCAAGCAGCATGCTTCATATGTGGGAAGAACATATTGACGCCCTAATTTTAGTCCCCCTTTAGTGATGCCATTTTTGCCAGAGCTATGCAGCGTCATTTTTGGAAGGTAGTCCATGTATGATGGCGAAATGATGTTGTTTCTTAAGGAGCATGAAAAACAACATCCTTTATGCCATTCCACGTAGACTGCATTTTAAATTTTTGCCACGTCAACTTATTTTTCATTAATATAAAAGCCATGTAATCAATTTGGCCATAATCCATTGCGATGGCACCAAAGTGATCTTTTTTTTTCTCTGATTTGACACTTAAGTGAGCCGGTGAAAATTTTTGGTATCAAATTTAGCGTCGTACACAAGTTTTGACACTTTTAATGTACTTACCCCACAAATAGAATATTTCACTAAGCAAGACCTTGCGTACATTTATAGCCATTGGATTACAACCACTTGAACATCAGTAACAAAGATATTTTGGCAATGCAACGGGTTTAAATATTAAGGGTACGATAGCTTAACCCCTGTTTTCACCATTACAATCTTTTGTTTTGTTTTGTTTTTTGCAATTATGTACCAGATTTATCTTCCGGGTAGTTCCCACGACAAAAATACATAGGAGAACAGACCGCGGCTCTTCTTCTACTTCCCCTAACTCCGTGCCTTTGCAGCAAGACCAGGGGATTCATCAACGTGGAAATCAGTTCTTGCTTCACCATCTCCCTCTCTCTACTCTTCTTCTTCATAAATTTTGCAGCTACCGAATCAGCACCTATGTTTCTACGGCACTACTGCCCAAACACCACCCTCTTCACTCCCAACTTTACCTACCAATCCAACCTCAACGCCCTTCTCTCTTCCCTCTCCTCTTATTCTTAGTGGCTAGCAACTATGAGCTACGAGAAGGAATCATTCCATCGGAATCAGACAAGGAGCTAATCAAAGTATCCAATAGCTAGAAGATTGTCAAGTGCAAATAGGTCTATCAATGAAAGGAGAGCATTCCTTGTGTTGAGGTAGTGAGGTATAAGACAAGACCTATTGTGAAGAGATATACTCAATGACAAGTCATTCACTACAACAAGTTGTTCTCTTATATGGTAAGACATACATCTATTGAATGTTACTTACTTTATTTGCAAAATTATAACACAAGTTGGGGCAATTAGATGTGAAAACGATGATGAGATGGCAGAGCAAATTTAAATTAGGCAATCAGAGGGATATACTATTCAGGGTAAGGAATACCATGTGCATTTATTAAATAAATTTTTGTAGGGGTTGGAGGAATCTCCTAGTTAACAGTACAAGTGTTTTGATGCTGAAACAGTCTCTTAGGTATTGGTATAAATGTTTTGATGCTACTTTGGGTATAAGGGTTTTGAAACAATCTCCTATGTCAAAGTGGCAATTGAGTGCTCAATTAAATAGTTGTGTTTATTTTAGATTGGAGGAATGTGCCTTTGTTAAAACTATTATTTTAAGTTGACGATATATCGATAGCAACTAAACATAAGTTTGATATTGATGTGTTGAAGTGGCAATTGAGTGCTAAATTTAAAATAAGAACTTCAGGTACAGCAAAGGAAATACTAGCATGGAGATTTCGCATGTAGGGCTGCATGGTTTTTGCGCCTGTTTCAAAAGAAATATATTGAAAAGATAGCAGTAGATTTAACATGCAATGGGCAAAAATAGTCGGTACACCTACAATTGTGCACTCTAAATTGTCTGATAATTTATCGCCACAAACTAAGGAGAAAGAGTATATGTCCCGCGTTTGTTATTCTGGTGCAATGGTAGAATTGTGTATGCCATGTAATGCGGTAGACCCAGCATTTTACAAGTTGTGAGCATTGTTAATAGTTATATGAAGTATCGTGGTAAGACTCATTGAGAAGCTATGAAATGGTTTCCTGAGATTTATAAAGGGGACAACATACGTTGGTATAATGTATTGGAGGGATGACAATGAGAGTGTGGCTAGGGGTTACATGGATTCAAATCACACCAGTGATTTGGAGGAGTGAAAGTCTTTAGTGGGGTACTTGTAAGCATTGGTAGGTGGTGCAATGAGTTGGAAAGCGCTCTTATAGGTTAATGTTGGCTTGTCTTTGATTGATGCAAAGTGCATGCATTGACCTTCATAGCAAAGGAGGCAATATAATTGAGGAGTTTGCTCTTGAACTTTGGGTTGCAGCAGAAAAGTGTTGCCATATATATATTTTAGAAAATAGACAGCCAAGGTGGGATATATCCCACTTCCAATTTGATTTACTTCAAATAGACAAAGCATATTGACATTAAGTACTATTTCATCCAAGATTTCATGTCAATTGCCAAGGTGGTTGTGAAAAGGATTGCAACAGTGGAGAACTCAACAGACATGATGGTGAAGCTGATTCCTCTAGCAATGCTTAAGCTTTGTTGGAGCTCAATTAGGGTTTGTAGAGAATGAGTGCTTGTCGGGGCACTCGGAGAGCCAGCATAGATGATGAGCACTATGGCTTAGGACGCGTTTGGTAACAATTCTATTCCCAAGAATAATTTTTTATCAGAAATTATTTTTTCTGATTTTGTTTTCAAGAACAATTTATGAGAAAAAGAACGCATTTGGTAACTACACAAATTTTCTATTCTTGGGATAAAAATGCGTTTGGCAGGATTCTCAAAGTTTTTGTTTCTTTTAATTTTTTAATACTTTTATTATTCTTTTTCCTTTTCTTTTTCTCTTCTTCTTCCTCCTTCTTTGTGGCCAATCGCTGACCATGCCAGGGTGAGGTCTAATGACTTCGCCGAAGGCTTGCTTGGCCATGGTGAGCCTTGATCTCTCACTTAGCCACTAACGAGACTCTACCTTGCCTAGGTGGCACGAGGTCGGCCTTGCCCTAGCCTAGTGAGGCCCAGCCTCGCACCAACTGGTAAGGCTGAGCCTCGATGAGGCAAGGCCGAACTCACCCAGCCACCAATGAGGCTCGGCCTCATTGAGCCACCGTCAGTCGATAGCGACCTAGAGGTGGCCTAGCGAGGCTTGGCCTCGCTGATGGTTGGGCAAGCTCAGTCTCGCATTGGCTGTGCGACACCAACTTGGAAATGGCTTGTTGAGGCTCGGGCCGATGAGTCTTGCTGTGGCTTAGCGTCGCCGGGGACTTGCGACATTTCGGTGAGGTCGCCGGCCCTTGTCTGGCCAGTTGTCGGCCATGGGTAAGGCCGGTGATTGGCCAAAAGGAAGAAGAGAAGAGAAGAAAAGAGGAGAAAAGAAAAAAAATTAGACTTGAGTCTAGGAATTGTTTTCAGGAACAATAAGCAACTTTTTTCTAGTTCTTGCTATTCCAAATCTATTTTCAAGAACAAGAAAATGAATGTTTGTTTTTGGGAACAAAAAGTTTACCAAATAGATTTCTAATTTTGTTTTTGTTTTCGGGAACAAAAGAGTAGAATCAGTTGTTCCCTGAAGTGTTACCAAATAGGTCCTTAGCTACAAATCTCGATCCAAAGTGGAGATTTATTAGAATACTTTTTGAGTTTCTCAAGGAACCCAATTTAAGTAAGTTTCCTACTATGAATAGGTTTTTTAGTTTGAGTGATTTCCTAATTTGGGTAGGTTTCTTAAAAAGAGTTTTTTCTTTTGGATATAAATATCATGTATATATAAAATATGGAATTCTATTTGGTGGACACAGACTTCTGAGTGAACAAGAAGGTTGTTAAAATTTTATATTTGTGAGTTTTCCAAGTGACTTCTTTGTAAGAGATTATAAGATAGCACTTGCACATTTGCTTTGGAAGTAGTTGGGGCAAGAAATTCTTGAGCTATTGAGCAATTGTATGCTTAGTACTATGTGAATTCATAATAGAAGTTGCATGCTTTCCTAGTGGAATAGATATTGATACTCAGACTAAATTACGTGAATACCTGGTGTCCTTACTGTTCGTCATTAATTTCTTTGATAACTTTGCTCTATCGCGTTGGTGCTCATATCCTAGTAATCATCTATATAAACGTCATCCATCATTTACATATCATTCTGTAGACTACATGATACACAACAAGTTAATGCGTGGACTTGATCAAATTAATTATATCAATCATATATTGAAGAATAGTAAGAACAACTAGTCCCGCGTAGAAAAAAAGAAATTGTTACCGCATACCATTACTAGAATGAGTCTATATTCCGATACTTCTCTTCCATATTTTTAAGAATGCATTTTGATAAATATAATTTTTTATATGTCGATTCTAATTGATTACTTGCCAATGTCATACCAATAGGCAATACCTTGCTTGCATTTGTTGTAAGAATTTTTCCAATGTGAGTTACATAAATTAAAATTGTAATTTACTATTTTACTATTTGGTCAATTATCATGAGATATAAAAATTCTTAATGTCTAATATGAGGTTGGCTAATGTGGGTCACGTAAAGTCAAGCCAAGTAAACCCGGCCCGTGATGAGAAGGCATGTGGCTAAAAAATTTATAAAGAGTGTTTAAGTATTTTCTCTAATCTTGATGCACAAATAACTTCACCGATGATAGTCTAATTGAGTCAGTGATATAACAGATGATAAAGGAGAAGCATTTGATTTTTGAATTATCACTATGTCGCATCAAGAGCAAGATTTCAAATCAGGTACACAAATCTCTTTTCCTCCAATTGTGTTCTAGATTCTAACTATGAAAATCTTGAATGCCGTTTTTGCAACTTACATTTGTAGCCATTGGATTACAACAAAGATATATTGGCAATCCAACAGGTATATTAGGTATATCATAGCCTAACCCCATATATTGGATCGTTTTCACTAATTAAATTCTTTTCCTTTTTCTTTTTTGCCATTATTTACCAGATTTGGCGGTCTGGGTTAGGTCACATTTAATACACGTAATAAATTTTCCAAATAGTTCCCACAACAAAAATATATGAGAGAGCAGAACATGGCTCTTCTTCTTCCGGTAATTCTGTACCTCTGCAGCAAGACCAAGGGATTCGATAACATAAAAATGAGTTCTTGCTTCACCATCTCCCTCCCTCTCCTCTTCTTCTTCCTAAATTTTGTATATACTGAATCAGCACCTAAGTTTCTACGGCATTACTGCCCAAACACCACCCTCTTTACTCCCAACTCCACCTACCAATCCAACCTCAACACCCTCCTCTCTTCCCTCTCCTCTGCTGCCGCCAATGGTGCCGATGGCTTCGCCAATGCTACTGTCAGCCAAAACCCTCCCGACCAGGTCCACGGGCTCTTCCTCTGCCGTGGCGACGTCGATATTGCCACGTGCGGCGACTGTGTGGCCACTGGAAAACAGGATATACTCCAAAGATGCCCCAACCGGCGAGTCTCTGTGATCTGGTACGATGAGTGTATGTTGAGGTACTCCCATGGGTCCATTTACTCCGTCATGGAACAAGTGCCTTCTTTCACGAAGTTCCAAACCAGGAACATCACCAATCCAACCCAGTTCATGCGAGTCCTGGGAGAGACAATGGACGACGTCACTGCGAGGGCTTCAGTCGGCAAGTCGGGAAAGAAAGTCGCGGTCATGGAGGCAAACTTTACGAGCTTGCAGAAGCTGTACACGCTTGCACAGTGCACACCGGACTTGATAGTGTCCGAGTGCAACACGTGCCTCCGTGCGGCAATCGCGGGCCTCCCACAGGGAAAGCAAGGTGGGCGGATGTTCACTCCGAGCTGCAGCATGAGGTTCGAGATGTACCCATTTTATAACGCCTCGGCCATAGCGGCCCTGGTGCCTCCGCCGCCCTACCTTCGTTCTCCTCCTGCTCCCGTGACCAGACGTAAAGGTACATGTTTGTTTTTGTTATTTGTCTTCTGTTACATTAGATAGATCTGTCCAACTTTTATTATTTTTTTTCCCGATGAACTACTTATCCTACTTTATAGTTTAAATAAATGGAGTGAACCTTTTTAAAAAAGGGAAGAAAACATGATAAGTGTCATAATCCTTGTACACCATGCCATAAATGTTTAATTGATCAATTATTCAATTGAGTGACGTCAATAATTTCACTAGCCAAAAAATCTAACTGTCAATAATTTAATATAAAACTATCTGATATGGCTCGCCAGGGAAATGATGTTATCAAAAGCATAAAGAAATGAGTCATTAGCCCTTTCTTGCCCCCAAATTGATGAACTGGGGCTTAGTTGAACTCAAACCCTAACCCTATCCCAAAGTTAGGTTCAACAGCGGCCAGTCTTTGTCCTGCAAGTGCTGCCAAAGGACATCCTTGGGGTGAAAGACTCCGCTACTGGTCCTCAAGGCTCGCCACAATTAAAATCATTTTGATTTGTGGTAACATAGCTTTCTCTTCGTGGGATGGACCAGTATTATGTGTATCGACATTGGCGATTTTCCCTTTGAGGCTGCGAGCTCAAGTAGCAGCACTCAAGGCCATGCGGATTAGGGTGTGCAGTGGGTTCAGGGCGACGTCTTTCATCTCGATCTCTTTAGCAATCAGTTGCTTGTCAATTCGGTGCAAGGAAAGGGTTAAACAACCTCCTTCCTACACGCTTTTGATGATATTACTTGCCTAACGAGTCCCCTCGGATGATTTTATATTAAATTAATACCGCGTCAAATTCTTTAACAAGAGAAATTACCATAATCACTAAATAAACATCTTTTAAAAAATTATTACATCAGAATAATCAATTGAAAAGTTATGACACTTATAATATCATTTTTCCCCTATTTAAGATGATTGCCTCTTGTTGAGATGAACCTGTGATAATACAAGTCATTTTTAAGTTAAACGATGAGAGAGAGAGAGAGAGAAGGGTAGCTGTCATGGTCACTAAGATGAAGATATAATTCCGTAATAACCTTACTTTGAGTCAACACAATCAGCAAAATTTTTGAATTATCAACTTGATCCCAACTAGAAGGGAAAATTGTCCAAAGAATCCTTAACTAATTGTACTTTTGCCAATTTAGTCCTTAACTTTTCAATTTAGTCAATTGAGTTATAAATCTTTTCACATTTTGTTAATTGAGTCAGTCCATCTAGTTTTGACTTAAAATTGCTGATGTGGATGGCCGGTGTTGATATAGCCAGCGGCTGACCCTCGCTAGCCCTAAGCAAGGGCGTTGGGGCCCTCGCCTGCCAAAGCGAGGGTGCATGAGCTCTCGCTCAGTGCTGGCGAGGGCCTCGACACCCTCCCCCAAGGCTGGCAAGTGTTCTTCGGAATGATTGGGCGTGAAGGGCATGTAGGCGGTGAATCGGGTTGAAAGTGAAAGTCGCCAAACGATATCAATAAAAGCTTGTAGAAACAACGTCGTTTAGCCTTTCCTTATCCCAAATTGATGGCCAATGTGGTTGCTCAGAAAACAAGAGGAAGAACATCATCGTGAGCCTGCTACACACCCTATTGCCCATGGGCCCGAGTGCTAGTAGCCTTAGGGAAAATCTCCGATGTCGCATCCAAATTCCAGTGCAATTCCAGTCCTTTGGCGGCACCTGCAGGATAAAGACTCATCACCATTGGACCTAATTTGGGATTAGGATTTGAGTTGGATTTAGCCTTAATTGGTCAATTTGGGTCAAGGAAATGGCTAAATGATGTCGTTTATGAACACTTCAGATGACATCATTTCCCCGTGCACCACGTCAGATGGTTTCTTATTAAATTAAGGGATAATACCCTAAAAAACCCCAAACTGGTACACTTGTGACAAATTTACCCCAAACTATTTTTTTGACCACGAAAAACCCCAAACTGGTATACTTTTGACAAATTTACCCCAAACTGGTACACTTGTGACAATTTTACCCTATGTTAGTTTTCGTTAAATTTTATTCTCAAATTATTAAGTTAAATAACACGTGACAGTTAACCAATATACCAATTTAGGATTTTACGTTCCGTTTGTCACAGTTTACAATTTTTATGATTTTTTTGCGGTATTAATCCAATTTAGTATAGGGTATATTTGTCACAAATTTACCGGTTTAGGGTTTTTTGTAGTCGAATAAATTAGTTTGGGGTAAATTTGTCATAAATGTACCAGTTTAGGGTTTTTTATAGTTAGTTGGGGTAAATTTGTCACAGGTTTACCAGCTTGGGGTTTTTCATGGTCAAAAAAATAGTTTGGGGTAAATTTGTCACAAGTGTACCAGTTTAGGGTTTTTCAAGGTATTAACCCTTAAATTAAAGCTATATAAGATGTTTTGGCAATATTCAAATAAATTTGGCATCTTTTAAAGTAATGACACTTGGATCAACTTAAAATTTACAACACCATAGTGAATGTGGAACAAAATTTTATGGCACTAGTTGTATCATTTTCATGATATGCTGTTTATCCATTTTGATATGTTTATAAGAGGTGAAGTTTCGCAAGGCATTTTTTAACAAATATTTCTTGAATCTGTTCCACATTATTCCAATGACTCTGCACTTGTGTTCTTTGCTTCGTCTTTTCCCTCCATCAAGCACTTCAAAGCAGCACAATTGACAGTATAACTGCATCAACTCCTCTCGTTCAGAACCAAACCCTTGTCTCTAGTCGTCAAATCTTTGAACTTGGGTTCTTCACGCCTAAAGGATCAGCAAAGCAGTACGTAGGAATATGGTACAAGAACTTGACTCCCTCCAAAGTTGTCTGGGTGGCCAACAGGGACAAGCCACTGGGACACACAGATCAATCTGCGAGTTTAATAATTGGCGAAGATGGAAATCTGAAGCTTCTTGATGGGCAACAAAACACTGTGTGGTCTACTAATGTCATGACAAAGTCTAACTATTCTGCAGCATTGCTTTCAGACTTTGGAAACTTTGTTCTTCAAGACAGGAACGCGGTTATAATGTGGGAAAGCTTTGATGAGCCAACTGACACTCTCCTGCCAAAGATGAAGATCGGAGTAAACGTGAAAACAGGAAAGAAACGAAACTTGATTTCGTGGAAAGGCGAAGATGATCCCTCATTCGGAAGCTTTGCTGTAGGATTGACACCAGAAACAGCGCCTCAGCTTTTCACTTGGAATGGATCAAGTCCTTACTGGAGAAGCGGACAGTGGGATAAAACCAAGTTCATTGGAATACCGGGCATGGAAGGGCGTGGGTCCAATCTCCAGCAAGATAATATACAGGGAACAACATATTATTCCCTCGATAATTACAATAACTACTTCTTTGCATATGATTTCATCTCATCTCAAGGATATTTTATGGCGGTTCTTTGGGTCAATGGGTGGTGGACATACTGGGAGGCACCGGCACCAACTAACCCTTGTGATATATACGGATATTGCGGCCCCTTTGGAGTTTGCAACCCGCTTAATTCATCCATGTGCAAATGCTTAAAAGGATTTAAACCAAGATCAGATGAAGAATGGAACAGAGGAAACTGGACCAGAGGGTGCCTTAGGAAAATGGAATTGAATTGTCAGAAATCCGCAAATGCAGCAGCTCTGACGACTGTCAAAAAAGATACGTTTTGGCAACTGAGTCAGATCAAGTTGCCTGATTTTGCTGATTTTATATTGGTAGATGATGCAAAGGGATGTCAAAGTTGGTGCCTAGAAAACTGCTCGTGCTTGGCCTTTTCTTATGTGAATGCTATAGGATGCATGGCTTGGAGTAAAGACCTCCTAGATACTCAGCAACTCTCCATGGATGGTGAAGATCTATATATTCGGTTTGCGGATGCGGGTGCGGGTGCAGATGGGGGTGTAGATGCAGATACAGGTTGAAAAGGTCGAATTAATATGCGTTTAGTTTTGCACTGTCTGTGGTTCTTATAATATATTTTCCCAGGTTCAGGTGTACCCATGCGGACAAAACTTATCATAAGCCTAAGTACTATTTCTTGCATCATCTTGTTTGGAGCCGGTATTTTAATCTGCGGTCTTTCAAAGTGGAGAGGTAATAAAAGATGTACAATTTGTTGCTGTCTTAAGGGTGATTTTGCACTAACCACAACATAAGAATCTTGAATCATTGGTAAAAACATGGCTTCAGAAGCTAAGCAGTTACTACTATAGAAACACTACTTTGCTTATGATATTCCAATGCTTATCTTGACTTGATTTCTTTCTGTCTGTAAAATGCAGGGAAGTTTAGGAAAATGACAATCCCAGGGCTCTTTAGGTCAGTGGCTACGGCCATCAGATCAGATAAACTGCTAAAGGAAACTGCATGGAAAGAGCAAATGAAGGAAGATGATGCATCTAAATTGGTGGCCTATGATTTTGACAGCATATGCCTCGCAACAGACAACTTTAACGCAGAAAACAAACTTGGGCAGGGAGGGTTTGGCCCGGTTTATAAGGTAAAAGAAAAGACTCCTCCAGTGGAAATAAAGAGATTATCCAAGATCTGATAGTGTTGTTCGCTCGAAACAGGGAAAACTGAAGGATGGTAAGGAGATAGCAGCGAAGAGACTTTTGAGCAGCTCAGGCCAAGGCTTAACGGAGTTCAAGAATGAGATCCTTCTAATATCCAAACTTCAACACCGAAATCTGGTGAGACTTCTCGGTTGCTGCACCGAAAGAGAAGAAAAGATTCTAGTGTATGAGTACTTGCCGAACAAGAGCCTGGACGCCTTCCTTTTTGGTTTGTCTCACTCTTTGAAAAACTTATTTCTGCTTTCAACAAAATCCGGTACTAAAACTAGATTTTACTTCTGTTTGCTACCTCGTTTAGATTCAAAAGAGAAGGCAAAACTTAGCTGGAGCGTACGCTTCCACATTATCCAGGGGGTCGCGAGAGGGTTGCTCTACCTCCACCACGATTCTGGACTTAGGGTCATACATCGAGATTTGAAAGTGAGCAACATTCTCTTGGATGAAAAAATGAATCCCAAAATTTCTGATTTTGGGCTGGCGCGGATGTTTGAAGGCAGTCAAGTTATGGTAAATACTCACAAAGTTGTGGGGACACAGTAAGCTTTCTATCATCACTCTTATAAGTAATTGCTCATGAGGCAATATATCACCTCGGAAGCAGATTAGCATTATTATATGCTCACCTATCCCTTCACACGTGTTCCTACTGTTGCTTTAATATTACGGATAAAACTCTTCCATGTACACCCAATGGTTCCAATATGTCAGTTCTCTCCGTAGTAATTATAGACCAGTGCTGCAATGCATTTGCTAAAAGATATGAGAAATACGGTACTCATCGAGGTGGAAGTATATCTCCCTCAAATTTGCTCACCTCTCATGTCATCGTCCTTTAATCTATGATTTTTTGTTTGAACTGTACTTCGGGAACCCACTAGTTATATTATTTTGTCTACAGCGGTTACATGTCTCCCGAGTATGTCATGGGTGGGACAATTTCTGAGAAATCAGATGTTTATAGCTTTGGAGTACTGTTATTGGAGATTATCAGCAGCAAGAAGAACACAAGTTCAGATTACCCCGAGCAGTATCTCAATCTCATGGCTTATGTAAGTGCAAGATCTGACTTCCAACTATTATACCTCCATTTCAGTTTCTAACCATGGGTAGTCCTTGAAATAATCTAACAATCGACCAGTTGTTACAGGCTTGGCACTTGTGGTGTGAGGGCAGAGGACTGGACTTGATGGATGCAGCCATTGCTGACGCATTTTCGACGTTAGAAGTAATGAGATGCATTCAGTTAGGGCTTCTCTGCACGCAGGACCATGCCACAGATAGACCCAACATGTCCGCCGTTGTTCTAATGCTGAATGGAGAGTCCAAGCTTTCACAGCCGAAGCAATCGGCATATACATTTCAAAGTTTGCTGGCTCGCGAAGTCCAATCACAAGAAGGAATCCGGTCCATAAATAACGTCACCATTACTACGGTTGAAGGAAGATAAAATTCTTAAATGCATTTTCACTATCAATTCATCTTTTTTAGTGTTCACCAAATTAAATGGCATGAATATGCAGTCTTTTGTTGCACTTTTATTGGATATATGATGTAAACATAGAGATTGTGAGGGAATCTGAGTTGCTAGCTCTCTGGTAGGATAGTTTTATGTGGGCAAGGTCGCAAAAAAGTTCAGAACATCAGTAGACACAGGGTTTTCTACCCCTTCTTCATGTAAAATTGCTTTCCCTCTCAACATTTCCATTTGCATCCATTGTAGAGTCTTTTAATGGAATTTAAGTTTCTCTTGTATTTGAAGAGGGAATCTCTACGAGCTTCCTTTTAAATAGGGATGGCTATTGGTAGTTAAATTGTTGCCTAAAAGATTATTCATGCACTTGAAATTTTTAGGGATCAAATCGCTGTCAAACGAAAAAATTTGACCCCAAAGTAAAAACTGATATTGCTAGTATAAGCACCTAGAGGGGGTGAATAGGTGAATAAATAATTTCTCGAGATATGAAAGTAATACTAGGCAAACAATAGAAAGGAAGCTCTCTTTTAGTTAACAAAACGAACTATGATCAAAGTAAAGCAGAGAGTAGGGAAGAGAAAATTGAACACAAGGTTTATAGTGGTTCGGGTTATTCCAAGCCTACATCCACTCTTCTGCACTGACAACCCACCGGCTGGATTTCACTATGAACAAAAGAAATGTTACAGCAGTGCTTTCTCTTGATTCCACAGTGTAGATATTCTACTACACTTCCTTAAGGTATCTCAAAATATAGACTCTTTTTTGCGTACAAGATTTCGCTCAGTAAGTGAATTGACTAAGAATCAAAGAGTTTCAGACTTTGGAATTCTTCTATCATGCACCACCTCGAACAACTGGAACGTCTTCCTTTTATTCTCCTTTGTGCCATCATACCCGTTGGCACTTACCAAAGGAATTCTTCCAATCCTTCCGTTGGACAGAATCAATTAGGAAGATTATTCGAGTTATTAAAGGAACATGTCATAGTCCATCAATCCTGCTCGCCTATATAATCAGGATCTTGGTTTCCATAAGTAGAACCTTCCAAGAATACTTCGTCAATCATCAGATCTTTAATCATTCTTGATTTGAATAAAGGAATCCGTTATGTCATATCTAGCCAAGAGATCTTCTCAGTCGATAAGGCCAAATCCTTAATGAAGCAGTTCTGGATAGCATTTCTTCAACGGATTAGAAACTGTCAATGAGAATAGACTTTGAGTCTTGAGTCTGGTAGTCCGGAGGTCTTCAGACTTTAATAGTAGAGTTTGCAAAACTTTAGACTAGACTGATAGAAACGTTTTGTCAGCTTCAAAATATTCCAGAAAGATTTCTTCAATAATCTCCCCATTTTTGATGGTGACAAAACTTTCCTGCAGATTTGAATAACTTTGACCTGCAAAACATTACTCAAGCAAATATGGATATCTCATAAAGATTAATGGCTTAATGGTAACACTAGAATCTGCAACCACAGAAAATAGGTTAGTCTTGCATGAGAGTAAAGCCATTCATAAGATATCAATAGTACGTAATATAAGTAGCAGTCAAATCCAAATCCACGTTCAGTCAATCCTCATCCAGACACAGACACACAAGTCACACATCAAAATAAACTAAAAATTCAACAAGTTTAAGTTCAAAGATTTCAAATCTTGCATCTCTCCCCCTTTTTGTCATCATAAAAAAAGGTTGAGATGGGAATAGAATGGAGTCAAGTTTGCTTGGGAATGCGAACAAGCTGGAAATCTCCCATGGACTGGATGATGCCTTC
The DNA here is from genome assembly GCA_017140165.1 of Eucalyptus shirleyi. Lineage (NCBI taxonomy): Eukaryota > Viridiplantae > Streptophyta > Magnoliopsida > Myrtales > Myrtaceae > Eucalyptus > Eucalyptus shirleyi. Next base: position 27,607,227 of record CM029446.1, read on the forward strand.
CAGCTTTTTCAATTCTTCCTTCAGTTGATCCACCTCTTCAACTTTAGCATTGGCTTGAATTTGAAGAGCAGGGCTTGGATCTGATCAGATAATGAAACGGAAGAAGCTTGTCCTGCATTCTTCAAGTTCTGAACTTCGCTTTCCAAAGCATATATCTGACCTCGTATTTCCAAAAGAACATTAATGATTCTGCGAAAATCTGCTGAGTTATTAGTCTGCGTACTGGCTTCTGCACGATCTGATGGAGTAAAGGCAGATGATGGTATATCAGCATAATCACACAGATTTGGCGATGAAGCATCATGTCCCTCCTCAGGAAATTGAGAGGCATGAATGTCCTCTGGATCTGCTGGAGAGCGGCTGACTCCTTCACTAGTAACAGGATATGAGGACATTCCTCTGTTCTTACCATCTCCCCATGTTTCCATGGCTTCAGGTGGAGAAGAGTGTTCCTCATGCTCTCCTTCCTCTTGATCTTCTCTTTCTTCTTCTTCTTCTTCAAACCTTTCCTCCTCTGCTTCTTTTTCTTCAGCTTCTTTCTCCTCTGCATCTTGCTCCTCTGCTTCTGTTTCTTCTTCTTTTTTCTCCTATCCTTCTCTCTCCTATACTTCTTTTTCTTGTCGTTTCAATGATTCTGGAACAGAACGACTCAGCTTCTTCAATGCTATAGCAGAAATTGTGAGGTCATCCTCATCATCTTCATCCGTAACGAGAGCTTTTCTCTTTTTGGATGGAGCAACCATGGGCTCATTCCCTTTTCTTTTTGCTGTTGAAGAGACTTGATGAGATTTGACAGGGGTTTTCTCCTTAAATTTCTCCAACGTCTTGTCGAGTTCTTTCAGACGCATTTTGGACACCATTTTCAGTCCTACCACCATTTTGTCACATGGTCGAACACAGAGAATTTGTGGAGGCTGAATATTCAAATGTCTGAATATCTTTGACACAAGACCTAGATAAGGAAGTTGGTCCTTGTCCTTCACCACTGCTCTATACATGTGGAATAGAATAGTGTGAGGAAGAGAAAACTTTTTCCCAGCATTGATGGCGTACATCAACTTTGCCTCTGAGTTAGAAACATCAGTCTTGGAAGTTTATTTCGATCTGAGGCAATTAATCACAATCTTGTGAAGCAGAATGTTGAACGCACGCATCCTTGAGTAGGAAATCCTTCCTTATGTCCTTTTGTCTTTAACAAGTTCCAATGTGGCACGAGCTATAGAGACACTGATGGGTTGATATCTCCTTCTCTCAACCCCAATCACATCCGCCAACATATCCACATCCACTATAAAGTCCTGATCTCGGACACTGAAAGAGATTCTATTCGCATCCAAGAAACTAAGATTTGAATAGAAATATGCAGTTAATTGAGCATAGGCTTTGCGGTATCAGAACAGAACTATTCAAGTTGAAGAAAACTGAACTTTTTCCTCAAATTGACATTCACAGCATCAAAGAAATCAAAATCCACACTCCTAGGGTTTATCAACCCACGCTTCAACAATTTGGAGTATAGATCATTCTGTTCCTTCGATCTAAACAACTCTGTTCTTTTTCCTCGAATTTTCGCCGCAACACCCATTCTCGGTTGAAATTCGCTGTACAATAGGATCTGCGTCTTCAATGATTTATTCCTCTTGTTGATGACCAGCATCCTGTGGACTAGATGGTGGAGAATGACGCTGCTGAGAATGTTGTGGGCTCTGCTGCTGACTTGGTGACTCCTCTTCCTCGGTGAGATCAAAGTGAGTAGGCTCCTCACTCATTCGCCGTGGTCCCCTGCTTGCGATTCTCGAAGACTTTCTTGAAGACGAGATCTTTCTCAGTCTTCGAAAGATTCCTTGCTTGACTTTCCCAAGAAAGATGACAATTTTTTCGAAGATTAAACAAGGGAGGAAGACAAGAATGGAGGATCGATGCTTTTTAGGGTTTTGGTGTTAAGTGAAGAGGAACCGACTGTATATCACTTAGTCGAAATGGGAAAATGCTAAACGTCGTAAATGAAGGTTAAAAGATGCCTTTTTAAAAAAAAATAACTGCTTTTTTCAAAAATAGATAACTGCCATTATCTCTTTTTGAAAAGGAAAAATTGCTCTTTTCACGGAAATTGAAGATAGCATAAATCAATTATGAATGGATAAATGATCGTACCTTTACGAGATTTAAGAGAAAATAAACTAACTTACAGTCAAGAACCATGATTGTCTGAGACTGAGAGTCTCTAGACTTTAACTTCTTCAAGCTTCAAGATGTCGAGTCTAGAACAGATGATTTCAAATTGATTTTTCTCCAAAGGCTTTATAAATATATCCGCCAGTTGGTTCTTTGAGTCAACAAACTGAATCGAAACTTCTCCATTTTGAACATGATCTCTAATGAAGTGATGTCGAATATGTTTTGCTCTTGAGTGAAGAATTGGATTTTTGGTAAGATTGATTGCACTGATGTTGTCACAGTTAATCTCCGTGCATGAATCTTCAATTCCAAAATCTCTTAGCTATTGTTTTATCCATAGAATTTGTGAACAACAACTTCCAAGAGCTACATACTCTGCTTCTGCTGTAGAAAGAGCTACTGTATTTTGCTTCCTTGAAAACCAAGACACTGTCTTGCTTCTAAGTAACTGACAGGTACTCGAGGTGCTCTTTCTATCAATTCTGCAACCGGTTAGATCTGCGTCTGAGTATCCAAGGAGAGTAAAGTCTCCCTTTTTAGGATACCAAAGGCCGATGCTTGAAGTTGAAGCAATGTATTTGATAATACGCTTTGCGACACTTAGATGAGATTCTTTAGGGTCTGCTTGAAAGTTGGCACAAATGCAAACACTAAACAAAATGTCAGGTTTAGAAGCAGTAAGATAAAGAAGTGAACCAATGATACTCCTGTATAGCTTCTGGTCAACTTTTTTTCCTCCTTCATCTTTGTCTATCTTCAAGGAACTTGACATTGGTATATCAGTCTTTTTGCAATTTTCCAGTCCAAACTTTTTGACAAGATCATTAGCATATTTTTCTTGATGAATAAAAGTCCATTCCTTCAATTGTTTCACTTGAAGTCCAAGAAAGAAGGTTAGTTCACCCATCATGCTCATTTCAAATTCATCCTGCATAGACTTAGAGAATTTCTTGTACAAACTTTCATTAGATGATCCAAAAATGATATCATCAACATATATTTGAACAAGTAGAAAACTTTTGCTTTTTTTTTTTTTTGATAAACAGAGTAGTGTCTACTTTACCTTTTTCAAAGCCATTTTGAATTAAAATTTACTCAGCTTTTTGTACCAAGCTCGAGGTGCTTACTTTAATCCATACAAGACTTTTTTCAGTCTGAATACTGAGTCTGGGTTCCTTGGGTCTTCAAATCCAGGTGGTTGTTCCACATAGACTTCCTCATGGATAAATCCATTTAGGAAAGCACTTTTGACGTCCATTTGGAATAAACTGAAATTCTTATAACAAGCAAAAGCAAGTAATAATCGAATTGCTTCTAACCTTGCTACTGGTGCGTAAGTCTCGTTATAGTCTATCCCTTCTTCTTGCGTATATCCCTTGGCCACGAGTCTTGCTTTATTTCTTACGACTTTACCTTTTTCGTTCATCTTGTTCCTGAAAATCCATTTAGCTCCAATAATAGATTTACATTTTGGTTTAGGAGTCAACTCCCAGACATCATTAATACTGAATTGTCTGAGTTCTTCTTGCATAGCTTCAATCCAGCTTTCATCAAATAAAGCTTCTTCTATGCTTTTTGGTTCTATTTCAGAAATAAGAGCCACAGTACTATACTCTTCGCGCCTTTTGGATTTTGTGCAAATTCCTTCATTAATGTCGCCAATAATGAGGTCTTTGGGATGACTAGACTTATGCTTCCAATTACTGGTTGATTTGTCAGGTTGATGATCACTTCCTTCATTTGAGTATTCAATAACTATTTGTTGCTAGTCTTTCAAAGTCTGAGTTGTTTCTAGAGATTTAGACTTTGTAGAGTTTGGAGCAGGTTCAGATTCTTCAAGATGAGTGAGCAGATTCTGTGACATCCTGAAATTCGACGCCGTTTCGATAAAGTGAAATGGGCATTTCATCAACGTGCCTATGGCCATTTTTCTCTGAGCTGATCACTCACGAGTTAACTGACCTATTGGGTGAAGCCGTTAAGGGATGTATCTGCAGTAAAATCCCTAAAAGCTACTCAATTTGTTGGATTGGACTAAAATCACATTTGATCGATTTTTAACCACGAAATTGAACTCGATTTCGGGAATTGAATTTTAAGCGCGTCATAATTCTTATTTTTAGGATCCTGTCTCATCGTTCGTCAAATTGTTGACGAGTCTGAAATTTCAATAAAGAAATTATTGGAGGAAAAATTGAAGATCGAAAGGAAATAAAAAGGGAATGAGAAAAGGAAAATAATAGAAGTAATAAGAAAATTATGTTTTCTTATTAAAATAGTATTTTCTTTTCCTTTTTCTTTTTTCTCTCCTTTTCTCTCTCTTTTCTCTCTCCTCTCCCCCTCTCCCCTTCGTGCGAATTGGCCCCCCTTTCCACCGAATAGTGGGCTGTCACCCACTTGTTTTTCCCCTCTCCCTTTGACCATTCAAACCCATATTTTCTCTCTTATCTTCTTCTTCTCTCCCTCTCTCTCTCTCTCCTTCGCACGCTCTCTCCTCCCTTCCGCGCATTCTAGTGAACAAAGACAGAAGAAGAGCAGACTTTGCAGCTCGCCGTTGCTGCCCGTCCCACCGCCCGCGCCCGCACGCCCCGCGTTCGTCGCTCGCCGCTGTGCACCACTTGCCCTCTCCTTCGCCCAGGCGCCCCTTCCCCGCGCGAGACAGGCCGTTCGGCCTCTGTTCAGCTCGGTTTCGCCCCGACCAGCCGCCTCCGGCCGCCGCCTAGCTCCGTTCGGCCACCGTTCGGACCCGCTGGAGCTTCCCTCGCTCTTCCCCGGCCTTGCTTCGCCGCCTTAGCCGCCGGACCAGCCTCGGCTAGCCCTATTTAGCAACCCAACGAGTGGGTTTCCAGCTCACTCGTGGGCCGTTTTGGGTCGTTTCCGAGCCCCGAACCCGAGCCGTGCTTTGGGAAGAATCGTTACTCGCGTCGCCCCCGTCGGATTGATCCGATTTGCGCGTGATTTGGTGAATAATCTCACTAATCCCTGATTAGTTGGCTAATTATGGTAGAGGTTGGTTTAGTTTTAATTAATTATGTTTAGGTTATTAGATTAGAATAAATTAGCAATTATTAGTCAATTGTGATGCGATTTAGATAAATTGATTGTGCCATTAGCAAGTAGACGTGGTCTACTAATTATTGGAAGTGCCTCGGGATTTTTCCCGCCCCTTAGTGGGCTCCAATTAGGCTTTTCGGGCCTAAGGGGATTTTTGATATTTAAATATTAATTTTCGGAATTAAATTAAATAATTATTTATTTTCCGAAAATTCAACTGGATGGCCCAAGACTGGAATATTATGCTGATGACCGTGGTGAAGTCTGTTTATTTAACTGAGCACCAATTTGAGCTAAATTGGATTTATTATAATTACTTATTAATTCTCGAAATTATTAATTATTTTCCGGAAATTCAACTCGGATGATAGCCCATGACCGAATTTTTATGCTGATGATCATGGTGCAGCCTGTTTATTTAATTGGGCTTTATTTTGGGCTAAATCGGATTTATTGTAATTAATTATTAATTTTCGAAATTAATTAATTAATTATTTATTTTTCGGAAATTAAGACTGAGGTGGCCGACGACCGAAATCTTGTGCTGATCGTTGTGGCGTGGTCCGATTATTTAATTGATCTGCAATTTGTATGGAATTGATTTAATTATGAATTTTTATGAGTTATTCATATTGACTTGATGGTTAATTATTTGATTGAGCAATCGTTGGGTATTGGTTATCACCTAAAAGGAAATACGTGGGCTCGGTGAATCGGAATATCACCTGGAGAATGCACGTGTATTCAGTGGTTGAATATGTTATCTTGGCGAAGAGGTTGTCTTAGAGAATGCTCGTAAATTGTTGAAAGTTGATCATGCCTGTGTGGCGATAGTTGATCATGCCTGTGTGGCGTAGATTGTGCCTGCGTGGCCATATTTCTGTGTATCGAGTATCGGTTGCCAGTGATAAAGGTATTGTGGTAGACTACCGATCATACTAGAAATTGTGGAAATGAAAGTGAGTATGTAAGATGTATGCTGACCTGATGACTTGGCATGTCATCTAGAAATTTGGTCATGTGTATCGTGGCTCGATGATCGGTTCCATCACCTCAAAGAATGCACGTGACTCGGTGATTGATTTTATCAGTTGAGACTGTATAGCAATGACTAGAATGACCTAGAGATGGTCCGACTGACATGTAATCGACTAAGTCGATTGATCATGATTTGATATGATGTTGTGAAATGGCGGATTGAATGGAAATGACCGTGAGTGGTCTTGTTGGCTTGTAATCTACTAGGTCGATTTGATCGATGCTTTGATCTGTGATTTGATTGATTGTGCATTGAGATATTTGAAGTATTTGTATATAACCTTGAATTGCAGGTTGAGACTGATGCCAAGGTACGTTTTCTGCCCTGTGCGTGTATAGGCAGCCTATAGCATAATGGTTTATTAATCGGGCTTAGTGGGGTAGAACTCGCCGAGACGTAGTCTCATCCTGGTTTGGGGAAAACATTTCAGGACCCTGATGAGAAGCTAAGGAGGAGGAATCTAAGTGGGAGAACTCTAAGGTGAAATCTGAGGAGAAGAATTTTGGAAGAAGAAGATAATCCCGAGAGGGGCCTTGAGTACGACCCGAATGGACTGAGATTCCATCTTCTTTTGAGATCTCCATTTTGATGTGAATAGAGATAGAGTAAAAAGTTGTGAAGTACTTTGATTTGCGTTTTGTATAAAAGTTTGGTTATAAGTTTCAATATGAAAAATATGGCCCTGCTTTTCTATCCCATCGTTTTATTATCTGGGGATTTTAACTGCTTCCGCATGTGCTTAATAAATGAAAGGGTCGGCGATACTAGTCTTAGGATATTGCATTATAAAATCGACCAAGTGAGAAGGATGTGTGCGTGCCCAAGGATCAGGGCGTGACAGATTCATTTTGCATAGAATCTTGGAATTTGACATTCATTGATTCCTCCACAGATTGACTCTTCTTGTTATAGACTCTGTAGGCTTTGCTTGAGGTAGAATATCCAAGGAAGATGCCTTCGTTTGATTTTTCTTCAAACTTACCAACTCTATCATTTGCATTTTTCAATATAAAGTATTTGCATCCGAACACATGAAAATATGAAACAATAGGCTTCTTTCCTTTGAATAACTCATAGGGTTTTTTTTTTTTTCCCAAAATAGGCCTTAGAAAAACTCTATTGATAATGTAACATGTTGTTGAAACTGCTTCAGCCCAAAATCTTGAAGAGATGTTACTTTCAATTAAAAGAGTTCTAGCCATTTCTTGAAACGATCTATTCTTTCTTTCCACAACTCCATTTTGCTCTGGAGTATATGGAGAGGAGAACGCATGTTGAAACCAGATTCATCACAGAATTTTGTAAAATCTTGATTTTCAAATTCATCTCCATGGTCTGTTCTTATACTCGAGATAACATACACTTTTTCATTTTGAACCTTTTTAGCAAACTTTTCAAAGTAAGAGAAGGTATCAGGCTTACTTGTCAGGAAATATACCCAAGTAAATCGTGAGTAATCATCCACAATTACTAGGCAATATTTCTTATCTCCAATGCTTTAAGTTCTGGTTGGTCCAAAGAGATCCATATGCAGAAGCTGCAGTACACGATTAGTGGAAACTTGATTTATTGGTTTAAAGGAATTTCTTACCTGCTTTCCCAATACGCATGGTGTACATAGATCAGATTTTTCATATGATAATTTAGGTAGACCACGAACAAGCTTCTTTGCTGAAATTTTGGCTATTTGCTTCATATTGATGTGCCCAAGCTTTCTGTGCCATAAGCTCGCTTCATCTTGAATTGAGATTAGACATTGCAATTCATCTAGTTTCACATCCAAGAGGTAGATATTTCCATGTCTTCTGCCCATGAATGATTGAGTAGAGTCTTTACTAGTTCCTGAACATATTCCCTTTTGAAAGTTGATTTTGAAACTAGTATCACACAGCTGACTGATACTGAGCAGATTGTAGTTGAGTCATTCTACTAGGGAAATATTGCTTATTGTGAGGTTTCCAATCTTTACAATTTCAAATCTCACAATTCTTCCTTTGCTGTTTCCTCAAAATGAGACTTCTCCACCATTTACTTGAACGAGCTTTATGAAACAATTTGAATTTCCTGTCATATGTCTTGAGCATCCACTATCCAGATACCATTTTACCTTTTTCTTGATAGTGACCTGCATTTAAAAAGACTTAAGCTTTCTTTGGTACCCATATTTTCTTGGGTCAATTGGTGTTAGTATGATATACGGTTTTTGCCCATACTTTTTAAACAGGTTTCCAAACCATAGGACACTCTTTTTCAAAATGATCTGCACTATTGCATTTTGAACATCTGAGAGCATTTCGACCTACTGGTTTTACAAACACTTTTTGAAAATGATTTTTGTGAAATGTCTTTGGAGGTCTTTGCTTAATTCTTTCCTCCACTTTAGGAAAATCAATTAAAGGAATGGTTTCTGCTGTCATTCCTAAACCAGATTTATTGAAATAAGGTCTTTGTGCTAAAAGAATTTTTTCAAGTTTCTCAGATCCTATTGAAAATCTTTTTGAAATATTTGATAAGTCATTTTTTAAAAATGCATTTTCTTTTAAGAGATTATCTCCGCTTTATTTAAGAGTAGAAACATTCATGTCTAAACATTTCAACTTTTCTTTCAAAACATTTTCTTGTTGTTTTAGTGCAGAGTTTTCATTTTTAAGTTCGGAAATCCTTTTAAGAGAAGTCTTAAGACTAAAACATAGCTCATAAATGTATTTAGAAACTTTAACAGGGATTTTAAAGTTACTTACCTCAAATTCACTATCTAAATCTGAGTCTGTCTCGAAGTTTGAATTTGAATTCGATTGTGCCATCAGACATATATTGGCATAATCATCATCACTTTCTTCACATTCTGTATCACTCCAGGTTTCTGCTTTAAGAGCTTTTCGATTCTTTTCAGTTTTTCCTTTCTTATTTCTCAGAAGAGGACAGTTAGGTCTAATGTGTCCCTTTTTTCTTACATTCAAAGCAAACTACATCTTTGTTTGATTCATCATCATCAACAGACTTGGTCTGTTGCTTTTAATAACTCTGTTTCTTTGGATTGAATCTTCTTCCTTTTATGTTCAGCTTTCTAAATCTTCTTATCATGAGAGCAAGCTCCTCATCATCCATATCGTCTTCAGAATTTGTAACATCAGAATCATCATTGGATTTTAATGCAATGGATTTCTTACCTTTAGGATCTTCGTCTTCATTGATTCGTTCCACTTCATAAGACTGAAGAGTTCCAACCAACTCATCGATAGATAGTGGCATGACTCTTTGTGTCTCTCTTATTGAGGTCTTTATGTGATTCCAATCCTTGGAGAGTCCTTGCAGTAACTTGTTTACCTTCATGGGATCAGAAATTGGTTGACCTTGATTTTGAAAACCATTCATGATTTCTGTAAAACGACTAAACATGTCAGTTATAGATTCTCTTGATTTCATTTTGAAGGCTTCATATTGACCGAGGAGAATGTTGATTTTGGTCTCTTTCACTCGATCAGTTCCTTCATAGGTGATATGTAATCTATCCCAGACTTCTTTTGCTGTAACATAAGAAAATATTCTGTTATATTTAGTAAGTGACAAAGCACAATATAAAGAATAAATTACTTTTGCATCAAGAGCTTGTCTATTGATTATTTCTTCTTGAGTCATTTCACTTGACTCAACAGTTTCTTTTCCTCTCTCTGAGACAGATGCAGCTTTAGAAGTGATTCATTTTTCTACAGCGTCCCATTCCAGAGGATCCTTTGATCGTAGGAACGCTTTCATCTTGTATTTCTAGATGTTGTAATCCTTTCCATCAAAGTAAGGTGGTCTGGTATTGCTTTGCCCTTCCACCAGCCCTGGAGCTAACATACTAGCCATGGATCTTTAACTCTGAAGTAAAACACTTCAAACAAAGTGAGTACACAAGCTCTGATACCAATTGATATATCTAGTATAAGCACCTAGAGGGGGTGAATAGGTGAAGAAATAATTTCTCGAGATATGAAAGCAATACTAGGCAAACAATAGAAAGGAATCTCTCATTTAGTTAACAAAACGAACTATGATCAAAGTAAAGCAGAGAGTAGGGAAGAGAAAATTGAACACAAGGTTTATAGTGGTTCAGGTTATTCCAAGCCTACGTCCACTCTTCTGCACTGACAGCCCACCGGCTGGATTTCACTATGAACAAAAGAGATGTTACAGCAATGCTTTCCCTTGATTCCACAGTGTAGATATTCTACTACACTTCCTCAAGGTATCTCAAAATATAGACTCTCTTTTGCATACAAGATTTCGCTCAGTAAGTGTATTGACTAAGAATCAAAGAGCTTCAGACTTTGGAATTCTTCTATCATGCACCACCTCAAACAACTGGAACATCCTCTTTTTATACTCCTTTGTGCTATCATACCCGTTAGCACTTACCAAAGGAATTCTTCCAATCCTCCCGTTGGACATAATCGATTAGGAAGATTATTCGAGCTATTAAAGGAACATGTCGATAGCCCATCAATCCTGCTCGCCCATACAATCAGGATCTTGGTTTCCATAAGTAGAACCTTCCAAGAATACTTCATCAATCATCAGATCTTTAATCATTCTTGATTTGAATAAAGGAATCCGTTATGTCATATCCAGCCAAGAGATCTTCTCAGTCGATAAGGCCAAATCCTTAATGAAGCAGTTCTGGATAGCATTTCTTCAACGGATTAGAAACTGTCAATGAGAATAGACTTTGAGTCTTGAGTCTGGTAGTCCGGAGGTCTTCAGACTTTAATAGTAGAGTCTGCAAAACTTTAGACTAGACTGATAGAAACGTTTTGTCAACTTCAAAATATTCCAGAAAGATTTCTCAAACAAAAACTGTAATCCTACACCATCTTCCTTTGACATTTCTATTGGCACATCTATGTAATTTGAAACTGGGGAAATTGTAGTCTTAGTATCTTGGATCCTATGTCAAGAGTTATGTATTAAATAAGCATTTCATAAAGGTTAGGGATTGAGTACTGCTAAGAGCGAAATTCGACCCCTAATTGAGAACACTCACATTGTGTGATAGTGCAATTACATTAATCACTGCATTTCTTTTGCACGTAGTAATTAGAGCATTCTAATTTATCATAATAGACTTAGAGGCAAGAACATCCTCAAATGTTTACAGGGGACAACAAATGTTGGTATAGTGTTTAGGAGGGATGACAATGATACTGTAGCTTAGGGTTATGTGGTTTGGATCATACCGGCGACTTAACGAGTGAAGGTCTTCAGTGGGGTACATACATGCACTAGTAGGTGGTGCAGTGAGTTGGAAAACACTTTTACAAGAGAAAGTCGGCTTGTCATTGATTGATGCAAAGTGCATGAATTGACCTTCATAGCAAAGGGGGTGATATGACTAAGAAGCTTGCACTTGAACTTTGTGTGGAAGCAAAAAAGTGTTGTTAAATACTATGACAACCATGGTGGGATAATCTCACTTCTAATTCAATTTATCCCAAATGGACAAAGTTTATTGACTTCAAGTATTATTTCATCCAAGATTTCGTGGCAAATGGTAAGGGTGTTGTGAAAAGGATTGCGGCAATGGAGAATCCAATTGTGATATCTTGAAACACGACCAATTTCAAAATATATGAAATGATTATTTTTATCAATGCATTGTTCATGCCCTGAACCCCCGAGTGCATGAGCATCCCTCATCGTTCAATTAATTGCGACTTCCTAAGACTTGTTGTCGACCCCTACTTTTTATCTTTCGATTAAATGCGAGTGGAAGCATTTAACAAAACATCCAGTCAACCAACAAATAATAGAGATAGTAACATGCATTAGAAAATTCCAAAAGCAACTTTTATTTATTTACAGTTAACCTTAGGAAGTTAGTGATTTACAAGCCTATCCTGAAAAGGCCACTTCTTAAAGGACCAATATACCAAAAAAGGTTAGCAAGGTTGGGGTTAACCTACTCCTCTAACATGAGAGCCATCCAAAAAAGTGATTCCCACACTGACATTAGTTCGTTTCGGTAGACCATCAATCCTTGGGAAAGGATTGAGGAGGTCCCCGTGGAACTTGATGAACCAAGCCACGAAATGATGGGGAACCAAGTGGTCTAGGCCCTCATAAACCCAGAAGGTAGTGGTGTGACAACTTGATTTTCGACCTTGTACCGATTATATGAAATGAGCTTTTCATTGACACGCCTATAGTCTTTTTTTTTTTTTAGCTGATCACTCATAAGATAAATAATCTATTAGGTGAAGCCGTTAAGGGATATAAACGCGATCGACTTGAGAATTCGATCAAAAATTGACTACTCGATCGTGTTAATCTGCAAGGGTCAATACGGCATCGTTAAAATCGATTAGGAACCAGAGATAGGTCGATTCGACAGAGGCATGTAATTAAGTGGTGGGTGATTTCACTTGATTGCTAAATTCGTGTCGAACGGCACTAGACCGATTTTTCTATTGATTATGTGTCTTGTGCCTGTAATTGAAACCTTAAGATTGTTACAACAATTGAGAGTCGCCAATGTGTCAAAGATACACAATATGGATCGAAAATAATCGACCATGATTCAAACACGCTAAAAATTCATAAAAGCTACCCGGTAGGTTAGGTCACGCTAAAATTGTGTTCGGTTGAAATTAACTGCGAAATTGAACTCGCTTTTAGGAATCGAAAGTTCCAGCGTGTCACGATTTATTTTTAGGACGTCCACTCATCCTTTGAAGAATTTTCGACGAGCCTGGAATTTTGGCAAAAGATCAATATTGGGCTAATTGAATCAAGGAAATTCGGAGGGCTATTTTTGGGTGAAATTTTAGCCTTCAAAATGGATTGATTTGTGAAGAATTGAAGGGAAAGTGGATTTGGTAGCTACCATGGCATGAGGGACCATTGAATTGAAGTCATTTGGTGTGAATTGAAGATGGAAGTCACCAAATTCGTAGGCCATGGGGGGCTGCAACATTTGGACCTCAAAGTTGGCTTGTTGGAGAAGCTTGGGAGGGGAAAATGGCTGTTGGCCTTAGCTGAAGACTTGTGGGGCTGCGCTTGACTGTTTTGGATCTTTTCCCTTGAGTTTGGAGGCTATTGTCCCCCCTTAGTCCCCTCTCTTCTCCTTCCTCTTCCCTCTTGGTCGATCACCCCTCTAGTAGAACCAACTCTAGCTTTCCTCCTCTCATTCCATCTTAATTTCCTCCATTGTTGAGATTACAAGCTCTGCAAGTCGGCCAAACTGATCACCAGTTCATTCCTTACACCGCTTGCTCGCCTCACGTCGCTCGTGTGCCGCTCGCTCGGTTTGCCAGCCCACGTCGCCTTGCGTCGTCGCTGCCGTCCTCGAGCCGACTCACGACTAGGTTGCCATCCGCCGTCGCTTGTTTCGCCTTAGCTCTGCTCTAGCTTGCCGTTGCTGGTCCTTTCTCGTCCAGCCGAACAAGCCATGACCAACAGCCCTCCAAGATCAGACCAGGTCTAGCAATAGGACCGATTTTTCCAGTCCAAGCCGAGAGCTGTTGGGCCGTTTCCGAGCCCCTTTTGGACCTCCTTGGGTGTCGCTGTAGGCCTGAGTCTTGCTCGCCTCCACATCGCCGTCACCGTGAACCGATGTATTTGCTGAGTTTACCTCCTAAACTCTACTTAAGAGGTTAATTATGCTTAGAGGAGGATTAGTTTAGACTAAGTTTGGATTATGAGGAATAGTTAGTGTAATTAGTTATTTAGTTAGTTAATTAGATTAATTAGGTGATTAGATTAGTTTAGTTAGAGGTTAATTAGATTATGTGATTTAGTTAGCTTAGTAGATTATTTAATTAGTCCAATTAGGTGGTTAGATTAGTGTATATAGCTTAATTAGTGATTTATTTAATTATTTTGCATTTATTTAATTATTTTGTAATTTAATTAATTAATTATTTATTTTCGAAAATTATATCGGGATAGCCCGTTGTCAGAGTTTTGTGCCGATCGTCATGGTGCAGTTAGTTTGTGTAATTGATTGTTAATTTGTGCAATTGTGTGTTGATTGATGATTTTTGATTTATTGTTTCAAAAATATGAAATTTTGGCATTTAATTAGAAAAATACCAGGTGTCGATTTTTGACGCTGAAAAGGTTTTAAGTACTATATAAAATCGTGGAATTTTAAAAAAGGAGAATAACACGCTTTATGGTTCAATTTGATCGTGTGTCTATGCACACCTATTTTATCGAGTGTTTTTAATGTGAAGAAAATAGGCCAAGCACATTACTTAACTTGAGGCATTTGAGTGCAAAGCACGATATCCTTGGCCGGACTTGGATGTGCGTGTGATCGTTATGAAAACTTGTTACGAGCGTTTAAGTCGGGCAATGCTCCTATATGGAATGCCCTATGTCAATGGATGCCGGATCGCGGTAGAAGCCGGAGTGATGCTCCTTCGAGAATGCCGTCTAGAGGTAGACGTTGTCGTGCTCGATGGGGCAAGACGACGCCCGACTATGCCAGAAGACTGCTGACTGTTGAGTTGGCTGTGGCTGTTGGGTCGTAACTAATTGGAACACGCTTGGATGATTGATATAACCGTGCCTGATTATGAGACAAAATTGTGTGGCATGGAATGAGACGTATCATAATGATTTGGTCTTATAATCGAGACCCCTGTGATTGACTGATACATGAAATTGAAGTGTTCTAATTAATGTTTATGCTTGCTGCGTTTAAATATGTTATATGAGCTGTACTAATGTGCAGGGAGGTCTTGAGGCAAGGTGAGTCTTATCTGGTGTGCGCTTAGGCTGCCTTTATGTGTATTATCTTCTAATCGTGGTTTAGGGTGTAGACTTACTGAGATATTGTCTCACCCCATCGTGGTTTACAACTTTACAAGTCCTTAGTTGGAGGTCTGACCCATTCGTTTTGGGTGGCCGCAAGAGGTAGAGATCGAGCATATCGTCTTCCCTGATCAGATAAACCCTAATTGGACCCGTGAGCTCGTGGTTACTACTATTTGAATCAATGAGGGCCTACCTCAATTGGTTCCTCATAGATTCAAAGCGTGGTTCGCCACGGGCCTAATGGTGTTCGGGAGGGCCCCTTGGATGGCTTCGATGGACCTGCCATCGATGGCAAGTATTTTGAGCTTGACCCCGTGCATGACGCAAATATCATAGCTGATATCAAGACGGAACGAGGACCTGAGGTTGAGGATTCTACAGTAGAGGTAGTTGATCCTCTAGACATTGACATCCTTGATGGTGTCGTGTTAGACTCGGATCCCAAGTAGGTAGGTCTAGAGTAGGGTCAGCTAGGTAGCATCTTTTTGAGTTAGACTCTTTTGTATATAAACTCAGTTAGTTTATAAAATGTGTTTTGTGTGAATTGAATGTCTTGCTTTTCTATCCCATGTTTGTTTGTTGTCTGAGGATTGCTTATTTCGCTTCCGCTTGTGTAATAAAATGAACGGGTTGGCGACGTGTCCTGAGAACGTCGCAATTTGATCGACTACTGTGGGATGCGTGCGTACTCAAGGTTTGGGGCGTGACATAGTGGTGTGCTTCAGGACAATCATCTCTGTGACATTTTGAATTTCGACCCCGCCTAATAATACAAAATGGGCTTTTCGTCAATGCGCCTATGATCCTTTTTCTTTGAGTTGGCCACTAACGAGTTAACTGATTTATCAGGTGAAGCCATTAAGGGATATAAATGCGATAGACTTTAGAATTCAATCGGAAATTGATCACTCAATTGTGACAATTGGCAAGGGTCAATGCAACATCGTTATAATCGATTAGGGATTGGATATAGGTTGATTCGACAAAAAACGCGCAATTGAATGGTGAGTGATTC
Organism: Eucalyptus shirleyi; assembly: GCA_017140165.1. Lineage (NCBI taxonomy): Eukaryota > Viridiplantae > Streptophyta > Magnoliopsida > Myrtales > Myrtaceae > Eucalyptus > Eucalyptus shirleyi. The sequence goes on from CM029446.1 coordinate 27,623,315, forward strand.
CACCTGATCGCAAAATTCGAGTCAAACGACATTAACCCAATTTTCTGTCGATTCTGTACTCGGTGCTCATAATTGATACATTAAGATTTTTACAATAACCAAGAGGTGCGGACGAGTTGGAGATGCACAAACGTGGATCGAAATTATGGACCATAGGTCAAACACACTAAAATTCCTAAAAGCTACTCGGTAGGTTGGGTAACGTTAAAATCGCGTTTGGTCGATTTTAACCACGAATTGAACTCGGTTTTGGGAATCGAACGTTCGAGCGTGTCATGATTAATTTTTAGGAACTCGTCTTATCTTTTGGAAAAATTCTGTCGAGCCCGGAATTTTTGCGGAAAATCAAAATTGGACAAAAAGAATTTTTGGAAATTCGGATGGGAAGAATTAAGGGACTTTTTGGCCTTCAAAAGGGATTAATTGGTGAAGGAAATGCAAGGAAATTCATGGGCTGAATAAGAGAAATTTTTGGGCTGCCAAATTGAATTGAATTGGAAGATTATAGATGGAAATTCGTATGGACAGCATGGTGTGGTATTTAGGCCACTAAAATGGCTTATTTGGTGAAGAAACTGGAGGAAAATCACTATTGGAGGACCCTTAAACTTTTGTGGCTGAAGACTTTGTGCCATCTTCATCATTCCTTAGATATTTCTCCTTGGATTCTATTGGCTCATGCATGGACTTTCATGGCCTTTGTCCCCCCTCTCTCTTCCTTCTCTCTTCTTTCTCTCCCCCTTGTTCCCCCTCACCTTTTCTCTTTCTTCATTCACGCATGAACCACCCATCGGCAGACTTCCCCCTCTGCCATTCTCTTCTCCATTTCCCCTTTGTGACACTTCCTCATGCCATTCTCCTTTCTGCCAACTATAGCACACCAGCTCACCATCCCAACTCTTCCTCACGTTTCCATTCCACTGAGGCAACTCCAGCAGAAGCACCCAACGTTAATTCCACCATTCGTCTTTACCGCTTCATCCCTTCTTCCAGTAGCCATGTCCACGTACCACTCCATCGTTCCTCCACTAGGCCTAACGAACAACCACCTCCAGTGTATGTCCCCACCCTCAGAATTAAACTGGGAGTGTAGATAAGGACTAAGACATTGCAGTTAATAGATTCAAAAATCCCGAAGATTTTGCAGGAAGATACAGAAAAGAGAAAGGCTGATTTTCAGACTTTTGAGGACAGAACATTAAAGTTTCGTACCACCACCCGCGGTGGCCGCGCGGTTAAGAGCTTGGTACCCTTTTCGCAAGAGGGGAAGAGTTCGAAACTTCGTGGACGCAGTGTGTTATGCACAAACGCGCGTCTTAACTGCGAAAGGGACTAGTGGTGGGAGGCCCTGAGCTCCAGGGTTTACTCTTCGCCGCGAAGCGGCAGTGCGGAGGTTCCCTGGGTACCAAAAAAAAAAAAAACATTAAAGTTTCGTGGACGATTATGTGTATTAGACGATGCGAAGCCTAAAAAGGAGATCTTGTTAGAAGCTCACCGTGGTAGTCATAGTATTCATCCAAACAGTACGAAGATGTGTTAGAATCTACATCAACATGATTGGTGGATCGGTATGAAGATAGATATCGCCATATAGGTTGCCAAATATCTAACGTGCTAGCAGTGAAGGTGCAGCATTGCAAACCGGGAGGATCTTTGCAATCTCTCGAGATTTCCAAGTGAAAATTGGAACATATCACGATGGAATTTTGTGATGGAGTTACTAAGGAGTCAGCGAGGTGATGATTCGGTATGGGTTGTAGTCGACAAATTGACGAAGTCTGCTCACTTTTTCGCCATACAAAAGGACTTTGCTTTGGATAGGTATGCAGAGTTGTACATGCATTTGATTGTTCGTTTGTAGGGAGTACCAGTGACGATTACATTTGATCGAGACCCGAAGTTCATGGCAGCCTTTTGGAAAAGTTTACAGACTACCTTGGGAACGAAGCTGTAGTACAGTACGGCCTATCATCCGCAGACAAATGGCTAGTCTGAGAGGACAAGTCAGACCCTCGAGGACATGTTAAGAGCTCGTGTGCTAGACTTCAAAGGAAATTGAGAGGAACAGCTGCAACTCGTCGAGTTCACCTACATCAGCAGAGTATTCAGATGGCATTGTTTGAAGCATTGTATGGCAAAGCGTGCATAATTCCAGTTTGTTGGGATGAAGTCGAGGAGCGAAAGATTACAGGTTTAGAGTTAGTTCAATAGTCAGTGGATGTAGTTGCAGTTATCAGAAAAAGACTAAAAATAGCGTAGAGTCGCTAGAAAAGCTATGCAGATAAGCGGCAAAGATCGATTCAAATAATAGATCGAAAGGGGCAAGAGCTGCGTACCAAGACGACCTCTTTGGTCAAAGTGGTCTGGTAACACCACGGGACATAATGAGCGACGTGGGAAAGCGAAGAATCAATGAGACGACAATACCCCCACCTTTTTGAAGAAGAATTATAATGATTTAATTTCTAAGACGAAATTTTTATAAGAGGAGAAGAGTTGTGACATCATGAATTTTGACCCTGTCCCGATAATACGAAATGGGTATTTCGTCGACACGCCTATGGTCTTTTTTCTCAAAGTTGATCACTCTTGAGTTAACTGATCTATCAAGTGAAGCTGTTAAGGGATATAAACGTGGTAAACTTAAGAATTCGATCAGAAATCGACTGCTCAATCATGATAATCGGCAAGGGTCAATACGACATCATTATAAGCGATTAGTGATTAGATATAGGTCAATTCAATGGAAGCACACAATTGAATTGTGGGTGATTCCACCTGATTACAAAATTCGCGTCGAATGACACTAACCTAATTTTCTGTCGATTCGGTATCCGGTACCCATAATTGAAATCTTGAGATTTTTACGACAATCGAGAGTCATTGATGAGTCGGAGATGTATAAACGTGGATCGAAATTATCGACCACAGGTCAAACGCACTAAAATCCTTAAAAGCTATCCGGTAGGTTGGGTCGCACTAAAATTATGTTTGGTCGATTTTAATCATGAAATTGAATTTGGTTTCGGGAATTGAACATTCAAGCATGTCACGATTCATTTATAGGATGTCGTCTCATCTTTCGGAGAAATTTCGTCGATTCCAGGATTTTTCGGAAAACCGATTTCGGCAAAAACAGAAAAGAAGTGGAAATTCGTATGGGTTGAAAAATGGGCTTTTTCTACCTTCAAATTGGTTTTTATTTATTTATTTTGTGGGAATTTATATTCAAGAAAGTATTGGGAGACGAAGGGATAAAGTTTGAAGACTTTGGTGGCTTGCAATGAGTGAATTAGGATATTTTTATTGACTTTCACTCATCTCTCTCTCCTCTCATGCATGAAGACTCCTCCCCCCACTCTTTCTTACACACGCTCATCCCCTAGCTTCAGTCGACCATCCCTTACTGCCCATTCCCCATTTCTCTCATTTCTTCCCCTCAATTCTTTCCCTCACGCATTTTCCCCTTCATTTTCGTTGTTGTCCGCCCATCTGCTCCATTTCCATTTTTCTTCTCCCGCCAAGCCCCCCATCTTTCCTCATCTGGTGCAGGTTCGGTGTCCCGAGTTTGCTGCTAGCATCACCTTCCATCATGCCTCCACCATGCATCTCCCCATGCCATCTTCATTAGCCAGCCATCATTGAAGCACAACGCTCAAGGCACTAGCAAATGGCCTGTGTCCAACACCACCCTCAGCCGAGCTTGCCAGCCCTCCGCGACCAACGAATGACCCTTTGGTCTAGCAACCACATAACTTGTTTTCCCGTCTTGGCTGTGAAACTTGCAAGGCTGTTTTCAGCTTGGTCCGAGCCTCCGTTGGTGGCGCCGTAGTTACCGGTCTTCATCGCCTTCGCGTTATCGCCGTCGTGGACCCGTCATCTCGCTAATCCGGTGAGTTAACTTCCTAATCATTGATTAGGTTGTTAATTGCGCTTAGGGAGTTAGATTAGTGTTAATTAACATGGTTATATTAGTGCTAAGAAGGATTAGAGTTAAGCAAGTTGAATTAGTGAAATTCGAATCAGGTTTACTGAACTCTCGCCGTTTGCCATTTTTGTAGATCGAAATGGGTTGCGAATTTATGGTTGATTCCTTCTTGAGAAATGTTTTAGACATCTTCATATATGACATAAATTTTACACAAGATTTTTAGATATTTTGAAAAATGAGATTTCAATTTCATCATTTACAAACAGAATCTCGGATTGTGCTAGAATTTGTGATCTTTCGGGATTCTAGGGATTTTTATAAACTCTTAGTGTTCGAATTTTGAAATAATTTCTTCACAAATGTTGTTTTCCACATCTTTTAGTTTAACATACTCAAATTTCAGATCAAACGGACAAGCTTTGGGTCTCAAACCAAACTGATTTCGAAAAACAAACTTTCTGGAAACAGACACAGTTTTTATACTGGATTGAGCGATTTATTGGGCTTAATTTAGATGGATCTGAGTTAAGTTGTCTTCATGAAAATTTTTATTTTATGTGTCTTTTATAACATATTCAAATTTGGGAATTTTCTGAATTCGTTTGATTAGATTTCTGGATTTAAACTCGAAGCCACGCAAGTGGACCGTTTCTGCCGATTAAGACCAATAGTAGTTTTGGTGATTGTTCTTGATGCTATGCTTGCTAAAGCATGCCTATTTGGTGATGTGGTTAACATGTGATATGCTTAGAATTTATGCGTGATGATGCGCAAATGGTTGTGCCATGGTTGTGGTTTTTGTTATTGCTTTATGTGGCGACTATTGAAAGAGGATGAGATGTGTTGAGAAAATTGAATGGTTGTGAGTAGGTAAATGATTAAGTGTGCACAATGGTGAAACATTGTATGAGCCACCTCTAGAACCTTGTACCGTTGCTTATTATAGTCGAGAACTAAGTGTTACATGATAACGTGATTTCGTGGGAGCCACCTCTAGTACCTTGAGCTATTACTGATTATAGTTGAGAACTAAGTGCTACATGACAGCGTGAAGTCACCTCTAGTACCTTGAGCTATTGCTTATTGTGGTCAGGGATTAAGTGTCACATGATATTGGAACTTCGTGGGGAGATACACCTCTAGTACCTTGAGTTTGAGTATTGAGTTGGAATATGGAGTTGGAATATTGAGTTGGGATGTTGAGTTGGGATGTTGACTTTGAATTTGGAATTTGAATATTGAAAGTGAATATCGAGTGTAGATTGAACCATCGATATGAGTTACCCGTGCCTGATTATGGGATGAAATTGTGTGGCATGGAATTGTGTCATAACGATCTGGTCCTATAATCAGAACCTCTGTGAATTGTTTGATGAGTGACATGATGCGTTCCAGTTATTGAATGCAATTACTGTATGCATGTGCTTTATGAGGTGCACTAATGTGCAAGTAGGTATTGTGGCGAGGTAAGTTCTGAGTGGTGTATGTTTAGGACGCTCTTGAGTGAATTTTCATCACAATCGGGGTTTAGAGTGTTGACTTACTGAGATTTATTCTCATCCCGTCGTGGTTTACAATTTTTTAGGTCCTTAGTCTGGAGATACCGAAGGGTGTCGTGGAGGATCTCGAGCTAGAGTTGAAGGGATCCAAAGTGGAGGTTATTTGGTAGTTCTTTTAGGGCAGACCTCAGAGTGCAGACTTGTAGGACTGATGTGGATTGTATATAAAGTGCGTTTCTATGAAATTGGGTTGTCCTGCTTTTCTTTCCCAAGTTTGTTGGTGTCCGAGGATTATTTAATTTGCTGCCGCATGTGCATAAAATAAAAAGGGTCAGCAATGCATTTTGGGAGTGCCGCATGTGCATAAAATATAGGATGAGCAGCGATAATTGAATGCCACATTAGTAATGTCTAGCAATAATTAATCGAAAGATCTATAGTGGAATTTCATGTAAAGGTTAATGACTACATTGGCGAATTGAAAATTTTAAAATTGATTTGGCATATGTATAATAGATTTAAGACTGATTATATAAATATCGAGAATTCTCAATTCACTGTCTACATTTGGACGAGTTTTCCATGTCATTCAGAAAATTTTCATTTAAATTTTGCCTTTAGTCATATGGAAACACATCCGATGTGAAATATTTTGACTTCCATTGGCATTCAACCACCAATACATAGAAGAACAATTAAATTTAAAATATTTATATTTTATTCTAAGTACCTCTATTCTAATTTAAACTGTCAAGACTCCTAATTTAGAATATTGTCTCGAATAAAATGAGTTTAAATCTTGCAAAATATAAAAAATAAATAAAAATAGCAGCCCTCATTAGTTCAATCTCTACTAGTATCTTATAAAACTTTTCACATGAACTAAATACTAACATAATCAATGTGCCTTGTCTCATGACAAGTCGAACAAATTCCGTGGACTTTGCTGGAGAAGAAGGAGAAGGCGGCGACTGGTGATGCCTGATGCGCTTGATATGGTCCTCGGGTGTCCGATAAGACCGTGTTTTATATGTGCCTATTTTTTTTTTTTTTTACTACATGTGAAAGTTTGAAGATATATTCGAAAATTATGCACTGAAAGGTACCTGTCCAAATCATATCAATTGCGTGCAAGCTGCTTTGGATCAATTGCACGGGTCAAAGGTGAACTTAACCACTTAATAATTCTCGCGTGACATTTGAATGGGCCTTTAGAGCCTAAAAATATCATCATTCTTCTCTAGCTTTTTAGTAAGCAATAATTAATTGCTCTGTTAATAAATTACTAAATGAAAATTATTCGCCGTTGAGCACGAATTGGCACATATAAACATTTTCTTCAAAAGTCCATAAAATAGAGAATCGAAATTATTATAATAAATATGAAAATGATCATGAGTTTGCATCAATTATATTATGACTGGGAAAAACTTTTAAATTTACACCCATTTTGATCAAATTCATTGGATACTGGGACCGCATTTTTATTATTTGTTGCTACTTAGCGAGATGTCAAACGAATGTATTTCTTTGCATGGACAAAATATGGGTAGTCTTGAATGTTTGTTTCATAAATGATAATTCACATATGGCATCCTTAATTAGCGAATGAAAATCTATGAAGTAAGTTATAACATATATAAGACTATGTGTTTTGTACGTGTCTAAATTATTTTACTACGTGTGAAAATTTGGAGATTTATTAAAAAATTATGTGCATACTTGTCTCAAACATAACAAACGAGTTCAAAAGGTTAGCTGCAATCGTTGCAATTGTTCAACGGATGAGATTTTGGGTTGTATTTAATGATTTTCTGCTCTTTATACAAAACGGATTAAGCTTGGATTCCTTCATAAAAAAATGTTATTTAAAGTCTTCTCTACCCCATACCAAACTCTACCCTTTATATGTTTTACGTCCAAGGATGTTGAGTCTGCACAAGACCAAGCTGAACAGCAAAAACGTGGCGCTTATGGTTCCTGCAGCAGCTTCTGGTCTGATATGTGGTGATGGACTGTGGATTCTACCTTCGGCGATAAACACTTAAAAGAATGAGTTGTATGATGGTTTGTTGTTATTTTGGAGTGGCCGGAACTTAATTGAGATGAATCGGATGATGATTTGAATACTAATTAGTCTCATCTATAATGATATTACAAGTTTATGATTTATATAATACCTCACGAACTTGCACGTAATTTGCACGTGACTTGCACATGACTTGCATGAAGGGTTACTATGAATGATGATTTGTCCACGGCATGCTTGACATACACAAAAGTGAGTTCTAAGCCAAAGGGCAAAACCGTGAGTTTCGTTGTAGCACTGGTCGAAGCTAACAATGCTGAGTTAATTTAGGATGTTGCAAAAATATCTAAGAGAAACTTGGACAAGTTTTTGACTTCTAAATAGGGCAAAGAAAGTCGGTTCACCATTTTAACTGGGAATGTACATTATATAGTTTAGGGGTGGCAAATGGGTGGGTGGGGTTGGGTATGGGTTGGGTCAAAAATTGGTCGACCCATATTTGACCCATTTAACCCGTTTTGACCCATATTCTTGTAGTATAAATCTAGTGACCCACATCCAACCGACCCGTACCTGACTCATACCCAACCCGACTTGTATTGCTAAAACCTATTAATATTCTAGGAAAACCCACTTCTATTATATGTTAATTGGATTAAAACTTCAAATTAAATTAAAATGGTAAATAAAATAAAAAAAGTTAAAAAAAACCTATAAATTGAAATATTTATAAAAAAATTAAACTGTGCACATGCTTCTCTTATTTGAAGTGAACATACCATTGAATAACTAAAAACTGTTACATAAATTTTTTTAACTAAACCTAAAAAAACTCATTTTTATGATTTTTTAATAAAAAAGTATTATTAAAACATTTTTATGCAATACAAATTTTTTAACAATTTTTATGCAATACAAATTTAATGGAAATTTTTTATAATTCTTTTTATAATATTTTTAAAAAATCGAATTTTTAATTATGTTCATTCTTTAAAAAATAAATTTTAATTATGTTTATTCTTTAAAAAATAAAATTTAAATATATATTTTTTAAAATATAATTTTTAATTTTTAATAATTATTTTTTCTTTTTCTCTTTTCTCTTTTCTTTTTTCTCCTTCTTCGATTGGTTGTCGGCCACGATGACAGCCGGCGACTAGTCACAGGTGAGATTGAGCTTGTCGACGTCAGGCGAGGCTCAATCTCGCCAATTTGACGAGGCTAAGGCCCCGCCTGACGTTGGCAAGCTCGAGCCTTGAGCCTCGCCAGTTGTTAGCGAGGCTCGAGCCTAGCTAGTCGTTGGCGAGGCTCGAGCTCGCCGATCTAGCGAGGTCGAGGCCCCGCCCGACGCTGACGAGCTCGAGTCTCTCCAAATTCGGCGAGGCTCGGCCTCGCTGATGAGCCTTGCCAATCATCAGCAACCTATTGGCAAGGCTTGAGCCTTGCCTGGCTTGTCGACGGTCGGCGGCTGGCCGTTGCCTTGCCGACCGCCGAAAGGAAGAAAAAGAAAGAAAAAAAAGAAAAGAAAAGAAATTAAAATATAAAAAATAATTATAATTTCGATTTTTATAAAAAAACATTTTTATAAGGGTTTAAACTTTAAAGTGGGTTTCTTAATAACCCACTTAGATCCTTTTTTTTTTTTTTTGTTTTACTTTCTCAAACCCATTCATGACTCACATTTAACTTTCACTTGACCCATTTATGACCCACATTTAACTTTTAGTCGACCCATATATAACCCATTTAACTAAAAATGGGTCATAATATGGGTTTATAACCCATTTTGCCAACTCTAATATAGTTTAGCCCCATAAGATGTACTAACTATGTTCAGCGCATGCCATGTGCGCAATGCAATGTCACGACCGGCACGTGGATCTTGCCGCTCGGGCTCTTGTAGCAGAGGTCAAGCGGGTAAAAAGCACATTGGAATCGACCTTCTTGATCTAATCAGATGTTTGAGTGAAAAACCGACCATAAAACCAGGAAAAAAAAGGTCCTTATTTTTCAAATGCAAACTCCTCCTCAAACTCCGTCACTACTGCACCGCGCAATCCGTAGTGGCCATGAACGACACTGTCCTGTTCCGCACGTCGAACCCAACCTTGAAACCCATCTGCGCGAAGTTTCCGAGTATCGGCAGCTGATCCGTCGGCTTCATCGTGACGCACACCTGATTCTCTGAAGAGTGTAGGAACGTACTGCCTACGTTCAGCGCCATGTCAGCGTCGCCCGCGAAATGGAGTGTCACAATCGGCGCATTGATCTTGTTGCCAAGGCTCCTATAGCAGAGGTCGAGCTCGCCATTGGGGTCTCGAGCTCTGGGCAAGGCGATGGCCGCAGTTATGGCACTCTCCAGGCTGTCGAAGAATTGTGACGGCATGAAAGTCAGGGACGTCCCGGAGTCGATCACCATTATCTTGAATTTGCTGGAGTCTTTGGCTTCCGAGTCAGAGGAGTTGTTGCCATATGAGAACCTCGTTTTTCCGACGCTGAAGCCTTCTAGGTTCACAAAGTAGAACTGGTCCAGGCCTATTGAGATGAGAGGTGTCGAGAAGACACCCGGGCCAGAGACCACAGAGTCCTCACCAAAGCTGATTTTGCTTGTGCCTTTACTAGACTCCGGGACGAGGCAGTAGCCGAATCGGCCGCTGATGGAGCCCTCTATTTGGGAGATAAGCGAGAAGGGGCTACTGCCGCCAAGACCGATGATGCCCGAGCCGATGCTGTCGAAGCCTCCACTGTTGTCGTAGCCGCACCCAAACACTATCCTGGGGAGGGTGATGATGCTGCCAGGGGATGTTCCGATCCTGAAGGTCTCCATGGCCACTTCACCTCTTGTGAAGGACTTGTCAACGTATTTGTAAAAGTAGTTGCATGCGCTTCCATCATCCCCGCCGCACCTGGCCCCGAGCAGGGACTTGCACAACCTCGTGCGGCACTGGACGGTTTCATACGTGGAGGAATTCCGTGGGTTGAAGACGGGCGGCTTCTGCTGGTAGCATTTGATGCAAGGCTTGCACTGTGTCCACGAGAGGTCGCTCCCTGTGTCGACTAGCAGGAATGTCTCGAGAGGAGGTGACCCGATCGCCACCTTCATGTAGTACTCGCTGCCGCCAAAGATCAGGTCGGATTGGATCTTCTTCGAACTGTGTCTGGCCCAGAGGTGATGGGCGCGAGATCGAGCGTTGGGCTGCGCCACGTATGGGGTTGGGATGGAATGGCAAGGCCGGGGAGTTGCGGTGTACCAGGTCTGTAGTGAAGCCGCCGCCATAGACGGATTCCATGAGGCTGAGAAGGGCTAGGAGGAGGGCGAAGGTGGCCATGGTTTGAGATGGTGCGCGTCAGAGGGAGGGAGGGAAGGAGGGGTTTATATAAGAAGAAGAATAAGATTGTCTTCAGTGAGTAGAGAATATCTGGCTTCTGCATGGAAATTCAATGACTTTCCAAAAGAAGTAGATTAACAAGCACATGCATTTATGCCCACGCGAAATAACCCGTACAGATCATTTAATCAATCAAATTCAATGAGCTTCCAAAAGAAGTAGATTAGCAACATGCACAAGCATTTATGTCTGAAGCACCTGAAGAGCTTCAAATCAGGCAAGCTCGGCCGAGACTAGATTGGACCGATCAGGCTCGAGAGCCGCCGGACCCATGATTAGGAAAACTCAATGTATAGCTATGAGTTGTTGTCCCCTTTAACCGAGACCTTTGTGCATCCTGTGGATTTACATGTCCCCATATCAATGTGTATTGTGCACTTGGTGACGGTAGGACCAAGCGGACCCCGTTGATTGAATGACGAACTTGTGACCCGTGCCTAGGTTTGCCTATAAAGATTGCGGACTCCGCGGAAGGGGAGTCTCTTACTTGGCGCACCGATATCGGGAGCTGCATGATCACAACCATTGGATGATGTGAGTCTTCGAATCAATGGTTGAGATTCATTGGATATTGGAAAGTCCAAGGGAAACTTCCCGGCCACGTGGCAACTCAATGTCAAGTTACTACTCGATGGAAATCCATGTCCTCACCCAACCATTGCGTAGGAGAAAATATTCAGTGGTTCACAAGCGCCACGTCAACAGCTAACATGGCGTGCACTTATTTACTATTACCCAATTAGATTTTGACACGTGGATGTTGACATTGAAATTTATTTTTTATTTTTCTCTTTTCTCCTCCATCTTCAACCTCCACTTCACTTGGGCTCGGCCATCTCCACCTCCCAAGCCGCCGCTGTTGCCACTGTCCCTGAATCACCGCCCCACCGTGGCCGCCACAGTCTGCAGCAAAGCTGTTGAACTCGTTGCCGACAGCCATGGACGAGCCAAGACTCGAGCTCAAAACTGTTGAGCAGCAAACCAAATCTGGAGATGTAGAGGAGCGGTCAGCCATGGACGGTTTCTTGTTTTGCAGCAAAGCTGTTGAGCTCATTGCCGACAGCCATGGATGAGCCAAGACTAGAGTCCGAAGCTTTTGAGTAGCAAACTAGATCTACAGATGCAGAGGACTGTTGCACCAAACTAGATTTGGAGATGCAGAGGAGCGGTCGGCCATGGACGGCTTCTCGATCTGTGGCAAAGTTGTTGAGCTCTTTGCCAGTAGCCATGGACGAGCCAAGATCTAGAGCAGCAAACCGAATATGAAGGTGTAGAGGAGCACCGCAACAAACCAGATTTGGAGATAATCTCCGCGTTCACCCTCTTCATCGTCTCGCTAGATTTGGAACTAAGGCATGGGCGGAGGAGATGGCCAAACTAGTTTGATGCGGCGCTGACAACTCCAACTCCGCCAATGACGATGGTGGAAGGAGGGGCGGAGGTTGGGCTCGTGTGTGTGGATGGAAAAGGAGGAAAAGAGAAATCTAGGTGGATTAAGGAATTTTTAATTTATTTTTTAATGACATGTGTCAATTTTTAATTGGTTCATAGTACATTAATGCACGCCACATCAGCTGTTGACGTGGCACTCATGGACCACTGAATATTTTCTCATTGCATAGGGAATCAGGGTGGGCCTTTGAGCCAAGTCTGAGTATGGGCTGCACACAGGCCTTGGAGGCCTGGGCCAAGGACACAATTGGGCTCATTCTCAAGCCCTTCAATAAAGAAGGACTAGACGAAGCCCAACTCAGAAAAATCCCAAAACTAGGCCCGATCTTCCATCAAAGCTGCACCAAGTCGGTGCCAAAAGCCCTGCCTCCCTTCAGCACTATTCCTAGCCCAATTCAATAATATCACAAAAAACCATAAAAACATGTATATTTGTGACAAAAAAAAATCCAAAACCGATATACTAATCAACTATCATATATTATCCAACTTAGCAACTTAAAAGGAAAATTTAATGAAAATCAATAAAGGGCAAATTCTTCACAAGTATATAGTTTGGGGTAAATTTGTCAAATGTATACTAGTTTGAGGTTTATGGTGATCAAAATAAATTTTGATAAATTTATTATAAGCATACTAATTTGAGATTTTTCGTGGTATTAACTCTAAAATCAAATAGAGCCCAAGGTCACTCAAATTCATTAATTATTCCGCTATTCCACTCAAAACGATGCCCCCTTCCTCTTCTTTTGCACGATCATCTTCCCGTTCCCATAACTCATCTCATTCTCCTAAGATAAACGTAGAATATTATCTATGAATCAATGGCTCTAGAAAATATATAAACTTAAATGAATAAGAATTTTGCAAACATAAATTCTCCATTTGTTTTAAGAAAAATGAATGATTTAAAAAATATATTCTTAAAAATATTTGCTTATATCATTTGGAATAATTAATTCAGACAAAAATTCATAATAGACAAGAATTTATATCTAAATATTTTTGTTGAACAATAAAAATATTTTTTGTTTATTTATTTTTTAGTGAAGCAAATGCTCCCTAAATTGAAAGGGGAAGGAGGTGTGGGCCAAGGGAGGGACGCGTTAGGGCATGGGCTGACGTGGTGGGCTAGAGAGCAAGAGAGATGGGCACGGGTGAGAGGCCAATCCATGGATTTTTTTTTTTTAAAAATTTATATATTTTCTAATTATTCTTTTACTATTTGCTAATCTACCTGCTTGTTTATGTTTTGTTTCTACCATTTTGACTTTTTTATATTTTATTTTTTTGTAAGAAAGGACGACTTTATTGGACAGGTAAAATTTAGTTATCAACATAAATCACTAGCCTTTTTATGGCAAAATGTATCCGCAATATAAATTATGTATCCGTAATATAAATTACTTTTAGCATGTGTAAGCTCTCCATAAATCGCCTATAATTGGGTCTTATTCCCTTAAAAAAAGAATCCCTAACTTTGGGTTCCATTCCAATTTTGTCTTGAGCTTTTGTTGTCTTAAAAAAAAAAAGAAGAAGTACACCCAAGAGCCAAAATTTGGCATGAAGGACATTTAAGTGCCACAAGTTAGGAAAATGACACTTAAATGCCACTTTTTTTGAAAAGTGGTACACTTTAACTATTACCTCTAGTTAACCCCGTTAGAAATCCTATGTGGCAATTTTTTTATTTTTGCTCATCTACATGGCTTGTCGAAGAGCTAACTCAACAAAGAAATGCAAAAACAACATTGTTTTAGCAATGATTTAAATTTTAATATAAAAATTAGTTAAATTAAATATACAAAATAAATAAATAAATAAATAATTTTTAAAAAAGGGAGGGAGGAAGAAGGTGGCTGAGCCCTTGCCGGCGTTGCCGCCACCCCCTCCCGCCATCATCGAGAAAAGAAGGCGGTTTAGCCATTAATCGTGTGCTTCCTCCCTCTTTCTTTTTTTATTTTATTTAAATTTTTAAAAATGTTTTAAATAAATTTAGTTTTAAATTTAATTTAATTAATTTTTATATTAATTATTTACCAAGTTAGCAGCAAAATGACGTTGTTTTTGTATTTGTTTAGCTATGTCAATGTGCAAAATGACGTCGTTTTGTACTTACCTCGCCATAAAATCGTCACGTCAACATTTTGGTTGGATTTTCTCGCCATTAGCACTTAAGTGATCAATTTTGCTCATGTTTTGGTACTTAAGTGTCACTTTTCTAATTTTTTACACTTAAATGTCATTCCGTGTCAAGTTTTGGCACTTCGGGTGTCTGGCACTCTAAAAAAATCACAAACTTTTATTATAATCATAAATTTGCTCATGCATCCAAAAATTGCTGCTAATTTCTTTGAAATTATTAATATTAGGGCCAATTAGAGGTTCATAATCAAAACCTGCATCTTCACCAACACCTATGCTCTCATTTGGAATAGCAATAGCCTCTTGATAGTGAAAATTTTGAAGATGGTTGTGAAATTTTTTTAAAAGCGGGGGATATGAGACTAGAGTAATAAGTTTGTGATTTTTTCTTTTATGCATAAAAAGTTCATAACATAATTGATATTGGATGTAAACTTTGGGATTTTTAGAGAATGGAGTCCTAACATTTGGATAAGTTTTTCATGCCGTTTGGAAAGTTTTCAATTAAATTCCACCTTTATTCGTACTGAAATACAAAATATTTCAACTTCCACTCTATCACTAATACATTGATGAACAATTAAATTTTAAAAATTTTAATTTTATTCTAAGTACATCTATTCTAATTTAAACTGCCGAGACTTCTAATTTAGAATATAGTCTCAAATAAAACAAGTTTAGAAATTGCCAAAAAAAAAGAGTGGCCCTTGTTAGTTCTATCTTTGCTGATTACTAATAGAAATATTAACATGAACTAAATACTAAATTAAAAAAAAAAAATTATAAAAATTGTTACGTTAGCGCCGACCTTGTCTCGTTGAATAGTGGTGTTCACATAAGCAATTTTTGGTCAAAATTGATCGGATGGTTTATATTAGCAAATTGTCAAAATGTTTAGAACTAAATTAAACTAATTAAAAAGTTTAGAATTGAAATGACTCATATATAATAAGTTCAGGATCTTTTTGGTAATTTTGCCAAGAAGCTGAGTCTAGGAGATGAGAACTTTTCTTTAAGTTGATGCCATATATAAATAAAATTTTAAATTTTTTTTTTACCTAAAAATTAAGCATTTCTTAAACTACACCCCTTATATGACTCTCGAAATGCAGAGTTCTTCTTCTACCTTGATGGTAGTTTTGCCCCTCAAACCCTAACATCACCAATGTTTCCCACCTTTTTCCCTTCCTCCGTTTCTTCACCTCCCCTGTTTTACCATTCCATCACAGCCTCCCTCAATCTTTTTTGGTTTTCAATCCCCTGGTTTTACTAAAATGTTAATGGGATTCGCCATTTGTTGATTGCCCCCTTCACAATCTTCTCTCCCTCAGCACTTCATGCCCACTTCTTCTGACCATCTCCGTTCCCTTTCTGAGTGAATCTTCCATTTCCGCCTCTCTTTCTTCCCAATTTACGACTTTTGCATGACTTCAATTAATATGCTGGAACTTCTACCACGCCACTTGCAATTCTGTCTCTGGGTGTCCTCGACTCATCTACATGTAGAATTCTCCTCCTGCCTCAACCTTTCTGAGTTTTGCCCTGGTGCCTGACCTCATGGACAACTCCCAATTTGCGACTTCTGCATGACTTCAACTGATATGCTGGAACTCCTACCTCGCCACTCGCAATTCTATCTTTGGGTGTCCTCGGCTCATCCGCATGTAGAATTCTCCTCCTGCCTTGACCTTTCTAAGTTTTGCTCTGGTGCCTGACCTCATGGACACCCACGACTAGGAGGGTGATTCTCGCCTTGCCGCCCTTTGCAATAGGCTGGGTCACCTTTGGTCCGAACACGCAATTGAGGTTTGGGATGATGCGTCGCCACTGGAAAAAATTGAAGAGTGCAAGCTGATCTTAGTAGGTAAGATACTCTCCAATCCCTCTCTTAATTTCCAAGCTTTTCAAAATACCTTAAAGCAAGCTTGGTGAACAGACCAAGTCGAGATATCCCAACGTGAAGCTGGTTTGTATGTTGCTAAATTCAAGTCTGATGGGGGAGAAACAGAGGGTCTTGGATGGTGGTCCTTGGCTTTTCTCTAGTCACTTGGTAATCTTTAATCCTTGGATACCAAATATGCCACTACATTGTTCTGATTTCTCAACTTGCGCATTTTGAGTGCAAGTCTTTGGTCTACTATTGGAATGGTGCTCTGAGCACATGATCTGCAAAGCTATTAAACATGTTGGAAGAGTGCTTGAGGTGAAAATTGAAACAAAAGAGGGCACAACCCTTAGAGCTGGAAGAGCAAGGGTAGAAATCTATTTACAAGAGCCATTGAAAATAGGTCAGTTGATCCATATAGATAGGAAAACCATATGGTTGGACTTTCGTTACGAACGTCTATCACACTTTTGCTACTCTTGCGGTAGGCTAGGCCATTATGCTATGTATTGCAAGGATTTTCCTTTTGACGAAGCAAAATTGGAAGGCAAAGAAAAGATGTCTTATGGCCAATGGTTGCGTGTGGAAGTAAAGGAACATAGTTTGTATTGGTTGACTTTTTATGAGCCGAAGGAGAAACCTGAAGAGACCGAAGAGGTGATACCAGAAACTCCTCCCTCCTTGACCCATCCAGTCCCTGTGCTGCCTCCTAGCAATGATATACCATGGGACTTCTAAAGAGACCAGCAATGCCATCATCAACCCCACTGCTGAACCAATCCAGCACCACCTTCACAACGGCATGCCACCGGGGACTTCATCTACAATTGCGCTGATCCCTGTACCCGCAAAAATGAAGGGTATTCAGGACTAGGCAATGGAAATTCCCAACCCCAAGAAACTAAAGAACACAAGAGTCACTACAAAAGCAGGCGTTGCAAAAAAAAATTAAACGGTATAACCCATATGAGTCAAGAACTCACATAATACAGGGCCTAGATGAAACACAACTCATGGATACACCTATTTTTACCGCGGAAGAGGCAGGTACGTGGGCTGTGATGGTTAGCCCTAAAAAGCCACCAAGTGACAAATAAAGTTACTCAGCTGGAACTGTTAGGGTCTGGGCTCTCCCTTGATAGTTTAAGCACTTAAGACCCTAATGGCCAAAGAAAAGCTCACATGGTTTTTTTGATGGAAACTAAGAACCAAGAGATTGTGGTTAGACGACTTTAGTGACGTCTAAAATTTCTGAATTCTCATGTGCTTAACCCTATTGGTTTGGCTGGAGGGATGGCAGTGTTTTGGCATGATAAGATTTCTCTACATGTGGATTAGTCTACTACAGAACTTTTTGATATGATATGCACGGATGAAAGGTGTGGCATACTTATGTGTCTTACCTGCCTTCATGCACTGGCGGTATATCAGCTACACCAACTTTTATGGATAGAACTTCGACAAATCGGCTATTCTAATACTCTACCGTGGGTTTGTGCTGGGGATTTCAACGAAATTATTTATCATTGGGAGAAAGTGGGCAAAAGGTTAGCCGAACCTCACATAATGCATTCTTTTCGAGAAGTTTTACATGATTGCTCACTAATGGATATGGATAATAAGGGCTGTGCATTTACGTGGATGAATAATCGCGAGGGTGATGACTTTGTGAAAGAAAGGTTGGATCGGGTGCTATGTACTATGGAGTGGCGTCTCACGTTCCCTGAAGCTGAAGTTTTTGCATTACCTGCATTAGGGTCTGATCACAGCCCCATATTATTAACCATTGAAACTTTACCCGGTAGACGACACAAGGCTTTTATGCTTGAAGCTTTCTGGTTACCAGACCAGGAGTGTCGTGAAGTCATTGCCAAATCTTGGACCTTAGCACAGGTAACAAACTCCGCCTTACCACGCAAATTAAAGGCTATATCCTTGGCTCTAGCTCATTGGAGTTGCTTTAAGTTTTCCAAGGGTCATCTCCAAATTGTAGCATTGCAATAGCAATTGCAGACTTATATCAACAAATTTCATGGCCATTTTGATAAACTTACAACTACTAAGCTAAAAGCGGAAATCCAGCAATTATGGCAACAAGAGGAACAATATTGGGTGATGTGTTTCAGGATTAATTGGCTGAGATGGGGGGATAAGAACACTAAATTTGTCCATGCGACTACCATTCAATGGCGGCAACGAAATAGAATAAGTATGTTACAGGATGACAATCAATGGTGGGTGAGAGACCACAAGCTTTTGAAGGAAATGACGAAGGACTTCTTTTCGAGCCTATATAGAACAATGGGACTTTGTGACTATGGGCCTATTCTAGATCAATGTTTGTGTGTCGTCATAGCAAAAATGAACACTATATTAATAGCTGCGTTCACTAGAGAGGAGGTTCACAAAGCAACATTCCAGTTGGGGCCTACTAAAAGCCCCAGGGCCAGATGGTTTGAATGGACTCTTATATCAGACTCATTGGGATATACTACAGGATGAGCTTTTCCTCTCGGTGCAGGATTTTTTTCTTTCAGGAGTGATGCCTACAGATCTTTATAGGACCATTATTTCTCTGATCCCCAAAGTATCACACCTAGAAAGTCTGGACCAATATCGCCCCATCGATTTATGCAATTATGCCTATAAAATTATATGCAAGGTGATCGCCAATCATTTGAAACCTTGGCTACTTGATTTGATTTCCATGGAGCAATGTGCCTTTGTGAGTGATTGCCAAATTCAAGATAACATTTTAATCGTCCAAGAGGTGCTTCATCAGCTAAAGATTATGACACGTAAGTGAAATTTTCAAGCGGTCCTAAAGATGGATATGCAAAAGGCGTATGACCGGGTGGAATGGGATTTCCTTAAAGATTATCTTCTCAAGTTGGGCTTCCATAATACTTGGGTACGGTGGGTGATGCAGTGTATTACGACAGTCTCTCTCAATGTTAAATTCAATGGAGAACAATTACACTATTTCTATCCGACACGGGGCCTTAGACAGGGAGATCCTCTCTCTCCTTACTTATTCATTCTACAGGCGAACGTCTTATCAAATCTTATTAATCAAGCTATCGCCATGGGAAACATCAAGGGCATCAAGCTAAATAGGTGGTGTCCTGTCATTTATCATCTATTTTTTTTGCAGATGATGCCATATTTTTCTTAGATGGTAAATTCCATGAATGTCAGAACCTCGCTAATATATTGAATAAATACTGTTTAGTTATGGGATAGGCCGTGAATCGGAATAAGTCAGGTATATTCTTCAGTAAAGCTTGCCCTATTAGGCTACTGGAAAACTTGGCAAGGGAATTTAGAATCCTTGTGCTAGAAATGACTGGTAAATATTTGGGTATCTTGTCTGATTGGGGACGATCAAAACGAGACATCTTTGCTTGGATTCTAGTGAGAGTGAATGCAAAATTGGAAGGATGGAAAGAAAACTTAATCTTGAAGGGCGGTAAGGAGATTCTGATTAAGACTGTTGTATAGATGATCCCACAGTATGCCATGTCAATCTTTAAACTTCATGTGTCCCTTTGTAAATCTGTGGAAAAGAAGATTGTTTGGTTTTGGTGGCAAAATGATTGTCGCAAATAAGGAATTCACTGGAAACAATGGGAAGTACTAAAGAGCAGAAAGGAAAATGGAGGACTAGGCTTTCATGATCTCCTCGATTTCAACAAAGCCATGCTCGGGAAATAAGCATGGCGTTTAATACAACAATTATTATCACTGTGGAGCACACTCTTTAAAGGTCTTTATTTTCACTCATAGGATTTCAGATATGCAGATAGGTGCTTGACCATCATGGGATTGGCAAAGTCTATTGCTAGGGAGGGATTCAATTTTACCTAAATTTCAGTGATCGGTTGGCGATGGGCAAAAGATCAGAATCCATGAAGATAGATGGCTAACTAAAAGGATACTAGGTGGACCTGCTGCTAGAGGCAAACCTATGATGGTGGTTGATATTCTTTACCTGGACCACAACACCTGGAATATCCCCCCACTCAACCGGCATCTTGATGCTCAAACGATAGCGGAAATTCTTAACATTCCGGTAAGACCTCGCTATGTAGCCGATCAACTTATTTGGACAGCGACAAAGCAAGGTCAATATACAGTGAAAAGTGGTGATCATGCTATTAGAATTGCAGCAAACAACAACAGCCACAATCGCACATTGTCATCCTATCAAACCCCAGGGCTCCTATGGAGAAGAATTTGGGCAATGAAACTACCCCCTAAAATTTGTACCTTCCTCTGGTCTCTGGTCTCTATGCCACAACGCATTGTCAACCAAAGATAACCTATTCCACAAACACATCATCACATATTTAGTATGTATGCTATGTCCTCATCAAACACTAGAAACAATGGAACATCTTTTTCTATATGTCCATTAAAACACAGCATTTGGTCACACCCTTAGATCCGCATTCAACTATCACCACAAACAGTACACAGATTGGAAGCATGGCTAGCAGAAAGGGTTGAACAACAACAGATCTTACCTGGCCTGGAGACTATTGCGTTAGTCTTGTGGCAGATCTAGAAGGCGCATAACAATTTCATCTTCCGCCGACAGCATCCTGACTCGACACAGGTAGTGGAGGTAACCCTAGCCCATGTCTGAATAGCTCAGAACTCCAATCGACTCTCAACGTGAACAGGGTGACATCCTCCTAATCCCAAACATTTATGGTGACCACTAGATCCCAGAGTATTGAAGATAAACATAGATGGGGCTTATCAACCAGCAAGCACTGAAGGTACTATGGCGTGTATATGTAGAGATCATACTGGAAAACTGATTGATGGCTTTACCAGAGGTTTCCTAGCTTCTTCGGCTTTGCAGGCAGAGATCTGGGTGCTTAATCTCACCCTTCACCATTTGTTGCAGCACGGAAGAGCTAATGATCCACTCTTGATTGAATCCGACTGCCTTACTCTGGTTGAAGCTGTACACGATCCCTGATCGATGCCATGGGAGGCTCGGGTGTTGATTGCTAAAGCCATTGCCTTGCTACCCTGTTTCCCTCACCTTAGCGTTATGCATTGTAGAAGAGAAGTGAATTTTGTAGCTGATTGGGCTGCAAGGGCCCATGGTAGTGGCACTTTATTTCTCAACTGGGCTGCTTCCCCTCCCCCAACCTTGTTAGATCTTGTTTACTTGGACGCTCTTGTAGCGGGCTGTTCAGTTTCTTTATCTTGAATGCAAATTTCTATTACAACCAAAAAAAAAAAAAAAAACTACACCCCTTAGGTCTGCCATGAGCCACAATATTGAATAAGATAAGTCAGGCACTCGAATATTCCAAATATTTGATAATAGCGACAATTTTTGTAGGCAAAATTCTCTCTTTCATTTTTGAAATCACCGGTTAAAGTAATTTGCCAAAATTGAGTCCTTTTTCATGATATAACTAATTCCTTAACAGGCCAAAAAGCCCATCTCTAATATGAGATGGATTTAGATGAGTTTTGATAGAAAATATCAGTACAAATTTCAATAGGTAAGGACAAATGCTGATAAAGATAGATGATTTGTTAAGTAAGAGTCTAAAAGTACTGAATCTAAATTATTAATGATGTATAACGTTCTATTCACATTTTCTATATCGAGATGGAAAAATGATGCTAAACTTGAATGTTAGCTTTACATACGACAGAGGTAATAGGAATATTAGTAGATATATTGTCGATATAAATATATATACACAACATTGATGTCCAATTTTATCCTTACATATTCACTGATAAACGCTTTATTTTTTTTATATATATTGTTTCTTGAATTTACTAATAAACATCATCATCATTAGGGATTTGGTTATCCTTATTTGTTTGTGATGTTCTAGAGAGTTTTGACTTAGTGGACTTGAAAGAGAGCTCGTTAACTATAACTCAATTTATTTACCAACCTTTTTTTAGTGGGCTTGGTGCTCACTCGTGTTCTCCAAACAGTCTATCTACCGCTGATTCCTTATGATTGCCTCGCAGCATAATCTTATTAAACATTCTTTTGATCCACTCACTATAAATACCCCCACAATTCACTCATTCAGAATATTTAAACTTTTAGACCAAAAAAAAAAAAGAAAAATACCTTTCAACTTCTTATAGTGAAATGCTAAGAAATTCATCAAAATAAGTGACTCCCCATTCCATTCGGATCCACTTGAATCGTTCGCTTAGGTGCATTTGATAACTTTTCTGTTCCAGGGAACAATTTTTTAATATAAATAGTTTTTTTTTTGTTTCCTTTCCTGGGAACAATTTCTAAGTATAAGAACACGTTTGATAACTGCACAAAATTTCTACTCTCGAGAAAGAAATGCGTTTGATAAAATTGTATAATTTTGTTATTTCTTTTATTTTTTTTAAATATTTTTATTATATTTTCATTTTTTTTCTTTTTTTCTTTTCTCTCATTCTTCCTCTTTGTGGCCGTTTGCTGGCCGCCAGCAATCGTCTGGGCGAGGTTCGGCGAGCTCGCCGGAGCCTTGTCGATGGCCTTGGTGGCCAGGCTAGGCGAGCCTTGCTAGGCCACCGACGAGGCCAAGCCTCATCGTGGCGTGGGTCTTTGGGGGTCGGTGACCCTTCAGCAAGGTCGCCGGCCCTTGTCTGGCTGGTTGTCGGCGTCGGCCATGGCCAAGGCCGGCGATCGGCCAAAAGAAAAAAGAAAAAGAAGAAAAGAAAGAGAAGAAGAAAAGAGAAGAGAGAAAAATTGTTTCTTAGAATTGTTCTCGAGAACAAATTTTTTTTTCTATTTCTTATTTTTGTTCCAAATTTGTTCCCGGGAATAAAAAAGAATATTTTTTGTTCTCGGGAACAAATGATTTATCAAACAGGTTTTTTCTTATTTTGTTCTCCGGAATAAAAGAACATAAATTTTTGTTTGGGGGAATAAAAACAGTTTTAAACAAATAGAGTCTTACTAAACTTATTCCAATTCTTTTTTTTATTCCAGAATTAGAAATTTTGTGCAGTTACCAAATGTGTTTTTTTTTTTTTTTTGCCGAAGGAACCGCTTTGGCCGACAGACGCCACGTAAACCCTCAGGTGATGCTAGCAGGGAAACCACCACCTCGGTGCCACGCGTCAATCACCTAATAGCCCGCCAGCCCCCTTGCAATTTGCGTTGCAAGGGTTTCGAACTGCTGACCTTCCCTCAAACGACTGAAGCCTACCCAGCGGAGCCACCATACCCGGTAGTACCAAATGTGTTTTTTTGTTAAAAAAGAACAGAATAAAAAAGAATCATATCACCGCTTTGGTGGCCGCGATGGTTTGAGCTCTCTCCCTTAATGAAGATGAAGAGTTCGAATCCCCTCACGATCGCTTGGGGTCTTAAGTATGATGTTGAGGTGATGGGTTCTCCGCTTAACCTCTTTAAGTGATTTACTCACGGGCCATTTTTGCGGTTATACGAATTCGAGTATAAAAAAAATAAAATATAAAAATATAAAAAGTTAATTATTTCTAATCAGAAATGATTCGGGGAAACCAAATGCGATTGGCAGCTCTTATCGAATGCCAACCCCTCAAGAATCTTAGGAATAAGTCTTCTCAACACGCATTTCACCATCTTGCGGGCGATCGACGCACGCACGCACTATTTCCTATCAGTTCCAAAACCGAATCATCCCACACGTCGATTCACCCATGAGTAAAATTATTATTAAAATTATCATTTCCATACTAATATAAACCGAGGTGGGCTCGATCGAAATCCCGATATTAAAACTAACAAAACGTCCGCCAAAATCCAATCTTCGCACTTCGCACCTAAAAGTTCCACCTTTCTGCAACGTCTTTTCTCTCTCTCTCTCTCTCTCTCTCATCGGAAAGCCCTAAAAACCCTTTGCGTCTTCTGAAAGCCTGCGATCTCTTCTTCCATCTCCCCTGGCAATGGAGGACGCCGAAGGTGTTCTCAGCTTCGATTTCGAGGGCCGCCTCGACGCCGGCCCCCCAACCCCTCCGCCTCCGTCCCCGCCTCCCACCACCCCGACCCCTCCTCCGCCGCCGCCGCCGCCGCCTCCGTCGGTGGCCCCGGCGGGGGCGGCGGGGCGGCGGCGGCCACGGCGGCCCCGGTGGTGCCGGGGTGCGGACTCCGGGCCGGCGGGCCCGGGGGGAGGCGGCGGCGGCGGCGGCGGGAACATGGGCGGGCGGCGGAGCTTCCGGCAGACGGTGTGCCGGCACTGGCTCCGCAGCCTGTGCATGAAGGGCGACGCCTGCGGGTTCCTTCACCAGTACGACAAGTCTCGCATGCCGATCTGCCGGTTCTTCCGGCTCTACGGGGAGTGCCGCGAGCAGGACTGCGTGTACAAGCACACCAACGAGGACATCAAGGAGTGTAACATGTAGGTAGTCTCTCTCTGCCTTGCGATCCTGTCGGGGTTTGGATTGGATTTGCATCCTCTGTGATGTTTGTTTAGTGGGTTGGAGGTAATTTGTTTGAATTGGTTTTGGTATGGCTGGTGCTAGTGTTGCGGTAGGTTTCGGTTTTAAGTTTTGGCGTGCGAGGTGAGGATAACTGGTCATGGTCCTTGGTTGACATTTTGCTGAAGTTTTTCTCCAGAGTGAACTGGTGGAAGGGTTTTGGGGCTCGAGATGATTATAATATGTGCAAAGCTTGTTAGAGAATATTGTGATGCAAGAGCATTAGTTTGTTGTTTTTGGGTTTTCTTGTTCTTTTCTTGTCAGGAGCGTGTTGTGAGATGTTTGTTTAGGATGAGGAAGGGTGTTTAAAGTTGGGTGGGTGTATAGATTAAATGTCTCTGTCTGAGTTCTTTGGTTATGTGACTGCAGGTACAAGTTGGGTTTTTGTCCAAATGGTCCTGACTGCCGATATAGGCATGCAAAGCTACCTGGACCTCCACCTCCTGTGGAAGAAGTCCTTCAAAAGATTCAACAATTGAATTCGTACCATTATGGCAATTCAAACAGATTTTTTCAGCAGCGTAATGCAAATGCTGCTCAACATAATGAAAAAGCTCATTCAGTAGGAAACAACGCTGTAAATCAAAGTGCAATTGTAAGACCTTCTATGACGGAGCCTGCTAATTTGCCACAGCAGCAACAGCAGCAACAGCAGCAGCAGCAGCAGCAGCAGCCTGTTCAGCAGTCCCAGCAACAGCTTAGCCAAATGCAGCAACAGAATCCTTCTAGCGGCACGCCTAATCAGGCAGGCAGAGGTCCTACTCCTTTGCCTCCAGGAGTATCTAGGTGTGTTCAGATTTCAGAGTCTTAGGTCTCTATGTAAATCATTCTTGTATTTCTCCAGGACATTTTGGTTGGAGGATTGTCAATATCTAATAATCCTCTGAAGGAGGTTGGCTGAATTTAGCCTCTAAATAGAATCATAGTTTTTATATTTAATCCAATCTGCCCTTCTGGGATATTTATACTTGTTTTGGTGTATGCACTTCCCTATTTGACTTTCTTATGAAAATATCATCATGTGTTTCTTTTGCTACCAGCATCAGTAGGTTTTTATTGTGGTAACTGCTTTTTTCATATGATGCTATTATGGGAGACAAGGAATGTCATCAACAAGGACATACTCTTTTCTCTTCACTTTCTTTTGCTAATCCCTGAAATTTATTCACCAACCTATGACTTCAAAATTTTACTTGACATACTATTGGTGTTAACTAGTTTTCCTGTCTATGCGTTACCTATTATAGTGTGAACTAATTTCTTTTTTTTTTTTTCTTTTAGTATGATTAGAGAACGAGTGGCTGCTTAAGGGTCCATTTGGTTGTCCAAACAGATATTCTGTTACTCTGGGTGTGCCATATTAGATACCAGTCCATATTAGAAAAACATTGACCAGTGTTAAAAAATGGTCTAGTCCTGCCCATATTTGAGAGATCCATAGAGAATTTGCATTGATGACACTAGGTGGATTCATCAATCTATTTGGTGATGGTTGCAAACATCGAATAGGACTACACTTTTTTGCCTTTAACACAGAATTGGGTGAATAAAATCAGGACACACCTGAAGTGAGTCAAGTCCATGATGCAAAGATGTTGTGTCATTGGTGTGGTTTGGTGAAAGGCATGATTTTACACTAAGAAAAATGGTAGCGATCAAAATTCTACCTTGAAGTTTTCAGAAATGTGTTTCTCTAAAACATTTTACTTCTGACCGTTATAGATACTACTGGAGCTTCATTATTTGGGAATTTTAGTCCATATTTTAGAGTGTCTTTTCCTTTTACCTTTTAACCTTTCCTTTTTCCTTTATTGTTTGAAATTTGATTTTTATAGACATTGTGCATCTCAAATCTTCTACAAAATATAGACTTTGGCATTTATTGGTGTTTAAGATCATGTAGAAGTTCTTTCATTTTTTAAAACTAAGTAATATTTTTCCCTTTCACTTTGGTAGGACTTTCTTAAAAGTTGCTTCAGCTGGGCACTCTTAGAATATATTTTAATCAGTGGCAGCAATTAGGGGTACCACTGGGTTGTCTAAGTCACTTGTATAAAATCTCTGTACTCTAAATCCCAGTATAATTTTCCTGAAATGTCTGCTTATTTTTCCTAAGATGTTATCCTCCATAATGCTTATACAGAAGCACTTCTGTAGTTGCAGGGCCTAAGTATTTTGTTGTCTCTACATTCATTAATGTGATCCCAGTACCCACCTTTTGATAAATGTTGCAGCTGACTGCAATGTGCCTAGAAATTTTTAGAGCCCATAACTCATCAGTCCAAAAGAACCTTGTTTTAAAATGAATATGAGCCTGTTATTTATACATTGTCCATGAAGATGGAGGTCCTGTGCTTTTCGAAATCTGGTGGAAAACTTTACTGCAGTACAGAGTGCAGTGTATCTATGTTTGTTAAATGGTAAAATCTCAAATTTAACATTACCTGGTGGATAAGATATCCTTCTTACTTAAATTTCTTCTGGGTAGGCTTGAAGCCTTCTGTGGATTTCATTGATAAAACTGCAGAGAAATGACATTTTTCAGCCCTTCCGAAGTCAATAGTTATATGTACAGGTTATGCTTCTTGAAAATGCACTGTTTAGATATGACTTGGTTGACAACTCAAAAAGATCATGAGGGTAACATAATCTTTAACTACTGAACAGTTCCTTGAAAATCACTTGAATGATGTCTTTCTCTGCCGTGGTCTATTGCTCGCACATTGTAGATTTAGCATTCTGCATTGTCGTTATAAGGATATCATTTCAATTTTGAGATGTATAATCTATAAGTGTATTTGGATTTTGAAATGTGGAATCTTAGGTATTTCATTGTTAAAAGTTGTAACCGTGAAAATCTGGAGTTATCTGTACAACAAGGAGTATGGGCAACTCAGAGGAGCAATGAGGCTAAACTGAATGAGGCATTTGACTCTGCTGCAAATGTGATTTTGATCTTTTCCGTCAATCGTACACGTCATTTTCAGGTAGTTTGACTTATTCTGCTTGATGAGCTGTCTTTTTTATGCTGGTCATGTTTAAATTTTGTACAAAGGCAATTAGGCTGTTGGATTTGTCTGATATTGTGTTACTTTGTTCTTTTGCATAGCTAACATGCAAAATTGGGTGGTTTATCAGGGCTGTGCAAAGATGACTTCGAGAATTGGTGGAGCTGCAAGTGGGGGGAACTGGAAATATGCACATGGAACTGCACATTATGGGCGAAATTTCTCAGTGAAGTGGTTAAAGGTGCATTGGTAGTCTATGGTTATTTTTCATGCACTTCACTTGCCCTTCGTTTTTTATCTTGCTGTACATGGTCTTTGTCTGCCAGTAAGCATGGGCACCATTTCCATGATTCGGTAATTAAGCCAAACTGTCACCAACTTCATCTGATTGCTTATCTTTGAATTGTTCACTCCATCACGTCAAGATCTTTGGCAATCTTACAGACAGGAATTTCTTTGATTTATATTTTTACCTCTCTCTGCCCTTATTGGTTGGGGAGATGGTGCAGCTTGTAAGACATTTCAGTGTCTAAATTTCTAGAACATGGATAGTTCTGAAAAGAGATCCAATACCTTTATATTGGAGTTTGATAGTTTGCAAGAATGAGAAACATTTGTTTCCATTTCTTGTGGTGTGGGTTTAGGGTGGGCTGGGTGGGTCGACGATTTCTCATTTTTCCATATGTGCGTACATTGTAAATCATGACCTCAACTGTAGTATTTACCAGAAGATCTTTCCACAAATTGCATAAAGTGTACATAGAGAAGGATCTACTTTATTCATTTTGTGTCTGACAAGATACTGTGTTACTGGCTGATTCTAATTTAATTGTCTGCAGCTGTGTGAATTATCCTTTCAAAAGACTCGTCATTTGAGGAACCCATACAATGAGAACTTACCAGTCAAGGTAGGATATGTACCCTCAATTTAAGCTTCTTTGCATGGCTGAGGTGGAATTGAAAGTTATTTGCTGGTGTTTCCTACTGTTTTTGCTTTTGCTCTTAAATCTGTGTTTTTCTCTGCACCCTCTGAAATTTTCAAGTATATTTACTGGAATCTGGATGACAAGGGCTGTGCTTTAATTCAAACTGCTTATCCTAGACCCGAGGGAACTCGCTCATGAGGGGGTTTCTTCTGCTTGTTATTTTGTGAGTTTTGATGGAGTGTCGTCCTCTGTGCTTTAACAAGAATTAATATGGTTCATATGTCCAAGTGCAGTTATTTCTGTGAGTGCACTATAATTGTTTTTCCAGAGCCTCTCTCTCTCTCTCTCTCTCGTGTGCACCCACCCTCTCACCCATTGGGCTTGAGTGGATGTAGTGAATGTTCATTTGCTCTTCAGGTGTCTCATTGGTAACGCTGAAAAGTAAGTCCATGATTTGTCATTCAAGGGGAAAGAGTGAGCTTTCTCAGATTATCTGAAACTGCTAGGTGTTGGCTGATGTTAGAAGACAAGGATGCTGCAGTAGGACCTCAAGTGTCGGCATAATTGGTTAGGAAGGCTTGGTGAACTGCCTATGCAATTTTCCATGATCCCTTAGAGTCTTATTTATTTATTTATTTTTTGTGGTGAAGTGAGTTTTAAGTATTTCGTCGCACTTGGTGGTGAAACTAGGACGATCAAGGGCAATAGTTTTAAACAGAACATTGGGCTGGTGAAGACTTTTTGTCCAAGAACTAACCAGCCTGATTTTTAGTGACAGGCTGGAAATTAGGGTCTCTGCTTTCTGCTTAGGGACATTTGGCACCAAAAGTATCTTGGAAGAGGATTTTTGCTTTCAAGCTTATCTGGTCTTAGGCCTGGCCAGCTTTTGGTGTGGAGCATTGAAGTGTCTTCCATTTTTTCCAGAATTGCCATATTTCTTCCATGGCTGAGAAGCTTGCCATTCAGGGGCTGCTGTGAGGATTTGAGCGCATCAATGTTAAACTTGCTTTTTGCTGCTTCCATCCGTGGGGGCCCTAAGAGGTGAAATCATCTGCATGACCTACCTTTGAAGGAATTGAAGGCTGTAGAAATGACAGAAGTCAACTGGAATAGAAGGTTAGACTGGGAAAGATGATTATGTTGGTAGGGAGGCAATTGCAGAGAGCGTGAAGAGTTCTAGATCTGTTGTCGTGAGTGCTGTAGAAAGTTAGGTTGGAAAGTGGCTTAAAAAGAAGCAAGGTTGAAAGTGGGAGGCCTTTCATTGAAAGGAAGTGAAAGGAAGGGTTTTGACCTTTTGGGTTTGAAAAATATATGAATCAGAAGAATAGAAGTTATGCAAAAATCTTAAAGAGATTGTCTTTGTCTAAGCATAATGAACAAGATTGATGTAGCTTGTGGGATCTTATGGGTTGTGCAGCAATTTGGATGTGCCCTTTAATGATTTTGGGGACAGTGTTTCTTAGAATCTTGAAATTAGGGGAAATGATCAACACTGAGATTTTGTCTGAATGGAATTTTGTACAAGGAAGAAACTGCAGTTTCAATGCTAATCCATTGTTCAGGATGATATGATATAGAAAAATGTTGACTATTGGGAAGTAAATGATCAGAAAAGATCTTAACAGACTAAGGACAGATAAACATGCATTTGGTATGATTAAAGAACAGATAAAGGAAAGTGGACCAAAATTGAAGTAGTCACGTAACACAATGATTAGAAGGATTAGTTGAGTATGTCCTTGACTACTTAACAGTTGAAAGCGACCTAAAAAGATGGAGACCTGGATCTTTACAACAGTCTTTTATTCTGTTCTCTCAAATGCAGCACATGAGCCATATGTGGGCAGCAATTCAGGATTTCCTGGAATGATGAGACCTGGTAGGAAAATCCTGAAATAGTTGAAGAAAGGTTCTTGGAATAACTAACAGAGCTGAAAATGAATCTCCAGGATGGTCGAGCATGATCAAGGGAAGAATTATGTCTTCCAGTGGATTCTTTGATTTTTTTCCCCAAGCAACACTAGATTAAAAGGAATTTTGTTTCTTCTAGGTTACCACTGATTATGATTATATCCCGAGTCACCATCTAGCAGAAGAAAATAATCTTAGAATTTGCACTGGAAAGTCACATAGGTTTAACAGGAAATTGACTGGAAGAATTGGCAGAAACTACCGATAGCTAAGCAATTAGATTCACATAGTACTCTTTTTTCATTAAGTGTAACATATAAGATTGTCTTCCCTGAGAGTGCTGTGAGTTGGCATTTTGAGGAGAAGTGAGGAGCAGGCAGAAGTTCCAGTTATTATATTTCCTAATGAACATTGCAATACAAGAGGCACTACCTTATCCAAAGCATGAAATCATTCATTAATGGATCCTGATTAACAGATAAAGTGAAGAGAGAAAGAAAATCATATTTATAGATGAATCACCCCATGAGATTGTGCCAGAATTAGCTGTGTCCATCAAAACTGATCCATTGTGTCAAAGAATCCCATTCTTTAATGTGTTTCCAGACACCAATGAAAAGGGGAGGCCACTTCCTTAGTATAGTAGTTGCTGAAAAGAGAGTCATATGGCCTTGATCACCTCTTTTTTGTTTTTCTTTGACCATAAACCTTGATCATCTTTGCCTAAGGAGAATAGATAATATTATATAATTTCTTTTGCTATTATTATTGGCAGAAAAAAAAGAAAAAGAAAACGATGCAGTAGTATTGGATTCTGGCTATTGCAGTTAAACTTTTGGCTTATTTCCTTATTCATCCAGCATCTTGTGAATGCAGATCAGCAGAGACTGTCAGGAGCTAGAGCCCTCTGTTGGTGAGCAGTTGGCGTCCTTGCTTTATTTAGAGCCTGATAGTGAACTCATGGTATGTTTTACTGTTGAAATATTGTATGTAATGCTTTAGCAAGGTTCAAAATAAAACATTTTCCTTATTTTAGCTTGCTAACAGACTAGGTTGAACTTGTTGGGTGTCATGATCAAATAGGAAAGGAAATCTTTCTTGAAAGAAACTTTTAGTTGAACTCAATAGTATTTTTACTGTAAGAGATGTGTTTTAATTGCGTTTGAACAAAAGTACTTCCGATGAAGCCATATCTTCTTGAACTTTTGAAAAGCGAGTCTCTGTAAAAACTAAAATATTGATAGAGATTGAACTATTAAAGTGAAGGCTGGTGAATCTTAATGAAACTACCTATTTTACATGTAAAGGTGGACATTTTAGAGACAAAATGACTTAAGAAAATCTGGAGGGAGTAGTGGGCAGGTTATAGTCATGACATGATGACACTGGGCACTTCCATTGTCATGATTCAACAATAGGCAGTTAACAGTATGCTGGAGCTTAGGCAGCAGTCTGATGGATCTTTGGCTGAAAGGGGAGGAATTAAACATGTTAAAATTAACTAATATGTGAGAAAATGTGATTATCTGCAAGTAAGTTCATAACTTCATATCCTTGTCATATTTTTGGTCTGACTTTCATACATAATCATCTTAGAAGAAATTAATGAGTGTGGTGATTCATCATTCAAGAGCAACCAAAATAGTCAAAGAACAGCACATGAAACAAACAGTGGGTTAAAAGGAAACGAAAATCATCAGCAGCTGAACATATACGATTACCATGCATCCCTGCTTGATAAGAACTCTAATTGAAACCCTGTTTTATCATGGTTACAGCCGATTTCTCTGGCAGCAGAATCTAAACGTGAGGAGGAAAAGGCCAAAGGATTAAATCCTGATAATGGGGCAGAGAATCCGGATATCGTTCCATTTGATGACAATGAAGAAGAAGAAGAGGAAGAGGAAGAAAGTGAGGAGGAGGAGGAGAGCTACGGTCCACTTCTTGGACCGGCATCTCTTGCTAGAGGAAGGGGCCGGGGAATGATGTGGCCGCCGATGCAAATGGCACGTGGAGCCCGGCCAATCCCTGGGATGCGGCCTTTTGCTCCTGGGATGATGGGTGCTGATGGTTTTCCTTACGGAGGTGTTGCTCCTGATGGTTTTGGAATGCCCGATCTCTTTGGTGTGGGTCCCCGTGCTTTCCCTCCTTATGGGCCGAGGTTTTCAGGGGACTTTTCAGGTCCCGCATCAGGCATGATGTTTCCTGGACGACCCATGCAGCCTGGCTCAGTTTTTCCTACTGGTGGGTTTGGGATGATGATGGGTCCTGGACGTGGTCCCTTCATGGGAGGAATGGGCCCTGCGGGTATGAACCCTGCAAGAGCTGGCCGATCTGCTGGAATGCCTGGAGCCCTTCCACCTCCCCCTTCTCAAAACCCGAATAGGTTAGTGAAGAGAGACCAAAGGCCATCTCCTGGTGCCGGATCAGACCAGGGTAGGGATCAAGAGTCAATGGGGCCAAGTGAGGGTGCTGATCATGAGAGATCATATCAGCCAGGACCACGAGCTCATCAGGAAGATAACAGCTTAAGGAATGAAGAGAGTGAAAGTGAGGATGAGGCTCCAAGGCGCTCAAGGCACGGGGAGGGGAAGAAGAAGCGACGTGGCGGGGATGCAGTTGTGGCTATGGCCCCCAATCGCTAGTGGGAGTGTTTTGATTACCCTTATCCACTAGACATTTTGCTTTGTTCTTTTCACCCATCTTGTGATTTTTTTTTTTCTCTATATAACAAAGTCTTTTGTTTCAGTGACTCAGCTCCTGAATCAGAAAGCCCCGTGTGAAGCTGTTGAAACCAATATGATTATGGCCTTTTTCTTACCATTTATCTCAGAAGATCCATGTTTTGTCCGAAGTACATTATTGTAACTTATAAGAACGTGAGAATGACTAAAGAGCACATCACATTACGGTATAGCATGTTCCATTTCATCCTCTTTTTCCCGAATAGTGACGAGGAGCGCGTTGGTTCATTTCATTCCTGGTTCATTCTCTTTTTCCCAAATAGTTCATGTTGCCTGCAAAAGGGATGTTAGTTGGAATGGGTCGCGAATCGCGACTGACTTGGTAGACTTACTTTTTTCTTGCCCAAACAAGAAGAAAGAAGAAAAGAAACGGCCAATCGGACTAAATGTACAAGCGCTTTCGTTCGTTCTCATGCGCAAATGTCGAGTACTGTGCCAGTGCCAGTTAGGGTTTTTTGAGCCTGAGCTGGGAACTTCATTATGTTGACGGACATGGTGCTTAAAGTAGAGTTCATCTTCCGTGGTGATTTCTCTTATTGAAACCATTTATTGGCAGTTCTTGCAGTTAATGATGTTTGTGCAATGGGGATTTCCTTCGACCTTTCTTCACGTGCTTATCGCATTCTAGATTTCTTACAAAATAATCCTAAACCATAGTCACAAGATTGTACATCATCCCACGACTCTTAGGGCGTTGTCTGCTCGAATAGGCTAGTGTACTACTCAAGTGAATGTGGTAGTACCCACTGCGCAGTTCTTGGACCGAAGCCGCTGGCTAGGATTGCGACAATAGGTCATGAGATGGTGCGAAATGTTTTTTTCCCTCTTTCCTAATAAGTTCTTCCTTGTCCAAATGAAAACTCAAGATTGCCAATAGGTGAAAATTCGACAATATCGCATCTCAGTGTTTGCACGAAACTAGCACATTTATCATGTGACTCATTGATTACTTGAAGGATACTACACCTATCTCAAGAATTTATACAAAGTCATTGTGTCATGACAATAAGCTTTCTTATATTTTGTTTTCATTTTTTGTAGATTGGTGCTCAGTGGTCCCAATGAAGAATTATATGGAAGTAAATGTCTCGTAACCAAGAACAAGAGAAATTCTTTGTCTGTGAGTCCAGCCGATCTATCGTAGTTCCATGTCGATCCACTGAACTCGGATTTTGACCACTATTTTTTAGATATGATAGGCTTCACATGCTCAAGTGATCTGTTTTATTCTAGTGTTAATGCCAAGAAGTTTCCCCACTCTTGGATTGATTTGTTGTGTCTTGATCAAGCAGCGATGAGAATCCACATCTTTTATTGATGGTCCATTTACATGCACATACTTTTGGAAAGTTATAATACCATTTTGGTTGATCTTTAATAAAAATTATTCTTAATTACGTACTTTTAATTCATCGGCTACCATTCATTTGTTTTTAAACTGATCCATTTACCGGTGATTATTTGATTAACTTATTCTTTATGTCAAAATAGATGGAGAGTTGAATGTTTTGGCACTTTCTCATAAGAATGAATCAGTTCTATTAAACTAAAGCCTAGTCATATGTAGTAGCTATATTGTTACTATATAAGTGTAGAATCCATTTCAACTACACATCATGACGGTGTACATATATAATTCAAGACAAAGTATAAAACAGATGACTATTTGAAAATTTACAGACTTAAGATTTCATTCTATAAATATTTATTGTGTTCTTGGTATGTTAATTCTATGTACTATACCAATTATTAAATTCCTTGGTACTTCTAATTAATAAATTAGATCACAATTACTTGCATCATCAATTAGATTTCTCGTTAGCTCTTACTTAAAAGTTAGTACTTAAAATTCAGTACTTAAATATTGCAAGCATAGATTAACACTTGGCACAATAATACAAACAATAGAATTATATTGTTAAAATATCCTGTATCGCTTGTCTTGGGTATATAAAATCACCCTCCACCTATAAAATTTAAGCTTTTTGGCTTCTCTTTCTAACCTATGTCCCTAAAAAGTTATCCGGCTCCTTAAAGAATTTTCCATTTGAGTATTAATACGAGGCATTACAATCGAATATGAACATTAAGATACATATGATAAAACGAGAAGAAAAGCTATGATTCATTGCATAAAGAAATTTTTTGAGGCCATTCCAAAAGCTCATTTCTTCATTTAGTCACGAGTTACTATAACTAATTATTACAATCACCTCCCAGTCATCAAGGAAAATAAAAAAACCGCCCTAAATAATTAACTAACTTAGATATAAAAAAAGACTTTGATATTTAATTATTTGAGATTTTCTGAAACGACACCAATCAATTTCTTCGCGTAATAATTAAATCATTAGGACGAAAATTCATTGAAAGCGAAAAGGCAGAAAATATAATTAAACATTCTTTTGCTAGTACAGAATTTCGCGGCCTCCCCCCTTCACAATCGTCA
The DNA here is from genome assembly GCA_017140165.1 of Eucalyptus shirleyi. Lineage (NCBI taxonomy): Eukaryota > Viridiplantae > Streptophyta > Magnoliopsida > Myrtales > Myrtaceae > Eucalyptus > Eucalyptus shirleyi. The sequence continues at coordinate 27,659,140 of CM029446.1, forward strand.
CGCAATCCAACGGTCATTTCTCTCATTTTTCTCTGTTTTTTTTAAATGCAGAGCAGCGAGAACAGAGACCAACCCTGCATTCCCCTCTGCGCTCCTCTCTCTCTCTCTCTCTCTCTCTGTTTTTTGAACTGCAGAGCAGCGAGAACAGAGACCCACCCTGCATTCCCCTCTGCGCTCCGTCTCTCTCTCTTTTCTCCGTTGATCGAATTGCAGAGCGACGAGAGCTTGGTCGACAGCACAACCATGGTGAATCGGTGAGTGCCCTTTTTCTCTCTATCTCCAATGTCCATCGTTATGTGGTGCCCGGTCGTCTCTGTTTTTTTTTTTTTCTTTTGTGCTCTGTTTTTCTGTTCACTCTTCTCTGTCTGTGGGCAATCTCAAGTTCTCGTCCATTCTCTCTTTTTCTTTTGGCAAAGTTCTGACGAGGAATGAAGAATCGCTCCACACTTCTCTCTCTCTGGAATTGCTCTGAAATTTTCCTGCGACCTCTTCTTGGGATCTTTTCTTTGTGTTTTTTCTTCGTTCCGTTGTTTTCTCCTTCGAGTTCGTCTGCATTTTGACATACCCAGGTTCTACTGGTTTTGGAGTCTTGATTGGGTGATTTGGGAATAAATTTGGGAATATCGTATTAAGACCAGTGATCGAAATTAGGTGAGACCCAGTAGCTACGTGATTAATGCTGTCGTCAATGCTGGACCCAAATCAAGTATGTCGTCGCTGAGCATCCCCTCCTTTGCCCCTCGCCGTCAACACGTCCCTCTCCCTCCCCGAGATGTCCCTCACGTCAGGTGCCTGTCTCCCGCTGGCTCTTTCATTTCTTCTGTTCATCGTGATTTCTTAGGGTTTGGTTCCTGAGGGGATTGAAAGCTCCTTTTCCTTTTTCCCAGAATTACCATAGTTCTTCCATGGCTGAGAAGCTTGCCATGCAGGGGCTGGTAGAGTTCACAAAGGTGGAAGTTGTGTGATGATTTGAGCGCATCAAAGTTAAACTTACTTTTTGCTGCTTCCATCCGTGGGGGCCCTGAGAGGTGATTATCTGCATGACCTACCTTTGAAGGAATTGAAGGCTGTAGAGATGACAGAAGTCAACTGGAATAGAAGGTTAGACTGGGAAAGATGATTATGTTGGTAGTGAGGCAATTGCAGAGAGCATGAAGAGTTCTACATCTGTTGTCGTGAGTGCTGCAGAAAGTTAGGTTGGAAAGTGGCCCAAAAAGAAGCAAGGTTGAAAGTGGGAGGCCTTTCATTGAAAGGAAGTGAAAGGAAGGGTTTTGACCTTTTGGGTTTGAAAAATATATGAATATGAAGAATAGAAGTTATGCAAAAAGCTTAAAGAGATTGTCTTTTTCTAAGCATAATGAACAAGATTGATGTAGCTTGTGGGATCTTATGGGTTGTGCAGCAATTTGGATGTGCCCTTTAATGATTTTGGGGACAGTATTTCTTAGAATCTTGAAAGCAATCAACACTGAGATTTTGTCTGAATGGAATTTTGTGCAAGGAAGAAACTGCAGTTTCAATGCTAATCCATTGTTCAGGATGATATGATACAGAAAAACGTTGACTAGTGAGAAGTAAATATCAAGTGTTAAAGCAAAATATTAAATCCTTTGGCAACAAGGATTCTAGGTACATTTCTAACATCAAGTGTTAAATATTTTTGCAGAAAAAAAGAGTTATAATGAAAGTAGTCTTTGCTAACTCTTTTTTGTAGGGAGGTGTTTGAATAAATGGTTTATACTCCCCATTTGGAAGTGTTGTTTGCATTTAAATTGTTATGCACGTCTTATTGTTATAGCACTCTACTATGACACACACAATCATTCCATCAGATCTGGGCTGCGATAGGATATTCTAGGACGGTGTTGAGAAAGTCACTTCCTCGAAAGTGAGATTGTTACATAGAGGTTGACTTCTCTTCCTTGAAAATTCTTCATGGTGTCATCTGTATTTGTCCTTCTTCGTATAATTGCATGATTATAGGACATTCCTTTTGACCAAGTCGGAGTTAAGAGAACTTGAACGTGAGATTGCAACATTTAGATAATCCTCTTAGCTCCAACTAGTTAGAAATCGAGTCTCAAATTTCTTGCGTATGTAATTGCTATTTCATTTTGGTGAAGTATGTCATCTATCTTTACATTTTGCAATTTATTTATTTGTTAGTCGTCCATGTCGGTTTAGGTTAATTGCTTGTTTTAAGTCCAAGCATCTTATTGAAGAATCAAGGGAAGTTGCACCACCCCAGGTAGTTACTGTGACCTTCCTGTAGGGGATTTAAGGGTTTAGAGCTAATGCTGAAAATGGTTCCCAATCGGCGCAAGCTCTCCCAAATCCTTATCTCGCGCAATGTTGAAAATTCATTTTAATTTCATCAACTCTATAAGAATCTTATATGAGGAGTCACCACTAGCTTATTGGATTCACTTTCTACACAACTAGAGATTTAGGGTTGGAGACTTGATCACGCTTATAATTCAACTAATACCCTTTCTGTACCTAAACTTGATTATGTGTCGAAAGGCATCTGCATAGTCTTTTTATCAAATTATGAACACTAAAGTACCTGTCCTTTAAATGTATATGCGGTATTTTTATGTTTATTATGATCCAAAGGTGTAACCTAACCATTATACTAAAGTAGAGAAATCACAACACAAAAACAATATAAAAGAATCACAACCAATTAATATAAAAATACTAATATAAGAACTAGTAAAAGATAAAAGGTAGTAAAGTAATGGCTGCTTAAGGGCTTTGAGTTATAAACGGTCACCTATTTTGGATGGCTATATATTCAATTCAAGAGAAGTAGTAGGGTTGGGTGGAAACGAATAAAATATTATATTGCCTTTAGTGTTCTTCTTTACTCTTTTCTTGTTGGTCTTTGCCATGTACCATATGTAATCGTCCTTATAAGAGCAAGTGTATAATGATAATAGTAGTATTTATGTCATAATAATGTGATCTATCTTCTTATTAGCTGTGAGTTGTGGAGAGTGGATGTCGGCTTGATTATAAGTCAAATCACTATATATGAGTTGGCAATATCTTCTATCTCCTTATTATTAGCATTTATCTATTCATTATTATCTTTGTTTGTTTGATATTAGGCGTGTACTTGATTTTAATAATTTGTTTATGCTACCGCTAAAGTTTAATTTGTTATCTCTATAATTTTTTCTTTTTCAAATAATCTATTCACTCTTCTAAATTGTATTGTTAGCCTCAACAACAACTAAACCCTCCAAAAGTTCTTCATGGTGTGGTCTGTGTTTGCTCTTCTCCATGAAATTGCATGACAATAGGACATTCTTTTCAACTAAGCTGAAGTTAAAGAGGACTTGACATCCTAAGCGCGAGACTGCGATGGTTAGATCATCCTCTTAGCTTCATCTAGATAGAAATCAAGCCTCATATTTCATGCGCATGTGATTGCCATTTCTTTTTGGTGAAGTAAGTCATCTCTCTTTACATTTTGTATTTTATTTATTTATTAGTCGGTCCGTGTTAGTTTAGGTTAATTGTTTGTTTAAGTCCAAGCATCTTACTGAAGAGTCAAGGGAAGTTGCACCACCCTAGAAAGTTATCATGACCTTCCTATAGGGGATTTACAAGTTTAGAGCTATTATTGAAAATGATTCTCAATTGGTGCGGGCTCTCCCAAATCCTTATTTTGTGCGATATTGGAAAATTCATTTAATTTCATTGACTCTATAATAATCTTATATGAGGAGTCACCACTAGCCTATCGGACTCACTTCCTATATAACTAGAGATTTAGGGATGGAGACTTAATTACACTTATGATACAACTAATACCTTTTCTGTACCTAAACTTGATTATGTGTTGAAAGGCATCCACATAGTCTTTTTACCAAATTATAAACACTAAAGTTCTTGTCCTTTGAATGTACATGCGATATTTTTGTGTTTATTGTGATCCTTGTGTAACCTAACCATTCTACTAAAATAGACAAATCTCAACACAAAAACAATCTAAAAGAATCACAATCAATTAATAAAAAATAGTAATATAAGAACTAGTAAAAGATAAAAAGTAGTAAAGTAATCTTATATGAATCGATCAAAATTATAACAATGGCTGCTTAAGGGATTTGAGTTATAAATGGTCACCTACTTTGGACGGCTATATATTCAATCCAAGAGAAGTAGTTGGGTTGGGTGGAAACGAATAAATTTATTATATTGCTTTTAGTGTTCTTCTTTACTATTTTCTTGTTGGTATTTATGTAATCGTCCTTATAAGAGCAAGTGTATAATGATAATAGTAGTATTTATGTCCTAACAATGTGATCTATCATTTATTAGCTGTGAGTTGTGGAGATTGGATGACGGCTTGATTATGAGTCGAATTACTATATATGAGTTGGTAATATCTTCTATCTCCTTATTATTGGCATTTTTCTATTCATTATTATATCTGTATGTTTGATATTAGCACGTGTATCTGATTTTAATAATTTGTTTATGCTACTGTCAAAGTTTAACTTGTTATCTCTGTAATTTTTTTTTCAAATAACCTATTCACGCTTCTAGATTGTATTGTTAGCAAAACAACTACCCCTTCAAATAACCTATTCACCCTTCTAGATTGTGTTGTTAGCCTTAATAATATCTACCGCAAACACACAAACACACACAGGGTGAATGAGAACAAGATTGTTTATGCATTTTATCTTTAAGGTTGGCTCTACATTCACTCCTAGAATGGCTTCATGCACCCCCTACAGGATCGAAAAGACCAAATCATCCAACTTGTGGGTCCCATTCCTCTCCTTTGTCTCCACCGAGTCTTCGTGCTTCACCACTAGCCTCAATTTGTTTTTGTTTTTGTTTTTTCCTTCTACTAATAATGGCAAGCAAGGCGCCCAATTTTTTAATGTTTGGAGTTGTTTTGGTTACGCTGAAGCAAAGTGCATGATCAACAAACAGCCAAAGTTTAGCCCCTCACTGAAATTGCCAATAATGGGCTCGAAAATTGTGAAACACCTGACATTGAGTAGGAAGTAACTTGATAAAGTCCAATGAAAACCCATGAAAGAGAGGGCAACAAGAAAAATCTGGACGAGAAATATAGTATTTCTTTGGGGCTTAGAGAGAAAAATGGTGTCTTGTTGTAGAGTGAGGAAGAGGTACATGAAGCAATTCGCGAAAGCGAGACGAGCATGCTCCATCTTGCACTCCACGTACCTAGGAGCACTGCACTATACCAGATTTGCCTTTAGCCAATTCAACAACGGTGAGACCAACTTCCAAGTCCACCGCTGTCCCGCATCACTCGTCATCTCTGCTACCTTGTCTGCCAGGGCTGACACAACCCCTCTAAGTCCAGCTTCAACACCTAGACTTTCAACCGCGTGACTGCCTCCCTGCCCTTGTCCACCTCCCCTGTCGTTCAAGAATTTTTCCCCTATGTAATCTTTTTTTTTTTCATTTGACTTTGCAACTGATTAACGGATCAATTCTAATACCATGAACAATACAACCAGACATAAAATATAAATCGACTATTCAAACAACTAGAGATAAACTCTGAGCATGGAAGTCACCAAGAGAGCCGCAATTAGAGAATGCATAATCACAAAACATCTCCGGTTGCATTACATCCTCTTGGACCGTGGAAAGCCAAGCAAATAGTCAGAAGGATTCTGGTTGAAAAACCATGACTCGAGCGATACAGGCTTTGAGCTCAAAGCGGCAAGGTTTGGCGGGTTAGGGTACAGGCGCACATGAGCAGCAAAGAAAAAGGGGGAGAGAAGGAGAGATGAGGGAAGGTGGGGAGTGGGACGCATGATTTGGGTAATTCCGTCCCTTAAATTTTCCAGGGGTGGATGCAGCCATTTTATAGTGGAGGATTTAGTGTGGCCCTATCTTTAATTTCCTCGTAATTTTACAATTCCGGCATCTTTTCAATTTCCTATACCATTTACCTTTCACTTTGTAATTTCTTTACTTTCCAAGCCATTTACTTTCCTGTTCAACAACAACCCTTTCGCAGTCTTTGTCAATTCAATCCAATCAATCCATTTTATAATAGATTTTTTCACTTTTGTGTGAAACAGTACTCCAAAAGCATAAAGAAAAGGTAACTAGTAGCTTGATAGCTTGATAAGCAAGCTAGCACATGTTGACTAATGGTGGAATATAAAATGTTTACTGTATAGCAACCACATTTTAAGGGGTTGTTTGTTTGTGTTCTTGATCCGTGTTTATAAACACAATTTCTATTTTTTTTTTTTTTAGGGGAACAAAAAAAAAATAGAAACATATTTGTTTGGGTTTTTATTTCAAATTTATTTTTTTTGTTTGGAAAACAAATTTGGAACATAAATAAAAAATAAGAAAAACTTGTTTCTTGTTTTTGAAATACTTTAGAGAAATAATTTTCTCTCTCCTCGTTTTTTCTTCTTCTTTTTTCTTTGGCTGGTGGTTGGCGATCACTCCTGCGACCTCGCCGGAGCGTCGCCATGGCTAGGCGAGGTTGCCGGCCCTCGTCGGCCATGGTCAAGGCCGGCCATCGGCCAAAAGGAAGAAAAAAAAAAAAGAAAAAAAAAAGAAAAAATAAAAATAAAAAATAAAAATATTAAAAAATTCAAAGAAACAAAAAAATTACACAAGTTTACCAAACATGTTTCTATTCTTTTTCTATTTCAGGAACAAGTTTACTAGACGCTTTCTTCTGGTCAAAAATTATTTTTGGAAATAGAAATAGTTTTTTTTTTATGCCAGGGATCTTGACTAGGTACATTAATAATTGAACAGAAACATTACTAGATACACTCTATAACGATGCGGTAGGCCAGGGATCTTGACTAGGTACATCAATAATTGTTTTGTGGAGGCTGTTAAAAACTCCCAAAGTCCGATGGCGCAGTAGACCGCTGTGCACACAATGACCGCCACGAGCCAGGTAACTTCGCTCACTGCCATAATTAGGGCTGCCAAAAATGCCACTGCCATGCTGATGAGAGCATCGAGCAAAAGAGACCCTGCTTTGACGAGAGCTACTTCTGCTATCTGGAGATCGGTAAGCGTGACCCTTGAGGAGGACGGCGACCGCACCAATGGAGCAGTACATGGCGTAGGCGTCGCAAATTACAAAAAGTTGAAACGGTCCTCTGTGCAGCATGGTTGCCATTCCAGGGTGTGGGTCACTGGAAACATTAATTCCACCAGGCAAGGTGAAGCCGGCAGTGAACGTGACGGCGGCCACCAGTGTGGCCACTACCAATCTAACGTTAATCTCTTGGTTGATCCATTCGGCGTGAGATGACTTGGTTGCCTCAGAACCTTGTTTTTTCGCTGATCGAACATCTTGACCTTTGCTTTGTGGTACACCGAAGGCAGTCAACATTGCACGTCCTCGTACCTGCCAATGTCAAATCAGAGAATCCGTCATTAATCAAGAGCATAGTAGATTCAGTTAACACTAAACAACGCGTGCAACCAAAATTGCACTACCGCTGGATCATTCTGTGAGAAGCTTTCGGGTTCCATGGCCACATCCAGGGCAGTCAAATTGTCGTTGTTCCGAAGCTCAAAGTTCAAGATACTTCTCTTTGCCAGAGAGAGCAAAACTGGGCAATGGTTGTGCATCGATGCCAGATGGAGGGCTGTGTTTCCATCCATATCTTTTGAATTCACCAGCTTCTCGATGGCAGGTTTCTCAAGCATGTATTCAACCGCTTTGATCTTCCCTCCCTCGGCTGCAACATGAAGAATATTCTGATCCTTTTTGTTTTTTATCTCTGCCAGGTCGGGCCAACTGTTCATTAACTCGCGGATCGTGTCAACATGGCCATTTTTGCAAGCGATGTGAATTGGATAGGAGCCGTTTTTGTCTGTTTGAAGGGCGAGATAACGGCATTTTTCCACCAGGAGCTTTACTGCCTTAACATTTCCAGCCGATGCGGCATGGTGCAGTGGTGTCCTCCCGTCTTCATCGCACACGTGTAGTAACTTCGGAAGCTGGTGTATAATTGTTTCCAATACATCTGATATTATAGGTCATAGCAATTTTTAGGTTGGGTGCAATTTACTCGTTAAAAAATTGTTTCTGTTAGCTCCTGTAGAGTTATTTGCTTTTTGACCGAAAGCTATTATCAAGCTTTTTACCATATTGGAAGAAAATGAATTTTGAAAAACATAAAAAAGAAGCGAAATTTGCTTGCATCTGCATGTATGGGCTAGGACTCCATACGGATGTATCCATTACCTGATTTCCCCTCCTCAAGTGCGGCCAAAACTGGTGACATGCCCTGCATCTTGAGCGCGTAATCTCCATCTTGAGCAGATGCTTTCAAGAGAAGCTGAAGAATCCCCAAGCGCCCGGTTTCGGCTGCCAGATACAATGGAGATTTTCCATCCTTGTTCTTCCAGTATATAATTTTCTGGTCTAGAATTCCCCAGTCTTTTTCCAGCAGTAATTGCATTGCTGTCTCATGTAAATTTTTATTTCGTGCAGCAACATGGAGTGGAGTATCCTCTAAGCAGTTTTTCCAGATCATGAGGTGAGGAAATGGCTGAGAATGAGCTTTATAACATCTTCCTTCTCCGAGCTTGCTGCTACATGAAGCAATGAATTCCCGGAGGGAGTGACTTGGTCAAAGATTAGCGACAATGCTAGTTCCCTCGAGTCAGAAACTGCTTCCAATGCCTCAACGAATTTGTCGGCATCCCCAGATTTTGCGGCTTCATATAGTTCAGGATCCATAAACTTGTTCAGATCAATATATCCAGACGGTGGTTGGTTATCTGGAGTTGAGACGTTTCTCTTCTTCAGCCATTCGAGCTTTTCTTCCGGCGTTGTTGCCCGTATTTCACTCCTGTTTATGATGACAGTATGCTCCATTTTTACATCAACCGAACAGCCGATGCCACTCACCTCGGCCATTGTCATTGATTAAGGACCCCCCGAGTCAATTAGTGATCAGCCCGAGAAGTTGTTGTAGAGTCCTAGTCAAGTATACTATGTTAATTATCCTGTCCAAAAATAGTGAGACCAATGCTGTTCAAAGAGCACAAGTTTCAATATTATTTCTACACCGTGATTAATTCCGTTCATTCCATCATTAATAAACCAAGTCAATTCAGTAATCTTTCAATCAATCCAAAAAGGCGTCATAGAGTCATCTCTAAAAATGGCAAGCCAACTGTATAAAGGAACTTTCAACTTAAATTAGTGATCAATGAATTGAGGAAAAACGATCAAAACTAGAAATAATAATAAAACACAAAAAACTAAGGGAATTTTTAATCACTACTCCTCATCCTCATTGATCTCGCACTCCGTGGGGCAATGTTTCTTAGACATGGCGAAATCCACACGAATCACATTGAACATAATTAGTCGGTCTCAACTCTCAATCAACTTAATTTTGTCCCCTCTTCCCACAGTACCGTTTTTCTTCTGCCGGTCTTGTTGGAGTTAGGAGCATTGTATAACTAGTCTACCAACTTTTGCCATTCCAATAAATCCACTATTAAATGTTTTATGAAGTTACATAACAGCTCTCATTTTGAAGCAATATTCTTGATGAAGTTCAGTAGGGGAATTTTTTTTCAAAGAAATTTTGATTTAATCAAGATCAAATTTTGCATGAGAAAATTCGGTTTTTTATTAATTAATTATTAAGATTTTGTATTTCCTTTATATCAATCACAGCCTTGAAACTTAAAAAAAAAAAAAAAATTAAGATTTCACTTTCATGTATAATTTCTGTTCCATTGGAATCGATTTATTGAGAAGAGGTGATTTTTCATTGGCAGAATGCTAGACACCTCCCCCCTCCAAAGGAAAAAAAAAAAAAATAGAGTATGGCATGTGAGCCCTTCCTTTGGTTTTGATACAAGTAAAGTAAACCCATCAGGCTGTGTTTGGTTGCTGGGACAAGAATTGAGATAAAATAGCATACAGTGAAATATAAAATCCTTTGGATAGTAATGTGAACATATCTAATCCTATCAAGCATTTGGTGCACCTCAGGATAAGATGGATATCCGTGCCCTTCATCTCTCTCATCTTCAAGAGCTTCCATTTCATCCTCTATCTTGTTCATTTAATCAATCTCATTGATTACGCATGCTTATATTGTTTGATGTGATTGCAATGTTGGGATCTCTAGAGAACCCTAATTGCAGTAAAAGGACGTTGATTTGAGGGAGAAAAATTGAAGGACGTGGGATTCTTTCCCAAATATGATGATTTTTTACTTTTTTGAGTTTCATTCTATGAAACTAGAACAACCGAGACACCCATAACCTTGAAACTCTCAAAATCCTACTTCCACATAATGCTCGCTCTCTCCTTTCTCTTTTCACCTACGCATATTATTTCATCATCCCCGCAAACCAGCTCTCACCACCCAACTCACCAGAACCGCATCAAACAACTTTTGCCCACGACCGGCAAGGGTTGTCGGCCCTGCCTTGGCTGCAGCGGCCCTTCCTAGTGGCCACCAAGGGTTTTTTTACCCTTGCCCAAGCCTGGTGGACCTCACCGGCCTTTGCCCAAGTCCTCAGCCATTTTCTCTCTCATTTCACCACCGGTGAGCAAAGGTGGAGTGTCGCATTGGTTTCTAACTAAGGAGTACATACCCTGTCTGGCTGTATTCCATCCCCTATGTGGGATTTTTATATTCGGCCTACACCCGGTCTATATCCGAACACAATTGGATTGTGTAGCACTAAACAGTGAATAGGATAAATGTTATCATCTCCAAAGTTATATTTGGCCCACCGAACACAACCTCAATATCTCAGATTCTGTTAATTTTGGTTCTCAAAATTGCATTTGATAGGATAAAAAATGGAAAAAAAGAACTTACACTCGATTGACATTAATACTTCTGTAAGAATTAAGAAAAATCATAGTTGACAAATGTGTCAAAAGCAAACCTACTCTCTAGGTTGCTTATCTGGCCAAATTTTTGTGGCCATGGACAAATTATTATTAGACAGAAGCAACTGGAAAGATATAATCTTTATATATATAATAGATATATACAGACCAAAAAGACAGGTCAAGAGCAAAGCCCCCGAAAAAAAAAGTGTTGAGATGATTAATTTAAAAACTCTTCTTTTAGATTTTCATTTCTAAGAAACAGCGGGAAAATATAGATTTATGAAATCATATTACCTAGTTTTCCATATTCATCCTCCACGGCTTCGATGAATTTGCTGGCGTCACCTTTTTGTGCAGCGATATGCATGCAGCACAGGATCCACACTCCTATCCTTTGGTGCGTTCAGATTGCGGTTGGCTTGGATTTAGTCTAAGAAATCATGCTTCTAATCTCTTAAACTAGACTGCATTACTCAGGTATTTTTACATCCTTATATAAGCCTCTGCTTGGGATTGCCCCCATTTGAAGCAAATGACTTTATCGACTGTAGTTTGTACTATCCTACACACAGAGAAAGACTTTCCCTATATGTTAGTACCTTAAAACACACGATGGAGAATATGTGAATTTTTTCCTTGATTTAACTAGTTCAATAGAAAGAGATTCTACCAAAATAATTGCTTGAGGTTTAGAAAGAATAAAAGTACTGTGATTACTTGGTGTGTGCACGCCAATACCGATGCCTTACATAGATATGTGCTAATCAGTGTGGATATTGATGACTAGCAAGATCTCTCTTTTATTGCTATTACATGATTAATTGATGAATTCAAATATGAACAAAGTTAAAAATAAAGGATTGGATGGATTTCTTACTAAATTGACATGCGATGTCTTTGGTCTGGGCTCGTGAGAACCATGCGTGTAATCCATCAGATCAGCGGTCCCCGTTGGAGAAGTGGAGGGTGGCCATCGAGTCATAATTTTACTTTTAACTTTTTCCTTAATGTTCAACTTTTGAATAATTTCATTACATTTTATGCGATTCTACACGTCTAAATTGGAACTTTTTAATTGATAGATATATGAATTCCGCGTTAAATAAAAGTAAAAGTGTGAGTAGCGTAAAGTTTGCCAAAAGAAGTCAAAAGTAAATGTCATCCCCAAACGGTTACAAGTAGCAACTAAATAAAACCTATTTCGATACTTAACGTAGACCAAAAGTGATCGGCAGGCATGGAAGTTCCATACCGATTTCTACAGATTGGCCGCTTCAATCTCATGTTTTGTTTTTCCTTTTGACCAGAGAATGGCTACTTTCCTTCAATAATCAATTTCACGTTGATCATTGGGGCACTTTCTGCGTTTTTTCCTCCCCTTTGGTTTTCTATTTTCCAAGCCATAGATGGACAAGGAGTCCACAGTGTGCAACTTGGTGCTTTGAAGGCTGCAAGTGGTGATTTTGGCCTGAATTTCAAAAACGTTTTACCCTGCTAAGAAGCAATTTAATACTTTGACTATAAGTTTACCAAAAGTTTTCTTCTGGTAAAAAATTATTTCTTGAAATAGAAATAATTTTTTTTATTTTTGTTCTTTGAAACAATTTTTGAATAAATACATTACCAAACGCACCCTACGGGGATGCGGTACGTCAGGCTTCTTGACTAGGTACATCAATAATTGTTGCAAGGAGGCTATAAAAAACTCCCGAAGTTTGATGGTGCGGATGACTGCTATGCACACGATGACCGCCACGAGCCAGGTAACTTCGCTCACGGCCATAATTACGGCTGCCAATTTAATACTTTGAACTAACGCTAGCATTTGTAAAAAGAAAACTTATGCGTTTTGTCATAGACCTGCCTTTTACTGGCTCTATGGTGCTGCCCGCAAGCTAACAATGCGAATGGAGTATAAAGAAGCAAGGCTTTGTTATATATTCATCTCGAGAGGCATACTCTCAATCTCAGCTAAATACGTGTTTCGCAAAATTTAGATTAAGGAAAAAAAAAAAAAATATAATTCTATCCAAATACCTGCTAGATCCGAATCACTAAAATTTGTACGCCATTCAACTAATGTATCAGGTTTGCTGGACAATTTTGAAAGGGTGACACCAAAATATCAACTCCCACTGATGTTGTAAATATAATTTTTGAAAGGGGGTATCATGGCATTTTAGAGAAGTGGAGACAGGTTCCCCCGGGCATGATTCATATCATATCTCTTGACAGCATCATATTTTTTTTTTTCTCTCTTTAGTGAGATCCCAAATCCTATTTTCCATCTTTCTTTGCATAGAATGGTAGAGTACTAGCGTACGGACTTTGATTACGCAAGGCCTCAGCATCAAGTTTAGCTTGTTGCCTAGCTCCTTTCAACGAATCAGAAGTCTCTTACGATTGGATATCGTCCCCGCATCATCTTTTTGTCCCTATCATGCGAGATCTTTCCATGCATATAAAAATATCCTCATACTATATGAGCACCCTGCCAATAATTTTTAGACCAATTTATCCCAATTATACTAGATGTGCACAAAAGAGACGTTCATGTGATGCAAGTTAATCATACTTAAGTACCCCTTTAATTCTATTTCTAGTAGAATAAGTGAAGCTTGGAAAAAAGAAAATTTTGTTCCATCAAACCTGACTAGAATAAAAGAAAAAAATCTTTCTTATATTTGCCCAAATTTGTACTATCTTTCCTTGTTTTTATTATCAATATTGCTTGTTGTACACATACTAGAAGACATGGCACACGCCACACGAGTTGCCACATCATTTGGAAAAATTAGAGATAAGAAGACCTTAGGTGTCATAACTTTTGTAAAACGCTTAGTTGAATGCCATAATTTCTTTTTAATTACTAGAGTACCATTGCTTCTAAAAAATGTTCATTCAAGTGCTGCAATTTTCAATTGATTATTTGAATGCCATAAATTTTTATTTTTTTTTGGTAAAGAAAAAAAAAATTTATTAATCTTCACTTAGGTGTTGAAAACCCGATGTTGCATGGCACCTCGGTGAGAGTTTTTAAAATTTATGACACTCAAGTAATATATTAAAAATTTATATTATACTCAAGTGATTGGAAAAAAAGTTGTGTCACTTAAGTAAGTTGTCATGACACTCAAGCGTTTGAAAAAAAAGTTATGACATTCAAGTAAGCGCTGTATGAAAGTTGTGACATTTGCGGTGCTCTTTTCCTAAAAATTTTTCTTAATAAATTTTAGGCATATGTAGTATTACTCATTTTACTTTTCTCGAAATTAACAATAACTCAAATGCTTATAATAGTTTTCTACAACTTGCTAAGCCTTTTAAAATATATATATATATATATATATATATATATATATATATTTAAAGGGTGGAAAAAATATGAATTTGTGAAATGTTATTACCTAGTTTTCTACATTCATCTTTTAATACTTTGATAAATATGTCGAAGTCATCTTTTTCTACAGCACTGTGCATGTAGCTTGGGATGCACACTCTAATCTTTTGTTCATTCAGATCGCATTAGGCTTGGATTTAGTCTAAGAAATAATGCTGCTAATCTCTCAAATTGGATTGCACTATCCGCCACGGGTATTTTTTACATCCATATATAAGCCTTTGCCTGGGATTACCCACACTTGAAGCAAATTACTTTAATCAAATGTAGTCTTTACTCTCCTAGACACAATGCCTTTGTTATGACCTCATGAGGACCATGTGTGTAATCCATCCAATCATCAGCTCCAGTTGGAGGATTGTGACTTTTTCCCTTAATATTCAAGTTTTTAATAGTTTTATGAAATATTATTTCCTAATTATCTAGATTCATCTTCCAGAGCTTCAATGAATTTGTCAAAGTCACGTTTTTTTGCGGTAATATGCATCCAGCTTGGGATCCATACTTTTATCTTTTGTGTGTTCAAATCACAATTGGCTCTAATTGGGTTTAAGAAATAATGTTTCTAATCTCTCAAATTAGACTGCATTATCTACCATGGGTATTTTTTACATCCATATATAAGCCTTTGCCTGTGATTGCCCCAACTTAAAGCAAATGATTTTAATCAAATGTAGTCTTAAAGTCCAAGGTGTAGCATATATGACTTTATTTGGGATTTCTACTTATCCATTAGAAAAAGATTTCGGCATAACCATTGCTTGAGGTTAAGAGGAAGACTAAAGCACCCTAACTAAGTAGCTCTGCTCGTCAACTTCAATGCTTTACATAGATATTTGCTAGTTAGTATGAGGACACTGTTGACCACTAAGATCTCTCTTTTACCATTATTACATGATTAATTGATGAATTCAGATTGAACAAAATAAAAATGAAGAATTGGATGGATTTCGGACTAATTTGGCATGTCCTTATCTAGCCTTATGAGGACCATGCATATAATCCATCCGATCATTGGCCCCTATTAGAGAGGAGTGGAGGGGGTTATCTAGTTATAATTTTACTCATGACTTTTTTTCCTTGATATTCAGGTTTCTAATAATTTTGTGAAATGTTATTACCTAGTTTTCTAGATTCATCTTGCAGGGTTTCGATGAATTTGTTTGAAGTCCCATTTTGTTGTTGTTGTGATATGCATGTAGCATGGCATCCGCATCCATACGCTTATCTTTTGCTCTTTCAGATCACAGTTGACTCGAATTTGGTCTAAGAAATAATGCTTCTAATCTCTCAGGTTAGACTCAATTATCTACCACAGTTATTTTTTACAACCATATATAAGCCTCTGCCTGTGGTTGCCTCCACTTGAAGCAAATGACTTTAATAGATGTATTCCCTGTTCTCCTACGCGCAGAGAAAGATTTTATCTGTATGTTAGTCCCTTAAAGTTCAAGGTACGGAATATGTAAACTTTATCCTGAATATTTACTTGTCCAATAGAACAGATTCCAGCATAACGATTGCCTGAGGTTAAAGGAAGAAATGAGCACCCTAATTAAGTATCGTTTGCACGTCAACTATGATGCTACATAGATATTTGCTAGTTAGGGTTAGGATACTATTGACTAACAAGATCTCTTTTATGATTATTGCACGATTAATTGATGAATTCAAATACGAACAAAATAAAAATGAAGGATTGGATGGATTTCCGACTAACTTGACATGCGATGTCCTTGTGCTGGCCTTATGAGGACGATGCATGTAACCCATCCAACCTTTGGCTATTTGAGAAGTAGAGGGGGTTATCTAGTTATAATTTTACTTGTGACTTTTTTTTCTTAATATTCAAGTTTCCAATAATTTTATCAAATGTTATTACCTAGTTTTCTAGATTCATCTTCTAGGGCTTCGATGAATTTGTCGAAGTTGTCTTTTTCTGCTGCGATATGGATTTGGCATGGGATTCATGCTCTTATATTCTACGCATCCATATTGCAGTTGGCTCATATTTAGTCTAAGAAACAATGCTTCTAATCTCTCAAATCGGACTGCATTATTTACCACAAGTATTTATCCATCAACTATCTTCTGAATGGGATTGCCCTCACTTGAAACAAAAGACTAACTTGACACATTTTGTACTCGCCTACACAAAGATAAAGTTCTCTACATATGTTGGTCTCTTTAAGTTCAGGTTGAGGAATACATGAATTTTATCCTAGATTTTCACTTGTCCAATAGAAAGAGATTCTAGTAGGATAATTGTTTGAGGTTAAGAGGAAGAATAAAGCAGTCTAATTAAGTAATGTTTGCACACCAAATTCAATGCTTTACATAAATATTTGCTAGTTAGTGTGAGGAAATTGTTGACCACTGAGATATCTCCGTTACCGTGTTCACATTATTAATTGATGAATTCAACTACAAACAAAAATAAAAATAAAAATGAAGGAATGGATGGATTTCTGACTAACTTGACACTCGATGTCCTTGTTCTGGCCTTATGAGGACCATGCCCGTTATCCATCCAATCATTTGCCCCCACTAGAGGAGTGGAGGGGGGCGTTATTTGTGAGTTTTTTTTCCTTGATATTCAAGTTTTTAATAATTATATGTAATGTTATTAACTAGTTTTCTAGATTTATCTTCTAGGCTTCGATGAATTTGTTTGAAGTCTCCCTTTTTTGTTGTGATATGCGTGCAGCACGGGATCCATACTCTTATCTTCTATGTGTTCAGATCACTATTGGCTCGGATTCGTTCTAAGAAATAATGCTTCTAACATCTCAAATTAATATTCATTATCTGCCACTGGTAATTTTTAGAACCATATGTAAGCCTTTGCCTGTGATTGCACTTAAAGAAAATGACTTTAATTAGATGTAGCCTTTATTTTCCTACACATAAAGAAATATTTTCTCTATATGTAAGTCCCTCAAAGTTGAAGGTGTGGAATATGTGAGCTTTATCTTGAACTTTTACTTGAATATATACTTGTCTAATAGAAAGAGATTCCAGTATAACATTGCTTGAGGTTAAAAAGAAGAAGAAATAAGTGTATTGGAAGTCAGATCACAGTTGGCTTTGATTTGGTCTAAGGAATAATGTTTCTAATCGCTGAAATTAGATTGCATTACCTGCCACGGGTATTTTTTACATCCATAGTCTTTGCATGTGATTGCCCCCACTTGAAGCAAAGGACTATAATCAAATGTAGTCTTTATTCCCTCATATAGAAAGAAAGATTTCCTCTATATGTTGGTCTCTGAAAGTTTAAGGTGCCGAATATATGAACTTCGTTTAGGATTTCTACTTATCCATTGGAAAGAGATTCCAGCATTACCATTGCTTGATATTAAGAGAAAGAATAAAGCATCGTAATTAAGTAGTGTCTGCATGCCAACTTCAATGCTTTACGTAGATATTTGCTAGTTAGTGTGAAAACACTGTTAACCACCGAGATCTCTCTTTTACCATTATTACATGATTAATTGATGAATTCAAATCAAACAAAATGAGAATGAAAAATTGGATGGATTTCCAACTAATTTTACATGTGATGTCCTTATCTAGCCTCATAAGGATCATGCATATGATCCATCCAACCATCAGCTCCTGTTAAAGGATTGGAGGGGGGTTATTCATGAGTTTTTTCCTTGATATTCAAATTTCTAATAATTTTATGAATTGTTATTAAGTAGCTTTCCAAATTTATCTTCCAAGGCTTTGATGAATTTGCTTCAAGTCCCCTTTTTTTGTTGCGATATGCATGCAACACGGGATCCATACTCTTATCTTCTACATGTTCATATCACTTTTGACTTGGATTTGTTATAAGAAACAATGCTTCTAATCTCTGAAATTACATTTCATTATTTGCCACTGGTATTTTTTATAACCATATATAAGACTCTGATTATGATTGCCCCCCACTTGAAGAAAATGACTTTAATCAGATGTAGCCTTTGTTCTCCTACACACGGAGAGAGAATTTCTCTACATGTTAGTCCCTCAAAGTTGAAGGTGTGGAATATGTAGCTTTATCCTTAATTTTTACTTGTCCAATAGAAAGAGATTTCAACATAACAATTGCTAGAGGTTAAAAAGAAGAAGGGATAAGTGCATTGGAAGTTGTAAAACTCGTCACAAAAGTGCAATTGAGTCCTAAAACTTTTAAAAAGTATAATTAAGTCTTAAAACTTGTTACAAAAGTGTAATGGAGTCCTAAAACTTTCAAAAAGTGCAATTGAGTCTTAAGACTTGTAATGAAAGTGCAATGGAGTTCTAAAATTTTCCAAACATGTAATCAACCAAGTACTTGGTTGAACCATTTTGACAAGTTTTAGAATTCAATTGTACCTTTGTTACAAGTTGTAGGACTTAATTATCTTTTAAAAGTTTTAGGATTTGATTGCACTTTTGTGACAAGTTTTAGGACTTCAAGTGCACTTTTCCACAAGAAGAATATAGTAAAATGACCATGCATGTTATCCATCGATCATCGGCTCCTATTGGAGGAGCGAAGGAAGTTATAAGTTATAATTTTATTTGTGACCTTTTCTCTTTATTTTCAAGTTTTTGATAATTTCATGAATTGTCATTACCTAGTTATCTAGATTCTTTTTCTCGGGCTTCAATGAATATGTCTAAAGTCAACTTTTTCTGCAGTGATAGGCGGGCAACTTAGGATCCATACTTTTATGGTTTGTGTGTTCAGATGATAGTTGGGTTTGATTTGGTCTAAGACGTAATCTTTGAAATTAGACTGCATTATCTACCACGGGTATTTTTTACATCCATAGCCTTGGCATGTGATTGCCCCCAATTGAAGCAAAGGACTATAGTCAAATGTATTCTTTATTCTCTCACGTAGAAAGAAAGATTTTATCTATATGATGGTCTCTTAAAGCTTGAGGTGCCGAATATATGAACTTTATCCAGGATTTTTACTTTTCCATTGGAAAAAATATTCCAGTATACCCATTGCTTGAGGTTAAGAGGAAGAGTAAGGCACCCTAACTAAGTAGTGTCTGCACGCCAACTTTGATGCTTTGCATAGATATTTTCTAGTCAATGCGAGAACACTGTTGACCATAAAGATCTCTCTTTTACCATTATTACACGATTAGTTGATGAATTCAAATTAAATGAAATGAGAATGAAAACTTGGATGGATTTTTGACCAATTTGAGATGTGATGTCCTTATCTATCCTCATGGGAACCTTGCATATAATCCATCCAACCATCGGTCCCTATTAAAGGAGGGGAGGGGTTTATTCGTGAATTTTTTCCTTGATATTCAAATTTCTAATAATTTTATGAAATGTTATTAAGTAGCTTTCCAAATTTATCTTCTAGGGCTTCGATGAATTTGTTTGAAGTCCCCTTTTTTTTTGTTGCGATATGCATGTAGCATGAGATCCATACTCTTATCTTCTATACGTTCAGATCACTTTTGGCTCAAATTCGTTGTAAGAAATAATGCTTCTAATCTCTGAAATTACACTTCATTATTTGCCATTGGTGTTTTTTTATAACCATCTATAAGCCTCTGATTGTGATTGCCCCCACTTGAAGAAAATGACTTTAAGCCTTTATTCTCCTACAAGAGTTTTTTTCTCTACATGTTAGTCCCTCAAAGTTGAAGGTTTGGAATATGTGAACTTTATCCTAAATTTTTACTTGTCCAATAGAAAGGGATTCTAGTATAACACTTGCTTGAAGTTAAAAAGAAGAAGGGATAAGTGTATTGGAAATCCTAAAAGTCATTACAAAGTGTAATTGAGTCCTAAACTTTTCAAAAAATGCAATTAAGTCTTAAAACTTGTTACGAAAGTGTAATTGAGTCATAACACTTTCAAAAAGTGCAATCGACTGTTAAGACTTGTCACGAAAGTGCCATTGAATGCTAAAACTTTTTAAATGTGTAATCACCCTAAGGATTTGATTTAACCATTTTGACAAGTTTTAGAACTTGATTGCATTTTTTTGAAAGTTTTAGGACTCAATTGTATTTTCGTGACAAGTTTTAGGACTTAATTGTACTTTTTGAAAGTTTTAGGATTCCGCTGTACTTTCGTGACAAATTTTAGGATTTCCAATGCACTTTTCCCCAAGAAGAATAGAGAAAAAGGACTATTCGTGTTATCCATCCGATCATTGGCTCCTGTTGGAGGAGTGGAGGAAGTTATATGTTATAATTTTACTTGTGATCTTTTCCCTTAATTTTCAAGTTTTTAATAATTTTATGAATTGTTATTACCTAGTTATCTAGATTCATCTTCCAGGGCTTCAACGAATATGTCTGAAGTCAACTTTTTCTGTAGCGATATGCATGCAACTCGGGATCCATACTTTTATGTTTTGCACGTTTAGATCGCAATTGGCTTTGATTTGGTCTAAGAAATAATGTTTCTAATCTCTAAAATTAGAATACATTATCTGCCACTAGTATTTTTAACATTCATAGTCTTTGCATGCAATTGCCCCCTTTTGAAGCAAAGGACTATAATCAAATGTAGTCTTTATTCCCTCACACTGAAAGAAAGATTTTCTCTATATGTTGGTCTCTTAAAGTATAAGGTGTCGAATATATGGACTTCGTTTGGGATTTTTGCTTATCCATTAGAAAGAGATTTCAGCATCACCATTGCTTGACATTAAGAGAAAGAATAAAGCACTGTAATTAAGTAGTGTCTACACACCAACTTCGATGCTTTACATAGATATTTGCTTGTTAGTGTGAAAACACTGTTGACCACTGAGATCTCTCTTTTACCGTTATTACATGATTAATTGATGAATTCAAATCGAACAAAGTAAGAACAAAATATTTGATGGATTTTTGACTAATTTGACATGTGATGCCCTTATCTAGCCTCATGGGGATCATGCATATAATCCATCCAATCACCGATCCCTATAAGAGGAGTGGAGGGGGGTTATTCGTGAGTTTTTCCTTGATATTCATATTTCTAATAATTTTATGAAATGTTATTAAGCAGCTTTCCAAATTTATCTTCCAAGGCTTTGATGAATTTGTTTGAAGGCCCCTTTTTTGGTTGCAATATGCATGTAGCACGGGATCTATACTCTTATCTTCTATACATTCATATCACTTTTGGCTTGGATTCGTTGGAAGAAACAATGCTTCTAATCTCTCAAATTAGACTTCACTATTTGCCACTAGTATTTTTTATAACCATATATGTGGCATCCGAGAATCTTGACGACCCGAAATATTTACTTTTGAAGAAAAGGAAATTTTTCTTTGAATGGCCATATGGACAATTGCACCAACAACCTCATTATTTTATCTCTTGGACCGAACCACCTATGTACATTGTTGCGACCCCATGCAGCCTTGTTGATTTCTTTCTCCACGCAAGGGTTTCAGTCATGTACTTATACATGAAGCAAATTGATTATGGGAATATTAATTGATTTCTATAGAAACCAAAATTCCTTATAATTGTGCCAAAAATTATGGGCTTAAATTTGAAGATCATGGGCCATTTAATTTGGACCTTTGGCCACAAATTTTCGGGCCCAAGCAGGCCCAAGAAGTCTCCAAGGTTGTCGACCAAAAGGGGGGGGGGAGGAATTGGATGGAGGTGGCCACGCCACCCTCCACTTGTCCTTTCCTTGAGGCCACTTGTCACCTGCATGCAAAATAAGAGAGAGAGTTCGAGCGAGAGAGCGGGTGTGCGGGTGTGAGCTGCGAGGGAGGAAGAGGAGGATTTCCTTCCACTGTGTCCGAGTTGCTACCGTCGTCGCCACCAATCTTCGTCGCCGTCAAGCCAAGCCGAGACCCCCCAAGCCCCTGTTTTTGCTTGCATTCGAGTAGAAGAGTTAGAGGCAAGTGAAAGTTCATTGATCTATGTGTTGCATGTTGCAATTTTCTGGTGAAATGCTGGTAGATGTGAGAAAATGCAGAATAGGAAGCTGCATGTTGAGTTTTTGGATGATTGAGATGAAGATTGAATGCCGAAATGTGGAGGATTGAATGTGATGTTGCTATTTTTTGTTGGATTGAACTAGATGAGTACTAGATTGAAGCTACCAGTCATTGCATGTTGTATTATGGTATTGTATGTTTCGAAAATTGAGTGTGAGATGGCTGTGTTGATCGAGCAAGGTGAGGAAATGATTGCCGAATGGAAAAATGTGGTATATGTTGAGATGAGTGAGCTTAGGGATGATTATATGCTTTGAGCCGAGCTGTGGGAGGGTTTCTCTATTAATAAGATCTTGTTGAAAGTGTTCTTAGATGCTGTGGAAGAGACTTGAAGTGTTGTAGGATAGATTGGTAGAGAAACAAATGGTTAGACTGAGCTAGAAATGAAGAAAACCATACATGAAGATTCTGTTTTGGAGGAGTATGGATAGAAAGTCTTGTTATTGGCATTGCTTTGATTTATAATGATGAAGATAAGGAAAGAAACCATTTTATTTAAAGATTACACCTATCAGATTGAGTTAGACGTTTAAATGTAGCCATATGAATGTGAAAACATGAAGATAGGAGTGAATCTATTGAAACCAGTACTCTGTTTTGTAGAGAACAGCTTGACCTTTGATGATTCCGTGAATTTCCTGTAATTTTATAGATAGAATTGGACTTCAAACCCTTAATGAAAGTTTTAGAAAACATCCTTAGGAATAACATATCAAAATTTGATGATAAAAGAACAAGATTTAGTTGGTGAAACGAATTTTCTTCTGTGGGTACTGAATCTGAAAGTTACTGCAGAATTTTGAAGGAAACAGCAAACTATTACTCTTTATAAAAAATGGATTTGACTTAGTGTCCTTCATGAAATTTCTTCCTTTTAGTCTCATCTATAACATATCAAAATTTCAGAATTTTCTAAGTTCATTTGGGAATTATTCCAAAATTTTTACCAGAACCGTGCATTTTAATGATTAAGCTGTTTTGTTTCGAATTTGCACAAATTATCCCAAAGATGAATATATCTTGAATTTTTATGTGACATGATGATACTGGCATTGTCATATTATGCAGTATTGAGATCTGATGAACGATTCTTGGGACATCTTGTTATTGCATTGAAAGGTGTTTTTGGAAATTGAGATGTTAATTGTTGCCGTTGGACCCTCGGGTCAATGGTGGCCCGGGAGTCAGGATGCCCAAAAGATTGAATGAGTCGATGCCTTGTGGATGCCTGGTGGCCCTAAGTGGCTGAATGCCGGAGGTTTTTCCTCGGGAGCTTCGGGATGCCCAATTGTATGCTAGTCAGTACGTAAATCCGGAGGGCTGGGATAACAATTTTCATGGTGAGTCTCTGAGGGTTCCTCGTGATGCCAGGTGGGGTATAAGATGCCTGGAGGTGTGGTATGCTCTAGATGCCCGGTGACCCTAGTGGCTGAATGCTGGAGGCTTTCGTGATGCTAGGGTGGATGCGAATGCCCGGAGAGACGCAAACATTGGTCTTCCGGGGGATGAAACTTTTTGAATGATAAAATGAATGATTCTACTATGTGTGTGGGTGGTCTGGTTATGGGACTTAATTGTATGGCATGGAATGAGACGTGTCATTACAGCTTGGCCCTATGATCGGGACTTGTGTGACTAGACATGAAGTATTTTGATCCTTTGAAACTGCATTTGCCATTGCATTGAAGAATTTCATGACTTTGATGCATACTCATCCTTTGATTACTTGTTTTTGTCTATCTTGCATGAATCTGGATATTGATGGTAATGCTTGATATAGCTTAATGAATCTTTTACTGTTTAGTGGTTGTACTCATCTTGTTTGGGGACTAACATTTCAGATTAAAAGATGCCTCTATTACCTATCACTTGCGGTACTTTTTACGGTGTCCCAGTCGACTTGAGTGCATGTGTTTAGAGCACATTCATGTCGGGATTCGAGGATTGGTTTTCATCCGAGTACGGGTTCTAGTCATGTATGATGTCGGTTTACTTGATGGCCCCGTGGTTCAAGAGTTTCTGTTGGTGCATGTTCGTCGTGATGGGATCATGCTAAGGATGTTGCTACCGCTGCCAGCCGATGGACCGGGCTGGGTGTGATCGTGTGTGACAGGTAGCAGATGAAACTTTATGGACTGTCGGCACTGTTTGATAGACTTATGTATAGGGCTAAATGGAAAGGAAAGCTAGGGGAAAGTTGGGTTATCTTTTGTTATGTAGCCAGGTATAGAAAACCACGGCAAATTTTGGGGTACCGACTTATGATGTCTATCAAGCTTATGTAAATAAAAGTGTCCGGCTTAACTTATAAAACTGTCTAGTGGGTGTGCATCATTTCAAAATTTTTGGGATAGGGAGATGTGATTTTTGCTTCCGCTATACATTTATAAACTACGCAGGGACCAATCTAAAAGTTTATAAACCCCCAGGATTTTTGGTTTTATCAAGTTTGTATGGTATTGGAGTAATAAGGTAAAGAGAAAGGGCATGGTCTATGGCAACCCTAACGGATCGGGGGCCGTTCGAGGGGTGCCACAATATATAAGCCTTTGACTGTGATTGCCCCCACTTGAAGAAAATGACTTTAATTGGATGTAGCCTTTATTCCCTACACATGGAGAGGGAATTTCTCTACATGTTAGTCCCTCGAAGTTCAAGGTGTGGAATATGTGAGCTTTATCTTGATTTTTACTTGTCTAATAGAAAAATATTTCAGCATAACGATTGCTAGAAGGTTAAAAAGATGAAGGGATAATTGCATTGGAAGTCGTAAAACTCGTCACTAACGTGCAAGTGAATTCTAAAACTTTCAAAAAGTGCAAATAAGTCTTAAAATTTGTTAAGAAAGTGAAATCGAATTCTAAAACTTTCAAAAAGTGCAGTCAAGTCTTAAGACTTATCATGAAAGTGCAATTGAATTCTTAAATTTTTCAAATATGTAACGTACCTAAGGACTTAGTTGAACAATTTTGACAAGTTTTAGGACTCAATTGCACATTCGTTGTGAGTTTTAGGACTTAATTGTTATTTTAAAAGTTTTAGGATTCAATTGCACATTCGTGACAAGTTTCGGGACTTCCACTGCACTTTTCCCTAAGAAGAATAAGGAAAAAGGACCATTCATGTTATCCATCCAATCATTTGCCCATATTGGAGGAGCGGAGAAGTTATAAGTTATAATTTTACTTTTGACCTTTTTCCTTAATTTTCAAGTTTTAATAATTTTATGGATTGTTATTACCTAGTTATATAGATTCATCTTCCCACGCTTCAATGAATATGTCTGAAGTCAACTTTTTTGCAACGATATGCATGCAGCTTGGGATATATACTTTTATGTTTTGTGCGTTTAGATCATAGTTGGCTCCGACTTGGTGTAAGAAACAATGTTTCTAATCTCTAAAATTAGACTACATTAATGGGTATTTTTTTACATCCATAGCCTTTGCATGATTGCCCCCACTCGAAGCAAATGACTATAATCAAATGTAGTCTTTATTCCCTCACATAGAAAGAAAGGTTTTCTCTATATGTTGGTCTCTTAACGCCCAAGGTGCCGAATATATGAGCTTTATCCGGGATTTGTACTTATCCATTGGAAAGAGATTCCGTATAACCATTACTTGAGGCTAAGAGGAAGAATAAAGCACCCCAATTAAGTAGCGTCTGCACGCCAACTTCGATGCTTTACAACGCCAACTTCGATGCTTTACATAGATATTTGCTAGTCAATGTGAGGACACTATTGACCACTAAGATCTCTCTTTTATCATTATTACATAATTAATTGAAGAATTCAAATCGAACAAAATGACAATGAATAATTGGATGGATTTTTGGCAATGTGACATGTGATGTCCTTATCAAGCCTTCTGAGGACTATGCATATAATCCATTAAACCATAGAGGAGTGGAGGGGGGGTTATTCATGAGTTTTCTTCCTTGATATTCAAGTTTCAATTCATGGACTTCGATGAATTTGTTTGAAGTCCCCTTTTTTTTGTTGCGATATGGATGTAGCATGGGATCCATACTTTTATCTTCTATGTGATCAGATCACCATTGGCTGAGCTTCGTTCTAAGAAATAGTGCTTCTAACTTCATTATTTGCCGTTGGTACTTTTTATAACCATATATAAGTCTACATGTGATTGCCCTCAGTTGAAGAAAATGACTTTAATCAGATGTAGAGAGAGAGAGAGAGAGAGAGAGAGAGAGAGAGAGAGAGAGAGAGAGAGAGAGATTTTCTCTATATGTTGGTCCCTCAAAGTTGAAGGTTTAGAATATGTGAGATTTTCTCTATATGTTAGTCCCTCAAAGTTGAAGGTGTAGAATATGTGAGCTTTATCCTGAATTTTTAATTGCCCAATAGAAAGAGATTCTAGTATAATGATTGCTTGAGGTTAAAAGAAGAAGGAATAAGTATATTGGAAGTCCTAAAACTTGTTACGAAAGTACCATTGAATTCTGAAACTTTCAAAAGTACAATTAAATCCTAAAATTTATTACGAAAATGTAATCGAGTCCTAATACTTTCAAAAAGTATAATAAAGTCTTAAAACTTATCACAAAAGTGCTACTAAGTCATAAAACTTTCAAAAAGTATAATGCACCTAAGAACTTGATTGAACCATTTTGACAAGTTTTAGGACTTGATTGTACTTTTTCAGAAAGTTTTAGGATCCAATTACATTTTCGTGATAAGTTTTAGGACTTAATTACACTTTTTGAAAGTTTTAGGACTCGATTCACTTTCATGATAAGTTTTAGGACTTCCAATGCACTTTTCCCAAAGAAGAATAAAGAAAAAGGACCATGCGTGTTATCCATCCAATTAGTGGCCCTGTTGGAGGAGCAGAGGAAGTTATAAGTTATAATTTTATTTGTGGCTTTTTCCCTTAATTTTCGAGTTTGTAATAATTTTATGAATTGTTATTACCTAGTTTTCTAGATTCATCTCCTCGGGCTTCAACAAATATGTTTGAAGTCAACTTTTTCTACAATGATATGCAAGTAGCTTGGGATCCATACTTTTATCTTTTACACTTTCATATCATAGTTGGCTCTGATTTGGTCTAAGAAATTATGTGTCTAATCTCTCAAATCAGACTACATTATCTACCACAGGCATTTTTTTCATCCATAGCCTTTGCATGCGATTTCCCCCACTTGAAGCAAATGACTATAATCAAATGTAATTATTCCCTCATACAGACATAAAGATTTTCTCTATATGTTGGTCTCTTAAAGTTCAAGGTGCCAAATTTATGAACTTTATCCGGGATTTTTACTTGTTCATTGGAAAGAGATTGCAGCATAACCATTGCTTGAGGTTAAGAGGGAAAATAGAGTACCCTAATTAAGTAGCATCCGCATGCCAACTTCGATGTTTTACATAGATATTTGCTAGTCAGTGTGAGGACACTATTGACCATTAAGAACTCTATTTTACTATTATTATATGATTAATTAATGAATTCAAATCCAACAAAACGACAATGAATAATTGGATGGATTTTTGACTAATTTGACACGTCATGTCCTTATCTAGCCTTATAGGGATCATGCATATAATCCATCCAACCATCGGCCCCTGTTAGAGGAGTGGAGGGTGGTTATTCATGAGTTTGTTTTACCTTGATATTCAGTTTTCTAATAATTTTATGACATGTTATTAACTAGTTTTCTCAATTTATCTTCCTGGGCTTTGATGGATTTGTTTGGAGTCTGCCCTTTTTGTTGGGATATGCATGCAACACGGGATCCATAAGCTTATCTTTGGTGCTTGCAAATGATAGTTGGCTCAAATTTGGTCTAAGAAATAATGCTTCTAATCTCTCATATTAGACTTCACTATCTACCACGGTTATTTTTTTACAACTATATATAAGTTTCTACCTGTGATTGCCTCCACTTGAAGCAAATGACTTTAATAGCCGTATTCCTTATTCTCCTATACACAAAGAAAGATTTGCTCAATATGTTAGTCCCTTAAAATTTCAAGGTGTAGAATACGTAAACTTTATCCCGAATTTCTATTTGTCCAATAGAAGAGATTCCAACATTATGATTGCTTGAGGTAGAGAAAGAATAAAGCACCCTAATTAAGTAGCGTTTGCACATCAACTATGATGCTTTACGTAGATATTTGCTAGCAAGGGTTAGGACATTATTAACCAACAAGATCTCTCTTTTACCATTATTACATGATTAATTGATGAATTCGAATACGAACAAAATAAAAATGAAGGATTGGACGGATTTCCAATTGACTTGACATGCGATGTCCTCGTTCTGCCTTATGAGGACCATGCATATAACCCATCCAATCATTGGCTATTAGAGTAGTGGAGGGGATTATTTAGTTATAATTTTACTTGTAACTTTTTTTCTTAATA
The DNA here is from genome assembly GCA_017140165.1 of Eucalyptus shirleyi. NCBI lineage: Eukaryota > Viridiplantae > Streptophyta > Magnoliopsida > Myrtales > Myrtaceae > Eucalyptus > Eucalyptus shirleyi. Next base: position 27,687,766 of record CM029446.1, read on the forward strand.
TTCAAGTTTCGAATAATTTTATCAAATGTTAATGCCTAGTTTTCTAGATTCATCTTCTAGGGCTTCGATGAATTTGTCGAAGTCATCTTTTTTTGCTGCAATATAAATTCAGTATGGGATTCATACTCTTATCTTCTGCGCGTTTGTATTGCATTTGGCTCCAATTTAGTCTAAGAAATAATGCTTCTAATCTCTCAAATTGGACTGCATTATCTGCCACAAGTATTTATCCATCTATTATCCTCTGAATGGGATTGCCCCCACTTGAGACAAATGGCTTTAATTTGAGCCTACACAAAGAGAAAGATTTTATGTATATGTTGGTCTCTTTAAGTTTTTTTTTTTTTTTGGTCAAAAAAGATAACACGTACTATTCTTACTTAAAAGGAGTCTTACAAGACGAATAAGGACTAAAGTCCGAACATAATATATTCCATAAAGTCAAAGGAGGAGAAATCCACCAGTTAAGAGGAAGCGTGTGTGCTCGGTGGGTTCGTGCTATCCAGTCCACGGTACAATTCTCTTCTCGGGTGCAATAGCTTACCTTGACATTATCGCATTGATCCAATTCTTGTCTGCAACATAGGACAGTTTCTTTTAGATTCCACTGAATTTCAGCCCGGCCCAAAACCTGTTCAACGACAGGGAGACAATCACTTTCACATATCCAGCGAAGTGGTTGACTCCAGAAGCTGCCCACGTGCCTCTTCTGAAGTTCCTTAATATAAGAGAGTCCGTGTAAGATGGCTTTGGGTTTGGCCTCCTGCGATGAAGAAACCCTAGAAGTACAGGTGAAGCCTTCGAGCACCTGCCCTGACGAATTCCTCATGACCCCAGCAACGGAACAAAGAAATTCGCCCGGATTCCAAGAAGCATCAACGTTCAACTTCAGATCTTGTCGATCTGGTGGTTTCCATCGCCTAGGTATGTTCCGATTAGGGTTGAATTGTTGCTGGGTTTTCTATCCTCGGGTAAAGGTAAAGTGCTGATCTTGTACAATTCTCAGAAGATCTGCAGAGTTCGAGGCTTTTGCTCGAAAAATCCATCCGTTTCTTGCCTTCCATATGTGCTAGAGAACCATGCCAGTATATTCTCGTTCAGGTATGTTGGGATTCGTTCGGAAAGCTTCCATAATCCATTGATCTGTCCATCTGATTCTACTTGTGGGACTAAGGCCTCTGAATGTTGGATCTTCCCATATGCCTTTTGTCCATTTACATAAAAAGAACAGATGTTCTATTGTTTCGACCTTCGTGTGACAGATTTGGCATAATGGGTCATGAACGATTTTTTGTTTATGTAGGTCTTCTCTCATGGGAAGGGTGTTTTGACAGAGAGCCCAAAGGAAAGTTTTGATTTTTGGTGGCACAACAAGGCTCCAGATTTTGGTCCATAAGGTGCGTGGTGGTCGAAATGAACAAGAGGCCCTATTGTGGTTTTGGTTTGTAGTTTCTGAAATTGCTTTGTTGTAGCCACTCTTTATAGTATATTTCCTAGTATTATTACCTGTCCAGACTAGGTAATCTAATTGCTATTGTGGGCTCAGTGGGATAGCTAGGATTTCGTTGACGATACCTTCATTATAGAACTGTTGAATCTTTAGTACATTCCACTCTCTGGACTCTGCATGTATTAGCTCAGATACCATCAGAGGTTCTGTTGGATTAATTTGTCCTCCAATTACCCCTTTCATTAACCACTTATCTTCTCGAATGTGAATAGATTGACCATCCCCAACTGACCATTTGATGTTTTCTTTGATTGTGTCTCGGCCGATTAACAAACTCCGCCATCCCCATGAGGAGCGTTGGCCCGTGCATGCTGTCCAGAGGTCCCATTTTGGAAAGTAGACTCCTTTCATCACTCTACTCCACATGGCAGAAGGAGAATTTGATAGCCTCCAGACTTGCTTACCCAACATGGCATAATTAAAGGTAATCAAATCTTTGAAACCCATTCCTCATTCATCCTTTCGAGTTTTTATCACCTCCCAATTTTTCCAATGAATACCCCTCTTATGATCACCTTTTTGCCACCAGAATGATGCAATTCATTGTTCTATTGCTCTGCAGATAGAGACTGGCAGCTTAAAGATGGACATAGCATGCATAGGTATGAACTGAACAACACTTTTGATCAACACCTCCTTCCCTGCCTTAGTAAGTAATTTCTCTTTCCACCTTTCTAGCTTTGTATTGACCCTGGCTAATATCCATGCAAATAGTTCTTTTTTAGATTGACCCCATTCTGTGGGAATGCCCAAATACTTCCCTATTTTTTCAAACACCGGGACTCTTAATTTTGTGGCTATATTTCTCTTCAAAGGTAAGGGACAATTTGCACTAAAATACACCCCTGATTTGTTTAAGTTGATTGCTTGTCCCAAAGCATAGTAGTACTATTTAAGTATCAGTGTCAGGTTTTGACATTCCATCATAGTACCGTCCAGAAAAAAAGATAACATCATCCGCAAACAACAGATGTGTGAGTTTAGGACAAAACCCGTTTATATGTATGCCTTTGATGCTGCCATCTGTGATCGCTTTGTTCATCAGCCAGGTTAGAACATTTGAAATCAAGATAAATAGATAAGGCGACAGGGGATCGCCTTGTTTGATTCCTCGCGAATGATGGAAGAAAGGGGTAGGTTCTCCATTTATCTTCACACTGAAAGACACTATAGACACACACTGCATTATGAGTGTTACCCACTTCTCACAAAACCCCATATGCAACATGCAATCCTGCAAAAAATCCCATTCGATTCTGTCATATGCTTTCTGCATATCTAATTTAAGTATGGCCTGATGTCTTTTCCTCTTTTTTGTGATGCGCAGTTGGTGCAATACTTCCTGCACAATGAAGATATTGCCTTGTATCTGTCCGCCTTGAACAAATGCACATTGCTCCGGTTCAATAATAGATGGCAGCCACTTCTTTAGTCTATTTGCTAGAAGTTTTGAAATTACTTTATAATTGAAATTGCATAAACTGATGGGTCTGTATTGGCTGATATTCTCAAGGTTTTTCACTTTGGGGATTAAGGAAAGATGTGTCTGGTTGAGGAGGAGATCAAGAATACCTGTTTGAAAAAAATTCTGAGCTAATTGTAACAGGTCAGTTTTCACGGTATCCCATGAATGTTGATAAAAAATGCCACTGAAGCCATCTGGACCAGGTGCTTTGAGTGCTCCCATCTGATAAACAGCCTCCTGAATTTCCTCCATCAAAGGTACATCCACCAGTTCTTCATTAATGTGTTGTGTTATAGGTGATAGACATTGGATGAGAACAGGTTGGTACTGCCTTGGGCCCTCTGATTTATATAGCTCTTTGTAAAAGGACAAAATATGGTTGCGGAGCATTATAGGATTTCTACACCAGTTTGTATCTTCTAATTGCAACATAGTTATTCTATTTCTCTGCCTCCTCTGTATAGTTGATGTATGAAAAAAACTAGTATTCTTATCACCCCATTGCAGCCACTTAATGCGTGACCTCATACTCCAAAATTGTTCCTCCTGCCTTCGCAGTTTCTCTATCTAATAGATAATGCTTTGCTTTTGCTTTGTGCCGGTGTGCTGATCAGACTTATTAGTAAGCTCTGTTAGGGCCATATTTAGCTCTTTGATATGTAGCCTTGCATTGGCAAACTTCTCTTTGCTCCATTATGTCAACACTTTTGATGTCTCCTGTAATTTTTCTAAAAAAGTGCATAGTTGGATAGAGTTAGACTTCCATGTTTGTTGGATAACTTCATGATACTCCTCATGCTCTGTCCAGAAAACCTCTAGTTTGAAAGATCTATTTGTCTTCTTCTTCCCAGGATAAAAATGAAGAACCAGAGGACTGTGATTTGATCCAATGGCTGGAAGGGCTTGGATTTCAGCTTTAGGAAAGGTAATTCTCCACTCCAAGGTGCATAAGACTCGTTCTAGTCATTTCTTAACGAGATCCTCCCCATCTCTGTTATTTGCCCATGTATATGCACACCCATGACTGTCCATATTCATTAAGGAAAGTTCATTTATCATGTTTCTGAATGCTGCTATACGACTGTTATCAGCTTCTTTTTTCCCAACTTTCTCCCATACATACAAAATCTCATTAAAATCTCCCATGCAGATCCACGGGCAAGAATTGTGGGGTTTAATTTGTCCCAACATTTGCCATAAGGTCAGTCTCTCTCCAAAATTGGTAGATGCATGAACAAAAGTAATTTGCATATTTTGCCTGCTGTTTGGATCAGTACAATCCACATCAATATAATGCTTTGAGCTGGCTTTCACCTTCAAAGATACTTCCTCATGCCACAGAAGAGCTAAACCCCCTACTATACCTAATGGATTTACTAGAAAAACATTCTGGAAATGTAATTTTTTGCAAACTTTCTCCACCATTGCTTCTTTATTCTTAGTCTCCATTTGAAAGAGTAAATTGGGCCTTTCTTGAGCTGTTAAGGCTTTTAGTTCTTGGATTGTCAGGGGGTTGCCCAGCCTTTGACAATTCCAACTAATGATTTTCATGGCGTCACTGATGGCTTATTAGGGCTAGCCACCAAAGCCAATTCTTGTCCTTTTGCAATCAATTTCACAGGAGTATCCAGAAGTTCAGTATCATCAATCCAGAGAGGGGTTTTCTCTGGTATACACTTTTGTTTTTTAGCTTTCTGAACCTTCATATTCTTCTTACTGCATTTCCCGACTTTTGACAGAACTTGTTTTTGGTTTTCAGAGCATTACACCCGTTTTCCATGGTCTCTAACTTCATTAGCAGACCCTTCATTAGCTTGGGCTATCTCTTTGCCATGAGAGCTATCTAATCTTCTTTTGCTGTAGGCTCATAGTTGCATATCAAGACCTGCCTCATGAGCTATGATATCCATGCCGCTAGATTAGGAAGGTGTAACAGGTATTGTCTCTTCCACAATAATTTCTTCTTCAATTTTACCATAAAAGGTTTCCCAATAAGGGCTGTGCTCACTTGCTTCTACCTTCAGCCAGGGTCCGTATGGTCCTATTTTGTTGTTTCCCCAAGGTGATTGCGCATAAGGAATTTTAGCATAGTCAGAGGCATAGTGCCCTATTCTCCCACAAGAATAGCAATATTGTGGGAGACGCTCATACTTGAATTCCACCCAAAGCCATTTGGAACCAATATCCAGGATTGCCCCCGATTTCAGTGGAACATTCGGGTCAATTTTTATTCTCACTCTTCCTCCTCTCTGTTGATTACCTGTTGTATCAAGGTGAACTTCCATAACTCGTCCGAGTCTACTTCCTAGATCTTTGAAGACTTGCTCTACTCTCAAGCCAGGGGGAATAACTTCAATATGCACCCAGAAAGAAGCTTTAGTAAACTCATAACAGTGCTCAGGAACTTCCGGCTCGCACTGTCTTAAAACTAGCAGGTTACTAGAATAAGACCAAAGTGATGTCTTCATGAGCCTCTCTTTTTCCTCCTCCGTTTGAAAGAAAAAAGTGAATAGCCCAGGTTCTTTTTGTGAACAGGTTACAGTTTCAGTTTTCCATGCTTTCTTCATTGTGGCTAGAAATGCTGGATAATTGACATTGGGTTTGGATTAGAGCTTATCAAAGAGTGTTCGTTTACATTCCTCCTTTTTGTGCGAACAAATTTCAGTGGGGGCTTCTACAACATCCTCCTCAGACCAAAGGTGACCCAGTCGTTTACATAGTGCTGCCACTCACTGTTCATTTTCTTCTTTACTCTCCATGGATACTAATTTGAGATATTACTAGACCGATCCACGAACACTAAAGAATCCAGAATGCTCATCTTCCTCAAACACACAAATACGGGCATCCACTACACCTCCACACAATCAGGGCCAGAGACTCAAGAAAATCAACTAGAGATGGAAGATCCAAACTAATCGACTAATATCCAGAGAAACCCACAGGGAAATCAAAGGCAAAGCTGCGATATCCAAACCTATACAGATTGCAATGGCTGGATCGGCGCACCCACTGTTTGATTAGCAACTTGAAGTTCAACATAGCAACATCAGGAGAATTTTTCGGTTTTTTTTTTCTTTCCTTATATGTAGATTAAAAGGAGAAAACACAAGAAAAGGGGAAAGAAGGTTATGGAAAGCAGGAGGATCTTAGGGTTTGGGAAAGGGAAGTGCTACCATGGCGGTAGAGAAACGCTCGCATAGACGAGAGGGTTCTTTCCTCTTTAAGTTCAAGGTGAGCAATATGTGAATTTTATCCTGGATTTTTACTTGTTCAGTAAAAAGAGATTCTTGTAGAATAATTACTTGAGGTTAAGAGGAAGAAGAAAGCACCCTAATTAAGTAATGTTTGCACTCCAACTTCAATTCTTTACATAGTTATTTGCTAGTTAGTGTGAGGACACTGTTGACCACCAAGACCTCTCTTGTATCGTTATTATATTATTAATTGATGATTTTAGATATGAGCAAAATAAAAATGAAGTAACGGATGGATTTCCTATCATCTTGACATGCGATGTCCTTGTTTTGGCCTTATGAGGACTATGCTTGTTATCCATCCAATCATCGGCCCTTGTTGGAGGAGTCAAGGAATTTATCTATTATAATTTTACTTGTGACCTTTTCCCTTAATATTCAAGTTTCGAATAATTTTGTATTACTTAGTTTTCTAGATTCATTTTACAGGGCTTTGATAAATGTGTTTGAAGTCACCTTCTTTGCGGCGACATGCATGCAACATGGGATTCATCCTTCTATCTTCTACGCATTTAGATCACCGTTGGCTCGGATTCTTTGTAAAAAATAGTGCTTCTAATATCTCAAATCAGACTTCATTATCTATCATTGGTATTTTTTCTAACCATATATAAACCTCTACTTGTGATTGCCCCCATATGAAGAAAATGACTTTATCCGGATGTAGTCTTTATTCTCCTACACACAGAGAAAGATTTTCTCTATATGTTAGTTTGTTAAAGTTTAAGGTGCGGATATATAAGCTTTATCCTAAATTTTTACTTGTCTGGTAGAAAGAGATTCCAGTATAATGATTGCTTGAGATTAAAAAAAGAATAAAGAACCCTAATTAAGTATTATTTGCATGATGGGAAAATCTTCTATATTGTTTTGACAATGACAAAGATAATTAATGGTTACGGTGTGTATATTGGTTGGATTGTATATTGGAAAGAACTTGATCAAGGGAGAACAAGATGAGAAGAATGGGGATGTTCGTGATAGTCATGACCTGTATCCCTTTAGGTTCTTACAGTAATTTATAGGAATAGGTTTTGAAGCATTTATTTATAATGTCAATCCGAATGGTTCGTACAAATATAAACCTCAAATAAAGTCATGAAACAACCCCACAAATAGATATAAAATCCGAATAGTGCATACAAACAATGGCCTCAATTGAGTCTTCCAATTTGTTAATACCGCAAACAGATTGACAGTTATAAACTTGAGTCTTCTCACGCTCATGTTTCACATGACAATGGTTTATTTTAAAGTTGTTTAAACAACCTAAAATATGAATCTAGGTGTTGCCACTAACCTCTTGTTTGGAGGCCAGCTAGAAATCCAATCAAGGGTTGAGAGACCACCCTTGATTTCCACGGAAATAGAGATTTTGTTGGTTCGGGGACTCGGGTTACACTAAAAATTTCTATTAGCACCCTTTTGGTACCTATGAGTATGGTTGTTATCTAAAGTGGTCATGTGGTCTTTTTATATTCTCATACAAGTCTAAAGCTAGGTGATCACACACGGGTGGTTTGTTCCTGTCATTTCTATGCTAACTATGGAAAAAGGAAGAGAAATGCAATTAAGTAATATAAATTGCAAAGCGAGAAAGTAAATACCCAAGACAATTTTAAAGGGCATAAGTCTAAGCATGCAATCCTAATTGCAAAAAGAAAAAGAAAAAAAAAATCCACAACTCGTTGGGAATTTATACAACACATATGAGAACCTGAGACATACGTTGAGAAATGAATATTACAAATGAGAAGGTCGGAATGGATATCGACCATCCATCATCTTTATGTCTTCATAAGCGTCGCCGCCAAGGATTGCCTTATGGGACCTACCCTAGTTCTTGTCATGTTAAGACTAAATGAAAGTAATACAAGCAAATTGATTTAACAATAAAAAAGATTCATATCAATACATCCAAGGAATCCAAAGCAAGCAATCAATGACGTAAACAAGATCAATGACCTCTGGGTTGGCCTTTGGAATTTATGCAACAACCTTCTTACGAATCCTACCCAATTCATTTTAAATGACTTATTGCCATTAGTCATTATTTGTGTTTGCAAATGACGACGAATACCATGAAGTCCCTAGGTTAAGCTCTAAATGATATCTCAAGGTGACCTATGTGATCATGCATTGCACCTAAATCATTCATCTAAAAAGCACATGCATTTGAGAGAAAAAGCATGCGCTTAGGCCATATGGCCTTGATTCCTACCCAATCAAGCAAGTGAGTAAGCCAAAATGGATCATTGAGTCAATCAATCGAACAATCACATGCACCAAGTTATATGATCATGCAATGCATAACAATGAAAAACAAAGACAATTGAACAAGGGAAATGTGTTTCGTGTGATGCTAAAATGAGTTTATGAACAATTTGCAAAGAATGACTCGAGTTCAAGAAAATTGCAAAGAAGGACATAGACTTTACAGGTTCTCAAACAAGTCCCTAAGAAGAACAATTTGCAAGTTTCAGCCATTTGGCAAACAAGGATAATAATTTTTTAGGAATTTAAGTAAGTTTGATGTCCTTGGGAAATGGATTCTAGAACCTCGGTTCGGATAATGTCGGCACAATGATCGGGCTCCTTGGGCCATCAAATGAATGTCAAATCCGACAAAATTGGTAATAAAATGAAGTTTAGGAAATTCCAAACAACTTTGTTGAAGAAAGCTTTCCAAGATTCGCATCACATGAATTTATAATGATTTCAGATCAAGCAAAGGTCAATTCAGGGAAATGGTTTTCACAGAAGTCCTGCGACTTTGGGAAGGTCAGTAAAAATACGAAAATAAGTTTTTATTTTCTGGAAATTTGTGACAATGAAGCTTAGCATGTGACTGATATAGCTAGTATGAGTACCTAGAGGGGGTGAATAGGTATATAAAAGATTTTTCTTCATAATTGCACAATACTAGACAGTTGAAGGATTTGCAACAAATAATAATCAACGTAAGACTGAGTAAAGGAAAGAGAGAATTGAACACGCGGTTTATAGTGGTTCGGCTTATTTCAAGCCTACGTCCACTCTTCTGCACTGACAGCCTATTGGCTGGATTCCACTATGAACAAAGAGATGTTACAGTGTTGATCTTCCTTGATTTCTCGGTGTAGATGATCTATCACACTCGCTCAAGGTATCACTAAGTATAGACACTCTCTGTGTATACAATTTTGCTCAAAATGTATTGACTAATAATCAAGGTGCTTCAGACTCTGGAATTTCTCTATCGATCACACAATAAAACAACTAGAACGTCTTCCTTTTATACTCCTTTATGCCTTCATACCCGTTGGCACTTACCAAAGGAATTCCTCCAATCTACCCGTTGGACGGAATCAATTAAGAAGATCATTCAAGCTATTAAAGGAACCTGACGATAGCCCATCAATCATGTTCGCCCATACAATCAGGATCTTGGTTTCCAAGAATAGAACCTTCCAAGAATATTTCGTCAACCATCGGATCTTCAAACGATCTAAATACGAATAAAAGAATCCGTTATATTTATCCAGCCAAGAGATCTTCTCCAGATGATAAGATTAAATCCTCAACCAAATACTTCGGCTCTAGATTTCCTTCGTCACTGGATTAGAAAGACTATCAATGAGAATGGTCTTGAGTCTTGAGTCTTGAGTACTGAGTCTGGTGATCAGAAAGTCTTCAGACTCTAAACAGAAGGTCTGCGAATATCCAGACTAGACTGATAGAAACGTTTTGTCAGCTTCAAAATATTCTGGAAAGATTTCTCCAACAATCTCCCCCTTTTTAATGGTGACAAAACTTTCCTGTAGATTTGAACAACTTTGACTTGCAAAAACATTTCTCAAGTAATATGGCTATCTCATAAAGATTAATAAATCAACCAGACTCTGCATCCACAGAAAATTGATTAGTCTTTCATGAGTAATACCATACAACAACACTTGATATAAATGCAAACAGTCAAGCATCAAAATCTACACCCAATTCAGTCAAATTCAAGTTCACACCCAAGTTCACTCAAGTCATACTCAAACATCAAAAACAAACATATTCAACCATAAATTTAAAGTCAAAGTTTAAAGTTCAAATTGGTTCAAATTGCTTCTCCCCCTTCTTGTCATCATTAAAAAGGTGAGAAAAGAGTCAGGTCTGCTTGAGAATGCGCACGATCTGGAAATCTCCCATCGACTGGACTATGCCTTCTAGCATCTTCAAGTCTTCCCTAAGATGAGCTACCTCCTCTCCTTTGGCATTGGCTTGTATTTGTAGAGCGAGGTTTTTCATTTTGTCCTCCAGGGTAACTGAAGATGCTTGTCCAGCATTCTTCATGACTTGAATTTCACAGTCCAGAGCATAGATTTGACCCCGCATTTCCAGAAGAACATCAAGAATACGACGAAAATCTGCTGAATTGTCCGTCTGTGTACTTGCATGTGCTTTCTCGGATGGAGTGAATGTAGACGATGGAGCTTCTGTATAATCTTGCAGATTTGGTGTTGACGTATCATGTCCTTCTTCAGGCATTTGAGAAGCCTGAAAATCTTCTTGATCTGCTGGTGATCGTCTTAGACCTTCACTGATGGTAGCATGAGGTGTGGACCTTCCTTGCTTGCCATCTCCCCCTGTCTCTAAGACCTCAAATGGGGAAGAGTGATGATCATGCTCTTCTGCATCTTGATTCCCCTTCTCTCCAGCTACAGACTTTTCTTTTTCTTCTTCTCCTTCTTCTTCAGCTTCTTTCTCCTTCTCTTGCCGCTCTTCTTCTTCTCTGTTCTTGGCTGGCTCCTCTTTTTCTCTCTGTTCTTCTGCTTCTTTCCCTTTCTTCTGATGTTCTGTCGATTCAGGTACAGAACGTCTGGTCCTTATCAAGGCAGAGATTGTGAGATCTTCCTCTTCATCTTCATCTTCCAATATGAAAGTTCTTTTCTTTGAGGATGGGGCACCAATGGGCTCTTTCCCTTTTCTCTTTGAAGCAGAAAGTACTGGAGTCTTCACTCTGAACTTCTCCATTGCCTTGGAAAGCTCTTTCAGACGCATCTTCGTCAGCATCTTCAAACCTACCACCATTTTATCGCATGGTCGAACACAGAGAGTATGTGGAGGTTTAATATTTAAGTGTCTGAAGATCTTGGTCACAAGACCAGGGTAAGGCAATTGGCCTTTGTCCTTCGCTATTGCTCTGTACATGTGAAAGAGAATGATGTGAGGGAGAGAGAACTTCGTCCCTGAGTTAATCGCATACATCAATTTTGCCTCGAAATTGGATACGTCAGTCTTGGATGTAGACTTGGGCCTGATGCAATTGATCACAATTTTGTGAAGCACGATATTGATGGCACGCATCCTTGAATAGATGATTCTTCCCTCTGTATCTCTATCTTTGACAAGCTTTAATGAGGCACGAGCAATTGAAACTTTGATCGGTTGATAGCATCCTCGTTCAACTCCAATTATGTCAGCCAACATGTCCACATCTACCACATAGTCTTGGTCTCGAACACTGAATGATATTCTATTCGCATCTAAAAAGCTAAGATTCGAATAGAAGTATGCTGTCAATTGCGCATAACCGTCTGTGGTATCAATGCAAAATTGCTCAAGTTGAAGCAGATTGAACTTCTCCCTTAAGTTCACATTAATGGCATCCATGAAATCGAAATCAACACTCCTAGGGTTTATCACCCCTCGTTTCAGCAGTCTGAAGAACAGATTCTCATGTTCCTTTGATTTAAACAACTCCATTCTCTTTCCCTTCACCCTCGCAGCAACACCCATTCTAGGTTGAAAATCACTGAACATTTTATCATCATCGTTTCCGTCAGTCGGATTTGGTCCCGATATACGAGGGTCACTTGGAATGTTTGCAAGTGCTTCCTCAGCCTTCCCTTTGGGAGCAATTCCCAAATCCTCAATTCATCGCAGAAAGATATACTCATTCCCATAATTCTTATCTTTAAGAAAATCATCCACATAGTTCAACGGAGTCCCAATGCTCTTCATCGCACAATAGAGTTTGTAAATAAAAGAGGGTTTTTGGACTCTTACAGGGTCTGCTTCTTCGATTATTTCTTCTTCTAGATGATGACCCGCACCTTGTGGGGTAGATGGTGTTGAGTGACATGGTGGAGAGTAAATCGGGCTCTGTTGCTGACTCGATAAATCTTCTTCTTCGGTGAGATCGAAATGGGTAGGTCCCTCCCTCATTCTCTGTGGTCCCCTGTTCGTGATTCTTGAAGACTTCCTCGAAGAAGACATCATTCCTTGTCGTTGAAAGATTCATTTACTTGCTTTCCCAAGAAAAGATGACAACTTTCTCGAAGATGAACACGAAGTAGAGACAAGATTTGGAGGAGAATGCCTTTTAGGGTTTTGAAGATTGGGCGTAAAAGAAAACTGTATATATATAACTCAGTTTTAAAAAGGAAAGTTCAATTGGCACAAGGAAAGTGAATGGTCACCTTCTTTTTAAAATCATTAACTGCCAAATAGAAGTTAATTCTTTTGAAAAGACAAGATTCGGTTTTTCACGAAAATTATAAATTAACTGAACTAAAGATTGTACCTTTTCGAGTTTAAATATAATAACAACTTACGAGTCTATAGCCATGAATGTCTCGAGTCGAGGGTTGGAGAGTCTCTAGACTTTAACTTCTTCAAGCTTCAAAATGTTGAGTCACTGGAACGGATAAAATCGAATTGATTTTTCTCCAAAGGCTTTGTGAATATATCCGCTAGTTGACTCTTTGAATCAACAAATTGAATCGAGATTTCTCCATTTTGAACATGATCTCTAATGAAGTGATGTCGAATCTCTTTGTGCTTTGCTCTTGAATGAAGGATTGGATTTTTGGTGAGATTGATTGCGCTGGTGTTGTCACATCTGATCTCTGTGCATGAGTTTTCAATCCCAAAGTCTTGTAGTTGTTGTTTTATCCATAGAATTTGCGAACAGCAGCTTCCAAGAGCTACATACTCTGCTTCTGTTGTTGAAAGAGCCACAGTGCTTTGTTTCCTTGAAAACCAAGACACTGTCCTGCTTCCAAGTAACTGGCAAGTTCCTGAAGTACTCTTTCTATCGACTCTGCAACCGGCCAGATCTGCTTCTGAATATCCCAGAAGATTAAAGTCTCCCTTCTTAGGATACCAAAGACCGATGCTTGAAGATGAAGCAACGTAACGTTTCGCAGCACTGAGATGAGATTCTCTAGGATCTGATTGAAACCTAGCACAGATGCAAACACTCAACAAAATGTCAGGTCTAGAAGTAGTAAGATAAAGAAGTGAACCAATGATGCTTCTGTACAGCTTTTGATCAACTTTCTTTTCTTCTTCATCTTTGTCTATCTTCAAAGAACTTGACATCGGTATATCAGTCTTTTTGCAATTTTCCAATCCAAACCTTTTGACAAGATCATTAGCATATTTTTCTTGATAAATAAAAGTTCATTCATTCAATTGCTTTACTTGAAGACCAAGAAAGAATGTTAACTCTCCCATTATACTCATTTCAAACTCATCCTGCATAGACTTTGAAAATTTCTTGCATGGACTTTCATTAGGGGATCCAAAAATAATATCATCAACATATATTTGAACAAGTAAAAAGATTTTGTTTTCCATTTTGATAAATAAAGTAGTATCTACTTTACCTTTGACAAAACCATTATGTATTAAGAACTCACTTAGTCTGTCATACCAAGCTCGAGGTGTTTGCTTTAAACCATACAAGGCCTTTTTCAGTCTGAAGACTGAGTCTAGCCTCTTTGGGTCTTCAAACCCTGGTGGTTGTTCCACGTAAACTTCCTCATGGATAAATCAATTTAGGAAGGCACTTTTGACGTCCATTTGGAATAACCTGAAATTTTTATAACAAGCAAACGCAAGTAATAGTCGAATAGCTTCTAACTTTTCTACTGGAGCGTAAGTCTCATCATAGTCTATTCCTTCTTCTTGCGTGTATCCTTTAGCCACGAGTCTTATTTTGTTTCGTACGACTTTTCATTTCTCATTCATCTTGTTTCTGAACACCCACTTAGCTCCAATAATAGTTTTACCTTTTGGTTTAGATGTCAGTTCCCAGACATTATTAATGTTAAACTGTTTGAGCTCTTCTTGCATAGCTTCAATCCAGCTTTCATCAGATAAAGCTTCTTCTACGCTCTTTGGCTCAATTTCGGAAATAAGAGCTACAGCACTAGACTCTTCACGCCTTTTAGATCTGGTGCGAATTCCTTCATTAATTTCGCCGATAATGAGATATTTTGGATGACTGGATTTATGCTTCCAGTTACTGGTTGATTTGTCTGGTTGATGATCTCTTTCTTTATTTGAATCTTCATGAACAATTTGATGCTGATCTTCCAGAGTCTGAGATGCTTCTTGAGTTGTAAGCTTTGGAGGGTCTGGAGTAGGTTCAAACTCTTCATGATGAGTCAGACTGGATTCATCTTGCGTAGAGTCTTGAAATTTGACATTCATTGACTCTTCCACAGACTTGCTCTTCTTGTTATAGAATCTGTAGGCTTTGCTTGATGTAGAATATCTAATGAAGATGCCTTCATCTGATCTTTCTTCAAACTTACCAACTCGATCTTTTGCATTTTTCAAAATAAAGCATTTGCAACCGAACACATGAAAGTATGAAACAATAGGCTTCTTACCTTTGAATAACTCATAAAGGGTTTTCTCTAGAATAGGTCTTAAGAAGACTCTATTAATGATATAGCACGCTGTTGAAACAACTTCAGCCCAAAATCGTGAAGAAATCTTACTTTCAATTAAAAGAGTTCTGGCCATTTTTTGAAGAGATCTATTATTTCTTTCTACAACTCCATTTTGCTCTGGAGTATATGGAGAAGATAACATATGCTTAAAGCTAGATTCATCACAAAATTTTGTAAAATCTTGATTTTCAAATTCACCTCCATGATTTGTTCTTATACTTGAGATAACACAACATTTTTCATTTTGAACTTTTTTAGCAAATTTTTCAAAATACGAGAAAGTTTCAGACTTACTTGCAAGGAAATATACCCAAGTAAAACGGGAGTAATCGTCCATAATTACTAGACAATATTTCTTACCTCCAATGCTCTGGGTTCTGGTTGGTCCAAAGAGATCCATATGCAGCAACTTGTAGTACATGATTAGTAGAGACATGATTTATTGGCTTAAATGAATTTCTTACCCTTTCCCGAGAATACATGGTGTGCATGGATCGGACTTTTGGTATGGTAATTTGGGTAGACCTCGAACAAGCTGCTTTGATGAGATTTTGGCTAATTGCTTCATGTTGACATGACCAAGCTTTCTGTGCCATAAGCTTGCTTCATCTTGAATTGAGATTAGGCATTGCGATTCATTTGATTTCATGTCTAAGAGGTAGATATTTCCATGTCTTCGACCCATGAAAGACTGAGTAGAGTCTTTACTAATTCCAGAACATATTCATTCTTGAAAGGAGATCTCGAAACCAGTATCACACAATTGGCTAATGCTGAGAAGGTTATAGTTGAGTCCTTCCACTAGAGAAACATTGCTTATTGTGAGATTTCCAATTTTCACAGTTCCAAATCCCACAATACTTCCTTTGCCGTTTCCTCCAAATGAAACTTTTCAACCATTTACTTGAATAAGCTTTATGAAGCAATTTGAGTCTCCTGTCATGTGTCTTGAACATCCACTGTCAAGATACCACTTTACCTTTTTCTTGACGGAGACCTGCATTTAAAAGAGAGTCTCAAGCTTTCTTTGGTACCCAAATTTTCTTGGGTCCTTTGGTGTTAGTAAGATAAACATTATTAGGCCATACTTTCTTAACATGTTTCCAAACCATAGAACACTCTTTTTCAAAGTGATCCTGATTGTTATACTTTGAACACCTGAGGGCATTTCGACCTACAAACTTTACAAAAACTTTCTTGAAATAATTTCGGTAAGCCTCTCTCGACGGTCTTTTCTTAATTCTTTCTTTTACTTTAGGAAAATCAATCAAGGGAATTGTTTCTACTGTCATACCTAAACCGAACTTATTGAAATAAGGTCTTTGAGCTAAAAGAACTTTTTCAAGTTTTTCAGACCCTATCGAAAATTTCTTTGAAATATTTGATAAGTCAGTTTTTAAGAAAGCATTTTCTTTCAAAAGATCATCTTCTTTTTCTTTAAGAGTAGAAACATTCAAGTCTAAACTTTTAACTTTTTCTTCTAAAATGTTTTCCTTTTGTTTTAAAGCTGAGTTTTCCTTTTTAAGTTCGGAAATTCTTTTGGGAGAAGTCTTAAGACTAAAACACAGTTCATCAATGTATTTAGAAACTTTGACAAGAATTTTAAAATTACTTGCTTCAAATTCACTGTTTAAGTCTGATCCAGAGTCTGAGTCTGAGTCTGATTTTGCCATCAGACACAAGTTGGCATATTCTTCATCACTTTCTTCACACTCTGTATCACTCCATGTTTCAGCTTTAAGAGCTTTACGAAACTTTTCAGCTTTTCCTTTCTTCTTCTTTAGAAGAGGACAGTTGGGTCTGATGTGTCCATTTCTCTTGCATTCGAAGCAAACTACATCTTTGTTTGGTTCCTCATCATCTACAGACTTGGTCTGCTGTCTTTGGAAACTTTGTTTCTTTGAGTTGAACCTTCTTCATTTTCTATTCAGCTTTCTGAATCTTCTTATCATAAGAGCAAGCTCCTCATCGTCCAGATCATCTTCAGAATCTGTATCATCAGAATCATCATTTAATTTTAATGCAATAGATTTCTTACCTTTTGGATCTTCGTCTTCATTAATTCGTTCTACTTCATAAGTCTGAAGAGTTCCAATCAGCTCGTCGATAGATAGTGGCATGATTCTTTGCGTCTCTCTTATCGAAGTCTTTATGTGATTCTAATCCTTGGAGAGTCCATGCAATAGCTTGTTTACCTTCATAGGATCAGAAATTTTTTGTCCTTGGTTCTCAAGACCATTGACAATATCTGTAAAACGACTAAACATGTCAGTTATAGATTCTCCTGGTTTCATTTTGAAGGCTTCATATTGACCGAGGAAAATGTTAATTCTGGTCTCCTTCACTCGATCTGTTCCTTCATAGGTAATATGTAATATATCCCAAACTTCTTTTGCTGTAACACAAGAAGATATTCTGTTATATTCAGTTGGTGACAAAGCACAATATAAAGAGTAAATTGCTTTTGCATCGAGTGCTTGTCTCTTGATTATCTCTTCCTGAGTCATTCCGCTAGTCTTAACAGTTTCTTTCCCTCTTTCAGAGACTGATGCAGCTGTAGGAGTAATTCATCTTTCTACAACATCCCATTTCAGAGGATCCTTTGATCGTAGGAAAGCTTTCATCTTGTTCTTCCAGATGTTGTAATCATTTCTATCAAAGTAGGGTAGTCTGGTATTGCTTTGCCCTTCCACCAGCCCTGGTGCTAGCATACTAGCCATGGATCTTTTACTCTGAAGTAAAACACTTCAAATAAAGTAAGTACACGAGCTTTGATACCAATTAATATAGCTAGTACGAGTACCTAGAGGGGGTGAATAGGTGTATAAAAGATTTTTCTTGATAATTGCACAATACTAGACATTTGAAGGATTTGCAACAAATAATAATCAACGTAAGACTGAGTAAAGGAAAGAGAGAATTGAACACGCGGTTTATAGTGGTTCGGCTTATTTCAAACCTACGTCCACTCTTCTGCACTGACAGCCTATTGGCTGGATTCCACTATGAACAAAGAGATGTTACAGTGTTGATCTTCCTTGATTTCTTGGTGTAGATGATCTACCACACTCGCTCAAGGTATCACTAAGTATAGACACTCTCTGTGTATACAATTTCGCTCAAAATGTATCGACTAATAATCAAGGTGCTTCAAACTCTGGAATTTCTCTATCGATCACACACTAAAACAACTAGAACGTCTTCCTTTTATACTCCTTTATGCATTCATACTCGTTGGCACTTACCAAAAGAATTCCTCCAATCTACCCGTTGGACGGAATCAATTAAGAAGATCATTCGAACTATTAAAGGAACCTGACGATAGCCCATCAATCATGTTCGCCCATACAATCAAGATCTTGGTTTCCAAGAATAGAACCTTCCAAGAATATTTCGTCAACCATCGGATCTTCAAACGATCTAGATACGAATAAAAGAATCCGTTATATTTATCCAGCCAAGAGATCTTCTCTAGATGATAGGATTAAATCTTCAACCAAATACTTCGGCTCTGGATTTCCTTCGTCACTGGATTAGAAAGACTGTCAATGAGAATAATCTTGAGTCTTGAGTCTTGAGTACTGAGTCTGGTGATCAGATTGTCTTCAGACTCTAAACAGAAGGTCTGCGAATATCCAAACTAGACTGATAGAAATGTTTTGTCAGCTTCAAAATATTCTGGAAAGATTTCTCTAACAGAAACAAATAATTCTCAAGCAGATATCCACAACAGATTCGGCATGCACGAATTCAAAAAATCCAAATAACCCGAGCACATCGTTCTAGAAATAGGGCATCGCAGAAGCATACATGTATAACTCACAACCATTTACATCATCTAAAAATGGTCCATTCGGTCTGAAATTTCTACATAACTTAGATCACATAATGCCATATTACTTTTATGAAGACGTCCAAGGCCAATTCAATTCACACGAATTTATAAAAATCATTGAACAAGCACGTATCAATCAGAACGGGCAAGTTTTTGTAATAAAAAAGATTCGGTTTAAGCATGCTTGATCTATCCTAATGATGTTCAATCCTTATTTAATTTTTTTAGGATGTTAAGAGAGATGTGAAAATAAATTTTTATGAAGAAACCATTTCCAGATTCACAACACACGATTTTACAAAAATCAGGGAATCATTACAGGTTAATTATTGACATAAAATGACCGACAAAGTCATGGACATTCTAGAGGCAATCGACCTATCCAATAATACTCAAACATTTTCAAATTTTTATATATTGTAGAGTTACATGTCATGAACAAAATTTAAGAAGACCAACTCAAAATTTGATGCATAAAAAATCATATGAAAATGACAAACAGAAAAAGTCACCGGAGTAGGACAAGACGACAGAACATGAAATTTTTTCAAATTTAAGTTCGGTTTTGTAAAATATAGTAAACCTAGTAAACGATCTTTAAATCATGCAAATAAGATATCAAATGAAAGCTTCAGATGTCTCCTACAAATCTCTAGAAGGTCTCAAATGCAATCGAGATCATTTTCCACCTCAAATGAAGATAGCTAGCAAATAGGACAGATCTAAAATAGAGTTTACAGATTGAACCATAAACGACGTGATTTTTATCCTAACAACCATTTGCAAATTCTATGAAATTTTCCATCATTAAGAAATACATGCCAAAATGAAACTTCATGAAGGCACTCAATCCAAAATCGAAGTGCAAAAAATCATACAAAATCAACAAACCGAGTAGATCGGTTAGACTCAACCACACCAGCAGAACATAGAAAGTTCCAGAATAGATCACCAACTTTCGAACAGGTTTTGATATAGCAAACGACATCGAAATCATGCATACAATAAATTGTTGGAAAGCTTGTGAAGTTATCTACAAATCTTATGAAGCACTCAAAACCTAAAAACGACATTATCTAGCTCAAACAAAGACGTATATCAGGTTAGTCCAATCAGCCTACGATTTTCACATAACAAACAACTATGATCAGTCAAGCCACTAAATCATCATCGATCAACATAAGATCATTTTTAAACCATGCATATCATCCATATAAGTATGATAGATCATCCTCGGTCGAGCTCTAGCCCCAATTGCGTAAGGCAATCTCGCTTCATCGAACCCAAGTTCGATAGTGCACTATCTTGTGTATTTCCGTGAAATAAGCTTGATAGAGCTTGAATCAAGTTACGCCAAGGACTAGGACATGTCGAGGGAGGTCCGGCTAAGGCTGTAGGTCGTTGAGGATCACCAGATGGATGTTGGAATGGCCACCTAAGCTACTGGGTAGAAAACCGAGCACACCAAGGAACACTAGAGGAAAGATCGCGACTTGAAGGACTCCGGCGGCCGTTCGGTCGTGGTTCGATCATTACAAGGTCGGGGATTAACCGAGGAATGGTGTCGGAAGCTCCAAGACAGTTGAGGGATCGCCGAATCACTTGGAATGGCCGGTCAAACCAACCAATTACAACTATCAGCGGTACACCGGTCTTCAAACCGATAGGGAGAGTGGCTCCAATTGAGGGCTTCCGATGAAATGCGGCGGTGGCGAACCTTGCGACCAGCAAGGGGACACTTCAGGGAAGTCGAGGGCGGTGGTGGAATGCTGGAGGGAGGTGTCGTTCAGTTGACGAGGCGGGGAGAGAAAGAGAATGGTCGAACCAGCCATTTCTGCTGGAAATCGGTCGAACCGATTGGCTGGTTCTCTCAAAATTTATGCAATCAAGTCCCTGGAGGACCTAATTGTAAGCAATTCCTATCCAATTTGTGATGAAAATGGGCTAATTTGAGGGGGAAAGGTTCAAAATCGCCGAATTTAAACCAATTGAAATATTCAAAAACATCTCAATAAACTTTAATTGGTTTAATCCACCCAAGAATATTGAAAATTATGTCGAGCTCAATGGGTTTGCGAATTTGGAATTTCCAATCAATTAGCGCAAGTTGTGTGATCCCCACCAAATTGAGCAAAATGGAACCTAATTGATACAACAAGATATCAATTGGTTTAATTAACCATGTTAATAATGGTTTAATGCATCCAAATTGACACTAAAATAGTGGTACGGACTTTATGCCAAAATTACATTAAGGGCCAATGATGAAATTGAACCTTAACCCATCAAATTATACCTTAGTCTAGAATGGTAAACTTGAATTGGACCAATTCAAGCTCATTAACCTGATTTTCTAAAACTCAAGTGAGCTAAATCCATCAAATTGGAAATTTCCCAAGAGAATTTGCCAAAATTAATCTCAGATTTGGATACAGTTTAAGAAAATGAGTGGTTTGGAAGTGCAAGCATGCAACTAATGATGAATCAATTTGGGTACGGAAATTTTTATCTCAACATGCTAAATCATTGAAATGATCGCACGAGTAATTTCGAAACAACATCTAGATCAAATGTTGTAAAAGAAACCAAGTCACAATATGATTAAAAAGGAAGTAATTTTATTTTTGGCCGATTTTAAACCTAAATCCGAAAAATTTGAAAAATGAGGTTCTTAATCGGTTTTCACAAAATTTTCGATGCCAAAGTCAAAGTAAAGCTAAACAAGATGACTTGAGAGTTTTTATATTTTCAATTTTTTTTTTATCAAAGGGTTAACCAAAAGTCAATCTTTTAGTTGATTTTTCACTAAAATGTGATCGAAGTTTTGAATTTTTTTCAAAATTTTTGTGGCCAAAGTGATACTAAGACTAATTGAGATCTTTTTGTATAAAAAGCCAAATTTTGACTGGGAGTTGACTTTAATAAAAGAGTTAATCAAAAAATGAACTCAAAAGTCAACTTTTTTACTTTTGTGTTTTTATTAAAAATGAATAGAAAATTACCTATAAATGACATGCCAAAGAAAATAAAACTAAAAATGAGACTTTTGGCTAGAGAAATGGGCTGTCATGATTAGAAACCACAATCTCAAGTTTTTACCTTTAACAACGTGTTAATTAAAATTCAAGTGTCAATACTACAATCTCAATATATTGATTGCTAATTAAGCATTAGGAACAAAAAAAAACTTGTACGATCATCTAGTGGCTTTGAGAACTTTTTCTTTTCACTTATTAGTTTAAGCTTTTAAATTGGATTTTCTTAACAATTACCAAACCACCGTCCATATTTGCCTATCCTCAGCATAGTCATCAATGTGGCTATCTCCTCTATGTCCTCTAGTTGTGCATTTTATTATCAAAGCACCCTCCATCTATGACTATCCCTAATTGTTGATGCCCAATTTTTAGCCGACGCATCGATTAAGATATAAAACTCTAGTTTAGGGTTTCTGATCACAACGAAATTCATTTCTCGAATCAAAAGTGTTAGTTTTCATTTCTTTTTCTTTGGCCTATCATTTTTAGTTAATTTCCTAATCATTTTCATCAAAAACCTGAAAAAGTCAAATGGTTGACTTTTGAATTGATTTTTTTATCAACCCATTTGACGAAAAGTGAACCTAGGTCAAAAATTGAATTTTTGCATAAAAAGGTCCTAAATAGCTACCTTTTACTTAAAAGTCAACTAAAAACTGAAAAATGTAAAAACCCTTAAATCATCATCTCTTAGCTTCGATTTGATTAAGAACTTAATTTTTTGTCATCGAAAATTTTGCGAAAATCGATTAAGAACTTAAATCTTTTGAATTTTTCTGTTTTAGGTTTAAAATCGATCAAAAATAAAATTACTTTCTGTTTTGACTTAGTTCCTTTTATGACATTGATCTAGAGGTCATTTCATATTCACTCCTGTTGCTAGTTTTGAGATTTGACATGTCAATTGACATTTTAAGTCCTAATTAGGGTTCCACATCGATCCTTCCTAAGTTGTATGCTCACACTTTCATTCAAATCATTTTCTTAAACTGAATTTAAATTCGAAGTCAATTTTAATAAATTCTCCCAAGAACACTTCAATATGATTGATTTAACTTGCCTGAATCATAGAAATTTCAGTCAATGTGTTCCAATCAAGCCAATTTGACTTGACCCATGCTAGACTAGCATCCAATTGAAGATATCAAACTTCAATTTAGCCAAATAAGGTCCAATTATAAATGTTAGTTTAGTCTAGGGTCATGATTTAAAGGAAATTGAGTCATGCTGTAACCTTTCTTGTACAAATGGTGACCCTATGTGACCCAACTCCGAACAAATTGATTCAATCTACATTCAATGTGCACACAAGTATTTTAATTGAACGAAATCAAGCAACATTGGAGCAAATTAGAGGGAGAACCAAATCGGTTCAGGCCGTTTGACTGGCATTGACTACTGATGAACTAGGCCCATTTCGATCACTTTCCAGTGGCCAGAGTCTGATTCCAACTGAATAATGCATGTATGGTGCCTCCTTAACCCATTGTGCTGTAAATTTATGAAATTGTCCTCGACTTTGCAAAATTACAAAAATACCCCTCAATTAGTCCCTATTCTCAAAGTTCGTTCAAGAATTGATCATCATCGTTCATTGGGAATGCATCATGACAATTTAAATGAGCATGTGCCTTAATTATAATATCTTCAACAAACTTAACTAATTAATCCAAATTACTTAATCCAAGGGCTAAGATTTGATCTTATCCCTTGGTATATAAGTATTTTTTTTTCCCTCCAAAATGGAGGGGATCTTCATTTCAACAGATTTCTCTCTCTCTACTACCTCTTTCTTCTCTCTTCTTTCTCTCTTTCTTGCTAAACCGCCTCACCGAGCCGCTTCTCTTTGCCAATCGAGCCACCGCTCATCGGAGCCTAATCCGTGGTGCACCACCCCCTCTGATGGCTGCCGCCTCTCCCTTGAGTTGATCGTGACCGGCGATCGGCTAATCCACCCACCAGCGGCTATCTTCCCTTCGGGCGTGCGAAGAAGCGATTCTCAGCCTAGTGCTGTTTCAGCGTGATCCGACCCTGTTCGACAATCCTCCAGTGGCCTGCAGCTTCTCAAGACGTCCAGCGACATCCTCCGATCATCCTTGAATCTCCTCGAGTCGGTGACAACTCTAGAGTCATTGAATCTCCTCCGATGGCCAATCTCTCCACTGGGCGTTGTTCCGACATCGTCTAGCCTCCTTGACCCTCACTTGACGTCCCTTGAGGTATAGTGTCCCTTGGCTTAAGCTTAATCGAGCTTGATCCTCGCGAAAACCTCAAAAGGTGATGATCTTTTATCTCAAGCTCGATGAGGCGAGGCTGATTTGGGCAACTAGGGCTAGAGCTCACTCTAGGTCGTGTTTTGGTGCGTTTATTGATAAATATGGATGCCTAAGAAGCTTAGGATTGATAGATGATAGGTTAGAATGGATTTCATATGGATGATTGCTTGGTTGGATTGAATTTTTTTTTCGGATGCTGTGGATAACCTGATTGTTGTTTGTCTTGGAATGAGCTACTAAACGTACTCTTTTGGTCTTGAAGTCTTCATAAAAGTTGTAGTATATTCCATGGGCATTTGAACAATATAAAGATTGCGCTGATCGGCGTCTGTTTGCCCTGTCAATTGCATGCTTGAATTTCTGCTATAATCTGTCAATGTTGCTGTAATGTTGGTTAATAGAACGACCTGTTTGGTTTGCTATTTATGTGTGATTTTCTACATGTGCATTTTGGTTAGGGTGTCTTCATGTGATTTGACCCTAATATTCAGACCTAAGGGCACAAAAAATTGTGGAATTTTCTTATGTCATATTGATAGGATCAAGCATGAAAAAATGTTCTTCATCAAGGTTGTTTAACTTTTCTCAAACTATGATTTGACATGAATTTCATCAAGGTATTGGTTCGTATTTAGAACATCCGTGATGCTTGATGAGTTGTGTCCAAGATGCGCCCAAGCTCACCTTGACGGCCAGATATGTTCCATGATTTGATGAAGTTAATCTTCCTTTACCAATTGTCTACAAAATGGTTTTGGGTATCATTCATTGCATGAACATATTTAATGGCGCATGTATTTTAATAAGTGATCATTCTTCGGTTCATTCATTTGTTTGATTGATTCGGAACCAATGTCGTATGGCCTGAATGAGTGTCATAATCACATTAGTAGTTCGCATCGGCTTAAAATATCTTAATTTTGATTGCACATGCAAAATAATTAATTTTAGATGAAAACACACATAATTATGGTAGTATACAAAGTTGAGCGTGTTGTGTCCTGCAATATTCGGATTCTCTCTCGATAATTCATGTTTTACGGTTCAAAGGGATCAGGTGCAATATTATCAATCCTAATCATAGTGCCACTATCTCTATCTTATGCATCCACTCTAATAAATCTTGGACTAGCACCATGTCATTATTTGCTTTTTGTTTCTTCCGGTTTAGGGACCCAAGACAATGGATATACGATAATTATAGTGAGGAGTGAACGTACAATTGGTTCTATGAAATTAATGTTGAGGAATCCAACAGAGAAAATGGAGGGAAGATTGGGGATATAGTGAGAATGCCAATGTTGACTTGTTTTTGTTACTTCCGGGGGGCTGTTGAACTCATCCTTGATGGATGAATAATGCCCAACTTTCGCGGATATGACATTTTCCTCGGGACTATTCTACGAGAGCTTTGCCTTGGGAGGGTCTTCCATTCTTATGGTGACTTAAGACCACTCAGTTCATACTAATAATCCAGTCTACAAAGTTGTTAAAATATATATTGCCACAAATATTGACACAACATGCACAAGATAAAAGAATTTTGTGATAAATTTAGAATAAATTCTTTTAACGATTTGACTGTTGATCAGTTGAGTGCTTACTTTCTATTTTGATCGATTGAATCCTTTTTCAAAAAAAAAAAAAAAAATCTACAATCAGGTTCTCGACTCACTGTCTAGAAATTGTCAACGTAGGAAACCCCACACGGCTCTAAGGTTTGTGGCCCCCCGGAATTTGAAAAGGGCCACGTGTCGCATAGTGTGTTTGGTGTGGAAACCACTGGACAAGTTGACGACTTGAGAGTACTTTTTTTTTTTTTTTTACCCAAAGCTAATAATTAATATTTTTCATCAGTAGCTAAAAACCAGATTAATCAAAATAAAATGTTGAGGACTAACGTTGAAACATTAAAGATTGATATTTGCACTAATCCCGATAAAAGTTATTAAGAGAACCATGATAGTAAACGCTATTGGCTTGAAATTGACATGAGTTGAAAATATAAATTTCCACATATAGCTTCAACAACTTCAACAAATAATATAAAAAATAAATTCCATCCATGGAAGAAAATGACACGATAATGATTGTTGTTTCTACGTAGACTTTTATAAACAAGCGTCCTTCATGCACTTGTAAAATGTACTTACTGAAAAATTATTTGATTTTCAGAATATCAATTGTATATATTACAATAACAATTAGTCTTGAAAATAATCACATTTTCTTATTTGATAGCTTAACAAGTGTCCTGACACACTTAATTGACAAGCCCACGTATTATAACTCATATCTTTGCAGATATCTGTTTTATGTAATGCTAAAGGCAAATGAAGTTAGTAGATCAAAAGATTCAAAACCAGGCTAGGGATAATGTAAGTTCCTTTCTCAACTTGGAATTTACTCAAAGCGCCCGCCATGGGATCTCCAAATGATTATTAAAATGAAGGCCAAAAAGTTTTCTTTTGTTTGTGTTATGTTAAGTAATTATAAGTTCTCATTCGAAGCAAATTGGAGGACCACCGTGCTTTTTGCAGACTCCAATGCCTAATTTCAATCCGAACTCCACATCTCAAATCACAGGTTAATCAATGGGAAACATATTCATATTTTCCAATTTTCATAATCCTCAAATAGGATTGGATCCCCAGGAAGGAGTTCATTAGTTGAGACGACATTAGATTGCGGATCGTGGTCACCACATTTTATGGTCCTGTGTCCGAACAAGTAGAGGCATTTGTGTAAAAAATTCATAAAGAGCCCCACTAATCATTCTCTTCAGTTCCTCTCAAAAATGAGAAGGTTCCATCTAAATCATCAGCATAATTTGCGGTGGATTCATGTGCTGTTACATCCCCATGGCCGATCAAGCAAGCTCGTGCAAGTTGTTTGATTCTTCTGTGCTCCCCATTTATGCTTCTTCATCAAGTCTAGCTGCTTTTTCCACGTTGAAGGAAAAAAAAATTATAGGGACGTGTTGTACCTTTTATCTTTTACATCAATATTTTGATTATATATATTTTATGTGACGGTGAATAGCGCGTCAAAGGTCTCTACCCTTTCAAATTTTAAGGTAGATTGAGAGGAGATGACAATTTGCCCGATGATAAATGTCAGTGGTTCAAATATGCTTAAGATGTACCTTTAGCAGTCAGTAAACCTTTCACATGTAACCGAATATGCTTTAAGAATGTAACTTTCCAAGTTTGATGCAAAAATTGAAGTTGTTCTATCTTGAAATATCTTAAAATGGGACCAAAGGCGATTAGCTAGGGCAAACCAATGCGCATGGCCATCATTTAATTGGGCCTTAGACAATGCATTTGGTCCAATTGGAAGACCTACGCAAGGGGCAACTAATTTTTTCTGGGGATAAATGCAGTGAATGTCCTAAAACTTATTAAGGAAGCGTAATTGAGTTCTAAGATTTTCAAAAAGTTCAATTATGTCCTAAAACTTGTCATGAAAGTATAATTGAGTTCTAATTTTTTAAAAAGTGTAATACAATCTTAAAACTTTCAAATTGGTTCTAATTAAGTCCTTACGTTGATTGCGTTTTTTTGAAAATTTTAAGATTCAATTGCTTTTTCGTGATAAGTTTTAGGACTTAATGTCCTTTTTGAAATTTTTAGGATTTGATTGTACTTTTTAATAGGTTTTAGGACTTAATTGCACTTTTTGAAAGTTTTGTTATTCAATTGCACATTTATGACAAGTTTTAAAATTTTCAATGCATTGATCTTTTTTTTTTAATGGGAGTATCTCCTTTATTGGCTATCTCTTCATTGCAAATTAAACGTAAACTGAGGTATATATGTGTGTATCTTGGATACAACAATATTTGAATTATTTGATAGTTTCGTATCAGCACGCCATTATGACGTAATTGTCTTATGACAATGATTTCTTTAAACCAACGTTCTAATCGAGGAGATATACTCTTTTGCTATAAATCAATCTCATAACTCTAGGGGAATAGCTCGAAATGAACTTGAGAATTGTTTCATCAGATGCAAAATTCAGATGGGAATTGATCGAGAATTTTGAAACGTTTATAAATAAGCCACAGCTACAAAAGAAATTCATTGTCACATATTCTACCATCACGTCACAGAATAAAAAAAGGCCCTTGAGTTTCTCGTATGCCCGAGCTTTTATTTGACAGAAAACCTGGAAGAAGACACCACATATTCTGAAAACCAAGCTTCCCATCCTCCAAATGAACCCTCATTTGCATAGGATCAATGGTTCATCAGGTAAAATTCTGCTTTGTTCATTGAAAGATAAAATTATAATATAAGTAGGAGAATAATACAGTTGCTCCTGTTTACTAGAAGTTAGCTCGGGGGATTTTCTCTTCCCCAAAAAAGCAGGGGCGCCTGAGCAACATGATAGAGTTTTCTAAACTTAATAGGAGCAAATTTAACTCTATATTGATTCAGCCCGCATCCACAAGCTTTGACAAGATTAGGTAATAAGTTCTACTCTTGTTATGTGTCATGTTTAAGGCTGAGCATTAGTCTAGGGTTAACCTTGGACCAGCCCAACTTGGCCGGTCCCAGTCCAGTTCCTAGGGGAAGTGGGCCAATCCTTGGTCCCGAGACTGTTGGAAAATGTATTGTGTGGGTTAGTTTTTGGTCTATATATATAACATTTTCCAAACCTTAATATATAACCTTAAGAGATAACTTGGACCAACTTTGTGTGTGTGTATATATGTATAATTCATGGTTTAAATTAAGCCTTTTGAACATTTTATTGTTTTATTTATTTCACATTTGTCTTCTATAGTTTGTTACTTTTGGCAAGATTTTTGTTGTTGCCTTATTTTAGAGTTCTAGTTGCTCAATATCACGTTGTCGGTGGATATGTAATAAAAAAGAATTGATTGATCTCAAGTTAACCTTGGAATCAGGCTAAACCCATAGGTTTGGTTCTATCCTGGTTCCCAAGCTCAATAGGATCGGTCCCAAAAATTGGAGATCAATACCGTGCAAGTTGGTTCCTAAATTAGGTTGGATTGGCTCAATTTGGACCATACTCACCTCCTAATGCGTCAGTACTCACATAACATCCCCTAAAAGTGTGAAACCTATTTGATCAAAAGGCGAAATTATTACAAATTCCATCAAATCACGGATGTATTATATACGTAAACTAGATCTGAATAGAGTCATAACAACAGCTGAAGATGAAGAAGCAAAAGATAATGACAAGCTCCAATTACTTAGAGCTTTCCGGAAGAACAAACAGCAGTTCAACTAGATAGATCTCAAATACTTCTGTGCCTATGGAATTCCAAGAAACTACTTGGTGAGCTTCCGATGCATGACTAAAAAATGAAGACAGCAAATAAAAAGGGTCCGTTGTCGAATATCAAATCGGATGAAAGGAACATCGCAAAATGAGTAATTTGAAAAATATTTTTCAAAAATGATTGCTTATATTGTTTTGAAATATTAGTCAATGAAAACATTTTTATTATTGATAATAATCTATGCATAATTATTTTTTTAAACAGTACAACCCATTATTTTTTGAAAAATATTTTTCAAATCACTCATTTCTTGTCAAACGAATGCATCCAAAGTGGAATATTGTGGACAAGCAATTTCATAAACAGTGCACCATGTTTTTGCTTCTTTTCTATCCCTTTAGCGACATAATAATAAAACTAACAAAGAGTGGCCACTGAAGAAACTGGTCTCACCATTTACTAATGTACCTTTCCAAGTAAACCACTTTCCGCATTACGAAGGAAAAAAAAAATGTCATTCCAAAAAGATTTCAACTAAAGTATTATACGTACGATGAAAAATATAAATGTTATTTGAGAAATTTTTTCAACTCTTCATAATTTTAAGAGTAGTCATCAAACAATTGTGATATGAAGTGGCTGGTAGACATAGGTGGTGGCACCACAAAAAGGGAAAATTGTTAAAAAAATTCTAAACATGTCATACTTTTACAATTGAATCTTAAACTTTTTGATTTTGTCAATTGAGTCATAAATCTTTTCGTATATTTCCAATTAAGTCTATCTAGCTACTTTTAGCCGGAAATCGTTGACGTGGATCTCGATTATCTTACGTGACATGACTGGTATTGATGAAGATAATTTTTAATAATATTTTAATTTATTTTTAAATATATATATATATATATATATTTTTTTTTTTTCCCCCTTCTCTTCTTCCTTCCATGACTGGTTGGTCACATTACTGATCGGAGGTGAGGGTTGGCAAGGTCGACCTTGTCAACCTCTAGTAAAGCTCATGCCCACCAGTCACTAGCGAGGGAGGTCAAGCCTTGCCAAGGTTTGCAAGGCTCAATTGAGGCTGGTAAGATTGACCTCACCGGTTAGCGGAAAAAGAAGGAAAGAAAAAATTAAAGAAAAAATGAAAAATAAATAAATTTTAAAAATATTTAAATATTATTAAAAATTGTTCATGTCAGCATTAGCTATGCTACAAATGATGGCTGGTGTTCATGTCACCGCCAACTATGCTAAGTAGTTCCATTCAAAATTGATCCAGATATAATTAATTACAAAATGTGAGAAAGTTTAGAACTCAAATAGCAAAACTGAAAAATTTATAACTGAATTGACATTACAACTGAATTAACAAAAATATCATAAGTAAAAAATTTTGTGACTCATGGTTGAATTTAAGAGTAATGTCCGCCATGGTGGACAGGAGTGCGGGCTTACTCACTTGGCAGCCATCGCAAAAGATGATCAAATAAAGCGTTAGTAGGTGACAGTTTGCAACCAATTGGATAATCAAGGAATATTAATGAGGATCATGTTTCTAGGAAATATATATATAGCTTTTCCAAAACTATACGGTGTAACTCCACAGCTTGGAAATGGTAAACACTGGTCAGTTTTCTAAAAGCGGCTGGACACCAGAAAATGAGAAAATATTTTGCTTTAGCCTTTTATCCAAAAGACATACAAGCCCTTTTCTTTGTGCAAAATAACATAGCTTCGTCAGCGACTAAAATGAAATATATTTTTTACTGGAATCAATATAAACTGACACGTGATTTCTGGATAAAAGGCTAAAGCAAAATATCCACCGACGAGCATCAGCTTGACTAGCCAGGGTCGCAAGCAACGATGGTCGGTGACACTGTTGTCCATGGCCGCTACCCTTTGTTGTCATGGCCTCGAAAAGCAAAAGGAAAAACAGAGGCGGCTTGTCGGAGGTCCAATGCTGCCGGTGGCTTGGGATGGTCGAATGTCCAGATTTCTAATTTTTTATACATTTATCCACGTCATCGTCATGTGTCAGTTTGTGATTGGATTTTAGTAAAAATGCATGCTTCGTTAGCAAATAACATGGTACTACGTGAACACTTAATACTTCAACATTATTAAGGCAATGTCAGTATATTTTGTTTCTGCTTTCAGCTTGCTCCTGGTGGAAGTTGTTTTGAAAGACTCGCTGCAGTCACCTTAAATACGACTTTCCAAACTTTTTCCCCTCTATGTATTATTTTATCATTTTTCCCCATTGACGAGATTGAGCAAGAGTAGTGATTTGTATCGGTTGCCTTTTTTTCAACCCTCCTTATTGATTGTTGAAGTAGCTAGCAAGCATCATATAGAGAGGGTGAATAAGTGATTCTAAAGAATTTGACAATTTAAAGAGAAAAAGTAAGAATCAAGATCTAAGTGTGAACTCGAGAGTACAAAGTTCAGATTTTGTAACAAAGTTCAAGAAGCAGTTTTGCAATAAAATGAACTTCAAAAGCACCTTGCGAGTGTGCAATGAACTATTCCAATAAACAATGGGAGGGATAAGAGAATTTGTATACAAGACTTTTAGTGATTTGGCTCAAATCAACCTTATGTTCACTTTTTCACGTTGATAGTCTATTACTGGCTAGATCCACTAGATGATCAACAAGAGATTATAATATTGAGTGATTACAGTTAGGTGTATGATAGATCACACTATCTCACTCATTCACTCTTTCTACTTCTTTTAAGATCACAAAGTTAAAGCTCTCGAATAACAAGTGTGTATGATCGAAGTACGCTTAGACTTTGGATTATTTTGGACCTTGTCTTTTACTTGTTCTTCGGCACCTTACTTTCTTTATATATTCATCAACTTCCAAACTAGCCATTGGATAGTCTCTAGATGATCATCTTCCAATCTACCCATTGGATAGATATATATCAAGAAGATTAAGTGGCCGTTGAGTGACAAAATCTGAATCTCCACTTGATTCTGTTCGCCCATATGATTAGAGTCTCGATTTTTATAAGTACAGCTTCTTCATTGTAGAAAAAAAAAACTTGTTTTGAGATTTATTTTCCTATCAATTAGATGTTTTGCATTATAAAGTTGGTTTGCAAAACAATCTTGAAGATTGAGTCAATCAAATCTTTTTAATTGTGAAATCCAAGTTAGATGAGCAACTCTTGTATACGTTTTGGACTTGTCACGTTTTGAACTTGTGTTAGGATGAGAACATAAATAATTCTCTCTTAGTTTGAAGATCTTTACCTTCACTATAAATTCTGAATTTGTTGTATATGAAGTAAATTTTACAATTTGGACTTGAATTTGAACAAGATTAAGATTGCAATAGATTTTCCTTCCAAGAGTATTTCTTTGAA
The DNA here is from genome assembly GCA_017140165.1 of Eucalyptus shirleyi. Lineage (NCBI taxonomy): Eukaryota > Viridiplantae > Streptophyta > Magnoliopsida > Myrtales > Myrtaceae > Eucalyptus > Eucalyptus shirleyi. The sequence continues at coordinate 27,720,502 of CM029446.1, forward strand.
TTAAAATACTTCAAAACTTCTATCAGACTTACAAAACTTTCATGGATAGTTTAGTCAACTTCAAAATTCATTAGGAAGTTTTCTCAACAATTGTATACCTTCCTAAGAGAGTCTGTAAAAGACTATTAGAGGAAGCTTAAGCAAGTGCAGGCATACAATATCATGATTCAACATTTCTCGTCCCGTGTATTCTTTATTATAATTTGCTCATTGAGCTAATCGCCACTATGTGACAAGAAAGTATGGAGAAGAAACATGAGCCTAGGAAGAAAGCCTTTCGGCATGCTTTCCATATCATCGACTTCAATGCTACATTGTGCTGTTAGCCTAGGATTACATTGAAATTCGACAACTCGAGTTGGATGGAGTAACATTCACTTCCATGGAATCAATTGTTTTCTGAGCAAGAGTTGGAACTTTAGACAAAGTAAAACTCAGTTATTCTCCTTTCATATGGGGCTATAATTAGCTTGATCAATTACATTTAAGACCGAACAAGAAAAATCCAGGAGGGCCAAGCATCAGCTGATTCCGACATCCGCATATTCCCTACTCAGGACAATCACGATTGGACAAAAAAAGAGTGGAATTAGGTTCCACTGTCTTTGCAGAAAGAGTCATTGATCCCAGACTTGCAAACACCCATCTGTCTTCATAATTTGTTGCGTTATGTCTAGAAGCATTTGGGCTAATTAACTCTTTATAATGGCTGAAAGACAGGTAGTTGATTCATACCGCGATGACTTAAACGTGAATGGTTGCAGAAGATCTTATCATCGTGTATTCAATCCGCCATGTATTACGTCCTCTAAAACTTGAAGCCAAATTTCTAATTTAAGCCCTTTTTGTGAGATCACCAATTTCACCTAACCCACTTGGTCTCCCAATATATGGCAAATTTGACGAAGAAGTGCACAAACGACTTTCTTCTACCTTCCCTTGTTTGGAATAGGATAGAATTTCCAAGGGACAACGTCTATACTAAAACACCATTCTTAGAAGAGCAGAATCAGCGGAGTACACAGAAATGGAGAGTGTATAGTTTTGATTTCTTGAACACCAGACATGCCGCCAACGTTCTTATGTTGATGCAACATTTTTAAGTGGGAACTAAGGAATAGGATAGCTTTGATGAAGATAAGGCATGCAGGTTGGTGTTATCGGTATTACTTAATGAGATTTTTTACAATGCTCATTGAAATCTCACGTTACATTCAGATATTATCCTACCAAAAGTGAGGAACAACAAAAATCAGCTGCCATCACCTTTGTATAACGATAATCAGCTGGCATCTTCCTAGTTTCTTCCTTTAATTTAGATGGGTCTATGTTCCTTCAGAAGCCATTTGTCCTATGACGTCATAATCTTGCTATAATCGTTTAAAGAAGGCATACTATCCACAGAAAAGATCCATGTCCGCGGCAGCACGGCGAGTTGTTGACTGGAGGTGCTGCAGAACTGCCACAATGACAAAAGAGGCGGATGCTGTAGAAGGAGATCAGAGCATGGGATCTGCAAACAAGGAGGAGAAGTATATTACTACAGAATGCTCAAACTCAAGGAGTACATTAGATTTTTCAGATCCAAGAGAACAGCTGTTAAAGGAACATTTTGGTATCTTGTAGACGGTTCAGCATCCACATTCCCATTTGACAAGAACTAATGTAGCTATAAATGCATACATGGAGTGTTTTTATCAGTCTGAGCTTCTATTTGAAGCATCGACTTAATATGACAATCCATCAAATTAACTTGAAGATTCCCCAGTCAACTCTTTTCGAACAAGCTTCAGGACCTCCATAATCTGCAAGAAGCAAAGGGAGAGCCAGTGGGTGAAGGATTAGAAAATCCATCTGAAGTATATATCAGATGGCAGGCCAGTACAAATAATTAAACTGCCCAGAGGACGGACAAATTATGTTTCTGAGTTCATTTTTTTTCAATAGTTTGCTTGCCCACAAGTTCACTTACAAAATGCCTCCAAGTCTGAAATCAAATATAGTATGACACTACCCCTTCAAGCAGAGGAAAAAAAGGAAATCTTTTCACTGGAAAAGATGCATCTTCAGATCTGCAGATGTCTTGCACTAGACATGTAGAGCCATTGACATTCTGGTCCTATGTAACATCAGATCTATTACATATTGAAAATATGACAGATTTGAATATGTGATGATTTCTCAAAGTAACATCAGATTCAGTGATAAATGTGCACAAAATTTTTTTTTATCAGTTGTACACTACAGATAATATGAACTTCATACTAACTAATGAAATCCCATCCCATTGAAATTTTAAAAACATATACAGCAATGAAAAAGAGCAAGGTCAACATACTCCAGGATAATGTTGCAAGATTGGAGAGTAGTGATCCAAACCGATATAAACTTTGTCCAGGAAATTCGAAAGTGTATCCACCTGGTCTCCTAGGAGATCCACCTGCAGATTGAAATAACGTTCTTAACTTTCTCCACTGGTGTTGTCTATCAGATGCAATATATTTTCCACCCTTAAATTTGCACCCAGCTGAATCTCCCTGATCAATTTACCCTTCAACTCAAAGAGTGAGAATGAGAAAACAAAAGCCCTAGAAAGCTCAAGCCCGGACAAGAAGGAAAGATATTCATCAAAGGAACGAAGAACAAGAAAGCCCAATAGTGTCCCAATTAATTATTAATCACGTAAATAACCAAAAACGTGTCGCAAGACAGGCACCCAAACACCACCTGAGATCTTGTGATGATATTTTTTCACACTTAATATATTTTCTAAATTCCAGCCACAATGAAAGAGCTATGTTAAAATACAAAATATTGGCAAACAAAGAAAATGTCTGACAAAATACCATATATAAGTGGAAAATCAAAATGAATCCTCGGACAATGCTCAATGAAAACAGATACTAGATAAGCTCCTCTAGATTTAAGTGCACCCTAAATTTCTACCATTTTCCAGGAAAACAGGTCAGTTAATTACTAACCTGTTTTCAATAATGAAAGCAAGACGTGCAACTAGAGGCGACCTTCAGTGTGACATACAATGACTTGCATATTAAGGAAAAATACAATGGTAAGTCTTGCTTACTGAAAGTACAAGCTTTGTGATTCGCTTACCTCAGCTTCAGCTTTTTGGAGGTCTGAACATGTTCTTTCAAGTCTCTGCTGATAAATATATCCCATTCTTTTGAGTGCAACAGCCTTCTGCCTAAGGGAACTCAGTTGGGACCCCACAGTACCCAACCTAGAGAGAATCGCGACACAAACAACTTTAGTCCAAAGTCACCACAAAACTTGCAGATCAAGACACCAGCCTACAAGAAATCTTATGCATTAAACGAGCTAACAGTGAATAAAATAGTGAAGCAAACCACTTTGAATAAGTATTTAACAGGTTTATTGTCAAGGAAATGAAGAGACACTCCATAGTATCCCTAGCTAAACAGTCAGCAAGTGCTACCGCCCTTGCATGCCCAAGTTGTAAAGAAAGGAACAGTACAGATATATCTGATCTGCAGCTGCAAAATTGTTGCAGCAAGAATGAGTTCCAACAATGGGCAAGCCTTGAAGTTAGCATAAGGACATTTCATTCACAGGGAGGTCAGGGTTCAAGGTTGTAAAAGCACCACTGTCTGGAATGCAGAGGTATGGCTGAGTTACTACATCTGCCAATTTATGACAATGCAGAAAAGTCTATATATGTGTGACGGCATGATTTCAACTTAGAAATTTAATGTTGTCCTTAGAAGGCAGCTTTGCTAGAGAACATTACATTCGAATGACTTCCTAGCATTTCTCAAAGATTTGAAAATTGCAAGAGCAATGATTTGGAGAATTTAAGCATTTTTTGCCTCAGCCGTAGGTATCCAAATTCTCAGTCTCTGATCCTGATGCAGCTGGTCCACACTTTAAGAGTATTACTTACCAAAAATTCCTCAAAAAAATATACTGCCTAAGAATCCAAGGGAAACTCTAATTATCCACCTTAAATGGCTAACTGCAAATCCTTTTGAACCTAATTGACGAAAATCCCCGAAAATCTGGCCTTATAGTTGCTCTCTCACACCCTCTCTTATCCTCTCTTGATCTGGTAATCAGTTTATCTAGATTCCTGCCAAAGAGATTATGGCAACAGAGGCTTCATACAAACAATATTCTCCTTGTGTCTCCTTACTCACCTTAACAATGCTTTTCACACTTTTAAACTTTTCTCCCCTGACCAAAGTCAATTGACAAAGCAGATGCAAAAGAAATTTCAAGTGGGGCAGATTTTCTCTTGTTTCTACCAAAATAACCATTGAATGAGTTAGCCTTCGAGCAATCTCTTTTTAACTTCAGAATGAAGTCTATGAAGGTATATATTTCAGATTTAAAATGAACTTCCCTAGCCCTCTTTCTCAATGGAGTCATGGAACTGAGACGAGCATTTCTTCAGGAATGCCCCTTAACCACATATCCATTGCCCCCGTTAGCCTGCAACCTCCCCATAAATTATAGGAAGTTCAGGAAGTTTACATCTTTCTCCAGCAACGGAACAAGTTTCCAGGGTGTTTTCTGGTGGGAACATCAAACCACTGGGATCTCGGGAAAACTGGCTTATTTTAATTCAGGACAATGTGAGTTCTTTCTTATAAAACCCCTGTATTCAACCTTAAAAGCTATTTAGAATAGTTCCATCAAATAACTGATCCAGCACAGCAACTTGGTCCGTCTGTATTCTTAACCAAATTCAGCTCACCTAAAAGCTAAAAGAAAAGCAAAGACAAAATATGGGCTAAAAAGGGATGTAGCTTTCACTTTTCCAGATTTCAAATGCATCATGAACTATTGAATGCATTTAAGTTAAAAAAAACGCTTTTGTATCATTTGATTATACCATGTGAATAGAATCTAATCAGTAGAGGGATCTTTTCGTTCCAAAGCATGCTACTCGATCTTTAGATCTTTTTATTGTCAATTAGTGTTCTTATAAGGTGTTGACTCCGTGCGTTGCGCCCGCCAACGAAAGCTCTTTTTGTTTTGCTCAATGAAAAAGATAAATGGCATACTTTCTTGACATCCAAGTACTTAAATAGAAAGCAGGATTCACATGTCAAGTAGCTCTCTAAAAGTGAAATTAGATTTCACAAGTGATTTAGGCACAAAGGCATTGTACAACTAATTCAGATTGTGAGTCTGAGAAGAATATATTACCAGATGACACTTCCCTCAAGGTCCAACTTTTTGGCGATACTATGTTTGATTTCCTAGTTAGGATGTGAAGGAATTGGCCAATCAACCTTGAACCGGCCTAGAAATTGAAATGGGTAGCGTAAATTCCAAGAAATTTCATGTTTAAACTTTGTGCCTTCAGTATGGCCAAGCCTATCCTTGTATGTTTAAACTTTGTGCGTTTATATTTGGACTTTGAAGCCTAAGTTTCTGGAAATCACTTGAATGTGGCTAGAAATCACTTGGGTAGCCTAAGTTTGAGAATTGTTCGAGTATGAAGATTCAAAATATTTATCCAGAAAATTCAGTTTTTCCTGACCTTTGTCCCTTCTCCGATTTTTAGTATTTTTTGTGTTCGGAATCTGGACAAACTCTCTAATCAAAGTTGAAGGTGATATTGCAAGCTTTTCAATGATACCAATTTCATAAAATTCCAACTTCGTTTGGTCGGTATGATGCCACTCCAAGAAGACGATCAAACCCAGTGGTTTTTTCTGGAGTCCGCATGAACCGATTTTGTTTTGCAAAGTTCACATAGTTGCGGGCCTTTTTTGAAAGAACTCCAACGTACAATTTTGTTCACTAGGTTCTAATTTATTATACTGGAAAGTTTGGGGGCATGGGTATAAAATTTATGGGGGTCAATTTTGTAAAATTCGAGAAGGTCGGGTTGTGACCTAGAAAACTGTTTTCAAAGGCGTCCCTGGGAAAACCCGTCAGTTTCCCATAGTTCGGGTCCTCATTTGCTAAATCTCAAAACATAAAATTCTTTTATAACTCCTCGAAATAACTCCCCATGAAATTTGAATTTCTAACTATTTTCCCCGTATTTTTAAAGTCGGAACCGGGTAAAATCTGGAGTAGGTTCGGTTGTCGGGTCAAATTCGGGTAGATAGGGTCCAAATGGGTCAAGTGGTCTAAATGAAAGTTAAAATCGATCCATGGGCTTTCCAATGATGTAAGGATCACACAACGGGTAGATCATTAGGGCGCTTAATTGAACCCAAATACATTTGCCCAGAATCAGTAAAAATGGATAAATGATCCAATTTAGTTCACTTATTTGTTGATTGTCCAAGGCTATTTTGGGGTGAGTTTCTATTTTCAAGAACAATTTCTATTCAAAAATAAGTTTTTTTTTTTTTTGTTTATATTCTGAATGTGGTAATTCATAAAATTTCTATTCTTAAAATTGAAAAATAACATAAATACGTTTGGTACAATTGTAAAAAATTTTATTCCCAAATTTTTTCATTTAATAATAGAAATGTTAGTGGAGACTTAACAATTTGTGTTTAGATAAAATTGGACTTTTGTAAGGACTTAATTGACTAAGATATTCTAAAATAGCCTCAAAAAATCATACATAATAGTTAGTAAAAAATTAAAAGTTGGAAATAGCAGTAGAGAGTTCCATTGGTTTATAACTCATAATAGAGGAGGTTATAATAAATTTTTGGATATGATAATAAACATATACAAAGACCTTTTGAGCTCTAGGGTTTAAAATATACGATTTAATGTTTAGATTTTAGATTACACTGAGCTTATCTCCCTAAAATGATTTTGTTTCTTATTTTACTTTCGAGAAAAAAATAGTTTTTTTAACTTTATATTTTTGTTCCAAATCTGTTCCCTAGCCGTTGATTTATTTCAAAGAATAAAAACATTAACGAGTACACAAACATAATTCTGTTTCTGAGAACAAAAAAACTGAAAAACAAAAGAACAAAAATGTCACCAAATAGGCCCTAAGCCTAAATGCATGATTACTTAGCCTTTTGCATGTGATTTCTAAATGTATGGTCTAAGCCCGTGGTATATGTTAATCGGCTTGGGTTAACACAACCAACTCATTGCATTGTGAATGCAAGTGGTAGGTCAATTGTTGTTAATCTTAATTAAACAAATCGTTAGAGGATTAGGTGGTGACTTGGGTTGATCGACATGTATGCTTAATCTCAAACTCAGTTTTAAATCAATTGAACATTGAATTGATGTGGTGGACCTTGCCGATGACTTGTTTTGCTTGAATACATGCCCTGGATGATGTTAATGAATGATTTGATTGCAAAGTGACACTCATCGACGGCGATCTGAAGAGGTGGCAGCTGAGAAGAACCAGGGAAGGTGGAAGACCAATGTTCGCTCCGATCTTAATTTCTCGTAATAACCTAGATTAGTCTTAATTAGGCTAGCTTAGATATCTTAGGATACTTAGCGCAGACTTTGCTAATAAAATCAATTAAGACATGGCCTCACACTACAAATAAATGATTAGGGTAGCCTAGCCTAGGCTTTACTTTAATCATGTCATTAGAATTGGGTTTGCCTTAGTTCCAATAGCAAGCTTTCGAGGAATATGTCTTGAGGCTCAATAATGAGGCCATGTAATATTTTTGTCTGACTTACATCGGCATTTTTTGTTTTCGAATTTACTTTTTAAAGCACTTTTGATTCCTTGAGTGTTTTATTCATGTACTACCTTTCAATAAATTGATTGTTAATTGATTTCCTAGAGTAGGATATGATTAGCTTTAGACTATAATGAACCCCTACAAAAACAGCTGCATGCTCACTTAATGATTACCTTTAGGTTTAATGGGTAATCAAAAGTAAATAGTCATTTATATAACATACTTTCAAGTTAGGTACCAAAAGGACGTTAATGGGAATGTTAATGTAAACAAATCCCTAATCATCAATCTTTGATTGCACAAGAATCGAGATGATATTCTTTTGTCTCGATTGGTTTCCAACTGAACCTAATAAGTTAGTGATTACTCCTACAATACTTATGTTGTTAGTAACTTTAAAGAAATCCCTTATCACGTGAGGTATGAATTTGAGAGAGCCCATGCTCTTGATCGATAAACCTTCTCTTTGTTAGTTGAAAAGATTATATATTTGAGCCATCTTTTCAATGACAAATTAATATCATCATTTGAATAAATACTTCTAAATCTATTTGCCGAAAGGTAGCCCCTCACAAGGATAGGTCGCGACAGCATAAACTAAGCTCTAGTGGGAAATAGCTCTTCAAACCTTAGGTGGCATGTGCTGGTCCACACTCAGAGATCTGATGGGCGATACAGACAATAGATGTGCCAGGTTAACTTCCCATCAAACTATCAAAACCTAGTTCAATATGCCAAAGACAATAATGCCCATGCCCAAAAAGACATTTATAAAGCAGCCTTTCTTCCCTACTTCTGCAATATTTAAGGAATCATCAACTTGACTGTTCCAAAAGCCAGAGAGAGAATATCTGTCGTTGGACAAACTTATTCCATTTCTCTCTAAGGCATTTTGTAGATAATGTAAATCCTACAGGTCAAGCACATGTAACATAAGGTTGGACGATAAAGAATAGTTATTCTACAGTACTAGATATAATCTAGAAAATGCACTGAAAGATTCAAGAATTTTGCCAAGGAACAAGATAAACCACACGAAGCACTCTATAGCAGCTTCTTAAAGAACGTACGTGTCACAGAGGTAAACAATAAAGGAGGAATTTCAGTGCGTACCTCATGTTTTTCCCCTGAATATTTTCTGATATGCTCTGTTCAAAGTCAGCTACTTTCTTCAGCAATCCATGGACAGTTCCAGTCGTTGACTCAAGCTGTTCCAAGTTCTCTCTTTCTTTATTTCTAAGCAACTGTAAAGCCTTCTCCTTCTCTCGATTAGCCGCCAAAAACAACTCTTTCTCTATATTAGCTTTGATCAACTCTTCGACTGCTAAGTCTAACTTCTCATTTAGATTGTTCGACTCCCTTTCATATACTTTAATTTGCCTAAGTCCTTGAGCAAGGTTACCTTTCATGAGTTCTGATTCTTTATTCATCTTTGCAATTAGGATTTGATGTCTACTCAATTCAGCTTTCAAGTGGTCAAGCCCTTGAGAAATCATTTCACATTGTTTCATCTGTATAGACAATTTCCCAGCTGTTTCCTGAGCTAATTTCTCCTTTTCTTCCACCGACACTGCCAACTGTGTTGCCTCCTGTTTTAGCTTTTCGTTCTCTGAAATTTTCGATTCCAGTGATCTTTCTCTTTCCGTTGCTTCCTCTTCAAGTGATACTCGGAGCTTTATTTCATTAATATATGAAAAATTCAAGTGGCATAATTTCTCCTTAGCATCTTTCAAAACTTCTGCAAATATCATTCCTTCCAACCCTTGCAAAATGGCATGCTCCGTATTCAAATTCTCAAATTCAGATTGGCACGAACATTCAGCAACATTAGCAATTTCATGAACATCTTCCCTGATGTTTTTCTGATTATACAAATTGCCAGAAATATAGTGCATGTGTGCCATCATCTCCTTGACAATACAATTGTACACTTCTTCATAAATGGAAGCTTCAACTTGTGCATCTTCCCATTTACACTTGAGATTATCAATCGTTTCCAACAGTTCTGCCTCAGTGGAAGAATGAGAAGAGATTTGCTTTGCATGATCAGATATTTGTGAGAGAAGAGACATCACCTTTTTTGCCATATCAGAAAGAACGCTTCTTAGCTGGTGATTTTCAGCCAGAAGATCTTCCAATCTCGCCCTCATAGTGCCAAAACTGCCAGCATCTCCATTAGATTGAGGTACGCTGTTACTTTCCCTCAAAATGTCATCTAACTTCGAGATCACATCAGAGATTTTTCTCTTCAATCCTTCAAATTCCTTGTCCTTTCTGACGGTCAATGAAGGTTCATTAAGTATTTTTTTGAAGTATTCTCTCTTGAGAGAAAAATACTCCTCAGTCATCTTCTCTGCCTTGGACTCATGGTATCTTTTCATTTTGGTCATCTCAGTCTTGAAATAACAAATCCATTCATCTGTTCCCATATTTTTTAGTTGCACTGGGTCCAAATTCTCTGGCATGGTGATCATCAGCTCATCATCCAAATTCTTTGACAGTTTCTGGTTCAAGTGATCAGTTCTTTTACTAATCAAACACTCTTCACCGTCCTCCAAGGACACTTGAGAAATTAGCTGCCCATTATCATTGCCAGACAACAGATTAGAAAGCATAACCAGTTCCTCACGTAGAGGAGCTGTTATTTCTTTTATCTTCTTCAGGGAACTGGGGTTTTCACAACCGTGAGAATAACCGTTAAGGTCCCAAAACTTCCCTCAAATTCACTGTGGAGGCTCCTGATGTAGCCGGTCATCACAATGGCCTCGATTTCTGCTCTTAGTTCCCATTGCTGCTGCATCTCACGAAGCGACTTCTTAGATATGTGAACCATATCCTTTAGCTGGCTGAAGAAAGAATCTAGTGTACTCTGGGGAGCATCGAAAGTACTGTCCACGCCTATCAGTCTTTCAGACACCTCCTCCAGCAAGATACCATCCGACCCTACCAACTCATCACCTGAATTAATCCTCCCACAACGATTTCCACCTTTAACGTTGTTTACTTCTTTCTTGAGTTCTACTAGCTGCTCTTTCACTTCACTTATACGGCTCCTCAGAAAATCCGAATTCCTGTCATGTTCTTTATGAAGGTTTGAGACGACTAAAATGGAGTCCTGTTGACTATTCCCCTCGTTCAACAGTGTTGATGGAACATGCGAAAGCTTATCCCTGTCCTCTGCAGTATGACATGCACGCGATGTTTCCTTCAGTCCAGCTATCTCCAACTGTATTTCACCAATCTTCTCCTCAGCCTCTTGCTCCAGTGCAGGCACAACGTTCACCATTCTCGAAAATCCTAGCTCTATCGTTGATGTCCTGCAAATAAGATTCCAAATCTGCCAAAAGTTTAACACCTAGATTTTCGCTCTCTTTGCCATTACTCACATGGTTCAATGGCCTATCACTGCACGAGGTGGCACTATTGTGCTCTCCAAACTACTGTGCTCCTCCACAGGTTGAAGTGAATAGTGAAATCTCCATCTCCAACTAACACCTGCAGAAAAAAGGAAAACAAAGATATAAAGAGGAGAAGACACCATCCATCAGTAAAAAGAAAAGAAACCGAAAAGAAAGCTAAACAACCGACAAGCATGAGAGACAGGACGAGAGATCCCACTAAAGAAAAGACAACACTCCTCGTACTAGCTTTTAGCTGCTTAGCAATTACGCTAGTTAAACCTTAAGGTTACTTCGCCAAGCCCCTGCAAATGGAAGCTAACCAAAGCCGCACAACTAACCAAATCTGTAGCCTCCCAAAAGAAAAACGAAGGACAGAACCATCATTTCACGACAACAGCAGCACACTGCTTCACTTCTTCAGCCACAACAAAACCACAAGCACACAAGTCCTACTCAACCGAAACCCGAACTCGAGTGTCCATTCACATTCTAGCTCAACCAACGCGAAGGCATCAGTGAAATCCATGAACCAGAGCTCTGGTCGACGCCTCAAACTAGACGACAAAGCAAAGCTACAGAGAACTGCAGAGAGCCGGGACTGAGGACGGACGCGAACTCACGAGCGGATGGGCCTATGTGGAGGGGACCGCCACGAGCGAAGAGCTTCGAAGGTCGTGGTCCGCTTCGGTGATTTCCGAGTGGAGTGTAGTGTGTGATCGTTAGCTTTCTTACAGCTAAAGAACAGGGGAAGCTTTGGTGAGGCGTGAGCGGGAGAGAGAGAGAGAGAGAGAGAGAGATGGGGAAAGTGAATTGACCACCCTAAGTCAATCCTTTCCTTAAAGGAGTTGCCCTGTTGTTGATTTTTCCTTTTTAACTGGAGAATCCAATGAGAGTAGACCTTAACGAGCAAGGAATGCCCAATTTCATTCCTTCCCTATGTTGGGACACTACTAATGAAATGTAATCTTAAATATATTTAAATGATGATTACAAATTAAGTTAATTATTTACAAATTAAATGCAAAATTTAGTATTTCATTGAATTAATGATGCATGATATTTTCATATGTTAAATGGATAAGCTTATGGATATTACGGTGTGATCAATTAAATTGTAAGATTATTACCTATTAGTCTGTTATAAAACCAATTAATAAAAGGACAAGACTTCCCTTATGTCTATATTTCCTCAACTTTGATGGTATGAATATGATGCATCGACTATTTCTATCGATAACAATACTTGAGAGCATGTTCTAGACTCATAGTGCTCTTCATTTGCCTTTCTTCTTTTTATCTCTTGTCTATAGGTAGCGTTAGAGATAATTGAAAAATATTAAGAGATTTCTCATATTTTCCTTGATTTTTCATATCCCTCAAAATTGTTTATTATTTCGCTGTGCATATGTTTGATTGATTATAATTAATTTTAATTGATATTTTATTATCTTATGTTAGATATTTAACCTATAAATAGGTTCATGTCCTCTTATATATAAAAATTACTTAATCCTCTACTGTATATTCTTCTGGTAGCAATATTTGATAGTATCTACCATATCATTGTGTTCTCTATTGGAAGAATGATTACTATCGATACTATTTTGGAATGATCAAGCAGTGCATGAATAAGATTCATATAGTTCATTATGTGAAATTTATATTATTTGACATGGTGCTTTTGAAGATCCTAACTGAGAATCCGATCTACACGGTGAACTTCATTCACACATTTTCATCTCATAGAGATAATAATCTCTCCCCTTTCCTTGACTCTTGATGTTCTTCATCATTCGATAGTGTCGGGACAGACTCCTCGATCCTTGTTGGTGAATTTTATTTTCTTCTTGCAGACTCTCCGTTGGGCTTCAATTTACTTTTTCTTTTGCCCCGTCAAACTATAAAATTATTGCTTGAGTTTAAGCTCGTAAGAATTGCTTTTTTAACTTAGCCAAAGTGATGAGTCCCACAAAAAAATAAAAGAGAGAGAAAAGAGTTTGAAAAGAAAAGTGGATGTTCAGCTATTAAAGGGAAAAGCACACGCACGGGAAGGAAAGAGAAAAGCGTGGAAAGAAAGGAAAGAGAGAAAGGAGAATAGGAAGAAGAAAGATACAAATAGATTCCATGTACACCGGACACTTTGCGGTGCCAGTAAGTATTCAAACCCTTCGTTCCTATAATCAGAATAGTTTTTGGAATTAGGACTTAAATTCGGAAATAAGTGAAATTTGAATTTCAAAGTTCGATTTTGGAGTTATTAAACTGAGAAATTATGAGGTTTTAATAGTTTAAGGTGTTGTATAGTTATAGAATTTTAAGGAATTCAATTTGAGCTTGTGGTTTGTTCAAAACCAATTTGAAGTTTCTTATGCATAATGAATAGTGATCATCTAGCGAATTTCAGGCCAAATTTTGTTGGTTTTCGAATCGATTTTGCATTGGACAAGTTGTGGGTCTTCTAGTACTTAGAAAGATCTTCCTTTTTTTTTTTTTTACTATAAGCTCACTTGGAACGGGCATGACCATGTTGCATGCCAAGTGCCATGTTGCAAATGGCTTTGAATAATTGCTTTGGACAAGTGATTTTTGGGTGCATTTGAGTCACTTTATTAGCATTTAAGTTTAGTTTAGCCAAGTCGTAATTGATGTAGTATTTCACTTAATTTTGACATTGACTCTTGTCATCAACACTTATGTAGTACTGCTGTGAATGAATAAAATGGTTCTAGTGTTTTGACAGAAAAAAAAAAATTGTGCCATAAGAGGATGAGATATAAGAAGTTCAAGTGATTACGTGAAATAAGGAGGGTAATTGAAGAAGGGGGGTGATTTAAAAATTGCCCAGTTTGCATCTCTTATGTCACGCCCCGATCCTCGAACGCACGTCTATCCCTCACCTGGTCGATTAATAGCGACGTCCCAAGACACATCGCCGACCCTTTCATTTTAATGCGCATGCGGAAGCATATAATAAATCCTCAGATAATAAAACAATGGGATAAAAAAAGTAAGGCCATATTTTTCATAACTGAAAACTACAACCACACTTTTACAAAAACAAACTATATATATTGGGTCATCTGGTTCGCGTTCACTGTTCATTTCCTCTCCTAAGACAAGCGATCGTGCACTGTTCACGCCGACTGGTCTCCTGCTCGGCCTGAACGTCTCGGCCTTCCTCTTGCTCTGTTTTTTGGGGGGTTTTCTTCCCCTCACCTTCCTCCATCCTCCCTGTGAGTGGATCCGCTCGTGCTCACCCCAAAGACGAGATCTCCGCTGCCCTATTCGGCTCTTCGACTTGCTGGAGCTGCTCAGCTAGGGCTCGACGGTCACCTGCCGGAGCTGCTCGCGCTTGGCTTTGGTTCGAGACCCACGGAAGCTGCTCATGCGTGGCCTTGCTCGACTCTGGTCTGAGGCGTCTGGGGTACTCGGGCCTTGCTCGACTCTGCTCAGCTTTGGTTCGAAGGTCACCTGCGGGAGCTGCTCGCACTTGGCTCTGGTCGCGACCCACGAGCTGCTGTCAGAGACGGTCACCTTCGAACGTCTCATGCTGAAGTCCGCTCGGCTCTGGTTCGAGACCCACAGAACCCTCCTCTTCTGTGGAGCGCCTTTTGGCTGGTATATAGAGGGTTGATTGTTTGGTGATTCTACGGGGCTCGATGGCCTCTTCTTCGGCGGAACCTCAGCTAGGTGGTGATAAGGGGAAGGGGCCGAGTTCCCCTCCTCGCAAGGCTGTAGACCGACAAGCTGGCAAGTCGAGCCAGCAATCCCGACCCATAGGAGGATCTTCCTTGATAGGGGATGGCTCGAGGCGTGGGCCAAACTCTCGGCCTCTTCGGGAAGGTCGATCTCGGGGACGAAGTCGAGTTCGGGATCCTATTAAGAGGGCCTCGAGCAAGCCAAGCTCCTCAAGGCCTCCCCAAGCCCAATCGTGGGCCAATGTGGCGCGGTTGGCCGCAAAGGGCTACAAGTTATCCTATAGTCCTCCTGCTGCTGTTGTGGGGGAGAAAGTGGTGGTAAACCTGCCGGGAGAAGCGCTACAGGCTGCGGATCCCAAATGGAAGGAATTCTTAGTAGGTTATTTTATTGGGAGGAAACTTCCTTTTCAGCTGATTGAACAGACTTTGAAGAATATGTGGGGGACAAAGCTAGTAGATATGCTGGTCGATGATCAAGGCTTCTACTATTTCCATATCCCGGACCCGGTGTTCCGGAGGAAGATCCTAGAGGAGAGATCGATCACTGTTGCTCGGATGCCCCTCATTTTGCAACAATGGAAACCTCTTATGGAGTTGAAGAAGGCTAAGCAAACCTCAGTTGCGGTGTGGATAAGACTCAAGAACCTCCCCCTTGACATGTGGTTTGCACCGGCGATTAGTGTTATGGCCAGCTCCATTGGCAATCCCCTTCATGTGGATCAACAAACCGAGAATACGAGAATGATTTCTTTTGCCAGAGTGTGCGTGGAGATCCAGGTAAATCGGCCGAGAATTTCGACGGTTGAAGTGAATGTTGATGGGGTCATTAGACCCATTGCTGTGGATTATGAATGGAGACCCCTTGAATGCTCTAAGTGTGGAGTTTTTGGACATACATGCGATGCTGCCCCTCCCCCTGTTCGGCCTCTTCCTGCTCCTATGGCAGATGCTCGGCCCCTTAACCAGCCTTCCGAGGATTCTAAAGCCCCGGAGCAGGGCTGGAAGTAGGTGATGAGAAAGAAGAAAAAGGCTCAACAACCTTTGGAAGGGACACCACCAGGTTAGTCAGTCCGAGCGAAGGAGAGAGTCTTTGAAGCTCAAAACTGCAGCTATAGAGAAGAGGCTACCTGGTACATACTCACGTAGTCCCCCTAGGGGGTCGTTGATCATCTCGGAGCAGGTTCATACTGTTCCAACTACTTCAGTTGAAGATATCACCACTTCGGCACCGGAAGACACGGTGCCCCGACCGGAGATTGTAGGGAGTCCAGACATCTCTTTTTCGGAGGATGATCTTCTCTCCCCTGTTCCTTCACCGAAGGCATCTGTAGAGGACAAGAGGCCTGTTGAGACGCCGGAGCCTCCTTAAGACAAGTTGCTTGACATTGCCCCTGATCCTCCTCCTTCAGCGGTCCAAGCAGCCCCGCCTTTTACTAGGCGTAGCACCTCTAGAAGGAGGTAATGCTCTTGCACTCTCTTTTTGTATATATATGCATATAGGTTGCTGGAATATTAGGGGGCTTGGTGCCCCTATTAAACAAGAAGAAGTGAGGAACTTTGTCTTGACGAACCGGTTGGCTTTGATTGGGGTAGTTGAGACTAAAATTCCTCATAACCTCTTTAATGACATCTCTGGGAATTTGATTTCGAATTGGTGTTGGCGGGCTAATTCTAAGTACTCTAATCGGGGTAGGATTTGGGTTGGCTGGGATCCTACCGTGGTTTCCTTTGAAGTTTTATCGGTCTCGGATCAGATGATTCTTGGGAAGCTTTGCTAGATGGAGACCGGAGTGGCCTGCTATGTCTCTTTTATCTATGCCGAGCATTCTTTTTCTAATCGTCATCCTCTTTGGGAGGATTTGGTGGCGAGAAGCTATTTTTTGCAGGATGTGCCTTGGCTTGTTTTGGGAGACTTTAATGCTATAAAGGATCCCTCTGACAGACTGGGTGGCTCGGACCTTTGGTTGTCATGCTTCGATGAATTTCGTCAGTGTCTGGATCAGGCGGAGCTAGATGACCTTCGTTATGTGGGGTTTAAATATACTTGGTCGGCCTCTTCAAGGCCCTCTCGAAAGATGAGAAAGATTGATAGAGTACTGGTAAACCCGTGTTGGAGCTAGGTTTTTTCCTTTTTGGAAGCGTCCTTCCTTGCGCCTGGGATTTCTGACCACTCACCTATGGTGGTTAAAGTGGAGAACCCAATCCTCCAGAAAAGGCCGTTCAAGTTCTTCGACTTTTGGATGCAGCACCCGGATTTCGACTCAATTGTGAAGCAAGTTTGGGAGAATCCGGGATATGGAGTGCCTATGTTTAGGCTGGTGCACAAACTAAAAATCTTAAAGGGTCGGCTCAAGCAATTGAATAGAGATTCCTTCGCCAACATCTCCGGAAGGACTTCTGATGCAAGGGAAGCTTTAAAGCAAACTCAAGTTGGCCTCCTTAATGACCCCACCAGCATGGTCCTTGCGGACCTGGAGAAGGTGCAGCGGCGTACTTTAGTGAAGCTTAGGTCTCACGAAGAGTCGTTCTTTAAGCAGAAAGCTCGCATAAGATGGCTCAAGGAAGGTGACCGGAACACAAATTTCTTTCACCAATATGTCAGTAAGAGACAACTAAGAAACAGAATCCTCTCTGTGGTAGATTACTCAGGTAACCAAATTATTGAGCCTCTACTGGTCCAATAGCATTTTGTGGAGCATTTTCGTGATCTCCTTCTACCAAGGATGGAGCTGAACACCCCTCAAGTATCGGAAATTCGGGAGGTTATCCGCTCTCAGCTGAATGATGACCAGATTATCTCGCTTGCTCGTCCTGTGACTGATCTTGAGATTCGAGATACTCTCTTTTCTCTTGCCAAAGGTAAGGCACCAGGACCGGATGGCTTCACGGTTGAGTTCTTCAAGGAGAATTGGGATACGGTGGGTCAGCTGGTCACGGAAGCCGTGAAGGACTTTTTCACATCAGGGAGGCTTCTCAGAGAAATCAATAACACCATTTTGGTCATGGTTCTGAAGGTTCCCAATGCGACTATCGTTGATGACTACAGGCCTATTGCTTGTTGCAACACGGTCTACAAGATTATTACCAAAGCGTTGGCGAATAGGGTTGCAGCAGTACTAAAAGACCTGGTCAATCCGGCTCAGAGTGCCTTCGTAAAGGGACGACGAATCAGAGATAATATTCTCTTGGCGCAGGAACTTTTCTCTAAGTTCCATGTCGAACCCTATTCTCCCAAGTGTGCTATCAAAGTCGACTTCAGAAAGGCGTATGATACCGTGGATTGGCAGTTTCTCGAGAGTGTACTTCTTGCTTTTCGATTTCCTGATCATTTGGTTCACCTCATCATGACCTGTGTGAGGACTCCTCGGTTTTCCATCGCGTTGAATGGGGAATTACATGGTTTCTTCCCTAGTGGGCGAGGCTTACGTCAGGGAGACCCCATCTCTCCCTACTTATTCACGTTGGTTATGGAGGTGCTCTCTGGGATTCTTGGGAGATGCTCGCTACAGCCGAATTTCAGATTCTACTGGAGATGTAAGTCCACATGCCTCTTGCACTTGTTTTTCGCAGATGACGTATTCCTATTTTGCGAGGGCCACCTACCATCCGTGAAGCTTCTCAGGGATGGTCTCCATATGTTTTCTTCTTGGAGTGGACTCTTCCCAAACCCAAGGAAAAGCGAGCTGTTCATCTCGGGAGGCTTGCCAGTTTTAAAAAATCAAATCCTCCTGGAGCTTGGCTTTGTTGAGGGTAACCTTCCAGTCCGTTATCTTGGGGTTCCAATCATCACATCGAGGCCCCGGAAGGCAGATTGCGTTGAGCTTGTGAGACGCATCACCTCCACGGTGCAATCCTGGACTCATCGGTTTCTTTCTTTTGCTGGCCGACTACAACTGATCAGGTTAGTCCTCCATGCCATTCAGGCTTTTTGGGCGAGGGCAAGTGTCTTTATTCTTCCTGCAGCTGTACTGGACCAAATAGAGCGTATTCTCAGACAATTCCTTTGGAAGGGACCTGAGTTGGGCAGGGGGGTGCCAAAGTCTCCTGGGAAGATGTATGCCTTCCTAAAATGGAGGGAGGTCTTGGCATCCGAAGATTGCGTGAGTGCAATAATGCGGCCATGCTCAAGCATATCTGGAATTTATTCTCAGATAAGGAATCGTTATGGTGTAAGTGGATCCACTCGACCTTCTCAAAAACGAAGAACTTCTGGGTAGTTAAAAAGCCAACCTGCTGCTCTTGGGCGTGGAAGAAAATCTTACAACTCAGGACAGATTGTCGGCTTCACTTCCACTGGAGGTTAGGCGATGGCTTATCAACGTCACTCTGGTTAGATAATTGGCATCCCAGGGGTCCTTTGAATTTATATTTCACAGATCCTCTCATCTATAGCTCCGGTCTCTCTAGGCAGGTTTTGGTTGCCGATCTCTTCTCAGAGGATGGACGAGCTATCAGATCAGAGATTGAGTCTTGGGGTTCGCCATTTCCTTCCTTGTCTAGAACCCAAGATCGGTTCTGTTGGAGAGAGGACTCGACGGGCTTATTCTCGGTGGCCTCGGCTTGGGAGACCTTAAGGAGGAAGAAGGCCAGAGTCAATTGGCATTGTTTCATTTGGAGTAATGCCATCTTGTCTCGCTACCAATTGAACCTGTGGCTCATCACCAAGAGAAGGTTACCTACTCAGTCTCTTCTCATGTCTTATGGTAGGATTGATGCTACTTCCTGCCCTTTTTCCAACGAGGTGCCTGATTCAATCAATCATCTCTTTTTTGGTTGTCGCATTACCTCGAGTATTGCCTTTTTTTGGGCTACTAGATGCAATCTCCCCTGGACCAATAGGACTTGGGAAGAGATTCTCAGTTGGGCCATTACCTTGCTCGGCGGCAAGGAGTTTTATAAGTGTGTTGCCCGATTCTCCTTTGGGGCGCTGTGTCACATCATTTGGAGAAACAGGAACAATATTCTTTTCAGAGGGGAGCCGTTATCTATTTCGGCCATGAAGAAGCACCTCCTCAAGGTTGTTAAGGATAAGGCCCTTACCTTTAAGAATGTAAATGACTCTCACAGGAACAGGCGGATGCAACGCTCGTGGGATGTGGACCCTATTATCTTTGCCTCCTATGATCATAGGCTGACTTAGGCTTTTCGGTGGTTGTTTAGGTGTTTTTTTGCCAGGCTTGTTTACCATTGGCTTTCTGTTGGTTGTTTTGTTGCTTGTCCGCGGCTTCCTTTCACTCTCAATGAGCGTGTTCATTTTGAGTGTAAGCTTTTGGAGCCGTGTTGTTTGTACAGTTTGACCCCTTTCAATATATTGCTTACTTTTACCACAAAAAAAAAAACAAACTATATAGTATTTAATACAATACTATTCACAAGTCTTATCTACTTTACACCAATCAAAACTCATAGTTTGCAAAATAGGATGGAATCTCAATCCTCATCCGGGTCATACTCAGGATCCTCCTCATCTTCTTCATCAAGCTCCTCATTAGGGTCTTCCATCTCCTAATCCTCCTCCTTATACTCATCCGGTTCAACGATTTCCCCTTCCTCTTTGCTCCAATTAGCGCCCTCAGTTGAATAAATTGGTGACTTAGGATCGCCCTCAAGCTTGGGATCCCTAGCATTCACTATTGACCCACCTTGAGGGTCTACCATCCCTAGCCCAAATGCTGCCTCTAGAACGTACAAGGGCACATCACCTTCCGGGATGGGACCTTCTCTTCGCCCATCATGGTAGTGACGATACCATGATCGATACTCATGGGGCACCAGTTCATCTCTACCCACATCAACCTAGACTTTGGACTCTACCAAAACGTACACCAGTCTTTTCGGGTGAGGGTGTTTCAGAAAGTCATACGCATCTCTGTGATTTCTTATGGAATACCAAAATGCATTGGAGGATGAGGAGGTGGAGGTGCTACCATCTAGGGGCCTGAAATGGTTATATAAGAACCAGTGAGACAATGTCTTAGCGAGTTCTACCTCCCTAAGACTCGATTAGTAAACCAATACACCTTAGGGTTGCTTATGCACAACACAAGTCAAAAGACTTACCATGGCCTCAGCCCCAACTTGCAAATCAGCATAATTCAAATAGGCACCCAAACAAATCAACATCGATCGAACCGTAGATCAATCGAACTAGTCAATTACATGTCAAACCGTACCACACGTTCCCCACAATGGAATATCTCGTCGTCGAGCCCACGTGAATACCTTAGAATGACATACCAAGTCCCCAAGTCCACGTGCTCCTTTTCCAAGACGACATACTTACTCACTGGGCCCACGTGCATTCTCTCAGGCGACCCTTTTCGCCAAGGTGATGCATTGATTCACCGAGCCACATGCCCTTTTTACAATGCCCGAGCCTACGTGCATTCTCTTAGGCACAAGTTCGCCAAAGTGATGCATCAAATCACCGAGCCATGCACCCATTTTATGATACCATATTCTGTCACCGAGCCATGTGCATTCTTTAGGAAGAGATACCAAGTCTCCGAGTCACGTGCATTCTCTAAGGCTACCTTTTCGCCAAGATGACATATTCAATCCCCGAGCCACATGTCTTTTCTAGGTAACATTCCAATTCACCGAGCCACGTACATTCTCCAAGTGATTTACCAACTTACTTTCGATACTGACAACCGATACCTAACCAATTCTCAATCACATAGCTAAAATTGCATTATTTAAGAACATACCTTAAAAATGCACCATTAAATCAATTCAACATGATTTAAAGCTCAAATAAATAAACGGATTGCACCATAATGATCAGCATGAAATTCCGATCACCGACCATCCCAGTTGAATTTTAGGAAAACAAATAAATAATTAAATTAATTTCGAAAATTAATCAATAAATACTAAAAATACAATTTAGGCTCGTAATTCCTAATTGAAACCCAAAACGGGTTGGGAAAAATCCCGAGATGCATTCAATAAATACTATAGACTATCTAGCTAAATGCACTAACCACGTTCCTAATATGCACCACAATTAACTAATAATCACTAATCTACTTTAATCTAATCACATAATCATACTTAATTAACACTAATCAATCCTTAAGCATCATTAGCAAACTAATTGAGGATTAATAAATTAAACTCACCAGAATAACGCGCAAGTCGGATCAATCCGACGGGAACGGCGCGAGTAACGCTTTTCACCAAAGCGGGCCTAGGAACTGAGGCCTAAAAGCACCTAAGGATGGGCCTTGAAGTCACTGCGATACCCACAAAAACCTGGTATGTTCTTGGTTGAAAACAGAAGCAAACAACTCGGTTAGGCAAAACAAGATAGGTGGAAGGCTTGGCAAGGCAACCGGTGGCCGAATGGTAAAGAAACTGGTTGATCGGAGCTCCAGCGAGCGGGTGGTCGACAACCAGCGGCTCCTAGGGGTCTTAGGGATATTATTGGATGTTGGGATAGGCAAAGAAGGGCTGGAATAGAAGAAAAATGAAGAAAAACGTGAAATAGTGCAAGCGGGCAGTAGACCAGCGGACCGGCAACTTGCGACGGCCATACAGGACGGTCGGCGGCTCTGTTCGGGCCGAGGTTGGGCTCTTTGGAACGGTCTGGATGTCCTCTTCACAGCAATGGGTGACTTGTTCGCTGATTTATCCGCGAAGACCACTTTCAACTTAGATTTTTGCCGAAAGGTCAGCTGGAGCAGAAATCGGTAGAACTGAAAATAAAGGAGGAAAACGGTTCAGCGGCTTGCTGGTTTCTCCTCTGTTGCTGGTGGCGTCAAGTATGGAGGGGGAATGGAGGTTTTGGCCAGCCAAGAGAGAGGATGAGGGAGAGGATAGAGATGAGGGAAGAGATAAGAGAGAGGGAGGGAGAGGATAGAATTGGAGGGCCCGATTGGCTTGCTTTTTCCATAATTTTGTCTCCTAAAGGCTTGTCCACCAAGCCAACATTCCATGGCTGCAAATCCTCCACCAAAACACTTCTAGAAGATAAGTGAAGGGGTCCAAAAGTAGTGGTGGATGGGGGCTACGAATTTCAAAGGTTTCCTCTTCAATTGGGCTTAGTCTCAATCACAATCCAATCCCATTTGGCCTCTAATAAATTCAATTGATGTCTCAATGCTTCCATTGATAATTTTCCTCACTCATGTATCCATCTTACTTCCCAATTTTGCAACCAAAAACCATCTTCAGCAATTTCCGCACAAAAACGACCTGGCAACGACTTTTTCCCAAAAAGTGTCGGGTGTCAAAAAAATCTTCTGAGACCGAGTTGATACTCCTAGAATTTATTGTGACATGACAAAAAATTCAATTTCTGAAATCGGACTTCAATTCACGGTTAATTTCACTTGGCGCGTTTTTTAGCGTGACTAAGGCTATCAAGTAGCTTTTAGAAATTTTTAAGTGCAAATGACCCGTGGTCAATTTTCTTTGAGCTACAATAAATCCCACTCGACTCATTAGCGACTCTCGATTGTCATGGAAATCTCGATGATTCAAATACGAACATAGGGTACCAAAACAATAAGAAAATCAGTTTAGTGCCGGCCGACGAGAATTTTTCAATTTAGTGGAGTCACCCACGATTAGCCACATATCTCCATCGAACTAACCTATCTCTGATTTCTAATCAATTTATGTTTGTGCCGTAATGGTTTCAGTAGATGAACACGGTCGAGTAGTTTATTCATGATCGAATTCTCAAGTCTATTTGCCTTAAAATTCTTAATGATTTTACCAAATAGTCTAGTTATCTCGAGAGTAATCAGGTCTGAGAACAGCCCTATAGACGCGTCAATGAAATGCCCGATTTATTCAGTATAAAATAGGGTCGAAAATCTGGGATGTCACATCTTATACAATCTAGAGAGACATATTTGTTGCAAACCTCTCATTCAAAGCTGGATAAAAAGGATTAGCGCCAGCTATTTTTCTAAGCACAATAAATAATAGGACATCATATTCCACAACTATTTTCTATTGGACTTTACAAGGTCCAACCCATTAATGTGGCTTATTAGGTCTATTATCTAATATTTGATATATGCCCAATTTAGTAATATATATTATGGGCAATGTATTTTTGACATCTAATTAGGCATGTAGAATCCATATCTTAAATCTTGATGGAAGGTTAACATTTGGCAGCTCCAGGGTTGGTCCTATCACTCCCTATAAGATCTCTTGTTGGTGGAGAACGAATGCACCATTATCATGCTTATGCTATTTTCACAAAATTGAAGAGAGACAAATACACACTCATCGAAAGGATCAATAGAGGAGAGTGGTGAAAATTCATACTCATGGGAACACATCTTCTTACTCGTTCAATTAATAATGATGACGTTTGATTTAGGTATGCTCTATTTATTAATTTCATATCATGTTTATGTGATTGAAAGATCCTTTTATTCTAACACGTAGGATTAGAGCGTTGGTTTATTTAACGCATGAATATGGTTATAATGTTTATTATGATCTTTCACCCCTTCATGATCGCTTCATAGTATTTCATTCATGATGGAATAAATATATAATGATAATTAAAAAAAAATTAATACCTTATGCAAATAATGTATTTGATTTAGATGGTTTTGAGTTTTTACTAACAAAACATTTGAAATCAATAAATACTTTCGTATATTCTGGTTATCATTTTTGTGATCTAACCATTGAATAACCTAATTTTGTGTTGTTCCCTTCTCTTTTATTCGGCACACATGTATTTTGAAAAAAAAAATGTTGTTAATGGCTTGGGTTATGTAAATGGTGTCAAGTATTACTCTATGATGTCGAATAAATATATATTTTTATTCTTTATTGCGGTTCTAAACTATTTGAGCAATAATCGGCCCAACGGAAGATTATTGCTTTAAATAGATTTATATAATGATAAAAATCATCTTATGTTATGCTCATGATTAAATTCGTAACTAGCCCAACGAAAAGTTAAGATATTTAATTTTGAGTATAATAATAATTTGATAAGCAAATAAATTGCTAATATGCAAGTCAAATTAATTCTGCCCAATGGTGATTTAATTTGATTTATTATTGCCTCATGAAATTTGCTGGTACATTATGAAAGAATCCAATTTAAGTGTTTATAGTCGGCCCAACATAAGGCTATAGATAATTTTTGGATTTCTTTTGATAAGGTTTTGTGTATTTTATCATTCTATGTAAATGAACTGTTTATTTTTCACTTTGTTGTGATGATGAATTGAATTATTTTATTTACTTTTTGTGGATTTTCTAAAGGTACTAATGTGCATGAATTAAATTTTTCTGATATAGCATACAATCTTGCTGCTGTTACAAGTTATCTTTCCTCTATTGAACAATCGAGTAGTACAAATTTCAAGAAGTGGAAAGAGCAAATAAGTCTCATTTTTGGGGTCATGGATTTGGACTATGCCTGAACTCATAGTTGAAAGCTCAAATGAGCAGAAAACTGCTCATGAAAAGTAGGAGCGATCCAACCACAGAATATATGATGATTATGAAATGTTCCATAACGACCACTATCCGAGGAACCATTCCCGACAAACCTAAGCTCACATTGAGGAGCAGTATGAGGGCACTTCCAAGGCACAAGCTATCGCCCTTATTTCCAAACTGATTACCCTCAAATATAATGGAATCAATGGTGTTCGTGAGCACATGATGCAGATAAATGATATGGCTACTCAAGTCTTATTCACTTCGTCATCACATCTCTTCGTGCACAGTTTGGTCCTTTTAAGATCAACTATAATACGCAAAAAGAGAAATGGAAGATGAGTGAGCTAATTTCTACGTGTGTCTAAGAAGAAAAGAGGCTAAAATTCAAACAACTTGACGATGCTCACCTAATTACCTTTGTTTCGAATAAAGGGAAAGGAAAGATATATGGCAAGGGTCACAATTATGGAAACAAGGGTACTCCTAACCTTATGATTGACAGGGTATGTCCTTCTGGTTCAAAAGGATCGGGTGGTCCTAAGTGTCATTTTTGTAGAGTTAAAAGACATGTGAGGAAAGAATGCTCAAAATTTCGATAGTGGTTGGAAAAGAAAAATAATATTTTATTAAGTCATGTTTGTTATGAGTTCTACAGTGTTGATGCTCCTTTAAATACATGATGGATTGATACTGGTGCGACTCTACACATAACTAATTCATTGCAGGGATACTTTTCAAGGAAGAATCTAAATAAAGGGGACCGTAGCATTATCACGGGAAATGGAGAAAAAGGTTCCAATTGAAGCTGTTAGCACTCTCTGTTTGGTGTTGGATGGAGGGTGGTTTCAATTTGGATTTAGTTGATACAATTAATGTTCTTAGTATTACTAAAAACTTAATTTCTATTTCAAAACTTGACATTATACGTTTAAGTTCGAGAATAAAAGTTGTTCCTTTTCCACTGTTGGTCATGGTCTGTTAGAGGGAAACCTCTACAACCTATGTTTCGATTCTTCGTTGACTGATCTATTTAAAGATACAATAAGAACTAAATGGTAGCAATACATCATATTTTGATAATGAAGATATGGAGAAGGGATGATCATTTGTAATAAGATGATTTAGAATAGAACTTTGAATTTGGAATTCAAGTTAGGTTAGGTTTCGCAATTCCGATGCTCATCTTTGATTATAAGAGCTTTCACATATGTATCTGTAAACTTTTTAACTTCTAAACATAATACAGTCATCCCTACTTGCAGTTCATGTTCACTTTCGCTCATTGAGCAAACATAGCCTCCGAGAATATAAGCCATTCATTCTAATTCAATTTATACAATTTGCTTATTGTTTTCACTCATTTGTTTGTGCTTTATTTAGTAATTTGAACTTCGCAAACTCCTCGAGCTAATTTGAAGTCAAATTTGGCACTTTAATTGGCCATTTTTCTTAAGAAAAAGACGAGAGCTTATAAAGTAGCTGCTTACTCGGTCTTCCCTTGGCGATTTGACTGAAAGCTTGACTATCTCTTGTAATGCTTTTTTTTTTTTCTTTTTTTCAATTGATGAATCGGATAATTGCTTATATCACTTTAGATAGTGTTAGTTATGTTGATGCAATATGAATTTGACGATGCAAATTTAAAATTCTTTTTGTGTCCAATAAATGGTAGGACGAAAAAAGCAACTTTATACCATAACGATCAACCGATATAAATATGACCATGATAATAAAAGTTCAATTTTACTTTCAATGCACGCTATTAATTTTGGAGGAATTGCGGTCGCATTCCTTTGAAGATGACCATGATAATACATAGTAAAACGTTAATATGTCCTACCTTTAAAGATGCCTTCAAGCAATGAGGCTTGGAATCCATGGTACAGAAGCATTTGCGAAGATCAAAAAGTCTTTTGGTAATAAAAGATGCAGTGTAATGACTTAACCTGCGTGCATTCCTTCAAAGATGACCATGATAATACATAATAAAACGTTTTGCTAGAGTTGGTTCATTTCCTAGCCTATAGAATAGAAATGATGATTGATTTATTGAGATGGTAAAGAGTGCAGAGACATTAAGCAACGATTATGGATCTTTTCTACTAAATTGGATATATAGAGTACGAGGAGGTAAAGAAATGGCGCTTGTCATTGTAAAACACACCGACAACTGGTCTCATACTTTAGTGTTCTTGCCATTTTAGGAAGTAAGATTAGTCAAATGTTCAACGAAATCATTAAAAACCATCAAGCTCAAATTTGACACCAAAAAGAGAGACAAAGCCTTCAATTTTAGTTATTGTCATTTATCTACATCTTTCAAGGGCTAGTTTGCAAAAACAATTTTTTTTTATGCATTCATATTCATTTTGAGATCGCATTGGCATTCATTTTAATGATTTCAAGAATTTTCTTTTTGAGACTGCTTTATGATGGATTAATTATACTTCTACTATTTCCAAATAAAAGATTAATTTATTCACCAAAATGCTTAATTGATGAAATAAATAAATTTTTTCAACATGTGCGTTAAGTCAAAGTAAAAATATTGCATTGATAATATACAAATTTGTGGGCAATCTAAAATCTCATGTTTACTGGACTGAAAGAAATGATCTTGAGTTTTAATTTAGCAATTTAAAGGATTAAATGAGAATGACCTTTAAACAATACAACGCTAAAATGAGGAAATCTACATACTCTAAACTGAAAAAAAAAAAAATTAAAAATTCGTGAAGAAGAAGCTATAATTAAGATCTTGTTTTCTAATTTTTTTTTCCTTATACATACGTTTAAGTAAATTTTTTAATTTAAAGTTTCAAGCAGCTTGTGTCCAGTTTATACATTTTTTTGTCTGATTTGTTCTATCCTCAATGGGATATAATCCCAAATGATACTAATACATATGCGATAATACATGTAAAGGTACATTATTAATATATTAACTAGTAATTTTCCTAATGTAAAGTCTACAAATTTTCACATTTTTGCATTCCTCTTAAATCGCTTTGCTGAGTTAATACACTCTCATAATTGTTTAATGGATTGATGCCTTTGAAGAGGGAGCTTCTTATTAGTTTCATAAGCTTTAATGAAATCCCGTGTATCAGTTTTTTTTTTCTTACCGTGTATCAGTTTTAATTTATAAGATTTATTCACTTGAATTGTAGTGTGTAACGTATGAGTTTTCTTTCCACGTTCAAAGGTACATGGAGTGTCACAAGCTTATGAAGTCATTTATCAGTTTCTCATTGAACAATTTTTATCCATACAGAAGTAAGCCTGCGCTATGTGAATTTCTTTTCATCAGAGTGAGAAGCATATGCAACAATTTTGAAGTAAAGTTTGTTCATAATTTATTTTCAGCGCCTCTATTTAATTTCTCTTATTCAGTATAAGACGTTAACAAATGTACAGAGAAAAAGATCATCAGAATTCCACTGTAAACTCCCTCAAAAAGGAAAAGCAAGGTTTCCGTTCGACAAGCAAAAGGCATTTCAATTACTAATCAGGAATCATATACAAGTCCAGCCGTTGCTGTAAAAAAATCAATGTCTATACAAAAAAGACAGCCCAAAACTGGTATTGCGGGGCAGACAGTAAGTAGGTACAGCCGTGTCCCGTTTCTTGCTCTCAATCACAATCCCAGTTGCATCGTAGCATAGATGACATTCTTCCTCGCGAAATTTGAACTCCAATGTCAATAGCTTGATTCTGTCTTCTACTTAGCATGACTCCATCGGTTGAGGAAGCTGCTCTTTTTGGCTCTTTGGACGATCCAACCAGTTCCAAACGGTCAGTGTCCCTGCAGCGTCTCCGGTGAAGAATAGGCCTCCGGGAGCTGTTTGAAGAGTCCTAACTTCTCGTCTTGAGAATATCTTGCCCCTTTCGGTGAACCTGGCGTACGATGCACAAAGTCAGCCAAGCAGAAGAAGAGAACAGTCCCACTGAGAGACAGGATGTCAAACCAATTAGAGAATTTATTTGGACTTACGATGGGAGCTCGTACAACCGAACGGTGTTGTCAAGGCATGCACAGAGAAGGACCGGCTTACCATGTGCATCAATTGTCCCTGACAGTGCAAGAATACCCTGTGCAAGAAGACAAAATGAAACTTGCAACATCAACAGATGATACTACATCACTTCCATGAGACTAGCACAGTAAGAAACTGACAAAACACCAACAGGTGTAAGATGAAAATTCATGTCTTCCCCGCACAGAGCAAGCACACGGAAGGTACTTGACAGTATGGCTATGTTACAAAGCTTCAGTCTACATTATTCACATAGTTAATTTTAACTGCAGGAATAAAACCAAAAAGCAATAAGGCGCATCTTTGTGATCTTAGATTGTAAAACATGTCCATGCACTTCACACGTATGAGGACAATAAAAGAAAACACAATTTCACCCTATATAATCTACACTTTTTCCTACAGTACCATCATCAACCTACCATCATCAACCACAAAATACCCAATCCACACGAGTGCCTAAAAAAAAAAAAAAAAAAAATAGTAAGCAACATACATGGTCCTCGTGATGTGTATAGCCAACTTCCAAGCTGCCTCCTTCAGCGGCAACCCCCCAGACCTTAATTGTTGCATCCAATGAACAGGATATCAAGTACTGGTCCCAGCAAAGAAGTGACATCACCACGTCAGTGTGTCCAACAAGTTCCTGAACACACTCCAGAGTGTGCAAGTCCCACACCTGCGGAGAAGAAAACAAGAAAGACATGAGGGGTCAGGACGATATTACTGCAGAGCACGGCAGAAAGATACAGAGAGGAGGTAGCAACCAATAGAGGTGATGCAAAAGAAAACATAAACTCCAACAGCCAAGTCATGCCTTCCCAGGACACACAACTAGATTAAATCAGGGGGCGAGACATCTAAGATAAGCCAGCTTACCCTTATGGTCTGGTCAATGGAACCAGAATACAACCGGTCGCGCCCAACAGTTAATGATACCACGCCCTGCGTGTGACCCCTGAGAGGCGCAGCCATCTGAAAAGGATCAGCCTCACTACCTCCTTTCCACACCAAGATAGTGCCATCCTAGAAGGAAAGTTTGTTCAGCATAATCATCGAAAGCCAATGCAATTCATCACAAGGATCAACAAATGAGGCAGTCAGTGATCAGATGAATGCTGACTCAGGTGGGCCCCACATAAAGAAGAAGAAGACAAGAATTTCAGGTCTGAACCAAAAATCCACCCTCACACTCAGCATCGACTTTTATATCACTTATTTTACTAATTCACAGATGAAAGAGATTCCAAAGAAAGCGGACTAGACAATATTACGACAGATGAATCACCTAAATTGATTAAATTCTCCTAATAATAAATTACCTGGGCTCCAGCAAAAAGCATGTCATTAGCAACTTCCAGAGCATGAACCTGTCCAACTGGTCCACTGATATTGTAGCTAGCACCATTCTGGATATTATATGCCTACAAGAAATACAAGAGAAGCAATGAATTAGAGTTCAGCAGTTCACCAATTCAAGAATTCCCCCATAAAAAGAAAAAAAAATAACGAAGGACAAAGTAGACCCAGCCAACCGCTCACCTTAACAGTATTAGGCAGGCCAACAAACACCCAAGGACCTTCACAAGTAAAACACCCAACTTCTCCTCCAAGGTTGATCACCTGATCACATTGACCAGTGTGACAGTCCCAGATTCTAGCCGTTCCGTCTTTGCTTCCAGAGTAGAGCTTAGTAGATCCGGAAGGAAGTGCTATCCCAGAAACACACTGTCATAAAAAGCATCAGGTGAGTCCAGACCCATTTTTATGCCAGACAGGCAAATGATATTTCGACATCTTAATTAGAAAAAGGACGGAAACAAATTAAGAGTTGCAACTAAATTTTCTCCAGCTATAGTCTGGAGAACACAGAAGGCAAAAACTAATCTCTAAATGGTACCTTTTTATGGCCCTCAAGCTTTGCCAACATAGCAAAATCAACACCGTGAAACCACGAATGCAAGAAAGGACATGCATCGCCCTTCACGCAGTTGCCCGTTATCCAGAAATTGCATAGTTTTTCTTGGGGCTTCAGAGGGTTTTTATTTGTCGACGATTCACTTCTCTCTCCAGAAGTCGAACTTGCTGAATTCACTACTGGACTAGATTCAGGCCCTTCCTCCCAGGGCAATCCTCAGCCATATGACTCGACCGCTTTGCAGCTCGATCATAAACATTGCGCAGAAGAGATGCATCGTGTGAAAACCTACAGGGATTCCGGTTGCACCTCCCTTCAAGCCAATAAGTGCAAACTCTGCGGCTTGTTGGCGCCTTATAGTGAGCAGCTGAATCGTGTGGCCAACCCACAGTACTCCTTGCTGTCTTAATAGCCATGCTATCAATCGCCGAACTGAACGACCTATCCAAAGTTAACTCAAAGCATCAGAACTCGTTCTTGCAAGAAGATCCCTTTTGCAGAAAAGCTAATGTCCGCCGTAGTCAGCAATCCCAAGCATTTAAATTCCTCTTATCACCAACAATACGAACAATGTTCGACCTATTAGAGAATGGATAAACATCTCCATCCATCCATCATGATTCCCATCTCTTTCGTTTCGGTTCCAACCAAATCAAATTCACCCAGAAGCAGAAGCAGAAGAGAACAAAATTCTAGAAAACGAAGTAGAGACAGTAGATCTCGACAACCACGTCGCATCGTCCGAGCCTTTTCAACATAAATTCCAGTAATCAAACCTAATTTCCCGATCCTCCTTCAAGGCGGAACAAAACCCCCCGATTCCTTCGGGATTAAGAAACCCTAACAATCGCCGCGAACGACTACCAAACGCCGCAAGCCCGACGGCCCTCGCCGTCGTCAGCGGCGGGCAACCACTTCCTGGAAAACCCACCGGCGGCGAGCGGGAGATCGTCATCGTCATCGTCGAAAGAAGAACGGAAAACCCTAACCGGGGGGGAACTTCTTCCTCGTCGCTACTTCGCTAGAAACTGATACGGAGAGAGCGCGTCGGAAAGAGAAGCGAAGCGAACCTTAGCGAAAACGGCGAAAGCAACGAACCGACGATCGGCCACTCGAATCGTAAAGCACGAAGATCGGCGGAAAAGAAGAAAAAGAAGAAGAAGAAGAAGAAGCGAAATCTCGGATGGGAAGTTTGCCGACTGGCCTTCTTCTTATATAACGAAGCCAAACCGCGTTCGCGTCACGCGGGGTGCAGATATTGGAAATTACCAATCCGGATTTTCTTTTATTATTATTATTATTATTATTATTATTATTATTATTATTATTATTATTATTATTATTATTATTATTTTGGTCGTATCTTGATTTTCTAATTGGAAAAGCGAGAAAATAATATAAAAAAAAAATATGGTGTAAAGATAAATTTCTATAAGATTTTAGTCGATTTAGGGGGAAAAAACCCGATTAATATAAGAATATCCTTATTAAATTTCAATTCGAAGGTGTTAGAGAGATTTTACAATAGAGGGCCGAGAAAATATAAGCACGGAGAAAAATGAGGTGAAAAAAGAGGTGGTGATGGAAATTATTTTCTTTTAATTTAAATAGGGTGGAAAGTGCTTTTACTTGTGTATTTCTTGTAAGTATCGTGGTGAATGAAATATAAATGTAATAAACCTGGTGGAAAAAGAGGAGGTAAGGGAAAATGAGTAAACAATGGATCATTTTATTAAAAATAAAAAACATAACATCTTTCAAGAAAAAAAAAATGGATCGTTCTCCCCGGAAATCATCTATTTAATGATTTTCACTTTTTTGTAAAATAATCGGAATCAGCAATTCAGAAAATGCTTTCCTAATTTTGATTTTTCTCAATCCTTAGAAAAATAAGTTAAATAACAAATTATTTTCATCATCAATAAAATCTATCCTGAACAATTTTTTTTTTTGTTAACAATCAAAATATTTACATAAATATTAAAATCAAGAATTTTTTTTAAGTTATTCATTTTTCGGAAACACCAACTTTCAAGCCATGCGTGGCATCCATTTTCATAATGATTGTCAAATCAAGTTGCTCAACTCCCATTCCGTGGGTTTTCTCCATCGTTTGGTTGAAGAACAAAACGAATGAGTGGGGCTCTTAGAGAAATTTTCCCTAATTTCTCATTCCCCACCCACATGCTTCATAGCTTCCCAAAAAAGGTGATCAAAAATCTTTCCGAAGGTTTTCCTGTTCTTATCTTGACTTCCTTTGGATGGGATAATTGTGATATTGTCCATCGGTCCGATTGTCTAAATTTTATCTGCATTCCTATAAAATTTGGGAAGTAAAATTTGAAAGTTGAAATGACTCTTTGATGAGATTAAAGCGTTACTAACCATATTGGGAGAACATCGATTTCATGAAGTAGTTTAAATTAGTTTTCTATGTAGGTTACATGTGAAACTTGTTATTTTGTGATTCGACTTGTTTAGACGCACTCATCTATCGAAAATCCCTTTAATATTATCAAAGCCAGCATTTGCTTTGATCGGTCTTCCAATCCAATACTTCACAAATAAAGGCATTGCAAACTATGGTCACCAAGCCTCATTCCACAAACTATTTTGCAAAACCATTTCATGCATCTATGTCGCAAATTTCTGAGTCATTGGTAGCTCAAATTGCTATTTTCAGATTTGGGGAAGAGATGGGGATCTAAGTAGCACTTCCATAGTTTCTTGGCACTCCTCTTCTATTGCCTTGGACATTCTAAAGTTAGTCCCCAAGTAAAAAGAGAGATTCCATAATGTCTCTCTTTCCAAAAAAAACCTGTTGAATTAACTCGAGAATTCGACACTTTCATCGTCATCCTCATAAGCCCCCTTAAAAATCGCCAGATTCCCCTTGTGTTCCAATAGTTTCAAAGCTCGCATGAGGATGATGCGATCCATGCCTTGAAGATTTGGCAGAGAAAAAGAAGCTTCACTTAACTTGCATGAAAGAGGTGTGTAAATCCTAATGAGTTGTCAAACCATGATTCACTTTAAGATTAAATGATATTGCTTCCTACCAAGACGAGAGAATTAGAGGAGAAAACTTAAAGAGAGGAAATTTTTCATGAGAGTTTGTGAATCGCATTATCTGACCGCAGAACTTTGAGGAAAAAAAAAAAAAGAGAGCTCATTTCTCTTCTATCAATGTTGAACTCCATAGCAAAAATGTTTATGTGCAAGTCTTGGAATTTTGCTTTTGGAACATGCAAAAGGTTGCTTTACCTCTCCCTCGAGATTCAGGGCCGTAACGTATTTTTCCTCCACCGTCACCATAGAGTCCAGCCCATGAGTGAGAGAGAGAAAGAGAGAGAGAGAAGATATACATTTTAAAAGAGTATGAATCGTGTGTTTTAATTCGGTGTTTGTACTTTGACATATCCCGTGGGGTATAAGATCTCTGGCAAAAATTGGTTAAAGCCAGGAAAGTACCCGATAAACATTGTTTTATAAATTATTATCTTCAATATTTTTATCTTCTTATTGAGTTGAATTTCAAAGAACAAAACAAATGAAAAAAAAATATTCCAAATATACTCTCTAATACTTATCTCTTTGAATAAAATAGCTTGATGGCATTTCGCTTTACTTCTATGATCATCACGTGGCAAGAGCATAGGGCATGGTTCTGTCACATGTCTCATGCTCAACCAATAAACTTTGGTTTATTGATTTGTTATCTCCTGACTTTTTTCTTTGATTGATTGAATTTGAATTTGAAAGTACAAATTGGTTAAAAAGTAAGCATCTCAAATATATTCTCCCATATTTATCTCTTTCAACTTTTCTCTCTCATTGTTTTAAACTTGAAAAGAAAAAAAAAATTAAAGAGGCAAGATATTTTCAAAAATTTCCATCGTTATCCTTTCGAGAGGCTAAGCCTTTTCAACTTTTATCTCTAATTAATTTTAAAAAAATTATAGCCATACAATTTGTTATCTTAAGTTAGAAGGAGAAGTACATCTTATTAGATAAATAAGATACATATTTCTAAGTATGAGATATTTCAACAAGTGAATAACCACACATTTTAAAATAATACAAATGTAATTAGAAGGATAGCTTATGTTGAAAATTTTTATTCAATATTCTCTAACTATAAAAATTTCGATAACAATAATTTATCAGAAAAAGAAGTTCAATATTTTTTACTAACTTGAAACATGCATCTGACATTTCGTTCAATTTTAGTTCCTCATGAAATTCACTTGATTTAAATATATCTCACATTCTTTAAAGCAAATCTATTCAGTAAAAAATAATATTTGAAGAGGAGAAGGCACACACACGAATGCCCAAATTACAAGATTTTCTTATTTTGCTTTCAGTCAATTTATTTTTTTCTTTTCAGTCAGTTTACTTTGCTGCAATTTGTTTGCATGGTTCCTTGCACGCCTATCCCTGCTCTTGAAATTTGAGGTTGTTTACCACCAATGGCCCCGCGTTTTAGTGAACCCATAAATGGAGTTCTTGGTCTTTTCTTGGTTGTAATCGTCTATCAATCAGGTACAAAACTATGGCGTGACTTTCGAAATTATGAATCTAGTTCCTTAGTCTATGTTGTCCAGGTGGTGATTAGAGATGACAAATTTTTAACTAACACCATTCTATGAAAAATCATCGACTTTAGTGCCTTTAGTCCTCACTTGTAATAATTGGTTTTAAAAAAAAAAAGGACCTTTGTTGAGGGGGTAAAAAGGGGTAGGTGGCTTTTAAAAAAAGAAAAGAAAAGAAAAAATAAACGTAGGACACAATCAATAAGAGGAAAAGAACAATGAATGGATGGAAAAAAAATTTGTGCTCCGATTCACACAAATAAGGACATGACACGACCATCCTATCACCAAAAGACATAGCCTTAATATAACCAAAAATTCAGCAAGATATCAATATATATACATCTACACACACATAAATATGACAAAAATGACATTTGGTTACAATATTAATGTTTTATATAAACAATCAAGTTAATATATATATTGGAAAAGCTTTGGAGGGCGGAGAAAATATAGGCGCAAAGAAAAACGAGGTGGAATAAGAGGAGACAAGGGAAATTATTTTTTTATCATTATTTTAAAATGGGTGGAAATTAGTAAAATACATATGTAGGAAAACTAGGTGGAAAAAAAGTGGAGGCAGGCGAAATTATTTTTGTTATCGTTATTAGTAAAATGGTGGAAATTACTTTTACTTATATATTTCTCGTAAATATTGTGCTAATCGAGAACAAGGTTTTTATCATACTTATTATAATGTTACATCACCTAAGACAGGCGCTCTGTTAAAGCATGTTAATAATGAAAATGTCAAAAGTGATGATTTGAAATTGGGAAAAAGCGAAATTATATTGAATTGCATGATGATGAGAAATATCCAACCTCAAGCAAACCTCTCAATAAGATACCAAAATCAATATAAACATGGATGAATTAAATTAATCATGACATATTGGAACATGAATCAGAATTTTTCTCAAAAAATGGTGAAAAAAATCAAATGTGTGTGTGACAGTAAATGTTGAAATGCTAAATTCATGTAAAATTCCTTAGAACGCACCATCATCTTTTATTTCTTTTTTGTTTTGGTGAGTGAAGGGGTTAGCCAATGCAATAGCTAAAAAAAGACTATATGGCACAAGGAAATTTATCCAGTGAAAAGAAATGGTAGATTCATCATCATACATGGGACAAGGAAGTTGAATTGTTCAAGAGCGACATAAGAATCATACATGCGCAAAATATATATGGCACAAGGAAATTGAATTGTTCAAGAGTGACATAAGATCCAATAGTGTCCAGAAAAATGGGTAGATGGACGAAAGACAATCATGATCAACCATTGAATTGTTCAGAAGTGACGTGAGACCCAGTAGTATTCAGAATGAGGGGCAAATGGACACTATTATTCATTATATGCGTTCATAAATAACCTGTTCTGAAAGAGAGAAAAGATGAAACTCTCAATTCTAAACACAGGACACATAATTGCACTTCATACTACTTTATGCAAGATGACACTTGCTATTCAGTACCTTTCGCCACCGCCGAGCTCTTGGCAAAGCAAAGGGGAACATAACCCTAGGATGGTCGTAGAAATGATAAATGCCAAATAGAAAACCAGCTAATAATAGTACACATTAACCCCTTTCAATTAAAGATGACGGTTCAAACGAAACTAATTTCGGCATACAATCACTAGTCACACCAAAGCA
This sequence comes from Eucalyptus shirleyi, assembly GCA_017140165.1. NCBI lineage: Eukaryota > Viridiplantae > Streptophyta > Magnoliopsida > Myrtales > Myrtaceae > Eucalyptus > Eucalyptus shirleyi. The sequence continues at coordinate 27,757,865 of CM029446.1, forward strand.
TATCCGACCTTGATCCTATAATCTTACTTGATGGGCATGTGTAAGTTATTTTAGAGATTATGACATGAGCTAAAAAATGTTGTCTCGATGGTGATTAGAACAGAGCCAGGCAATTGACCAACATAGATGGGTGGCTCCTTAACCAAAAAAAAAAAGAAAACTTTCTTGCATATCAAGTTATTGATGCTAATTTAGTAACGAGAAGTGCATCCTAACAATTATTAGAATAAATTATGCAACATAAACTGTGCCATTAGAGGAGGAGATATAAGGAGTTCAAGTGATTATGTGAGATAAGGATGGTAATTGAAGAAGGGGGGTGATTTAAAAATTGCCAAGAGTTTGCTTCTCTTGTACAATCTAGAGACACATATTTGTTGCAAACCTCCCATTCAAAGCTAGATAAAAAGGATTAGTGCCAACTATTTTTCTAAGCACAATCAATATTAGGACATCACATTCCACAACTAATTTCTGTTGGACTTGATGAGGTCCAATCCATTAATGGGGCTTATTAGGGGGATGTTTGGCAATGTGCCAAATAATGCTTGATTCTGATTTTTTGTTCTCGGGATTAGTTTGGGAATAGAATCGTGTTTGGTAAAATTTTGTTCCCGGGAATAGTTTTGGAGTAGAATAAAAAAAAAATTGATTATTGTTCTAGGAACCAAAAAAAAAAAAGAATAAAAAAAGTGGAACCTTCTCTCCCCTCCTCTGTTGCCATTCGCCATTGTCCGCCACTACCCATCGCCTCTGTCCACCACTGTCTGCCATTGTCCGCCGGTTGCTGGCAACCAGTTCGGCGAGCTTGCCGGAGGCAAGCCCAACCATCGGCGAGGGTTGGGCGAGCCTCGCCTAGCTACCAATGAGGCTCGGCCAATGAGGGCCAGCCTCATCGAGAGCCGGCGACGCTCCAGTGAGGTCACCGGCCCTCACCCTAGCCGGTCCCCAGTCCGGTGACCGGCTTGAAGAAGAAGAAAAATAGGAGAAAAAAGAAAAAAAGGAAAAAAAGGAAAAAGTATAAAAATTAATTAAAAATTAAAAGAAATTAATTTGGAACATATCAATGAGCATGGTATCAAACCCAATTCTATTCCAGAATCAAAAATTTTCATAAATTTTGGATAGACTAATTCTGATTTTTTTGTTCCCAGAATCAGTTTGGGACGAGAATCGCGTTTGGTAAAATTTTTGTTCCTAGAATCAGTTTTGGAGAAGATTTAAGAATAAAAAAAAAAAATTGATTCTGCATCCGAGAATCAGAAAAAGAATCAACACAATAAAACCATTTTTCTTTCCTTCGGCCATCCCACGACCGTCGCCCGCCACCGCCCACTGTCGTCCGTCGCCACCCGCCGTCGCCGGCTGCCGGCCGCCGGTCCGGCGAGCTCGCCGGAGGCTCGCCTGGCCAAGGTGAGGTCCGGCAAGCTCGCCGAAGGCTCGCCCAGCCACCGACGAGCCTCGCCGAGGTTGGGCGAGGCCCGCCTGGCCATCGGCCGGGCTCGCCTAGCCTAACTGGTGGCCAGGCGGGCCTCGCCCAACCACCGGCGAGGCTCGGCCTCACTAGATCTGGCGAGGTCGAGCCTCGCCGAGGTTGGGCGAGGCCCGCCTGGCCACCGGCCGAGCTTGCCTAGCCTGACCGGTGGCCAGGCGGGCCTCGCCCAGCCCCGGCGAGGCTCGCCTAGCCACCGGCCAGGCTTGCCTAGCCCGACCGGTGGCCAAGCAAGCCTCGCCTAGCCCCGGTGAGGCCCGCTTGTCCACCGGCGAGGCTGGGCGAGCCTCGCCCAGCTGCCGGCAAGGCTTGGCCGACGAGGGCCAGCCTCGTCGAGGGCCGGCGATGCTCTAGTGAGGTCGCCGGCCCTCGTCCGGCCGGTCGCCGATCCGGCGACCGGCCATAAGAAGAAGAAGAAAAATAGGAGAAAAAGGAAAAAAAAGAAAAGAAAAAGTGAAAAAAGTAAAGGAAAAAATGAAAAAAGTAAAGGAAAAAAGGGAAAAAAAAAAAAGAAAACAAAAGAAAACAAAGTAAAAAAGTAGAAAAAATTATTTAAAAATTAAAAAAATAATTTGGAACAGAATCAATGAACACGTTATCAAATGCAATTCGATTTCAAAATCAGAAATTTTAGATAGTTACCAAACACGTGTTTTTACTCAGAATCAGTTCCCGGGAACAGAATCAAAAATAATCATTTCTTGTCAGAATCAGTTCCCGGGAACAGAATCGTTACCAAACGCGCCCTTACCAAACGGCTTAAAATGCTTAGAATATGTTCATGGGAACAGAATAAAAAAGAATCATTTCTAATCAGAAACTACTCCCGTGAACATAATCATTACCAAACACACCCTAGGTCTATTATCTAATATTCGATATATGCCAATTTAGTAAGATATAGTATTGGCAATGTATTTTTGACATCTAATTAGACATGTAAAATCCATATCTTAAATCTTGATGGAATGTTAACATTTAGCAACTCTAGGGTTGGTCCTTTCACTCTCTATAAGATCTCTTTTCGGTGGAGACCGAATGCATTCCATTATCATGCTTATGCTATTTCCACAAAATTGAAGAGAGAAAAATGCACACTCATCGAAAGGATTATAGAGGAGAGTGGTGAAGATTCATACTCACAGGCACACATCTTCTTACTCATTGGATTAATAATGATTACTTTTGATTCGGATATGCTATATTTATTAATTTTATATCATGTTCATGTGATTGAAAGATCCTTTTATTCTAACATGTGGGATTAGAGTGTTGGTTTATTTAACGCATGAACATGGTTATAATGTTTATTATGATCTTTCACCCCTTTATGATTGATTCATAGTATTTTGTTGATGATCGAATAAGTATATAATGATAATTTTAAAAAATTTAATACATTATGCAAATAATATATTTGATTTGGTTTTTGAGTTTTTATTAACAAAACATTTGAAATCGATAAATACTGTCGTATATTCTGGTTATTGTTCTATGATATGACCATTGAATAACCTAATTTTGTGTTGTTCCCTTCCCTTTTATTCGGCACTCGTGTATTTTGAAAACAAATGTTGTTAATGGTGTGGTTTATGTAAATAGTGTCAAGTATTACTTTATGATGTTGAATAAATATATATTTTTATTCTTTATTATAGTTCTAAACTATTTGAGCAATAATTGGCCCAACGGAAGATTATTGTTTTAAATAGATTTAGATTATGATAAAAAAAAATAACCGTCTTATGTTATGCTCATGATTAAATTCGTAACTAGCCCAATGAAAAGTTAAGATATTTAATTTTGAGTATAATGATAATCTGATAAGGAAATAAATTGCCAATACGCAAGTCAAATTAATTATGCCCAATGGTGATTTAATTTGATTTATTATTGCCTCATGAAATTTACTAGTAAATTATGAAAGAATCCATTTAAAGTGTTTATAGTCGGCCCAACAGAAGGCTATAGATAATTCTTGGATTTTTTTTTGTAAGGTTTTGTGTATTTTACCTTTCTATGTAAATGGACTGTTTATTTTTCAGTTTATTGTGAGGATGAATTGAATTATTTTATTTATTTTTTGGATTTCCTAAAGGTACTAATGTGCATGAATTAAACTTTTTTGATCTAGCATACAATCCTGCTACTATTGGAAGCTATCTTTCTTCTTTTGAACAACGGAGCGGTACAAATTTTAAGAAGTGGAAAGAGCAAATAAGCCCCATTCTTGGTGTCGTTCATCTAGACTATGCCTTATGGGTTGACGCTCTTGCTGAATTCATAGCTAAAAAGCTCAAATGAGCATAAAGCTGCTCATGAAAAGTGGAAGCGGTCCGACCACATATGTATAATGATTATGAAAGGTTCCTTAACAAGTGCTATTTGGGGAGCCATTCTTGACTATCCTAATGCTAAGGAGTACCATGCTCACATTGAGGAGCAGTATGAGGGCGCTTCCAAGGCACATGCTACTGCTCTTATTTCCAAATTGATTACCCTCAAATATAATGAAATGAATGGTGTTCATGAGCACATTATGTGGATGAATGATATGGCTGCTCAAGTCCTTGGACATAGAAATCTCTAAAGGTTTCATTGTTCACTTCATCATGACATCTCTTCCAACATAGGTTGGTCCTTTTAAGATCAACTATAACACGCAAAAAGAGAAATGGAAGATGAGTGAGCTAATTTCTATGTGTGTCCAAGAAGAAGAGAGGCTAAAATCTGAACAACTTGACGGTGCTCACGTAATTACCTCTATTTCAAATAAAGGAAAAGGAAAAACATATGGCAAGGGTCGCAACTATGGAAATAGGGGTACTCCCAACCTTACGATTGACAAGGTAGGTCCTTTTGGTTGGAAAGGATCGAGTGGTCCTCAATGTCATTTTTGTAGAGTTAAAGGACATGTGAGGAAAGAAAGCTCAAAATTCCAACAGTGGTTGGAGAAGAAAGGTAATACTTTATGAAGTCATGTTTGTTATGAGTCCTATATTGTTGATGCTCCTTTAAATACATGGTGGATTGGTACTCGTGCCACTCTACACATAACTAATTCATTGCAGGGGTTCCATTCAAGGAAGAATCTAAATAAAGAAGACTATAACATTATCATGGGAAATGGAGAAAATGTTCCAATTGAAGCTGTTAGCATTCTCTATTTGGTGTTGGAGGGTGGTTTCAATTTGGATTTAGTTGATACAATTTATGTTTTTAGTATTACTAGAAACTTAATTTCTATTTCAAAACTTGATGCTTATGGTTATTTTTTTAAGTTCAAAGATGAAAGTCGTTCCATTTCTCGTCATGGTGAGACTGTTGGTCATAGTCTGTTAGAGGGAAACCTCTACAAATTGTGTTTCGATTCTTCGTTTACTGGTTGATTTAAAGAAACAGTAAGAGTTATGAAAGAAGACGAAGGCAAGGAAAAAGAGAAGAGACCGTTGGAGAAATTTTCTGTTTTTCTGTGTATTCATCTCAATGTACAAGGGTGATGTTATAATACAAATCATGTACAAGAAAAGGCAACCAAATAATCTATTAATCAGAAATGATATTAATTGATCTTATTAATTGACCCTAATAGTATCTAGAAGATATTGCGTATCTTAAAACACTCCCACTCAAGCTGGTGGCTCGTAAATATCCAAGACACCTAGCTTGCTTAACAGATACGCATGCTGTCTCTAACATAAGGGTTTGGTGAAGATATCTGCTGGCTGTTCTTCTGTTCCAATCTCCTGTGTCTCAATCACTCGTTGGATTTTCTCTCGAGTGAAATGGCAATCCACTTCTATGTGCTTTGTCCTCTCATGAACAATGGGATTCAACGCAAGTTTGAGAGCTGCATCATTATCGCAGAATAATTTAGTAGGTCCTCTAACTCGTACCCCAAGGTCCCGAAGTAGGTCTCGCAACCAAACTATTTCACATGTGGTCTTTGCCATGGCTCGATATTCTGCTTCTGCTGAGGGCAATGAAACGGTTGGTTACTTCTTTGTCTTCCATGAAAGTAAAGAATCCCTCAATTTAATACAAAAACCGGTAATGGATCTTCTCCTCATCGGACAGGTCACATAATCTGCATGACAATATGCTGTCATACTCATATCACATTTTCTGGAAAGAAGAATCCCAAGTCTAGGACACTTCTTCAAATATTTCACTATCTTCAATGCTGCATTCATATGCGACTACTATGACTTGTGCATAAATTGACTGAGCGTCTGCACTGCATAACTTATATCTGGTCTGGTCATAGTCAGATATATGAGTTTCCCAACAAGCTTCTGATAACCCAAAGTATCCCTGAGTACAGGATCATCTTCTTGACATACTCCAGCATCATAATCTGTTGTAATTAATTTGACATTTTGCTCAATTGGAATATAGCTGATTTGCATCCTGATAAACCTGTTTCTGATATGATTTCCAAGGAAAATTTTCTTTGGCTGAGAGAAATCCCCTGGTCTGATCGTGCAATCTCAATTCCAAGGAAATATTTGTGTTAACCCAAATCCTTTATATGAAAGGTAGAGTGCAAATATTCCTTGAAGTTTTTGACAGCTACTTCATCATTGCTCATAATAAGTATATCGTCTACATATATCATCAAATAGATAGACGGTGTACCTTTGGTCCATGTTGTTTACATAATCATATTTGGATTGATGGAAACCAGTAGCTATTAGGGAGTCTGCAAATTTGGCGTACCATTGTCTGGAGGCTTGTTTGAGGTCATACAGGAATTTGTAAAGACGACATACCCTATTCTCCCCCGTCTCCGTAAGCCCTGTGGCATGTCCATGTAAATTTCTTCATTTAAGTCTCCATGCAAAAAAGCATTGTCGACATCCATCTGGTGTAAGGGCCAGTCTTGTAATGACACCATGGAAAGAAAGGAACGAGCAATAACATCTTTGGCCACAGGGGAGAAGGTTTCGTGATAGTCGAAGCCCTCTTGTTGCGTGAAACCCTTGACAACTAATCGTGCTTTGTATCTTTCTACTGATCCATCTGCTCGATATTTAATCTTGTATACCCATTTGCAGCCAATTGCCTTTCTACGAGGCAATTATGGGACAATTTCTCATGTTTGGTTACCCACTAAGGCTTGGAGTTCTACCTCCATAGCCTTCTGCCATTGTGGATTAGTGCATGCTTCATTATAGGTGGATGGTTCTTGCTCTTCAGATATGCAAGTGATGCAACATCTAGGTTCAGGGGATAATTGATCAAAAGAAACATAGGAAGAAATTGGAAATCGAGTACCTGGTGGGTTTCATGCACCACATATGTAATCCCGGGTCCAAGTTGGCGGGCGCGTAGCTCGTCTAGAACATCTTGGTTGATCATTCTTTGGAGGTGAGTGGTCTTCAGGAATCTCCGACTGAGATAAATCATTTGTATCCCCATCATTAGAGTTGTGATCTATCACTTCCATAGGAGGAGTCACTTCCGCAGTTGACTAAAATCTCGGAGAATTACTTGTGTTTTCTGAGAAAGGAAAGAAAGCATATCCCGGATGGTTGGAGACCTCCTTAGTATGGGAAGCAGAAGAGTGCCCCTTATCAACTGTTGAATCTTGAGTAGCAAAAGGGAAAACATTTTCCCGGAACACGACGTCTCTGCTTACAGAAAACTCTTCTATTAATGGATCAAACACTCGATATCCCTTTTGAAGAGTAGGGTATCCCATGAATATGCAGCGGATTCGAATGTTAATATAAAAATTAATTCAATTAAATTATAAAAATAAATAATAATTATTTTAATTTATTTATAAAAAAAAAAGGTGGGGGAGATGAGGCAGCGGCGGCGAGGGTGAGCCCTCGCCGCTGTCGCCTCCTCGCCGGTCGGCCGGGGGCCGGCGACCCCGGCCGACCCTCCCCCCTCCATCGCCACCCCTTCCCGGGGACGGCAGCGAGGGTCACCGTTCGGCCGAGGGTCGATAACCCCGGCTGACCCTCCCCCCTCCATCGTCGCTCCTTCCTAGCGACGGCGAAGAGGTGGCGAGGGCCCGCAAGCCCTTGTCGGATCTGGGTGAGGGCCACAACCCTCGCCCCAGATCTGCACAACGGCTCGCGGGCCTTCGCCATCGGTCAGCCAAAGGCCAGCAACCCCAACCAACCCTCCCCCCTCCATCTCCACCCCTTTCTTGGACACGACGAGGACTCAACCCTCAGTCGTCTCCCTCTCCCACATTTTTTTTTTTAATATTTGCATTTTTTAAAAAATTTTAAATAAATTTAGTTGTAAATTAAATTTAATTAATTTTTATATTAATTTTTCACATCAAAGACAAAACAACATTGTTTTTGCATTTTCTAGCCACATCAGCGTTCAAAACGACGTCATTTTGCACTTAACTCGAAGGAAAATCGCCACATCAGCATTTTAGCTAGATTGGCACCTAAGTGATCAATTTTGCTTCGATTTTGATACTTAAGTGTCACTTTCCTAACTTTTGACACTTAAGTGTCCCTCCGTGCCAAGTTTTGGCACTCCAGGTGTCCGGTACTCCTTAATTGCCGAAAACCAGCTTTAAGATCAAACTTGGATATACTTTGACTTGAGTGACGTTGAAAAATAAAGAATTCCGATGTGGAAGAGGAAATTTATCATCTTGCAAGAATTGATTGAGAGGCTAATAATTGATAATTAGTCTCATCTTTCCTCTATTCTGCTATGCTCGTTTGTTGACATGTAATGCTTCACAAGCCCATTGAGATTCTAAGGGCTTGATTAAACCTTGATGAAGCAGATTCGAAAAATCCTGTTGGGCTAGAAATAAATGTTTTGGATTCATTCCAAAGTGACTGGCTTTAGTAGGGTTGACATCCTCATTTTTTTAAAAGGAAGATTGATGAAGAAATCAGGATTTTTCCACAAAGGGTTTGAGCACTTTTGGACAAAGTTTGAATGAAAGTTTGCACACACCCCAAGAAGAGCTTGCAGAATTGGATCTAGAATGTTCATATGGATAGTGAAAGATCTTTGGATGTCTACAAATTCTTGTAATTGTCCCTTGAATCGTAGTCCATTGGACACAATTCTGAGTTTGGGAATTTGTGTAAGGATATCCCAATCAAAAATGATATCTTTATTTGGAAAGCTCGAGCTAAGGATTTTAGTGGTGATTGAACATTGAGGAAAGAACTGTATGGTGATGGATTTGCTTCATACTCTTATAACAAAGGTATCTCTAGAAGCAGAATTAAAATACTAAGTGTATGACGTCAAGTATTTTCTGGAAGTATCTTTGTATTAAGGATAGAAGCACTTGCTCCGGTGTCGATAAGGGCAATGAGGGAAATAGGTTTATCATACTTAGATGGATATATTTTTATTGGAAAATATGAGAGGATAGAAGGAGTGTATGCACAAAGATCTTGGATTGTGGGAGGTTCATAGAAGGAGAATACCTCTTCTTTTGGTTCTTCTGACGAGCTTTCAGTATCATTGATTTGTGACCATGTCTGGATAGCACGCACAATGTGCTTGGTTGGTTCGTCTTCTAGGGAGAAAACCGATTCAACATCATCATCCTAGAGTGATACTCCAGTTTACTTTTCTATCTCGTAGATTAAATGGGAATTTCTTCCTTTACTTGTTGGGCAATTCTTCGCAAAATGACATTTCTTGTTACAAATATAACACTTGTCAGGTTTCCTACGCCTTCTAGAAGAGCTCTATTTAAAGCGCCTTTTTCGTAAAAATTGGCACTTGCATCTCTTCTTCGCATGTCCTAAGGAGAATCTTTTGAAGTGTCTTCATTTTTTGCATCAAATTCCGCAAGAAGGATCATCACAGGAGTCTTTCTTGGAACACTTAGTTCTTAACTCAAGCTTTCGACAAGCCCTGTCAAGTTCTTTATTGCTCTTGAGATAACTTTTGAAAGCCTTTCTTCAAATGCAAAGATTATCGAGAGCAAGATGTATCTCTTGCCGAAGTTCCTCGAGAGGAACATTTGCAACAGTCGCCTGCTTATTTTGAATGGATCTTTTCACCATTTGTGCAATTTCTCTTGGAATAGAAGCCAAGAAGACTTGTTTTAGATTAGGATTAGCTCCCATGGCATAAAGTGATATAAGCATTTCCTAGAAATGCTTATTAAGATGTTTTCTTTGTAGATAACAGCATCTCCTTTTAAAAAATTCTCTTCTTCTAAGCTCAAGAAGATATTTTGGTTTACCAATAAAGAATTGATGAATAACTTGGATCACATGATAAAAATCTATTTGGAGCAGAATGTTATTTGATTGTGGTCCGAAATAGATCTCCGCCAATCTTTTAAGCTTCCAGTGAATTTGTTTACGAAATCGGTTAATATGTCTTATCGATGTTCAACATATAGCACTTTAGTGTTGAGCCAAGCATGGAATTCTTGCAGTCTATCTAGCCATTCGGAATATGGAATGTCATTGAGTGTGAAGTAGTATTTTGAAGTTGAAGAATTCTATCTAGGATTTGAATTATGAAGATGTACTACTTCGACTTGGATGAATTTGATTCCATCTTTGCTTTGGGAGGATTAGCCATAAAAATAGTAGGTACATGGGATTTTCTTATTTGTGGCTTAGGAGTTGAAGCAATTTTAGAGAAAAGGGAATCGGGTTCTAAGGCTGATTCAGAGGTATTTTGTTTGGTAGAATCAAATGAAGCAATAGTTGGTATACTTTGTTGCCTTGGTTTTGCATGAAAGCCTCAAGTGGATTTGAGACCATACTAGTAGAGAAAGATTCTGAAAAGGTTTAAGGGCTGGCTTCTTTTCTTCACTAATTTTTCTTTGCCTTTCCATTTTTCTAATACAATTTCGAAGGGTAACAATATCCCTTTAATTTTGCCTTTGAGCTTTGTTAATAATTGAAGCAATTGATGTAGCCCTAGAAGGGCCTTCATCTTTTGGAATTGTTTGCCAAGGCTGGAAAAATGGATTTGGAGGAGGAATAAATTTTCCATCCTGTAAGAGCTTGATTTGTCTTCTCAATTTTTTCGTTTTAGCCATTTGGTCTTCCAAATAATGATGAGAGACATATCTTCCAGATTCGATCTACTGAAGTCTTTTGGAATGTCTCAGTGACCAAAGCCATTTGATCAACCTTCTCGTTGACATGATCAAGACCAGCTTGGACAGTTGAAAGCTTGGTGTCAATTGTCTTGAGAACATTATTTTGGGTCAAGGCATTTTCTTACTGTCAATTCAAAATAGCTTCAACAGCTATAACTTTCTTTTGCCTCCTATGGTCATCAATATCCATAGGATTTGGGACCTTAGGGATATAACGGGACTGATTATGAACATCTAAATTATTTTAATGTTGGGGATGGGGCATTGGAATTAGACCTTTCCAAAGGTAGAAAGTTTGAGGACTGGAACATATAGACATATGAAAGGATAGGTGATGGTTCTAGTTTTGGGGAACATGAAGACTGACATGTTTTGGGTATTTCAAAAGAAAATGAATTCTTTTTAACCCATTTGTAGATGGGTTTATAGAAGGGTGAGACAACTAGCTTTTGGGGCGAGGTTTTTTTTTTTTTTTTTAGTGGTGACTAAAGAGATGGGAGAGGTTCATAGGGTTCAGGGATTTTTGGAGGAGGGTATGTTTGAGGTGGTTTATATGAGATAATGAAGTGATATTTTTCTCCATCTTCACCAAGAGATCCAATGGTGGGGTTTCCATCAAAAAGCCTTTGGTAAAGTTTATTTTTTGATCATTTCTTTCTTCTGGATGGTCTATCATCTTCTTCGTCATCTGGAGGATTTGTGTAAAGAGAGCATTGACAATCTAGATCCCAGAAACAGTGTCTTGTCCGGGATCTTTATAATAATGGATAGGATTTCCTCTTGGTCAAAAGATTCAATCATGGATTTTGGATTTGGGTGGCTTTCATCTACCGGGACATGGGCTACAAAGGGTTGCATCACTTTTTTTTTTTTCATTTTTTTGTAAAGGTACGTATAATATAGATTTTGCCAATCAAATATACAAAGAGAGGAAGCCTGGCACCAACAAAACAAATACTCAAAAGACAAATGAGTCAAGAGAGTGTCGGGTTGCATCACTTAAGTGTCACTTTTTTTAAAAAACAATAATTTAAGTGCCAACTCCGATCTGAATCATTAGAAATCCGAAGTGGTTATATTTTATTAATTTCTTAGTCCTATGTGGCTCACCAGCATGCCTAGCCAACATATAACCCTTACACGACGTCATCTAAAAGTCGTAAATATTGATCATTCGAATGCCAAATTTTATTAAAGTGATCATTTGAGTGCTATATTTTATTTAAAGTGATCACTTCAATGCTAGTTCTTTTTTCTAACAACTTGAGCTTTTCAAATAATTGTTTATTGTCTCAAAAAAAATTACATCTTTTTTCTATTGTGCACTAACTAAATGTAACAAGCAGATGACGCCCACCATATCATTAGTAATTGATAATGGGGAGGGTAAAAAGAGAATTTTCACCAATGGATTTGCCAATTGCTACACCATTTTGCATAAATGGTACACCAATGGATTGTCTGATTATTCCACAATATTCTGCCAAATTATCCCCCAAGATAATCTAGTAACAACCTGATTTGCCCAAAATGTCTCACAACAGAGAAGCTTTAGACTTTGATACTCTTTTATTCATTTACACAACAGCAAGATCTTTCCTAAGCAATAAATATATATATTGTGGGTAATCAACTATCAATAGGTTCCATTGGATTTGGAGTCCTGATTGGGTGATTCGGGAATAAATTTGGGAATATCGTATTAAGACCAGTGATCGAAGTTAGGTGAGACCCAGTAGCTGCGTGATTAATGCTGCCGTCGGTGCTGGACCCAAATCAAGAATGTTGTCGCTGAACATCCCCTCCTCGCCCTCACCATCGACACCTCCCTCTCCCTCCCTGAGATGTCCCCTCGCGTCAGGTTATCCCCTCCCGCTGGCTCTCGCATTTCTGCTACTCGTCGTGATTTCTTAGGGTTTAGTTCCAGAGCAGATCGGAAGCTATTTTTGAGCCTCAGATTTGCGCGCTGTCTTTTCTTCATCGTTTCAACTGAGCTGATGTCTTGTCAAAGGAGAATCGGTTGGAAGCATTTTTGTTCGGTTTTTCCTTGTTGTAGCGATTCTTTGAATTTATTTATGGAGCGGTCGAAACTCGACGATTCTCATTTTCACCGAGGTTTGCTATGATTGGTTTTTTTCTGTTTAGGGACAATCGATTCATTGTTTTTGTTTAGGGATGATCGATTCATTGTTGTGCTTTTGCCTCACCCCTCATCGTTGCAGGGACGATTGATTCATTGTTATGTTTTTGCCTCACCATTGGTTGCAATAATGAATCGATCATCCCTGAATAGAAAAAACCAGTCATAACAAACTTAGTTGAAAATGAGAATCGTCGAGTTTTGACCACTCCACGAATAAATCCTTACATAGAATCACAAGAAAAAGAGAATAGAAACGCCTCCAAATCCCGATAGAACCGAATCCCAGGCGGCAAGACATCAACTCAGCCGAAATGATGAAGGAAAAACAGCACGCGAATCCGAGGCTAAAAAGAGCTTCCAATCCTCCGGAACCAAACCCTTAGAAATCACAACGACCAACAGAAATCCGAGAACCAGTGGGAGGGAGGCACCTGACGCGAGGGTACATATCGGGGTGGGCGAGGGAGGTGTCGACGCCGAGGGCCGAGGAGGGGATGCTCAGCAACAACATTCTTGATTTGGGTCCAGCTCCACTTTGGGTGGGCCTATCGTATTATGACTAGCGATCGAAGTCAGGTGAGACCCGGTGGTTACTTGATTAATTCTTGAATAATGGATGTTTCCAATATCTTTCCCTTCGTCGCTTGTTCATTTTAACTGGTAGGACCTATGGGTCAGGGATGCTCAGCGACGACACTCTTGATTTGGGTCCAGCTCCACTTTGGGTGGATGTCGACGGGTTCGACAAGCATCTACTGCTTACTTAATTCATTGGAAGCAGTTGGAAAATTTAATCTTCACTCGAAAAACAATTTTAGGGTAATACCCACATTCGGTTTGGTCGCGCCATATTGTTTTCTAATGGAAATGTCTATGAGAAAGCAGCGTCCCGAAATTGTCTACTTCAAAGTTGAAATGCAAATTGATATAGGTGCCAAACTGGAAACTTTGCCTAGGTAAATATACCAGAAGCGCAATCCATCACATCGCAGGAGCTATCTAATCCACGTTTTCGTTCACTGTATCAGGAAAAGAAAAGTTGAAGACTTTGCATAAGCAACAGGTAGAAACAAAACAAAGAGGAAAAAATAAGAAGAAACTAGAGATTTGGCTCCGTGGACAAAGAACGCTACCCAACGTCCCAAAAAAAAAAAAAAATGCATCACCTTTGTACATCAAAATCGGCTAGCATCTTCCTAGTTTCTTCCTTAATTTTACATGGGTCTATGCGAGACATCTACATTTCGCATTATTCCTTCAGAAGCCATTTGTCCTGTGACATCATAATTTTCCTATAATCGTCTAAAGAAGGCATACTATCCACAGAAAAGAACCAAGTCTGCAGCAGCACGACGAGTAGTTGGCTGGAGGTGCTGCAGAAGAAGACGAGCATGGGATCTGTAAATAACAAGGAGGAGAAGTCTATTACTACAATATGTTCGAACTCAACCATATATAGGTGTAAATCATTCTTCATAACCAAGAGAACAGCTGTTAAGGAACTTTTTGGTATCTTGTAGATGGTTCAGCGTCCAGATTCCCATTAAACAAGAACTAACATAGCTATAAATGCTTACCTGTAGTGTTTGATCAGTCTGAGCTTGTGTTTGAAGCATCAATTTATCAGACAATCCATCAAATTAATTTTAAAGATTCCCCCGTCAACTCTCTTCTTACAAGCTTCAGGACCTCCATAATCTGCAAGAAGCAAGGGAGAGACAGTGAGCGAAGGATTAGAAACTCCATCTTTAAGTATATGTCAGATAGCAGGTCAATACAGATGTTTACACTGCCCAGAAGATGGACAAATTATGTTTCTGAGAGCATTTAATTTAATAGTTTGCTCATGCACGAATTCACTTAAAAAAAGCTTCCAAGTCCAAAATCAAATGTAGAATGATGCTATTGCTACCCTAAACATAAAAGCAGAGAGAAAAATCTTTTCACTGGAAAGCCGACAGCAGCACAATGAAAAGATCTTTCATTTTATTTTTCTTTTTTCCTTTTTGATGAGGATGACTAGTGAATGGGAGGGTTGGGCTAATATTGGGAAGGTGTTTTTAAATGGCTTGCCAGACAATATTGGCTCAAAAACCCTTTGTAGTAACTAAAATTAGGACAAGTTCATACTTTAATGAACAATCAGACCCTAAGCTTGTTATAAGAGAAGGTAAAGTAATGCCTATAGAACATCACGTCCTGCCCATTGCCTAGTTTGGGTTCCTCCAGGCCAAGAGAATGCCAATCCTACTAACCCACTTCCACAAGGAACTGATTCTCAAACTGCTCAAGCTCCCCAACACCTTTGCCCCAACAAGAGCAAATTCAAGGACAGCCTATCCCAGCGACGTTGAGCTTAGACTTGGCAGGTAACATCTTCAGTTCTGCTGATGTCTCACACTATATGTGTATTGACAGTCCAGTCCTATGTAACATCAGATTTATTACACATGGAAAATATTACAGATTTGAATGTGTGAAGATTCCTCTTAGTAACACCAGATTCAATGATAACGTCCACACAAGTTTTTTATCAGTTATACGCGTCAGATAATATTAAATACGTAATAAAATCTCACTTAATTTTTTTCCAATCTAAAATTTAAAAACAAACACAGCCATGACCAAAAGGCAAAAGCAACTTACTCCAGGATAATGTTGCAAGATTGGAGAGTAGTGATCCAAACCAATATAAACTTTCTCCAGGAGATTCAAAAGTGTATCCACCTGGTCTCCTAGGAGATCGACCTGCAGATTTAAATAACGTTTTTAACTTTCTCCACTTGTGTTGTCTATCAAATGCAATAGACTTTCCGCCATTAAATTTGCACCCAGCTGAATATCAGTTATCATTTTACCCTTCAAGTCCAAAAGTGAGAATGAGAAACAAAAGCCACAGAATGCTCAAGCCCATGCAGGAAAGAAAGACATTCATCCACAAAAATTTAACAATGAAGAAGAAAGCCCGATAGTGTCCAAATAATTATTGGTTATGTGAATAACCAAAAGGCTGCTGCAAGACAGGCACCCAAACCACCAGAGATATTGTGATGATTTTTTCACACTAACTTTATTTTTGAAATTTCAGCCACGATTAAAGAGCTACATTAAGATACAAAATATTGGCAAACAAAGAAAATGTAAGACAATTTCCTATACAAGTGGAAAAATAAATAAAAAATTAACTCTCATCGAAAACATATACTTGATTAGCTCCTCTAGACTTAATGCACCAACTAACCTGTTTTCAATAATAAAAGCAAGACATTGAACTAAAGCTGACCTTCAGTGTAACGTAAAATGACTTGCATATCAAGTGAAAATGCATTGGTAAGTCTTGCTTACTGAAACTACTAGCTTTGTGATTTGCTTACCTCAGCTTCAGCTTTTTGGAGGTCTGAACATTTTCTTTCAAGTCTCTGCTCATAGATAGATCCCATTCTTCTAAGTGCAATAGCCTTCTGCCCAAGGGAACTCAGTTGGGACCCCAAGGTACCCAACCTAGAGAGAATCACCACACAAACAACTTTAGTCCAAAGTCACCACAAAACTTGCAGATCGAGACACCAGCCTACCAGAAATCTTATGCCTTAAACAAGCTAAAAGTGCAAAATAGTGAAGTAACCACTTTGATTGAGTATTTGACAGGTTTATTGTCGAGGAAATTAAGAGAAACCCCATAGTTTCCCCAGCTAAACACTCAGCAAGAGCTACTGCACTTGCATGCTCAAGTTATAAAGAAGGAAGAATACAGACATTTGCGATCTGCAGCTGGAAAATTGATGCATCCAGAATGAGTCCCAACAACGGGTGAGCCTTGAAGTTAGAATAAGGACATTTCATTCACAGGGAAGTCTGGGTTCAAGGGTGAAAAAGCACCATCTGGAATGCAGAGGTATAACTGAGTTACTGCACCTGCCAATTTATTACAATGCAGGATAGTCTATATAGGTGTGACAGCATGATTACAACTTAGAAGACTAATGGTTGTTCAGAAGGCAGATTTGCTAGAGAACATTACATTCCAATGACTTCCTAGCATCTCTCATTGATTTGAAAATCACAACAATGATTTGGAGAATTTAAGCATTTTTTCCCTCAGCAGTAGGTATCCAAATTCTCAGTCTCTGATTCTGATACAGCTGGTACCCATGTAAATGCGACCTTCATTATTCAAAAGTATCACTTACCCCAAATTCCTCAAAAAACTATACTAAGTA
The DNA here is from genome assembly GCA_017140165.1 of Eucalyptus shirleyi. Taxonomy (NCBI): domain Eukaryota; kingdom Viridiplantae; phylum Streptophyta; class Magnoliopsida; order Myrtales; family Myrtaceae; genus Eucalyptus; species Eucalyptus shirleyi. Next base: position 27,774,796 of record CM029446.1, read on the forward strand.
AAAACCAAGGGAAACTATAATTTTCCACCTTTAATTGCTAATGGCAAATCCTTTATAACTTAATTGATGAAAATACCCCTAAAATCTGCCCTAATAATTGCTCTCTCAGGCACTCTTCTTCCTCTCTTGATCTGGTAATTAGTTTCTCTAGATTCCTGTCAACTAGATTATGGCAACAGAGGCTTCATACAAAACAAGATTCTCTTTGTGTCTCCTTACTCACCTTAACAATGTTTTTCACGCTATTAAACTCCCACACACCCCACCCCCCCGCGTGGGGGGGGGCCCAAAAAGTCAATGACAAAGCAGATGCAACAGAAATTACAACTATTAGCCTGCAACCTCCCTATAAATTATAGGAAGATTTCCATCTTTCTCCAGCAAATGTCAGATATTTCGCCAGCTTGTATATAGCAATGGAACAAGTTCACAGGGTGTCTTCTGGTATGAACATCAAAACACTGGGATCTTGGGAAAACTGGCTCATTTTAATTCAGGACAATGTGGGTTCTTTCTAATAAAAGTCCTGTATTCAACCTTAAAAGCTAATTTACAATTGTTCCACCAGAAAACTGATCCACTGCAGCAGCTTGGTATTTTCTTAACCAAATGCAGCTCATCTAAAAGCTAAGAGAAAAGCAAAAGAAAAGCAAAGATAAAATATGGATTATAAAGAGATGTAACTTTCACTTTTCCAGATATAAAAATGCATCCTAAACTATTGAATGCATATAGGTTAAACTTGCTTTTGGATCATTTGATCATAACATATGAATAGAGTCTATTTGGTAGAAGGATCATTACGTTCCAAAGCAAGCTACTCAATCTTCAGATCTTCTAATAGTCAATTAGTGTCGTTATAGGTTGTCGACTTTATGCATTATGCCCTTCAATGAGAGCTCTTTATGTTTTCCTCAATGAAGATAAATCACATAATTTCTTAACATCCAAATATTTAAATAGAAAGCCGAATTCAAATGTCAAGGCAAATAGCTCTCCAAAAGTAAATAGATTTCACAAGTGATTTAGGCACAAAGCCATTAAGGACACTGGTCGAAATCACATAGATAGTAGGTATAGTCAAACTGGGTGGGGAAATGCGGACCTTTCACGGTATGCTGTGAGGAGCTATTAGCAATCATGCATAACTCAGTAAGACAACTACTTCACCGCCCAAGATTGCTTCCCTAATGTCTAGTTCAGGTTTTGAGTCTGAGAAATATATTTTACCAAATGATACTTCCATCAAGGTTCAACTTTTTCATGCTACTATTTTCCTTTACAAGAGAAGAATTCCTTAGAAAAAGCTTTAGTCAAAGATGACTCACATAAATTCAATATAACCAGTCCATTGTTTGATTTACTGAAGTATTACTCAACAAATATTGGAAGATGAAAGGAATGGTGGTAGTGGTGGACGTGACTGTGGGTAATTTAAAATCCACAAACACAAGAGATGGTAGCTGTCTCTGTGGCGAGCAGCTGCAATGATCTTTAGATGATTTCAGGCTACCTCAAAAAAGTTACCAACAAATAATAAAAAAAGCCCTAATGGGAAATAGTGCATCAACCCTTGGGTAGCAAGTGCTGGCCAGTCCAAACTCAGAGATGTGATGGGTGAGATGGACAATAAGTGTGGCAGGTTAACTTCCCATCAAATTATCAGAGCCTAGTTCAATACACCATAGACAATAATGCCCATGCTCTAAAAGACATTTATAAAGCAGCCTTTCTCCCTCACGTCTGCAATATTTAAGAGATCATCAACTTGACTGATCCATTCCCTTTGTCTACCAAAAGCCAGAGAAAGAATTTCTATTGTTGGACAAATTTATACAATTCCTCCCCAAGACATTTTGTAAATAATGTAATTCCTACAAGTCAAGCACATATAACATAAGGTCAGAAAATAAAGAATAGTTATTCTACAGTACTAGAGATAATCTAGAAAATGCACTGAAAGCTTCAATATTTTTGCTAAGGAACAAGTTAAACCACATGAAACCCTCTATAGCAGCTTCTTAAAGAACTGTATGTATCATAAAGGGAAACGGTAAAATAGAGGAAATTTAGTGTGTACCTCATGTTTTTCCTCTGAATATCTTCTGATATACTCTGTTCCAAGCCAGCTACTTTCTTCAGCAATTCATGGACAGTTCCAGTCATTAACTCAAGCTGTTTCAAGTTCTCTCTTTCTTTAACTCTAAGCAACACTACAGCATTCTCCTTCTCTTGATTAGCTGCCAGAAACAACCCTCTCTCTTCATTAGCTTTACTCAACTCTTTGACTGCTAAATTTAACTTCTCATTTAGATTGTTCAACTCCCTTTCATATACTTTAATTTGCTCAAGTCCTTGAGCAAGGTTACCTTTCATGAGTTCTGACTCTTTATCCATCTCTGCAATTAGGATTTGCTGTCTACTTGATTCCGCTTTCAAGAGGTCAAGCTCTTGAGAAATTATTTCGCATTGTTTCATCTGTATAGACAATTTACTAGCTGTTTCCTGAGCTAATTTCTCCTTTTCTTCCACCAACAATGCCAACTGCGTTGTCTCCTGCTTTAGCTTTTCATTCTCTGAAATTTTCGATTCCAGTGATCTTTCTCTTTCCATTGCTTCCCATTCAAGTGATACTCGGAGCTTCATTTCGTTAATATACAAATCATTCAAGTGACACAATTTCTCCTTGACATCCTTCAAAACTTCTGCAAATATCATTCCATCCAACCCTTGCAATGTAGCAGACTCCGTATTCAAATTCTCAAATTCAGATTGGCATGAACATTCAGCAACATGAGCAATTTCATGAACATCTTCCCTGATATTTTTCTGAGCATACAAATTGCCAGAAATATGGTGAATGTATGCCATCATCTCCTTGATGACACATATGTATACCACTTCAGAAATGGAAGCTTCAATTTGTGCATCCTCCCGTTTACGTGAGAGATTTCCAATCATTTCAAATAATTTTGCCTCGGCGGAAGAATGAGAAGAGATTTGCTTTGCATCATTAGAAATTTGTGAGAGAAGACACTTTACCTCTTTTTTCTTATCAGAAAGAATGCCTCTTAGCCTGTGATTTTCAGCCAGAAGATTTTCCAACCTCTCCCTCATAGTGCCAAAACTTACAGCATCACCATTAGATTGAGGTACGGTGTTACTTTCCATCAAAATGTCATCCAACTTCAAGAGCACCTCAGGGATTTTTCTCTTCAATCCTTCAAATTCCTTGTCCTTTCTGACCGTCAATGAAAGTCCTCTGTCCTTCATGTATTCTCGCTTGAGACTAAAAACCTCTTCAGTCTTCTCCTGTATCTTGGACTCATGGAATCTTTTCATTTTGGTCATCTCAGTCTTGAAATAACTTATCAATTCATCTCTTCCCATATGTTTTAGTTGAGCTGGGTCCAAATTCTCTGGCCTAGTGATTATCAGCTCATCATGCTTGCCACTACCCTCCCAGGGAGAAGCTGATAGCAAATGGTTACCTGACAGTTTCCGATTCAAGTGATCAGTTCTTTTATTAATCAAACATTCTTCACCATCCTCCAAGGACACTTGCGAAATTAGGTGTCCATTATCATCACCGGACAATAGATTAGAAAGCACAACCAGTTCCTCACGTAGAGGAGCTGTTATTTCTTTTATCTTCTTCAGCGAACTGTGGTTTTCACACCCATGAGAATAACTATTAAGATCCCAAAGCTTCCTCTCAAACTCACTGTGGAGGCTCCTGATGTAGTCAGTTGTCACAATGGCCTCAATTTCTGCTCTTAGTTCCCATTCCTGCTGCATCTCACGAAGTGACGTCTTAGATATGTGAACCATATCCTTCAGCTGGCTGAAGAAAGAATCTAGTGTACTCTGGAGACCATTGAAAGTACTGTCAACACCAATCAATCTTTCAGAGACATCCTCCAGCAAGATACCACCCAACCCCACCAACTCATCACCTGAATTAATCCTCCTACAGCGATTTCCACCTTTAACATAGTTTACCTCTTTCTTGAGTTTCGCTAGCTGCTCTTTCACTTCGCTTATACAGCTCCTCAGAAAATCCGAATTCCCATCACGGTCTTTATGAGGATTTGAGATGACTAAAAATGGGTCTTGCTGGGTATTCCCCTCATTCAACAATGACAACGGAATACGCGAAAGCTTATCCCTCCCATCCACGGTACGATATGCATGCAACGTTTCCTTCAGCCCAGCTATCTCCAGTTGCTTCTCCCCAATCTTCTCCTCGGCCTCCTGCTCCACTGCGCTCACCATACCCTTGATAACAGAATCACTCACCATCCTTGAAATCGTGAGCCTATCGTTGATATCCTGCAAATAAGATTCCAAATCTGCCAAGAGCTCCACGTCCAGACTCTCACTCTCTCTGCCATTACCCACATGGCCGAACGGCCTATCGCTGCACGAGGTGGCACCATTGTCCGTAACTCTAAAGCTCTCCAAACCAACGAGCTCCTCCATAGATTACAGTACCTAGCGAAATCTCTATCCCCAACTAACACTGCAGCCAAAAAATAAAACAGAAAACAAAGATAAATAGAGGACAAGACATCCATCCATGCACCCATAAATCAAAAAGAAAAGAAAAGTAAAGAACCCAACAAACACGAGAGACCACAACAGTCAAGAAAAGGACAACCCTCCTCAACACTCGCTTTCAGCCGCTTAGCAATCACGCTAGCTAAACCTTTAACGAAAGCCGCACAACCTAGCCAAATCCGTCGCCAACGAAGAACCGCGAGCCGCCATTTCGCGTGGCCGGCACGCCGGTCGCCTCCATTTCCCCAGCCCCAAAACACGACCACGAAGCGCACGCGATTCCTACTCGACCCGAACCCGAAAAACTCGAGTTTCCAACCGCATTCCAGCTCAATTAACGCGAGGAGGGCAGCAGTTCGAAATTCACGAACCTGAGCTCCGAGCTCCAATCGACGCCCTCCAAGCGAGGGCCGGCGAAGCGAGGAAGAAGCTACGGAGAACCACGAAGCGCCGGGATTCAGGGCGGAGGCCGGGCCGCCATGGGCGAAGAGCTGCGGAAGGGTCTTCGTTCCGGTCCAGCGATTTCTCCGAGTAGGACTGTGGTCTGATTTTTTTTTTCTTTAGGTTTCTTACAGCGAGAAGACGGGGAAGATTTTGGTGAGCCGTGAGCGGGAGATGGGGGATGGGGAACGCGAATTGACCCCGGGGTAATGCGAAATTTACGGGGTTGCCATTCTGTTGACTTTTCCCTGATAGTGATAGAGTCCAATGGGAGTAAAGAGGAGATTCCTAGTGGGATGCCTATTTCATTCCTTCCCCAATGTTAACGGGATAATGAGATAAATAATTTCTGAATATCGGTCAAATATATAATGTGATCTTTTTTTTGGTCTGATCTTTTTTTTTGTCGGTCCTATGCAATTAACCCACACCTAAAACTATATCGTCCCCATCCCAACCCTCTTAGAAAGTAGGAATTCGAACCCTTCACCTCCCCCTTCCATGTTGAAAGAGTGGCCACTGTAATATAATGTGATCTTTGAATGCTTAATTTATTTAATATGGTCAATAGATGTTTTTATACATATTTAATGCAGTCCCTGAATTAATATAGAAATATTCGATGTAATCCTTCAATTAGTTTAAAATCAATGATAATATTAAACATTTTTATATAGTTGAAGAATTGAATTGAACATATATAAAAAAATTAGTGATTACATTGAAAAAATTAAAAAATTATGAACCATATTACATATTGAGTTAAAAGTTTAAAGATAATTTGCGTCATTTTCGCAATGTTAATGTTACCAATTTTTCTTAAACTTAATTTTGTAGTTAGCGATTATTTGTTAATTTCAATGTTTTATATTTATATGAGGATTACAATTTTAAGTTAATTATATACAAAATAAATGCAAAATTTAGTAGCTCACTCAATTAGCTGTGAATGATAGATATTTATTGTTGACAAAAAACGAAAAATTTCCTTTATTTCCATTTCATAAACTGAACATGGAAGAATTAATTCAGAAGATCAAATAAAAATTTTGATACTTTTCTTCGACGCAGTTATAACTGAGCTCAAGACCGAAAGAATTGAAAAAAAAAATCTATTGAAATAAAAGAAATAAGCAAAAAAATTCCTACATGGTCTTACACATGTTAAGTGAATTATTTCACGGGTATTACACTAAATTAATTTTTTCATTAGGCAAAATAATATTATAAAGTGTAATTATTAAAATTATTGGATAGTTACTAATGAGTCTGTTATAGAACATAATAATTAGGGGACAGGCTAGTCTAATTAAGTACGCATAGTTTTGGGTGACACATCCTCAATCCTTGGTGTTGCAGGACGGGCCAGTTTGCTTTTCCATGTGATTTACCAACTATCTCTATCGACAGCCATATTTGAGATCTATCTCCCATACTCGATTTCAATGATCTGATATGACATTGTTATTTTTATTTTCCTTTTTTCTCTGTCATCTACGCTATGTCTATGAGAAGCGTTAGAAATAATTGAAAGATAATAGGAGATTTTTCCATCTCTTCTTTGATTTTTCATATCTCTCTCTTGATTGTGTATATTATTGACTGATAATCGATATTGTAATGGATAGTCATCTTGTAAAGTTTACAAATAAACCCGTATACTCCTACATTATAGATATTAACAAAATTTTCACAATCCTTTCTTACAAATTCTTTTACTAGCAATAGTTGATCGAGATCATTGTGTCCTCAATATTCATCGGAAGAACAACTAGGGATAATTATCAAATCAATCTTAAATATATTGCACTTGTACCAATTCAATATTGAACCTTTCAATTTAATCAATTTAATTATTAATTTTTAGACAAATTACTAATGTAATTCATCAAGTTAATTTTAAATAGAAATTGATAACGTAGATTGCGATCGGCATTAATATGAACAACTTTTGTAATTTTTAGATATGTTTTTGTAAATTTTTTAATTTTTATATTACATATATTTTCATTCTTCCTTCAACAATCGGTCACAGGCCCACAAGTGAAAGCCTAGCAAGACTCACCCTCATAGGGAAAAGGTCTCTCAAGGCTATTGAAGTCACCTCATCGGGATTTGGTGAAGGTCAAACTTGCCAACTTCGAGCGAGGTTACCCCTTGCCAACCTAGGGTGACCTTGCCCCTATAAGGGCGAGCCTCACTTGGTAGGTGAGGTCGACAAGGCCAACCCTCCTGGCCTCAAGTGACCTTGTCCCTACAATGGTGAGAGCCTCGCTTGACCAACAAGATTGGCCCTTTTATCAACCATCCTAGTGATTGGGGGAGGAAGAAAAGAAAAAAAAAATTGTTGGAAAATTCAAAAATAATTTTAAGAAAATTATAAAAAGTATCCACGTAAGCTTGGTCATGCCATGTAGAATGGCTAACATTAACATAATTGATTTTCAGCCAAAATTTGTTGGACAAACTATATTGGCAAATTGTCAAAGTATTTAGGATTGATCAAATTTAAAAGTTTAAAACTGAATTGACATAATGTAATAGGTTTATAACTAATTTGGTCATTTCCCCGTAATGATTATGGTCAGCATTATTTCTTACATATGTTAATAGCAACTAGTTTATTATAAAACATATTAATAATAGGACATGCTAGTTTACTTTTCAGATCTCTATTTTTCCTCAACTGTGATTATATGAACACGATATACGACATCCTACATTTGTCTGCCTCCTTTGTGATTTATCGATCATCCCTATCGATAGTGATATTTGAGATCATGCGCCAGACTCGATTTCGATACATAATACATGGCATTATACTTTTTATTTACATTTATAGATGACTAAAAGATATTAGGAGATTTTTTGTATCTTTATTGATTTTATGTATCTTCATGATTGTGCATATTGATATTATAATATCTTGTTACTTTAGATTGTCATATTGTAAAATCTACAAATAGCTCATGTTCTCTCTTCATCATAGAAATATACTGAACTTACACAATCTCTCTATTTTCTCGACTCTTGTCATTCTTTATCAGCTAATAGCATCCCTAAACCCTAAACCCTAGGAAAAGACTCCTCAGTCCTCGTCGGTGAATTCCATGTTCTACTTGCAGGATCCTGCTGGCCTTCGGTTCTCTTTTTATTTTGCCCTGTCGAACAGTCCCTGCTTGTAAAACCTGAAAGTTCAACTGCTATGAATTGCAACGTGTGAGATTGCTAGGTTTCTTGCAGCAAGAGAACAGGGGAAGTTGGTGGGCCGTGAGCTGGCGATAGAGATGGGGAAAGTGACTTGAGCCCAAAGCCACGCCTTGATTCCCGGCAGTAGCCATTTTGTTGACCTTTTCCTTTTTTTACTGGAGAATCCAATGAGATTCGATTAAAGTAATCTTAGGCATGTTATTGCCATTCCTGTGCCCATTTGAAGGATTTTGAAGGACCTAAGGAATGCCCATCTCATTCTTTCCCTATGTTAATATATATTACTAAGGAGATAATGGTCAAATTAGTCTTTAACTTGCTGTGCAATTACTAATTTAGTCATAAATTTTTAAAAATTGTCAATGCGGTCCTAAATTTTCAACGCGAAATTTTGATAGAGTCCACTTGACGCAAGAAATTGTTGATGCAACATCTATTAAACATTAGTTGTCTTACGTAGTACACTAACATGGACAACTTTACTTGAGACGATGTCTTACATGGATTGTCACATTACCGATTTCTTATGACAATTAATCAAAAGGATTTATTGAAATTTTGCACAAATGTTTAGAATTACATTAGTAAAATTGAAAATATAGACTTATTAATATTTGTACCGTAGGTTCAAGATTGGATTGTTAATTTTTACAATACCAATTTTAGTATTCTTAAACTCATAATTTTTTCTTCTTCAACTCCGTGGAGGGGAGGGTTTGAGCTAGATCTCTCCCTTCCCTCCCTTTTTTCTTTTTATTTGGCTAATTTGGTTATCTACTTACTTTTTCTTGCTTTTCTCCTGTTTTGATTAGTTTCTCTTTTGATCTAGTATAGAATTATAAGCTTTTCTCTCCCGTTTTAGGGAAACTTCTATCTCGATCCAATCTAGATTTGGGATTTTTTAGGTATGATTTTAGGCTTTCGCTTCTCCTGGATTTTAGTGGTTTACAAGTCCAATTTTGAAAGAGATTGGAGGAGCTTCGTAAAAAATTCACTTTCACAGGTGTTAGATATATGCTTATTCAACTTTATTACTCTAAATGGCAATGATGTTAAGAATGATGAACTTAGGCATGCACCACCGAAAGACAAAGTCGTAGCAACATTTTGAGATCTTGGTGTGTGCTTATTGCTAAAAATAGATTCAGTGATTGGCCACTGATTTTGATTTTAAAAAGCTAGAGATTTGTTCTTAAAGCGTTTGACTCTTCACTAATTGATCTTGTTATATGGAGGTTGTATTGTTTTTAAATTGTTTGGGATTTGTCTTGGTTTGTAGTAGAGTGCGTGGTTTTTCTTTAATATTTCTATGGAAATGAATTAAATTTATTTTGACAAAAAAAACTCATTATTGACAATTATATGTTTTTAAATGCTTTGTATTTAAGTAAGGATTACAAATTAAGTTGGTTATTTGCAAATTCAATGTAAAATATAGAAATTCATTGAGTTAACTGAGAATGATACTCACGCACGTCAAATGAATTATACTATGGATATCATTACTTTTTTTTATTAATCCAAAGAATATCAGAAATTGTAATCATTAAATTAGTTATAAATCAGTCTATTTTTAAAAAATAATGATACGTTTTAGTGAAATAGTTTAAATCGTTTATATCGTTATGATTGCTAATTTATTGATTACAATTTTCTTATTATCTGGTAAGTTGTAAAAAATTCAAATATAGCATATTGCCATAGCTGAAATGATTGGGGAATGGGATTCCTGGTTCGATTTGTATGCTTAATTCTATGCAAGGAACCAAAGAATTCTGATAAAAAGGTAAAGAAGCTTCGGAACAAGTAAATCCCAAAAGATTTGTGGGTGGTTGAATTAGTCAATTTTCAGGAAGAGCCTTTTCATTTTTTGGAATTTTAGCAACCCAGTCCGCTACTATATTTGCTTCTCTACCACAATAAGCTATCTTGATATCTGAAAACCAGGTCAACAGCTCACATCCTTGTGTGATAAGCGGATCTACCTCGCACAAACTCTGATTTACTGATTTCAACTCATTTATCAACCAGGAAGAGTCGGACTCAAGAACTAAACTCTCGTGTATGTGTTCGTGTCCGAGAATCTAGATGTTATAAGCTCCAACAGCTTTAGCAGCACACACGGAAACTTGGAAAATATGTTGGCATTACACAACCTTTATAGTAAATCCTTTATCCATGGAAGGGGATATCTTATCCCTTTGAGAGCTTTGTTTAGGCACTTACTATTGATGACAAGTGCCTTCTCCTTCTAACTCGGCATTCTTATGTACGTAAAATGCATAGCAGCTCCAATGCGATCTGGTTTCGTTACTTTGAATTGGTCTAGCGTTTGTGAGGATTTTCATTTTCAATGGAAGTCTCTTTCATATGGTAAATCTGGCTCTATGTTGTTTCCTACCCCAAAAGGCATTGGGGATGTAGGTCTCATTGGAAGAAGGGGAAGGGGAGGCTCCTTTCCCTACCAAATGAGGACGAGAGGTTGGAGGAAGAGGGATGAACTTCCCAGATCCAAGATAGGGAGTTTTCTCTTGAGGGTTCCTTTGTAATCCTTCCTTAGGGAGAACGAATTTTCCATTTGTATACGCTACCCCTAATTCCCTTTCAATTTCATGCCCCAAGCCTCAAGGATCCTTGGATCCCAAATTCGAAAGTTTTTCAATTCATGTTTGACTTTGCAATTTTCGATTTGTAGTTTGCGGGTTTGAGATTCAATTGTGTCAATTATTTAAGTTTTATGTATCAACTAGTTTTACTTTTGTAATCAAATCCTACTAATCAAATTTAAGGTATATTTGTTTCACGGAAAATGAATGATGTGAAAAAATATTTCCCTAAAAATGACCACTTGTATCATTTACAAAAATGGATGAACGGAAATATTTTCATCGTTCACGAAAATACTTAGACATAAATTATTGTCTATAATGAAAAAGTGTTTCTATTCATTAATTATTTTAAGAGATACAAGTAATCATTTTTAAAAAAATAATTTTTAAATTATTTATTTTTTACAAAATAAATGGAGCTTTAAGGATTATCTAGTGTGAGATCGATAAATTTAATCCTTGTTCTAGCTTTGTGATTTCTTCAATTGTCAATGCATTTATCGAAGCATTTCAACATTCTTTTCTTCAAGTTTATACCATCAAATCCAGAGACGCTATCGGAATTATCATCATCTCAATCTTTTTTTTCTTCTCTTTCTTTCGGCAACTCATTTGGTTTCTCTCCAATTATTTCGATTCTGCATCATTGCGACTTCTTTCTTTCGTCAACTCATTTGGTTTCTCTCTCCAATCGATCCCTTTCCAACAAGATTGGTAATGTAATAAGTCCTAATCATACCTACATGTGATCAAACTGACTCAGGTGCATTGGGCGTTCTCTCCTCCCTTCCTTGATTTCTCTCTGACTGAACTTGATGTGAAGTTCTTTCTCATATCTTCTGGTTTGGCCCCTTCGTATAGAGTTGCGGTGGAGAGCACCGCAAGGCGTCCCGCTCCAGCTGCGGTACACTACTCTGCTATTCATGTCGGAAGCGTCTCGAACTCTAGCATGTACTCCCTACTTCGATATGTCATTCTGTTGTCGGAGGGAAGTTGATTTTGTCAGAATCAGAAGTACGGATGCTTCAGGAACTGGTTTCATGCTGTTCAGCTCCTGTCCAGACTTCAAGCTCGACTACTTTGCATTTGCCCAGGCACTAATGACTGATTGTTATCCGCCGAGGTAGGTTGATTGATTTTGTGCGTAATCCTTGATCAATCGGTTCCACTAGATTTAAGAGTTTTTTTTTTTTTTTTTATCGAAATAGATGACACGTTCTATTCTTACTTAAAAGCAGTCTTACAAGACAAATAAGGACTAATGTCTGAACATAATATATTCCATAAAGGCAAAGGAGGAGTATTCCACCAATTAAGAGTAAGCTTGTTTGCTCGGTGGGTTCGTGCTATTCAATCCGCGGCGCAATTCTCTTCTCGGGTACAGCAGCTTACCTTAACATTATTGCAGTGGTTCAATTCACGTCTGCACCGTAGAACAATTTCTTTTAGATTCCACTGAATTTCGGCCCGGCCTGAAACCTGTTCAACGACAAGAGAACAATCATTTTCACATATCCATCGAAGTGGTTGACTCCATAAGCCTCCCACGTGCCTCATATGAAGTTCCTTAATATAAAAGTTTATTGGGCGATTTTTGGCATAAATTTAGGTGCGCTTTGAGGCTGTCTTTTCAGATTTAATCTGACGTGCAGCTACTTAGGAGAGGTTGGGTTCTTTTGTGTACTTAGTTTGCACGATCTGGAGGACAGGAATCGCCCCACATTGATGCGCAAGAAGTTTGGGCTTATGCCCATGAAGGCTTTTCGGAGTAAGATTGGTGATCGATGTTAGGTCAGACCCGTTAATTCCATGATTAGCCTTGTCATCGGTGTCCTCCATAGCTTTTCCTCCATCGCTCGTTGGATTCAACTAGTCGGACCTATGGCTCAGTGATGCTCGAAGACAACTTTCTAGCTTTGGGTCCGACACCACTTTGGGTGGGTGTCGGCACACTGGATAGCATCTTACTGCTTTCTTGGCTGCATTTGTTTTACCAAAAAATAAATAATTTGAAAAACCTTTTTAAAAAAATGATTGCTTACATCACTTATAATTTTTTTTATTATCAATGAGAATGTTTAGGCGTAAATTATTATCGATAATGAAAATAATTTTCATTAACAAATTATTTCAAACGATACAAATGATCATTTTTAGAAAAATATTTTTCAAATTATTCATTTTTTCATAAAACAAATGGAGCTTTTGGGGTGTGTTTATTTTATGAAAGACTCAATAATAAAATGAAAATAATTTCTAAGAAAATTATCTAAGAATACGATTAATTTTCCTCTATTTGATGATATATGATTGAAAATGTCTTTTGATATTTGAATCTCATCGTGCAAAAAAAATCAAAATTTTAAATATTTTTATTTTTTTAAATGTGAAATTTTAATATTTTTCTTTTCTTTTAAAAATTGAATTTTTAATTATTTTTAATTTCTTTTTTCTTTTCTTTCATTTTCTTTTTCATCCTTCCTCCACCATGACTGACTAGCAATAACCATAGGCTAGCTTGAGCTTGCCGAGAGCCAACGAGCCTGAGCTTGCTATTAACTACCAAACCTCAAGGCTTGCTGGGAACTAGCAAGCTTGAGCTTTGCCATATCTGATGAGGTCGCTCCTTGCCAGCCGGCACCTTTAGTCTAATGCTAGTTGTCATCGCGGCCAGTGACTAGCAGAGGAGGGAAAGGAAAAAGAAAAAGGAAAAGAAAAAAAAAATAAAAAAATCAAAAATTCGAGAGGAACAATTTCGGATAGTGTTTTTCTTCTCTTTAGATTTAAGAATTCACTTTCCTAAATTTATGCATGAATATTTTTGTTAATTAGAATTTGTTTTCAGTTGACTAGTCATTATCCGCAAATCAAACGGGTGAAAATTTGGAAAATCAATTCCTTGAAAGCACTTTTCCCTAAACAAATGGACCCTTAATTTATTGGAAACAGTTGGAGAGCTTCATCTTCACTTGAAAAACTATTTCTTGAAACTTATACTTGTTTCAATTTTAAGGTAATATCTCCATTCAGTTTGGTCCCACCATATTATTTTCTAACGGATCTATGAGGAAGCGTCATGGCGATGACATCACCAACCATCGGGATTGAATTGATGGTTCAATTTGTACCACAACATCTACAGTTAGGTGATGGGATGCATCTTGAGAATTGCCTTGCATGGCTCAATCACCAGAATTACACTCACCTAGAGTCCTTGATCAGCTAAAATGACCCGTGTGAATTTGAAGCCTTGTGGGTTGCGTTTTCCTCTGCAGTCGATCGAAGAGAACTCTCTCCGGGTCAATCTTCCGATCAGTTTCTCACGAATCCGGAGTTTTAAGTGAAAATAAAGAAAGGCGATTGCGTTTGTAAGCCATCAATAATAAGCCAAAGATGGCGAGAGCATATGGTCACGGTCACGGCCAAAATCCATCGGTTGTGTCAATCCTTTCCGAACCGAGAAAGCATCTTACACATCAGTCGCATAACTGTCCTGAGGAAAGCAAGCCAATCGCTTTTCCACAAGACGGTCGCCCCTAGTCACACACGACCCAATCGCTGTGCACGAATTTCGACAACAGGCCCATGTACGTCGCGTGGTTCGAGGAATGCATATAACGCTTCCTCCTCAAATCCCAGGCAGCATCCATCCATTTTTCTGGCTAGCCATAGCCAATGAGCTCCGGCAACGATTTCAAATTCACCAGAAAAACCAACCAGAAAAGTCCGCACAGAATCCGATTAATTTGACCGCAAATGATTCGAAATTGACGAGCTGGGGGAGGAGCAGGCTTTTTCACTGTCGCTCGAGGCCTCACGGGTTCAATCCGTGAGTAAACTGAAACGGGTGAAACATCACATGGCTTCACATGTCGAAAGAGGACAAAGGAAACATCGGCGACCCCCCCTGACTTTTCCCTTGTTGTTCCACCGGACAGCGGGTCACGCGCGCTCCCTTAGCTCATTATAGCCTTTTGTTCATCCAATCCCGGCGTGAACTTCGTAGTAAATAAAAAAACATTTATCTTCCTTTTGAGACTTGGAATTAGTTCAATTTAGGGTAGAATCTATGTGGACACAATTATTTAAATTGGAATTGATATAATTTCGCGACATCTGCAGGTGCGTGCATCTCGTCGATCTTTAGTCGGAAAACTAATTCTGACACACACCGTAAATCCTTTTAGAGGAGTGTAAATCAGGTCATCAGTGTCGACACAGCGAGTGGTTATGGGCCACATTTTATTTCGTTTACAAGACCAGAGGGAAACGATTGAGTTTTAGGGTTGAGCCATTTTAGTTTAGGAGCCGCCCGAATTGGACTTACCCGGCCGGTCCCGAGCCGGCTTGCTCGGGACCGGTCCGATTCCCATTTTCAAAACTGAGAGCTGTCCTTAACTGGTTTTGGGGTAAAATCTTGAATCGAACTGGTTTCAAATCGGCATATTACTAACCTTAGTTGATTTGTTCTTCCCACAAAAGCCACGTCTGATTTCATTTATGATTCTAGAGACAACAATTGAGCTTTAGGGGTGAGCAATTTTAGTTTAGGAACCGCCCAAACTATACTTATCCAGCCCATTCCTAACTGGTTCACTCGGGATTGGTCTGATTCCCATTTCCAAAAACTGAGAGCCATTCTTGACTGGTTCTGGGATGGAACTAGGAACCTAACCCATTTTTGTACAGGCACACTTCTAACCCTAGCTAAGGACAATAATATGTCCTTCGCACAGACGCAAGTTATTTACACCGTTACACGTGTAAGCCAAACAACGTTAAGCCGAGTTATCTCTAAGACGTCGCCGTTTTAAGTGAAGCCAGAATGTCAATGCTTCGGACCGTGATTTATAATCTCTCTCTCCGGTCTTCGCTGCTTTGTCACGGAGTGCACTCCAGTAGCTCTAGCTTCATCACTGCACTTGGATATCTTCAGTACACTAGAGAGAGAGAGAGAGAGAGAGATGGTGGGTTCAAGAGAATCCATAGCCACCGTGTTCACCGTCGTTCTCGTCCTGCTCTCGACCACCGTCGGACCGTCGACAGCGAGAGAGATCCGCCCAGCGGATCACGGCCTGGAGTACCAGAGCTCGCCGCCCTCGGGAGTGGACCCGCCACCAGACATGACGTCGTTCTTCGGGACATCGTCATCAGCATCTCCTCCCCCGCCGCCGTCGTCTTCGTCCTCATCCAACGCTCCGGCCACGGACACCGCATTGACAGGGCCGATGGAATCGAGCAGCTCCTGGCCGCAGCATCGCGGCGGCAGTGGCGGCGGCGGCGGAGGAGGGAGGGATCGGGTGAGGGACGTGCTGGTGGTGGCGAGCATAGCATGTGGGGCCGTCGGGGTGGTGCTGCTGGGGGCGTCGGCTTTGCTTTTCCTCTTCCGGTTCAAAAGAGAAAGAGCCCGACCAGAACCTCAGTCAACAGGTCAACAAGAAAAATAATATTCCAAAGCAAGTAACTGTTTTTACCATTGCTTGCTTTCTCTTCTTTCTTTTCTTTTCTTTTTTTTTTATCTTTCGCTTTTTTTTCAATTTTTCTTGCTTTTCATCGCGTGTTATGTAAATCGAAGAGATGGGGTTTATGATTTATGTAAATATGCTAATATTCCTGACGAAATTATCAAAAAAAAAAAATGAGGGAGGAAAGAAAGGTGTTTTCACTGCTTGCCTATATTTTATTTTTTTAGTTTTTCGCTTTTATTTCTTTTTCCTTGCATGTAAAATTTGGGGAGTGTACTTATTTTATTTCTTCTTGAAGATACCTGGTTATTGATTTACAATTGATTTACGGTGGTTGGATGGATCGTCTTCCACTTAAATGACGTTCTTGTTGGTGGTAGATAACAGCTGAAATTGGTAGCTACAGAAGGACAAGTTGTCTATCAAAACACTCCTGAAATGGAATGCAATTAGTGTTATTTCGATGAAGCACTGTGACGTCCAAGAACGTAGCATTTCAACAAGAAGTTAGATTTCCGACAACCCCCCCCCCCCCCCAAAAAAAAAAAAAAAAAAAAACCACACACACACACAAGAAGTTAGGTTCATTGTCGATCTCATCCTTGCTGTCCGCTGCGTCGGAAAGGATTATGCCTTACTGATCCTTTCAACCTTGTACAATTTAGCCGTATTATTCTCCCCTTCGAGCTCCCCAGAAAATTTCCTGGATTCCCAACCACAGCTCCACCGTTGAAATGGATAATCGGTGCACCACAACCGGTTCTTCCTATTATACCTATCACGTAGTAAGTTACGATTGTGGCTGTTGAGACGGACGTGCAAGTAGCGTTAAAAATGTTTCGTTTCAAAATTGTTGGCATAGTGTGGTGTGGAACAACTAATATTTCTAGTTTGTCCATAACTTATTGAATTAGGTTTTTGAGTGAAGGTTGGTTAATTGAATATGTTGACAGGCTCTTGTGAGGGGGAGATAGTTTTAGATGCACTATAACATTTAAATATTGTATCATGATTTTATTTAACAGTTTAAAATTTTAGAACAATTGATCGACAATGATCTCGCAAAATTTCACATGGCCTAAAAAGATTTGAACCCAATACATCATGCTTTGATATCATGTAATATCATGTAAGGTATCGTGAGATCATTGTCAACTATTTCAAAAGTAAAAACAAGTTCTCTTTAATGGTATTAGAGTAGAAGGTCCAAGCTTTTGAAACAGTTGTTAGTAATAACATAGGAGGCTTTTAGTTCAAATCTTTTGAAGCCCTTATTTCCTCACCTATAACATTTTTCCACACTTTAGTCCTAGGGTAAAGTCCAACCTACGTTTAAGAAAGAATGTTTTAATATTCAAATATTAAATCGTTTTTTCATTTAACAGTTTAAACCTTTTGGATAATTGATAGTGTTCCCACAATATTTTACACGCGTGAGTTGTGTTGTAAATTCTCAGATAGGAATAATTGGTGCGGTATGAAGTAATTAACTATTATTATTAGCCACAATTTATTGACTTTATGTTTTTGAGTAAATGTAGTTCTAATTGGATGTATCAATGGGTGATGAGTTAGACTTCCTCTTGATGATCTTTCCTATAAATGTATCGGTTCTCAGAAGTGTCACCTGACAATACCAACAACTATAGGTCAGATTTCCCTAACTTGCAATAACTTCTTTTAGGGTTCGTAATGAGCTTTGATAGTTGGCAGAGCTTCCCGCGAATTTAGCAAGGTTTATTGAGTTTTCGTCTTCATCATTGTTTATTGTTCGAACCTTACCAACTTAGTTCATCTAGAAATAATTGATGGCACTTTTAAGTCCCAAAAAAACCAGACGAGTTCAAACTCCAGAGGAAGAATGGCTAGGGAGGTTATCTAAACTGAGGAAATTGTCACTAAGTTGAAGATATGATCTTGCCTCCAACTGATTTGGGTTCCCATTCTCGAATCGAAGAACTCAAAATAACTTGTGTTAACCCACAATCTCTGACGCGACTTTCCATCTAGTCTGGAAGATTTGACTTTGGTAGAATGGGGTCACCATTAGAGTAGTCACTCCTTTCCAACTTGAAAATATTGTCCACTTGAGAGCACGGACGGTGTTGGCTAACAGGGATCGAGTTTGATGTGCTTGGACAGATAGAGAACCTGCATTCCTTGTCTGTTAACATTTTGTGAATTGATCGTGAGGCTTTCCAAGCTATCGTGGTTAAAGCAGCTCCAATGGTTGGTTTCGATTAAATTGCCTGGAGCTAATTAAGATTCAAGGCTTACAGGACTGGAATCCTCTGGAAGAGTAATTAATTGAGGATTGTCATTGCGTTCAAAGTATACATAATCTATCAAATTCACAGAAGCTATAGGAATTGAGTTTTTTATTCTTGTACATCACTGGAATTGAGTTTTTTATTCTTGTACATCACTGGAATTGAGTTTTCATTCTTGTTACATGACTTCGATCTCCCTTTCCAAATTCACAACGAGGGAGAAATCTCTAGGTAGAACCTTCTCTCACATTGTCAAGGCAGAACTTTTTTCATTTGCTTGTGAGGCTTTCCAATTAATCATTTCATGTTCAGAGCAGCTCCAACAGGTGGTATTGACTGAATGCCCAGAGCTAATTCAGATTGTGGGCTTGGAGGAAACTGGAATCATCTGTTTTCTTCTCTCTTTTTCCCGCCAAAGTAGGAAATAGAATCATTGAATACACTGCCAACTGAATTCAACTTCTCTAAAGAAAGGTTACCCGGTCTATCAAATAAACTGAGCCGCGGAATGCTCTGGTTGGTATGATTTCAGAGGTAAACGCAAGAGCAATGCGATTCTGTTCATTGTGGTCGTCATTAAAATGTCAACACAGGTAAGTCTTTCAAATGATCTACATATCCATTCCCGACTTCGCAGTGAATTTAATCGGTGACTTTTAGTTCGTTTTTAGCCTTTTAGTTAGTCCCTTAAAAACAAACGGTTTTGGGTACTTGAGTGAAGAGATACCAGAAGATCAAGAGAGTCAAGTCAAAAGCACAAACTAAGTAAAAGAAAGTTATAAGAGATGAGATGTGGAGCATATAGTACTCATAGAGGACCGTAGAATTGACCACAGAAAGTAAAAGGATTCATGTCAATGACCACATAGTGATAAGTTGATTGTCCGTGTTAAAATATGTTTCGAATTTGAATTATTTACGAAACCAGATCTGATTGGATAAATGTCTACGATTCAGATACGCACCAATTACTTCTCTTGTCCAAGTCTAAATATTTGACTAGGAAGTGGACGTGGACAAAAGGAAGTGACGTGGGGCCAAAGATTAGAACTAAAATTTAATCTAAGAGTGAGAAACACTCGAACATGTTAGTAATTGTAAATACTGAATCTTCGATTATAGTATATTATTACTGATGGCTCTCCCATGGATGTAGGTACCAACACTTGATACTAAACCACATAAATTATTCACTTTTTTATTTTATTTTTTTATTCATTGTTTATTTTCTCTAATAGTTGACATAAATTACAAGATTCCGGTAAGCTTTCACGTTATTATATAGGGTTATTACAATGAAAAACCCTAACTTGGTACACTTTTTTTTTTTGGTCGGTAATCTGGTACACTTATTCCAAATTAATTTTTTGACTACCAAAAACTTTAAATTAGTATATCTGTGACAAATATATCACAAATGATTACAAAAAATCCAAAACTGATACACTTGTAACAAATTTACCTTCAAACTAACTTTTGGATTGCCAAAATTTTTTGACTACCAAAAATACCAAATTGGTATACTTGTGACAAATTTACTCTCAAACTAATTTTTGAACTATCAAAAACTCCAAACTAATACATTTGTGATAAATATATCATATGTTAAATTATATTAATATCATAAAAAGCCCAAAGTAGTACACCTATCAACAGTCACATATCATCCAACTCAGCACTTTGACAGTAAAATTTAATGGAAACTAACAGAGGGTAAAATTGTCACGATGGTACCAGTTTGGGTTAAATTTGTCAAATGTGTATCAATTTGAGTTTTTGATGGTCAAACAATTAGTTTATGATAAATTTGTCACATGTTTATCGGTTTGGGATTTTTTTTTCTTTTGTCATTCACTATATATTTATCACAAATAGTTTGGGGTTTTTGATAGTTAAAAAATTTTTGCAGTCCAAAAATTAGTTTGGGGTAAATTTATCATAAATGTACCGGTTTGAGATTTTTCATGGTATAACCTTAATATATTACAATAATCCGTTATTTGTTGTTATCATTTATGGTTGCTCATATGGATGTGAAATATACCAATTCCATATTGGAGAATTCGAAGAATGGCAATGATAACTTCAAAGTGACACTATTGCTTGAGGTTCTTCAAATCTAGAAGGGAAGGAACACTAGAATCGGAAAACATGAAAATCATGCAACACTACAACCGATTAAGGAAATTTCATTTCCTATGGTATAACATGCAACGATGAAGAGAATGTACATTTTGAGCTACTACTTCTAGATGCTTTCAAAAAAGAAAAAAAGAAAAAAGAATTACTACTTCTCGATATGAGGTACTCTCGGGCAAGAAGGAACCGTGCAAAACAACCTCATTTAATGCCAAAATAATGGCACAACCACTTTGAGGACTTTCATTTGGCTCGACCTATCAAGTCGTCGCTGTTCTTTTTTCTTCCGGTGCTAAGTCAAAAAGCAAACAAATCCGATAGAATACAGCGAAAGCGCTTTGCAATACTCCTGCCTCTGGCGCTCTGCTGATTTCTCTTGAGAAATCCCAGATCAGATTCAGAAAGGATTCCACATCTCGCTGTGATCAAACCAGCGAAGATTTTGAGCTCCTGAAGGAGAATGAAGAGTAAGAAGGACAATCCAGATGCAGCGACACCATCTGCTGGCGTGGGCGATGGATATTCATCGTTGAGGGTTGAATTTGAGGTGTTCTTGAGTTTTAAAGGTCCCCATACCCGCCTCAACTTCACCGATTGCCTCTATTACTCCTTGGTAGGAGTTGGGATTCGTGTCTTCAGAGACGGCAAAGAGATTTGAAAGTGTGAAAAGATTGGAGGCGAACTTCTGTGTGTCATTGAATTCTCCAAAATATACTTGCCCATATTCTCTAAGAACTACACATCAAGTGTGTGGTGTCTTCGCGAGCTCACACACATGCTGGAGTGCTCAAGCAAAACAAATGATAAAGTGATCCTACTCATTTTCTATGACGTTAATCCCAATGATGTAAAGCTCCAAACTTGATTGTACCACGACACTTTGGAGAAACATGAGGAGAAGTTCAGCTGCGATTTGGTTCGGCGATGGAGGGAAGCTTTGACCAAGGTCACGAGAATCAAGGGATGGGGCATGAAGGCCATAGGGTAAGAGTATGACTTTGAAATATGCTTTTGTTCATTTTTTTCCCGAGCAATAAAAAGTGAGATTATAATAAGGAATAGAATTTTCTCCCATTTCTTCTGTTTTGATTATTCCCACCAATCACAGTATATTGGTTTATCCATTTTCTTTCTCTTTTTTTCCTAGTAATTCTTACCTTCTGTTTCCAAATCACTCATCCATATAGATTATAGATCTAGTTTTTCATTTTTTTTTAACAAAGATCTAGTTTTTCATTAGTTGAGATTTCCTTTTAGTAAAAAAAAAGTGAGTTTCCATCTGGTAAAACCTCGCCCATTCAAAAAACCAATTAGTTTCATGTCTACAATATTCCTCAACTTGAGAGTTCATTTGCCTCATGTTTCATGCTAAGACTCTTATGTCAATATGGCAGCTAGGGTGAAATCATTGATGAGGTTTTGATCAAGCCGATGAAATGAATGAGAAATTTGCCAGATTACTTAGTCGGGATTTATGATCGCGTAGAAGCTATCATGGACATGTTCAATGAAGGTTCTCGTGATGTTCGCTACTTGGTCATCCATGGAATGGGCGGTATCAATAAGACAACTATCACAGGTGTTGTCTTTAATCAAATCTCCAATCAATTTCAAGGCTGGAGATTCCTTTCAGACATTCGCAAATTTGTGCAACAAGATAGAATTGTTGGCTTACAAAAACAATTGTTATTAGAAATTCTCCAAGGCAGATCTGTAGGGATCCACAATTTTGTTGATGTAGGGATTAACACAATTAGACAAAGGTTCCATGATAAGAAAGTTCTCATTGTGCTCGATAATGTGGATAAGAGGGATCAACTCTCCAAGCTAGCTGGAAAGAGTGATTGATTTGGTCCACGAAGCATAATCATCATTACAACGAGGGACATCAACTTTTTCCCAATCATAGTGGAGGACAAGGAAAGGACTTTACAAGCATGTTCCCAAGAGTTTAAAATCTATAGAATGGCATAAATTGATTCTTTCCATGCTCTTCAGCTTTTTAGTAAATGTTCCTTTAGGATGGATTTTCCACCACATGACTTTGTTGATATCTCAAGGCAAATTACTACCAAAACAGGTGGACTTCCTTTAGCTCTCGAGGTTATTGGTTCCTCACTTTATGGGGAGAGCAAAAAGTTTTGGACAAACACTTAGAAGAAGTTAGATTTGGTGCCCAACTAGCAAGTCCTCAATAAGTTAAAAATAAATTATGACATGTTAGAGCATCATCAGAGAGAGATGTTTCTTGATATCGCATGTTTCTTCATTGGAAAAGATAGACTCCAATTGCACTCTATGTGGAAAGCTTCCAACTATTTTCCAAAGAGTGAACTACTCATCGTTACTCGTATGTCTTTGATAAAGATAACTGAAGATGATACATTGTGGATGCATGATCAAGTTAGAGATCTTGGAAGAGTAATTGTTTAGTGCGAAGATGTATCGATTTTCTGGGGAAGAGTAGTAGGTTGTGGGAGCCCAAGATTGCCTTTGATGTGGTTTGGATGAAAGAGGTAAGTTATTGTGACCTTTCCATTTTCTTTAGGAAAAAAGTGACCATGCATTTTTCAAAGTTTATGGAGTTAGTTTCTTGCAGGTATATTTTTTTGTTCAGCTTTTACTTTGGCAAAGAGAAAAAGAAAAAGGTTTGTATAAGAATTCATGATGGTAATTCCATTACATTTCATATCTAAAAGGTTACAACGTGAAAGTTATCAGTAGCGAGCACTTCGGGAATACATCTAAATAGAAAGGGCGTTCAACAAATTATATGAAACTAAATCCAAATTGCGACTTCCTAGGCTATCAAAGCTTTTCAAGGCTGATTTTATTCACTTTTTGCTAAGTTGGAAGTCATTCGCAACGTTACTCTGGAATGAGTCCCCTTACTTGAAATTTGTGATAGGTTTAGTGATTAATTGTAATATGCAATCTTTTGTGTATAGTTCGGTAGAGCTTTCAAAAATTTTACGAGAGACTTTATGAGTTTGTTGAATATCTCTACTATTATCAAAGCAAATCCTTTTTATACATCGATTTTTATTCTGTAGAATACACAACCATGATTTGATCCCCAGAGTCACAGTGGGTTTATAAACTCAAGAGGCTTTTTATAAATTCGGTCAGGCAATCAATAATAGAGAAAACTGTTTAAATTTTTTTAAACCTATTACAATTCTACTAGTTCAATCATAAATATTTCAATTTTATCAATTAAATCCTAAAAATTTTCATATTTTGTTAATTAAGTCCATCTGACAAATTTTAGCCACAAATTGTGGACATGGATGAAGGCTGTTTACGTGCCACAACCGGCCCACACATTAACAATTTTTAATAATACGTTAATTTCTATTATTTCTTTTTTCCATTTTATTTTTCTTTTATTTTTTTTTTTTCTAACCCTAGGCTGGCGACCCTCACCTGGTTTGGGTGAGGAAGTTGGCCGGCAAGGGCCTCTGTGGCCTTGCCCATACTAGGCAAGGGTCGGCCAGCAACCTAGCCAGCCTTAGGTTAGAAAAATAAGATAAGAAATAAAAACTCATAATTTTTAAAAATATTATTAAAATTTGTATACATTAGTATGGGTCATGCCATGAAAAACAATAATCATTCAAATTAGTGATTTCTAACCAAAATTGATCAGATGGACTCAATTGGCATAATATGAAAAGATCTAGGATTTAATTAGCAAAAATGCAATAGGTTTAGAATTTTTTTGGACAATTTTTCCCTAAGTGATAATAAAGTTCATTATTATCATCTTATGACAGAAATTCGCTTCAACTAATGGATTAGAAACATTATTCTGCCTTAACAAAATGAATCATTCTTTTTAATTGCAAGAACCGCTTTTGTATTCTTCTCTAAATTTATATTCGTATGAAGTAGTAACGTGCGTTTCAATACTAAACATTATCAAACTCCTTAGACTTGTGTAGCACCATGTTTGTCATCCAATTCAATATGTTCACGTATGCTTTTTCCTATCACCAAGGGACAAACAAAGTCGTAGCACTCAAATTAACAAGACTCTTTAAAAAGTACAATTTCACAAGTGAAGAATTTTCAAAACTGCCCAATCTAAGATTCTTGGATTTGGTGGGTGGGAACTTGGTTGGGGACTTTAAGAATCTTCTCTCCAAGTTAACATGGCTTTCTTGGTATTATTGTCCTTCAGAATTAAACATGACGAATTTGAGTCTCGAGAAGTTAGTTGTGCTCAAGCTTTGGTGTAGTGACATTACTGAAGATTGGACCGGATGGGGGTCTTGCCTAGTACAAACATCATACTGTTTAGTTTACTTCTCTCTCACATTTCTCTTGCTAACCCAACTTATCAATTTTCCATTCTTGATTTGGCTGATTCTTGGTATTTTTGTTAGGTGGGCGAGAACTCAAAAGTTATAGAGATTGGGTCTTGCATAAGCTTAAAAAGAACTCCTGACTTCTCGAAATGCTCAAATTTGAAGAGATTGGCTATTTAAGAGTGTACAAACTCACTAGTGGTTGATGGTTTTCTCTCTAAACTAGCGTACTTAAAGCATTTGAAAATCAACTCTTGCCATAGCTCGAATAGGGACGGTTCCGACCTTTTTCCACTACCTTTTGTAATTTGGTAGTCTAAAATCCATGTCAACGCTAGAAATTCAAGAGATGCAACTTCAAAGACTTCATCATTCCATTGGAGAGATGAAGCGTTTGGAGAATTTGTCTTTAGATTCTTGTCATTTTCTTAGAACACTTCCAAACTCCATTCAAGATCTTAAAATGTTGAGGAATATGAGTCTTTGTTTCACTCCTATACAGAAACTACCAAACCCGATAGGAGGATTAGAATCTTTGCTTGAGCTAGATTTAAGTCACACAGATATCATAGAATTGCCGGTTTCTATTGGGAATCTTAAAATGTTGAGGAGGATGAGTCTTTGTTTCACTCCTATACAAAAGTACTGCACCAATAGGAGGATTGGAATCTTTGCCTAAGCTAGATTTATGCAACATAGATATCACAAAATTGCCCGTTTCTATTGGGAATCTTAAAATGTTGAGGAAGATGAGTCTTTGTCAGCCCCATATAAAGAAGCTATCGAACCAAATAGGAGGGCTAGAGTCTTTGCTTGAGCTAGATTTAAGCGGCATAGATATCACATAATTACCTTCTTCTATTGGAAATCTCAAACAGTTGGAGTTTTCAAATCTAGATGGATGGAGAAATTCCAAGTGAAGTTGTGGGTCTATCCTTTTTTAATGGAGTTAGATTTGTCAAACATCAAGATTAAGAGATTGCCCACAACTATGAATAAGTTTTCTCATCTCCAAGAACTTAATTTGCATTGGTGCGATGAACTTGAAAAGTTGCTAGAGCTCCTTGTGAGTTTGAAGTGGTTAAAGATCTCATCTCATTTATTATGGACAGCCCTTGACCTTTCATACATAACTAACTTAGTTGATCTTCATATATGGGGTGGCACTCCTCAGTTGTTAGAATTCAGATAAGGAGCTCCAAAGATTGAGTGGATCAAGAGATTATCTTATCTGGAGAGATTGACACTCATCATTGGAGATGTCACATTTCCTCCGATTAATTTGGCTACTCTTTCGTGGCTTCGGATTCTTAAGATAACTTGTGTTGACTTGCGATCTCTAGTGGGGCTTCCATCCCGTCTTACAGAATTGACACTATATGATGTGAAGTCACCCGTGGGAAGGTCACTCTTTTCCAACTTGACAAATCTGTCCAGTTTGAGCCATCATAATTTTTGGCTGAGGGAAGTTGAATTTGATGATGTGCTTGGACAACAACCAAAGAAACTCCATAGTTCGTGTTTGAATGATACTGCAATGCTTGAGAGGCTTATGGTGTTGAGATTAGAGGGGTTCCGAGAGTTGAGTATAGATGGTTGCCCTGGGCTAATAAAGACTCGAGGTCCGGAGAAATTGGAAAGAATTACCAAAGAAGTCTTAAACTTTTTACAGTTGTGCCAATTCAATCATAAACTTATTTTTTTGGCCAATTAAGTCTTAAACATTTTACAATTATGCTAGTTTAGTCATTCCGGCCAAAATTGGCTGACTGGTGTCGACCACAATTTTTTAATAATATTTTATTTTATTGAATTATTTTATTAATTTTTAAATCTTTTTTACCTTTACCTCTCTCTCTCTCTCTCCTCCCTCCTTATTCCCTTTGGCTCTAGCGATCGGCCAGCCCTCGTTGATCGTCAGAATGAAGTGGCTGGGCAAGCTCACCTCGCCAACTTGGGTGAGGGCGAGCTTGCCCAACCACTAGCAGGGCTTGCCTTGCTAGACCCAGCAACGAGGAGGCCCCTCTTGTCGGATCTGGCGAGGGCTTGCCTCATTGTCATTGTTGAGGACTCCCTCGTCAGACTTGGGTGAGGACTCCCTCACCGAATTTGGCGAGGGTTTGCCCTGCTAGTGTCTAGGCGAGCTTGCCTAGTGATGGCGAGGCGAGGGGAGCTCACCCAGCTGCCTCAGTTCGGCGACCAGTGAAGGTTGGCCGGTCACTGGAGCCAAAGAAAGAAGGAGAGAGGAGGAGGGAGGAGGAAGGAGGAGGGAGGGGAAAAAGAAAGAGAGAGAAAAAAAAGTAAAAAATATTAAAAAAATTAATAAAATAATTTGGAAAAATAAAATATTATTTTTTTTGGTAAGAGATACATAAAATTTTGTTGCCCTCCAATTTTGGCCAGAATGACTGAATTGACACAATTATAAAAGGTTTATGACTCAATTAGTTAAAAAAAATTAGGACTAAATTGGTACAATTATAAAAGATTTAAGACTTTTTTGATAATTTTTCCGGAGAAATTGTAATCACTAGAGAAATTGTCTTTTCGGGGATGTTAGAAGGTTGCCTGAATTATCTAAATTAAAGAAGTTGCAGGGATTGGTTGTGCCAGATCATCTTCCGGAAGAGTTGGTTTATCCACGTCTTCCATACACGTGGAAGGCCAGAACTCATATTGCGTACATCTGCTCTACCTAAAGATAAAATATTATCTCGAGAAATAGAGGGGACGATATCATCAACCAATTTTAGAAAGAAAAGAATTATCTCATCTCTTCTTACGGTCGGGTAAAAGTTCCTTTGATTCCTTCTTCCTCTATATTTTCTTTTTCTGTTTTTTCTTTTGCCTGAGTAGTTTTCTATGTGTCCCTGTTAGAAATATTCAGTTTAAAAGCACGCATGCATGTTCAACCTTAAGTCTTTTAAAATCATGATTTGTGGATTAAATAGTTACGTTCTTATGGAAATTATAAGGTGGTTCATAAATGGGATGATGACCGTAGATGTATTAATGGATGAAATAATGGGTGTTCACATTGTTTAAAAAGTGCTTAGAGGGAAATGTTTGCCAAGACAAAATTGATTTGATTACTTCAAAGGCTAATGGTATTTTCAGAATAATAATAATTTTTTCCACAATCTACTAACTAGAAAATTTTCTTTCACAATAATAATAACTTCTTCCGCAGCCATTTTATGACTTAGTATGCGATGTGCTTGTGTAATAGTTGTGGAAAAAGTTACTGGGGGTGTGGAAACACCATTAGCCTTGTGTAAAGGGGATTAATTTAGCTAGTCACCTATGTGGTGGAGGAGAGAGGAGGGGTTTTTGAAGGAAGACAGAGTCCTTGGATAATTATTTGTGGAAGCACGAGAGATGATTGTTGGAGGAAATGAAGAGCTATACTTTTGTTTGGCATTATATTTAAACTTGTTCAAATGGATTTTTGAAATCTTTATTGATGAATTTTTGATCATATGAAGTAGCCGAAAGTTTGATGTGGTGATAGCTCGGTATAGTGTAGCGAAATTTTGGTTATTGTCTCGATTTTGATGCACTAATATCTGGTGGTTATTGTAATTATTAATTTGGTTATTCGTCTTACACAATAATTTTCAAGTAATTTGGGGATCAATGCAACTACAGCTGTTTTATTATGGTTTCAGCAAATTAGCCATTGTGCTTGAGGTTGGAGTTGGGGCTTAGTGCATCATAGATGAAAAGGGGCTTGTAAAGACACCTAGAGGGTGGTGAATAGGTGTTAAAGGAAATTTTCGCAAGACATAATAAATCAAATCGTCTTTAAAAGATAATAGACTGAAGATGTAAATAACTATAAGTAGTTATATAAAGCTACGAATTAAAGTAAGAAGTATAGGGAAAGAGAATAAAAACACAAGGTTTATAGTGGTTCGGCTTAGATCAAGCCTACTTTCCCGCACTAACAGCCCACTGGCTTGATTTTATTATGAACCAAAAGAGATTTTACAGTCTAATGTCATTGACTTCACAGTGTAGAAACTCTACTACACTTCCTCAAGGTCTCACAGGTGTTTGATCTCTCTTTTGAGTACAAGTTAAGCTCAAAGATTGAAATAGCAAAGAACTAAAAGCTTTAGACTTTGGAATTTTTCTTTCACGCACACACTCAAACAACTTGAGAGTTTTCCTTATATACTCTTTCATGCCTCAATAACCGTTGGCATTTTCCAAAGGAGTTCTTCAAATATACCCGTTGGACAGAATCAATCAAGGAGATCTCGAGTCATTTAATGAATGTGATAATAGCCCATCAAGCCTGCTCATCCATACAATTAGGATTTTGGTTTCCATAAGTAGAACATTCCAAGTATACTTCGCCTTTCAAGAAATTTGATTATCCGAGTTGATTCCAATAAGAATAATTGATTAAAAGGTGTCCAGCCGTAAGATCTTCCACAAACCGTACGAATCGAATTCTTGAAGATACTCGCTTCTGGATAAGTCTTCTCTCGTCGGTCTAGAATTTGTCAGTGAGGTCAGACTTTGAGATTAAAGTCTAACGGTTTTAAGACTTTGATAGATGAGTCTTTGAGTTCTTTAGACTATAACACTTGAGTTTGTAAGTTTTCAGACTAGACCTTTGGAAAAGTTTTGTCAGCTTCAAAACAATTAATGAGTTTTCTCTAACAATCTCCCCATTTTTTATGGTGACAAAACTTTCCTGCAGATTTGCAAAATTTTAACCTATAAAACAACACTTAAGCATAACGTGATGTCTTATAAAGATAAGTTAATTAACTTCAAAAAGAGTTGCGTAAAATCGTGGCTGTTTGGGGATGTGAACGATCTGAAAATCTCCCATGGACTTGACAGTCTCCTTCAGTTTCCTCAGGTCCTCCTTCAGTCGCGCAATATCTTCACCCTCTGCAGTAGCTTGAACTTGAAGCTTAAGGGCTTGTATTTGATCATGCAAAGAAACTGAAGTGGCTTGATGAGCTGATTGCATGTTCTGAAATTCACACTCCAATCCATAAAGTTGAGCTTTGATCTGCAGAAGAAGCTCAAGCAGTCTCTTAAAGTCTGCTGTATTATCGGTTTGAGTACTTGCTTCAGCACGATCAGTTTGAGGAGTGTTGACTGATGATGGAACCTCAACAGGAACATCCAGACTTGGAGATGAAGCCTCATTACCATCTTCAGGAAATTGAGAGGCATCACATCCTCTGGATCGGCAGGAGAACGACTAACATCATCACTAGTAAAAGCAAGTGAAGAAATACCTCTTTTATCAGCAGCTCCCTCTATTTCGGTGCCTTTAGGTGGAGAAAAGTACTCTTTTTCCTGTTCTTGCTCTTCTTCAGCATCAAGGTGATGTTGTCCTTCTTCTTCTGCAAGAGAATCATCATGACCCTATTTTTCTTCTTCTCTCTTCTTCTTCTGTTTTTCCTTCCTCTTCCTTTGTCCTCATTACTTCTCTTTCTTCATCTCTCCACTCTGTCTCTTCTCTTTCTCTATTCTCTCGACCCTCTATCTCTGGAAAGCTAACAAAACTTTGTAAATTCTTTAAGGCAAAAGCGGAGAGAGTGATGTCATATCTTCTTCATCCTATAAGATGAGTGCTCTCTTCTTCTTAGCTGGTTCTGTCATAGGCTGTTTGCCTTTCCTTTTTTCCACTGCAGAGTCTTGTCTTGCCTTGATCGGGGACTTCACCTTAATGCTCTCCAAAACCTTGTTCAGCTCCTTCAGACACATCTTGGAAACCATCTTCAGTCCCACTACCATTGGAGCAATGGTTCGAACATACATAATTTTGGGAGGCTGAATGTTGAGGTGTCTGAACAAATGAGTAATAAGAGCAGAATAAGGGAGTTGTTCATTGTCCTTCACTACTGTCCTATACATGTGCATAAGGATAGTGTAAGGCAGAGAGAACTTGTAACTAATGTTGATGGCGTACATCAACTTCGCTTCAGAGTTTGAGACATCAGTCTTTGATGTGGATTTGGGTTTGAGATAGTTAATCACAATCTTGTGGAGCAAGATATTGGAGGCATCCATTCTAGAGTAAGGAATTCTGCTTTCAGCAATCCTATCTCGAACAAGCTTCAGCGTGAGCAATAGACACACTGATTGGTTGGAAACTTTCTCTTTCCACCCCAATCACATCAACCAGAGTGTCCACATTGACCACAAAATCCTTGTCTCTAACACTAAAGGAAAATTTATTTGCATCAAAAAAGGATAGATTTGAATAGAAATAAGCTGTAAGTTCTGGGTGAGCTACAGTCGTCTTAGAGCAAAAACGTTTGAGTTGAAGGAGTGCAAACTTCTCCCTTAGTTTTACTTTCAACGAATCAAGAAAATCAAAATCCACACACCTATGGTTCATCACCCCTCGCTTTAGCAGTTTATAGTAAGTTCTCTTGTGGTCCTTAGAATGAAAAAGATCTGTCCTTTAACCACGAATGTTTGCAGCGACACCCATCCTAGGCTTAAAATTTGTGAACATCCTCTCATCGTCATCTTTCCTTTTAGGCTGATTAAATGATCCAAACCATGGATCACTTGGAAAATTCACAAAAGCCCTTGCTGTTGAACCAACAGGCACAATGCCCATACTTTCCATTGTCCTCAGAAAATGAGTTTCATTTATGTACACTTTCTCACTCAAAAACTCATCAATGAAAGATATTGCAGTACCACATTCCTTCAAAGTAGAGTAGAGTTTGAAAAGAAATTCAGGCTTAAGAGTCTTTACAAGTTCAACATTTTCAATAATCTCTTTTTTAGTTTGTTGCGGAGGATCTTGAGTCATAGGCTGAGAAGAGTGACGCGGTTGAGAATGTTGTTGTTGACTTTGCTGTTGTTGTTGTAAAGAGTCTTCTTCCTTGGTCAGATCAAAGTGCGTAGGACCCTCACGCATATGTTGTGGTCCCCTGCTAGTGATTCTAGATGACTTTCTTTGAGAAGACATTGTCACTGTCTTTGGGAGATTCCTCAAACTCGATCGCGAAAAAAGATGAAATCTTTTTGGATTAAACTAGAGAGAAAGTGTGACAAAGTGAAGTTCTGTATTCTAGGGTTTGTATGAAAATGAAGAAGAAGAAAATCTACAGTATATAAAGCAAACGAAGCAGGGTATACGAATCGTTATAAAGGAAAAGTAAAAACTACCCTTTTTGAAAACAAAAACTACATTTTTGAAAATGAAAAACTGCCATAAATTCTCAATTAAAAAGATAATTGCTAAAAATAAATTAAGTAAGTAACGATTCAAAAAAGTTAACGTACCTTTTCAAATTTTCATCCAAAAGATAAATTACTAACACATGATTAACTTACAGTCGCAACTTTTGATTACTCTGAGTCTGATCATCATCAGACTTTAGCCGATAAAAGATATGATGTTCAATCTGGTGCGGATAGACTCGAATAGACTTTTCTCCAGTGGTTTTGTAAATATATCTGCCAATTTTTTTTTTCGAGTCAATGAACTGTATCATAACTTCTCCATTCTCAATATGATCTCTAATGAAATGATGTCGAATTTCTATGTGCTTTGCTCTTGAATGAAGAATTGGATTCTTTGTGAGATTGATTGCACTGGTGTTGTCGCATTTGATCTCAGTGCATGAGTCTTTGATTCCAAAGTCTCTTAGCTGTTGCTTTATCCACAAGATTTGAGAATAACAGCTTTCAAGAGTCACATATTTTGCTTCTGCTGTTGAAAGAGCTACAGTACTCTGCTTCATTGAGAACCAATATACTGTCCTGTTTCCCAGCAATTGACAAGTACCAAAAGTACTCTTTCTATCAACTCTGCAACTTGCTAAATTTAGGTCTGAATATTGAAGGAGAGTAAAGCCTCATTCTTTGGGATACCACAGACCTAGCTTTGAAGTAGTTGCAACGTATTTGATGATGCGTTTTGCAGCACTTAGATGAGATTCTTTGGGATCTGATTGAAATCTATCACAAATGCAAACACCAAATAAAATGTCAGATCGAGAAGTATTAAGATAAAGAAGTGAACCAATGATACTCTTGTAGAGCTTCTGGTCAACTTTTTTTCCTCCTTCGTCTTTGTCCAGCTTTGAAGAACTTGACATTGGTATCTTAATCTTTTTGCAATTCTCTAATCTGAACTTCTTGATGAGGTCTTTTGCATATTTTTCTTGGTGAATGAAAATTCATTCCTTTAATTGTTACACTTGTAATATGATAAATAAAGATAATTCACCCATCATGCTCATCTCAAATTCATCCTGCATAGACTTAGAAAGCTTCTTGCACATGTTTGCATTAAATGATCCAAATATAATGTCATCAACATAAATTTGAACAAGTAGAAAATCTTTACCTTCCTTTTTAATGAACAAGGTAGTATCCACCTTTCCTTTAACAAAACCATTTTAAATTAGAAACTTACTTAACCTGTCATACCATGCTCGAGGTGCTTGCTTTAATCTATATAGGGCAATTTCAGTCTAAAGACTGAGTATGGTCTTTTTGGATCTTTAAATCCAGGTGGTTGTTTCACATAGACTTCTTATTGGATAAATCCATTCAGGAATGCACTTTTGACATCCATTTGTAATAACCTGAAATTTTTATAGCAAGCAAAAGCAAGTAATAATTTAATTGCTTCTAACCTTGCCATTGGTGCATAGGTCTCATCATAGTCTATTCATTATTTTTGTGTATATCCTTTGGCCATGAGTCTTGCTTTGTTTCTGACTACTTCTCCTTTCTCGTCCATTTTGTTCCTAAAAATCCATTTAGCTCCAATAATAGATTTACCTTTTGATTTATGAATTAGCTCCCAAACATCGTTGATGCTGAACTGTCTGAGTTCTTTTTACATAGTTTCAATCCAGCTTTCGTCAGGTAAGGTTTCTTCTATGCTTTTGGGTTCCATTTCAGAAATAAGTGCTAGAGCGCTAGACTCTTCTCGCTTTTTAGATCTGGTGCGAATCTCTTCATCAATGTTGCTGATGATGAGTTCTTTGGGATGACTAGACTTATGCTTCTAGTTACTAGTTGGTCTGATGGTCTACTGATCTTCTACTTCAGTTGAATCATCAATTTCTGTTCGTTGTTGTTCTTTAGAAGTCTGAACCATTTCAGGGGAGGTAGACTTTGTAAGGTCTGGAACTGGTTCAGAATCTTCAAGTTGAGTCTGATTCAGTTAATTCTGCATAGAGTCTTGGAATTTAACATTCATAGATTCTTTCATAGACTAAGTCTTCTTATTGAATACTCTGTAGGCTTTGCTTGAAGTTGAGTAGTCAAGGAAAATTCTTTGTCTGATTTTTTCTCAAACTTACCAGTTCAATCATTTGCATTTTTCAAAACAAAACACTCACAACCAAACACATGAAAATAAGAAACATTTGGCTTTTTCTCTTTAAATACTCCATAAGGAGTTTTCTCTAGAATTTGCCTTAAAAATACTCTGTTAATAATATAGCAAGCTGTAGAAACTACTTTAACCCAAAATCGAGAAAAAATATTGCTTTCAATTAAAAAAGTTATTGCCATTTCTTGCATAGATCTATTCTTTCTTTCCACAACTCCATTATGTTCTGGAGTATATGGAGAAGAGAAAGCATGCTGGAAACTAGATTCATCACAAAATTTAGCAAAGTCTTGATTTTCAAACTCACCTCTATGGTCTGTTCATATACTTAAAATAGCATATCCTTTTTTTCATTCTGAACTTTCTTGGCAAATTTTGAAAAGTTAGAAAATGTTTCAGACTTACTTGCCAGAAAGTAAGCCCAAGTAAAACGAGAATAATCATCCACAATTACTAGGCAATATCTCTTTCCACCAATACTATGAGTTCTGGTTGGTCCAAAGAGATCCATATGCAGAAGCTGCAAAACAGGATTAATAGAAACTTGATTTATAGGTTTAAAAAAACTTCTAACCTGTTTTTCCAAAACACATGGTGTACATAGATTAGACTTTTGATAAGTCAGACTAAAAAGTCCACGAACGAGTTTTTTGAAGGAGATCTTGGCAATCTGCTTCATATTAACATGGCCAAGCTTTCGATGCCAAATGTTTGTTTCATCTTGAATGTATATTAGACACTGAGAGCTTTTTGGTTTTATATCTAGAAGATAAATATTCCCATGTCTTCGTCCAGTAAAATATTGAGAAAAATCTTTACTAGTTCCCGAACAAATTCTTTATTGGAAATTGATTTTGAATTCAATGTCTCACAGTTGACTATTGTTGAGTATATTGTAATTCAATCATTCCACCAAGGAGACATTGTTGATTGTGAGACTTCCAATTTTCACAATTCCACATCCAACAATTTTTTTTTTTTTGCTGTTTCCACCAAAAGAAACTTTTCCACCATTTATTTGCACAAGCTTAATGAAACAACTTGAATTTCCAGTTATGTGTCTAGAACATCCACTATCAAAATACTACTTAATCTTTTTCTTGATAGTGACCTACAATTACAAAAAGAACTCAAGTTTTCTTTGGTACCCAGATTTTCTTGGGTCTAGGGGAGTTAGTTTCAAACATAGTCTCTGCCCAATCTTTCTTAACAGGTCTCCAAACTTTAGGACATTCTTTCTCGAAATGTTCTAAGCTGTTACAATTTGAACATTTTAGAGCACTTCGACCAACGGGTTTTACAAAAATTCTTTGGAAATGATTTCTGTAAAATGTTTTTGTAGGTTTTTGTTTGATTCATTCCTTTACTTTTGGAAAATCAATTAGAGGAATGGTTTATGGAGTTAATTCCAAACCAGATTTATTGAAATATGGTCTTTTGTTGAAAGAATCTTTGCCAACTTCTCATATCCTATTGAAAACCTTTTT
Organism: Eucalyptus shirleyi; assembly: GCA_017140165.1. Taxonomy (NCBI): domain Eukaryota; kingdom Viridiplantae; phylum Streptophyta; class Magnoliopsida; order Myrtales; family Myrtaceae; genus Eucalyptus; species Eucalyptus shirleyi. Next base: position 27,810,630 of record CM029446.1, read on the forward strand.
GTAATATTTGATATGTCTTCTTTTAAAAAAGTATTTTCCTTTGAAAGAGAATCTGCATTTTCTTTAAAATTAAAAAAACTTTTGTCTAGATTTTCAAACTTTTCTTTTCAAAAAATTTCCTGTTGCTTAAGTGTAGAATTCTCATTCTTTAGCTCGGAAATCATTTTAAGAGAGATTTTGAGACTGAGACAAAGTTCATCTATGTACTTCGAGACTTTAGTAGGAATTTTTAAATTACTAACCTTGATTTCGTTGTCTGAGTCTGAGTCTGAATTTGTTTCAGAGTTTAAGTCTGATTCTGAATTTGCCATTAGACATATATTGGCATATTCTTCATCACTTTCTTCGCATTCAGTATCGCTCCAAGTCTCTACTTTGAGAACATTTCTGTATTTCTCAGTTCTTCCCTTCTTTTTTTTCAACAGAGGACAGTTGGGTCTGATGTGCCCTTATTTCTTACGTTCAAAACAAATCACATCTTTGTTGACTTCATCATCCTCAATTGATTTATTCTGAAACTTTTGAGTGCCTTGTTTCTTCCAGTTGAATCTTCTTTATTTTCTATTCAACTTTCTGAATTTCCTTATCATAAATGCTAGTTCTTCATTGTCCATATCATCTTTAGAATCTATATCAGAATCACTGTTAGATTTTAAAGCAATTGACTTCTTACCTTTAAGATCTTCTTCCTCATTGATTTGCTCCACTTCATATGGTTGAAGTGTGCCAATTAGTACGTCTATAGAAAGCGGTATGATCCTATGAGTTTCTCTTATTGAAGTTTTCACGTGATTCCAGTCTTTGGAGAGTCACGCAGCAATTTGTTAACCTTCATTAGTCTTGAGATTGGTTGTTCCTGATATGCTAGGCCATTTACAATTTCTGTAAATCGACTAAATATGTCAGTGATAGATTCTCCTAGCTTCATCTTAAAGGCTTCATACTGTCCGTGTAGAATACTGATTTTTATTTCTTTAACTCGATCGGTTCCTTCATAGGTGACATGCAACATATCCCAGACTTCTTTAACTATTTCACAAGATGAAATTTTGTTATACTCAGTAGGAGATAAAGCACAATATAAAGAGTAAATGGCTTTAGTGTCAATAGCTTGTCTCGTGGTTATTTCTTTTTGTCCCATTTCGCCAGCGTCTACAACTTCTTTTCCTCTTTCGAAGATTGATGTAGCTTTAGGAATGATCCATTTTTCTACATCCAATTTCAAGGGATCTTTTGATCTCAGAAATGTCTTTATCTTGTTTTTTCACACATTGTATTCATTCCCATCAAAGTAAGGAGATCTGGTTTTGCTATAGCCTTCAACCAAACCTAGAGCCAAAATACTAGCCATAAATCTTTAACTCAGAAGTAAAAACACTTCAGTAAAATGAGCACACAGGCTCTGATACCAATTGAAAAGGAGCTAGTAAAGACACCTAGATGGGGGGTGAATAGGTGTTACAGGAAATTTTTGCAAGACTTAATAAATCAAATTGTCTTTAGAAGATAATAGACTGAAGATGTAAACGACTATAAATAGTTATATAAAGTTACGAATTAAAGTAAAGAGCATAGGGGAAGAGAATAGAAACACAAGGTTTATAGTGGTTCGGCTTAAATCAAGCCTACGTTCACTCTCTCGCACTGATAGCCCACTGGCTGGATTTTACTATGAACCAAAAGAGATTTTACAGTCTCACGTCCTTAACTTCACAGTGTAGAAACTCTACTACACTTCCTCAAGGTTTCACAAGTGTTTGATCTCTCTTTTGAGTACAAGTTAAGCTCAATGATTGAAATAGCAAAGAACTAAGAGCTTTAGATTTTGGAATTTTTCTTTCACACACACACTCGAACAACTTGAGAGTCTTTTTTATATACTTCTCCATGCCTCAATAACCGTTGGCACTTTCCAAAGGAGTTATTTCAATATACCCGTTGGACATAATCAATCAAGGAGATCTCGAGTCATTTAAGGAATGTGATGATAGCCCATCGATTCTGCTCGCCCATACAATTAGGATCTTGGTTTCCATAAGTAGAACCTTCCAAGTATACTTCGCCTTTCAAGAAATATGATTATCCGAATTAATTCTAATAAGAATAATTGATCACAAGGTGCTATCTCTAGTCGTAAGATCTTTCACAAACCATATGAATCGAATTCTTGAAGATAAACTCGCTTCTGGATAAGTCTTCTCTCGTCAGTTTGGATTCTGTCAGTGAGGTCAGATTTGAGATTAAAGTCTAACGGTCTTTAGACTTGGATAGATGAATCTTGAGTTCTTTAGACTATAACACTAGAGTCTGCAAGTCTTCGAACTAGATCTTTGGAAAGGTTTTGTTAGCTTCAAAATAGTTAAGAAGTTTTCTTTAGCAATAGATCAATTCCCCAAATCACTAAAGCTCTGACAATCTGTGCGTTGTTGAAAAATCTGAAAATCTTTTGCGTATTATCTTGTTCATGTCGTTCGAAACTGAAGCACTATATAGTTCAAAGAAACTATTCTTGCGCCTTCTAGTTCTGCTCTCGGATATCATATATGCCTTAATCGATTTGTTCGTGGCCATATTTCAGGATACCCAAGCTCCTCAGGGATTGTTGGGGAGCGAGCTCAGCGTCGTTGAATTAAATTAAGCAAGTCATTAGTGTGCTAAGAAATTGTTTGAGGTTCTACAAATATACAACAGAAGGAAGATGATTACAAATACCAAAAGGAAGTCATAAAGCTAAAATCTATTAACAAAAACTCATTTCTTATGTATCATACACACACTAACCAATGTGTACATCCAAAACTACCACTTCTTGAAATTGTGTAGTTCGAGTGTCGCCATTTGAGATGAACATTCTAATTCTGGAGGAAATGTCAAAATGAAAGAAGAAATTTCGCAAGAGAAATGATACAATGCGAATTACCGACTTCTTCATTATCTTCAAGCTTTTCTTCCGCTTTGACATGCATATTTAAAGCACAACATATTACCGAATTGACTTGTTTCCTCAATGTTGCATTGTCAATGAACATGACCGTTGACATCTTCCTCGATTTTTCTCATGGTTTCAAGTTCCACTTCTGGATCTTTGACCTTCAAGACAATCTTCATGAATTTAGTTGCTTCATCCAAAACATTGACAAGTGAAGGAACACGAGTATATTAGGGGTATCAAAAACTGTACCGAAAAATTCATTTTTTCCGGTTCGGTCTTCATTCTGTTCGGTTCTCATTAAAAATCAATTTTTTTTTATCGGTTAACTGAACCAAACTGAACCAACAAACCGATAATAGCTTATTTCTTAGAAACGAAAAATATATACAATAGAAAAAGAATGAAAAAAAAAAAACAAATGCAAAAACCGAAAACTGAAAGTTGAAAATCAAAAACCAAAAAACCGAACTGAACCGAACCAAAATTTCGGTTCAGTTTGGTTCGGAAGTTTTTTTTAATGGTTCGGTTCGGTATTTATGAAAAACTGAACCGAACTGAACTGTTGACACCCCTAAAGTATATGGCTGCAGTTGGAAAAGTCAACGCGCAATTAGGTAATGACAGCCTCTTAAATTATGTAATGGAAAAGTACTTTGTTTCCACTGAGCTAAAGAGTATAATATGTCAATGTCTCCCGATGGGAATATCACAACCAGAACGACCCATAACAGATTAAGCATCCGTATAAAAGCTTAACAACACAGAAAAAATAACAGATTGAAACACTCAAGTTTTCAAGGGCTAAACACGTGATGTATTCATTAAATAGATCCATACTGCCTTTCATCCTTTGAGTACATCTGATTAGTTCCGCAGATAACATCAAAATGACTAGTGGCATATGTTCAAACAACAGGGTGAAGTTCGGAGTGACCAGCTGGGGAAAGAAATACCAGTAATTTGCTGCATCGAAGCTGAAATTCTGGATGGCACAAATCACAGCTCTTATCTCGAATTACAAAATGGTGAAAGAGGCAGCAAACATTTCTCTTGATCGGAAATGATGGGTAGATATAAGACTTGACATTTTCTCCAAGAGCACTGAACGTACCCTTTTTTGTTAAGAATAGTCTTACCGCAGTCTCTTGATTCAATCTGGCTATGAGATCTTCCACGTCTGTTTTTGCTGTAGATAAAACTTTGATGCGCAGTTGTAAGAACTCTGTTCAACTTATGCACCTCTTCGGGATAGTACATAGTGTTGTTTGCAATGGGGGGTCCTCTGCCACTCACCATGCTGATTACGTACCTCTGATGCATACTTCTAACCAGGAAAACCTATGTCCAAAATGAACTTTCTATTCAAGAGTTCATACTCTAAACTTGCCTCCGGAGAGGTCAGCTCATGTTCAGATTTGTCAATGCCAAGATTAGCAGGATCACTATGCCCAAATCTTACTTATCAAAGTTCAGATATCTCATAGGATGAATTATTCCCCTGATCTGACCATACAGATGGACTTGGAAGCTTATTGAAAACATGAGCTATATAGGTTGTGGAGTTAGCAGTCGAGCTGCACTAGTGGCAATGGAATTTGCATCTGAGCGCTGTAAATGTACCTCATCAAAGTCTGCGAAATATAGGAAAACATATATCGGTACCTTACCCTTACGTCCATCATGCAACAATCTCAGTTCAAGTGAGGAGAAATAATGAACTGACGAGGTTTAATCAAATGAGCATTTCCATGACCTTGCAGCAGCTTCAAGCTCGAGAAAGTTTGCTACCATAGCAGATCGTGTTGGACCGGTATCATGTAAGAGTTTTTCCATCCAATTCCCCAGACCTCTGCGGTGAACTAAATGTTTGAACGTGTGGAATTGTGAATGCTGGGGCACACTAAAGAAGAGAGAGAGAGAGAGAGAGAGAGAGAGAGAGAGAGAAGCGATAGCATACCGCTTCCAAAAGTATCCTGCCTTCAGTCTCAGAATTTTCTTAGGGGTTGGAGGGAGCATTTTCACGGGAAATGCTGTCACAGAATTTTCTTAGGAGTTCCTATCCCTTCTGGCAATTGTATGCCAACTTAAAATGTCAAAACAGAATCTGATTTGTAGTACCGATAAGCGAAGGTGGCGAATTGCCATAACAAGATATTGTTCTGAGAATATTCAGCGTCCAGAATACACGCACATCAGCACAACTAGTTAACCAGATACAAATTCTGTCACTGCGTACAGCAGAGAAAACCAAAAGAAAAGGAAAATGACAGATCACCAGCTTGAAATAATAGACAACAGAGTAAGATCACTAAAAGCAATGCAGGAACTCCTATATCAAGATCGACAACACGCAGTAAAGAAAATATTGACTATGTTCAAACTAAAATTGGCAATGGTTTATAACATATGGAAATTACAGACTCTTCCGATACTACTGGCAATCTGAAAAGACTCACAATGAATCTTAATGGGAGTCAGCTGAGACAATTGCCAGACTCAATTGGAGGACTGGAATCCCTGCTTGAGTTGGATTTATATGAAGCAATTATTTCGAGATTACCAGATATCATTAGAAATCTTGAACTGTCGTAATATATGAAGATTGAGAATAATATAAGAGAGCCAACAAACATTTTGAACCCTCGAAGTAGGCAACCCTAAAGAAATTACCTCACTACCTATTCGACCTTTATTTTCAGAAGACAAATTGATATGGTCAGCTACATCGACTGGTATATACACTGTCAAAAGTAACTATCATGCGATTCTACAGTCAAATAGCCAGCCACAAGAGTCACATGGTTCGACATCTTACTGGAATTCACAGAGCCTCTGGCGGAAAATCTGGTCCATGAAGACAGTCCCCAAACTTCGTACTTTTCTCTCGTCCGTCTGCCAGAACGCTATTGCAACCCGAGCTAACCTCTTCAACCGTCGGATTGTTCTAGACCCCTTCTGCCCACTATGCTGCCAATCTATTCCTGAAACAATTGAACATCTACTTATACAATGTCCTTGGACAAGCACAATTTGGTCAAACTCACAGCTTGATTTATTATCCTCTACAACCTCAGTTTCCAGCATTACGTGGTGGTTATCAGAACATGTACTTTTACCTGATTCATCTCCAGGGTTAGAGGTTATCACTACCATATTTTGGCAGATCTGGTAGAATAGAAATCATTTTATTTTTCGAAATCAGCGGCCGAATCCTTCTCTAGTTGTGGAGTCGGCCATGGCACAAACCAGATCCTATCAGCTTTCTGTTGCTGCACCCCATCACTCACGATCTGGCCTGGACCCTGTTCAACCCGATCGGCTTTGGCGACCTCCGGAAAAGGGTGTTCTGAAATGCAATATGGATGGTAGTTATCAAGAGGGCAACCCTGAAGGTTCCATGGCCTGTATTTGCAGAGATGATCAAGGTCGCATCACAGACATTTTCTCCCGACGTTTTTCAGCACACTCACCTTTCGAATCAGAGCTCCAGGCACTGAATCTGACTCTCCAACATCTTCATCAACGAGGCCTCCAAGACGCTCCACTCGAACTTGAGACTGACTGCCTTTAGCTTGTGGAGATCGTGACCGGTGTTCAATCGCCGCCATGGGAGCAGCGGCCAGTGATCGACGAAACTCTCTTCTGGCTATCGAACTTCTCTCTCCTATCTCTGCGGCACTGTCGTCGATCAGCTAACCTAGTGGCTGACTGGGCTGCCAAAGCCCAGTTAGCTCACCCAGCCCGAAATTTTAATCTCTTTCTTCCACTTGAACTGTTGGATTTACTGTATGTGGACGCTTTGCCTGCAGGATGTAATCTTCCTCTATAATCTATATATTAGTGTGGTTTACGTCAAAAAAAAAAAGGGAAGAAGTAGGCAACCCAAAACTCAAAAATTTGGAAAATGGAATCGTGAGCAGGGGCAGTAACTTGAAATGGCCTGTATGGCTCGCTCCTGCATCGGATTTTGATGCTGTTATATCGGTTGTACTGGGCATGACCCAAACTAAGTTCTGTGAATTTTCTAGAATTTTTGTAATTATTGCAATTTTCAGTAATTTCTGGAAGAATATAGCATATTTGGAATCTTGTTCCTCTCAATAGATGGAAAATTTATTCCATCTACATGTTTATATTATTTTTCGTGGAAAAAAAATTGGGTTTTAAATTTGGCATATGAAGTATTTTAAATGAAAGTGCATGTGTACATAGAAACTTCTGAAATCAAATGAAATTCTCAAAAGTTATGTTTTACACATGTCAAAATGTCTTCATTGATCTGAATGTTTATTGTTCCATTTACAAAAAAGAATACATTGAAGTAAGCTGTGGAGATTCCGGTGCTAGTTTGGATAATTCAATTTTACGACCATTTCACGAAAAAAGGTTATTTTCTGATATAGTGGGAAATTATATGGGGATATGCTAACTTGTAAATATTTTTGAGCTATTTGATATGTGTCGGGCCACGAACCTAGGACCGAGTTTATCGTACTTTTGCCAAAAAACAGGCTTTTTCGCCCAAGACAGTCTAGTTAATGTATTCTGATATTGGGCCTTAAATTATGTTTAGGTACAATTTGACTTTGGGAGTGGTGGAGGAAAGTGGCTTTCATGACTTGCGTGTTTTGTAAAAATTTAATGACGTGCTTTCATCGTGAACCAAATTTGTATGTGTTCATTCACGGCAAGAATTTTGATATATAGAAAAAAAGATTATCTTGCGGCATGGTATTTATGGAAAATTGGACAAGGCGTTGAAATAATTTTGGCATCAAGTGAATGGAGAAGTATTGAAGCCCAAATCATTATCTATGTAAATGATATCTATATGCACGCATATTGGATTGTGGTTTAGTTTTTGTGCTCTTTATCAACCTATGTACTGAGATCACAAACTGGTTTTACTATGTGATTTAATCACGACAACGTGATTTTTGGGGCTTAATTAGAACTCATGAGTTTTTTAAGGTTTAACCTTACCCAATATGGTTTTCGGGCCATGTCATCCAGTAAGGGAAAAAGTACCTAGAAAGTCTTAAACCTTTTCTCTTCGTGCCGATTTAATCCTAAACATTTTTTTGGTGCCGATTTAGTCCTAAACCTTTTTAAGTTGTGTCAATTTAGTCATTTCCAGCCAATTTTGGCCAGATTTTCTTGGATTTGGACATCGGCCGGTTGGCGTGGCACGATTGGCTACCGACGTGGATAACTTTTAATAATATTTTTATATTTTTGAATTTTTATTATTATTTATTATTATTATTTTCTTCTCATCTTCTTCCTCTAGCCGATCGCTGGACCTTGGCGATCGGCCAAAGGCGACGGCCGGCGAGGTCAACCACCTCGCCAGTGGCTACGAGGGTGGCCGCGCGCTGGGTGGCGAGGCTCACTCGCCTGGCACCTATGAGGACGAGCCCCGCCAGCTCATCGGATATGGCGGCGGATCGGCGAAGTGACGAGCAGCGGTGGACGGCATCAGGTGGCAACGTTGCGGTGGTGGTCTCACGTGGCTAGGGTTTCCTCAGCTTGGCCGGGAGAGGACTCTCTCTCTCTTTCTTTCTTGATCTCTCTCTCTCTCTCTCCCTCTTTCTTAGGTCCCACCCAGATCGAACACCCTCAGATCTCGAACCGAATCCTTGAAGAACAATCTAGGATGTGCACATCAAACAAAGGAAGGTCGGGGACAGAGCTTGTGCGACGGATGACTGCGAGCTCCGACCTGGTCCGACCAACACAAGGTACAAAAAAGGACTGAGGCCTACCGAAGCTTCGGCGCTTGAAACCAGGCGAGGCTGTAGGTCGACGGCCGCGGCTCAGGTAAGGTGGCTGGCGGTCTACCCCTCCGACTCTCTCCCCCTGCTCTAACCCCCTCACTCGCCAGATCTAGCGAGCTGGCAGGGCTCGCCCTCACACGTGCCGGGCGGGCGAGGCTCGCCCTCACCGGCCATGGCCGAGGCTTGACCCTCGCCCAATTCGGCAAGGGCAAGCCTCGCCGCCCCGTGCGAGGCCGCCATCGCAGCCACTGGCGAGGTGGCCGGTGAGGTCGACCTCGACCTTGACGACCGTTGCCTCTGGCCGGTAGCCGAGGTCCGACGATCGGCTGGAGGAAGAAGAGAAGAATAAAAAAAAAAGAAAAGAAAAAGAAAAAGAAAAAAAATCAAAAAATTAAAATATTATTAAAAGTTGTCCACGTCAGCGCCGATCAGGCCACGTCAGCCGACCGGTGTCCAGTCAACAAAATCCAGCCAAAATTAGCCAAAAAGAACTGAATTGGCACAACCTAAAAATATTTAGAACTAAATTGACACCAAAAAAGGTTTATGATTAAATCGGCACAAAGACAAAATGTTTAGGACTTTTTTGGCACTTTTCCCCATCCAGTAAAGCATGACCATGGGACTTTTGACATGAGCAACTGAATTTTTGCTTGTTATATTATATGTTGAGCTATGAGTCATGCAATTATGGAAAGAAAATGTATGGAATATTCACATTATTTGAGAATGCACGTTGAAGTTATTGTCCTGATGCACATAGTTAGATGTACATATTTATGATATTGCATTGTCCATTGCTTGATCCTATGAAATGTGGTGACCGTTACTTATTGAGCCATCGTTTTGTTCAACCCCCTTTGTTCGCTATTTCAAGTTTCGAGAAGGGAGGACGGTGATGAGTTTACAAAGATGGCGACGGGTGGCTTAGAATTTATTTTGCGATTTGAAGAGAAGTTTATTATACTGGCGGTGACGGAGGCGGTGTGCCACATTTGCGAAAATATTTCAATGAATTTCTTCTCTTTGGCTCTTGGCACGATTATGTGAAGTCTCAAACTCAACCATAGCTTGGCCTCATTACAACTTCATCTCGATTACCACGGAAGATGGGGTTGTTATAACATTCGAAATTATGTACGTAAGATGGATCAATTCGTGCTTTACGAATAAAGGGGGAAAAACAATTCGATTGTCGAACTTCATGAAGGCCACAAAAAAAAATTATCCACCTTCTCCTTTTTCTTTTTAATGGTTATTCAAGTCAGTGATTATAAACTTCTAACATTGGAAAAATTCTAGAATTATGTACTAAAAAATACGGATTTCTTTCCTGTGCCAGTAAATTTGTGGTAACATTTACAGGGTCGTGTTTTCTGATCGCGCTTCTCTACCATTTTAATTATCAAAAAGAAGCAAGAAAACACCAATAGAATGAATTATGATCGCTTGAACTTCGCTAACAAAAGCGATTATGCTCCCGTTAGAATGAAGTGGTAAGAACTTTCTTTGGATTTCGTACAATCGTCTCCGATGTCTTTTAACAATTTTAGCTTCCAGTCAACGCATGATACATATACAAAGCAACTTGCATAAAATCGCGTAGAAAATAAAATTTAGAAGTCTCCAAACATATTATATACACAAAAAAATCCCATAAGCCTCTCGAGAAAAAAACACAAATTTACCCTTATGAAATTGTATTCAATTGGGATACCAATTACGTCTATTGGCCATGATATCGATGGGCCGAAATAGTAAATGGGAGCTTGCTGCCGCTATCGGACTAGTGGTGCACATCAAAGTACATAAAAGTTATGATGAGTATGGTCTTGGAACCATATGGTGTGGGGCATCGATGGCGCGGAAAAATACAAGATGGAAATCGAATTGGTGCTGCCGTAAGGGCACGATACGACGAATTTGATGCGGATGGATTGATTCCAATTTTTGAATTTGCGCGCCAGCCCAATGTGGAGTTGACCCTGGGGAGCAAAGAGCAAGGTTAGTCTTTCACAGCCGCTTGTACTTGCCTAAATTCAAGCTGGACTTCCAATTGGCAACGGAACAAACAAAAGTTACGGCTTGATCCTGGACGGGGTCGTTCCACGATGCTGATACATGGGACTACGGTCCTGAGTATGATTTTAAACTATTTCGACCTTGGCATCCCTATGACGTTAAACACCGAGAGGGTATTCCCTCCTCTTGGGAAAGAAAAAGATATAAGAGAAATTAGGGAATTGAGACGTGCGGGTATTGGCACGTTGAAAAAAAGAATGCATGACTTACCTCTTATGTTAAATCATGTGTCTTCTATTTAAAATTCGTGGAACACACCTCGTCTAAAGGTACATGTGAGTCTAAGTGCAGCGAAGAGATTTTCTTAAAATGGGAAAGAAAATCTTGTATGGAGTCCAGTTTGATGAACTGGGTCTATCTTGATCGTCATCATTTGGGCCGCAAACAACGGTTTAGATGAACCCATTCGGACTTGGGTAGATAAGTTCTTCATCTTGAGTAATAATCGTAGATATGTGAATATCAATTCAAAATTTATTGCTGTTGGGAATATCGGATCCCCGAAAATCGGATTCGACACTAAATCGAACCCCTAAAACGAATGCGGAAGACAAGCCCGGGAAAATCACGTATCACCGATCCTAAAGCACACCACGGATTCGAGCGTACCTTGTTAGCCACAGATTAAACACCGACGCCGACGTGAGAAAGAGAATTTGGCCCTGTTCGATCCGATGACGCCAAATCGTGGTTGAAGGGTAGAAAAACGTTGCCGGAGCCTTACTGTTTTCCTTTTTGGGAGAGAGAGAGAAAGAGGGGGAGAGGGAGACGTATATACGTTCTGATTTCCAAAAGGTGCGTTCTCCCTCTCTCTTATCCCTTTTATACGTTCCTCCATCCATGGGCCCTATTCCTGTGGGCCAGGCTTTTAGGCCCAACATGGGCGGACGGGCCTTAAGCCCATCACATAAAACCATCATCTCTCACTTGCACATGGTGGGCCGAACAAAATTCTCTTTACCTCTCTTCAACATTCATACCTGTGAATAATCCGTGCGGCCAGCATACTTTGAGAGCTCGTTGCTATACATCTGTTAGGAATATATAGCAGCTCATAATGGGCATCACACTCTGAGTAGATTTAGTATGCAGTACCCTAGATCGATCGATCACATTTATATCTCTATTGATCTCTTTTAAACAATGATATATATATATTGCATTCACAATTATGATTATCCCAAAAACAGTCATAATTGGTCGACCAGTGAATACAAAACTACAATGTGATTCTCCAAATTCGATCTTCCTCTTTCCTTCAAACTCTCAATTTCAGTTCAGCTTGCTTTTCTAGAAATGCCCCATTAGATCGAATCAACTCATGACCATTGGCAACATCCTAAGATAGCAAACACTAAATAGAAATTTTGAGAATAAGTAAGAGTCCTGAGGCACTAAAATTGATGAACTCTTTTCCTCAAGAGTCTCACACGGCATAAAAGTTGAGATCAAACTTTTGCCACTCTTATTGGTCGTCTCATGTATACGTAGTATGAAATACGTATTACGGTATTAACTCCTTTCCCATGGAGCGTATGTTTACACCTTTCAATACCGTACAGATGATAGTTCAGACATACCCAATGTCTAACTTGAGTTCACGTATCTACTCATCCACAAAATTCATCAGAACTCATATCTGGCATCATAGACAGATAAAGTAAAATATGTGGGTTATTTTACTTTCGGACATAGTAAGTATCATGTCCTCATCTTAACACTCAGTTAAGGCGACATACGTATTTTAAGCTTGAGCTCTCGATTATTACCTAGATAATAAACTTAAAAATAGTCTCATCTCTATTTATCACATAGTAAATAGAGGCGATTACCCGTGTGAGTGGGCTAATCTTATATTTGTCCGACATACTTTCTCAACTTAAAGTAATACACTGAGCATTAAGATGCATAAAGATCATACAAAGATTTATAGGCATTAATGATGAAAACACAAATTCATCAAATGTGAACACTTAGGGAAATTACAATATTCAGTACATCAGCCTCTACACAATCCTAGAGATTTCTTATGGCCACAAAACACATCTCTAGGTATTGGCTTTGTCATAGGATCTGCTACCATTCTATGCGTAATATGTACTTTAAGTTCATGTCTTTTCGTGCAACCATATCCTTTACAAAATTATACTTAGTATCTATGTGTTCGGTCTTGCCATAATAATTTGGATCTTTGGTGTACGCTTTTGCTACTTGGCTATCACAGTTAACCAACAATGAATCTGCAGCACTTCCAATAATACCTAAATGATCCAAAAATCTCTTAAGCTAAACACCTTCTTATACTGCTACACATTTGTTTCTTACTGCTCCAACATATGGTGCCATTATTCGGTAAGAGAACAAATCCAGAGGTAGATTTCCTTTCATCTAAATCTCCTTTCAAATCAGCATAAGAATAGCCTTAGAGTCGCAGATCATTTCTTTAATAATTCAGTGTATAATCAACAGTCCCCTTTAGATACCTCAGTATTCTCTTAACGGCCTTCCAATGTGCTTGACCTGGGTTGGATTGGTATCTACTCACCATTCCAACTGCAAAACATATGTCGGGTCTTGTACACATCATAGCATACATCAAGCTCCCAACAGCATTAGCATAAGGAACATGTTTCATTTGTTCCTTCTCTTGTGGAGCCTTTGGATACAGTCTATGGCTCAATCCTTCACCTTTTGCAATAGGAGTGTTTATGGGTTTACAATCTTACATACGAAATCGTTCAAGAACCTTATTTATATATGTTTCTTGCGAAAGATATAACGATCTCTTCGAACGATCTCTTGAAATCTTAACTCCAAGAATGTATGCAGCCTCACCCATATCCTTCATCTCAAAGTTGGAAGACAACCAACTCTTGACAGTATTAACAAACTCCATATTGCTTCCGGCAATCAGTATATCATCAACATATAATGATATGATCACAAATTGATCATTGGATCTTTTGATATATACACAATGATCCTCATCAATCATTGTAAAATCATATGCCATTATGGCATTATGAAAACGTATATACCATTGTCTTGATGACTGCTTAAGGTCGTATATCGATCTCAAAAGTCGATATACCTTTTCTTCTTGGCCTTTCTCTATGAAACTAGTAGGTTGTTCCATATATATTTCTTCCTCTAATTCTCTATTGAGGAAATCAGTCTTTACATCAATTTGATGTAACTCAAGATCCATATTAGCTACTATTGCCAAAATAATACGAATCGAGGTAAATCTCACTATAGGAGAAAATGTATCTTCATAATCAATTCCTTCCTGTTGATTATACCCCTTCACCACAAGGCGAGCCTTATGCCTTTCTATCGAGCCATCAGCATTTCGCTTTATTTTGAGAACTCACTTGTTCCCAATAACTCTGCGTCCTTTTGAAAGATCAACCAGTTCCCAGACTTGGTTTGATTTCATTGACTAAATTTCCTCTTCCATTGCATGAATCCATTTTTCCTTACTAGGGCAATTCAGAGCCTCATTAATATTTCTTGGCTCATCCTCATCTTGCGGAGTAACCATAAAAGTTTCCCCTTCAATGTCAAAACGTCGACGGGGAATACTTTGGGGACTTGTTCACCGTATGGGAGATTGTATATTTAGCACATCATTCTCCATCATGCTCCCACTTGGATTAGGTAATGATGATGTCGTCTCATCATGTGGTTGTAATTGAGAATGAGTTGAATTCAATTCATCACTTCTCATATTACTCCCACTTTGACGAACTCTACTAATGTCATTATCTTGATCCAATGTTTCAAATATGGAGTAATCTTCACTTATTTCGCCTTTCTTAGGAAATTCATCATCTAAGAATGTGACATCCCATGATTCAAATTCAGTTATACTCCCACTTTCCTGTTCACCTATGAACACATACCCTTTCGAGTGTTCGGAGTATCTTATGAAAATACTATTCTTTCCTTTAGGACCCAATTTCCCAAACTTGTGAGAGGACTCATGTGTATAGGCAGCACAACCTCATGTTTTAAGAAAACTTAAGCCCGGTTTTCTACCTGTCCATAACTCATATGGAGTGGAAGTAACTGATTTGGAAGGCACCTGGTTAAGTATATAGGCAGTAGTTAACAACGCATCACTCCAAAAAGTAATAGGTAAGTTAGTATGCGCCATCATGAACCTAACCATTTCCAGTAGGGTTCTGTTTCTTCTCTCCGTAACACCATTTTGTTGAGGAGTATACGGAATAGACAACTGTCTTTCTATTCCTTTTTCATCACATAATTTTCTGAACTCATCAGATAAATATTCTCGACCTCGATCGAATCTCAATGTTTTTATTTTTTTGTCTAATTGATTCTCTACCAGGTTCATAAACCTTTTGAAATAACTTATTGCTTCAGATTTATGAGAAATCAAATAGACATATCCGAATCGAGTATAATCATCCATAAAAGTGATGAAATAAACAGCCCCATGCCTTCCTCTCACATTCATTGGACCACAGACATCAGAATGGATTAAATGTAGAGGAAATTTAGCTCTTTTACCTTTTCCAAATGGTTTCCTTGTCGTTTTTCCTTCTAGGCAATGCTTACATATGGGCAAATCGACTTTTTCAATGTTGCCCAACAAGCCCTCTTTGGCTAGTCTATTCATACGTTGTTGGCCAATATGACCAAGTCTAGCATGCCACACATTCACATCATTATTATACAAATTAGGAGACGTGAGAAGGGAATAACACACATTTGCATTAACATAGTCAACATCTAATACAATGAAACAATCCAGAAAATAACCACAACCATAGTAGTTTGTATCCAAATACAAATCTACACCTCTATTATGGAAGTTCATATTAAAACCAAGCTTAACCAACACCAAAATAGACACAAAATTTTGACAAATCTTCGGAGCATATAGAACATCAAGGTGTGTCCACCACGCATGTTTAATTGACAGGTGCCAATTTCTTTACTTCAACTCTAGAGTTGTTTCCCACATAGATACACTTAGTTCTAGTCGGTATCGTCAGAATTCCACGAAGGATTCTCTATCCTTCGCTATATGGTCTGTCGCTCCCGAATCTTTTTCGGCTCACAATAGTTGCGAGCATAGTGACCTTTCTTGTCACAATTGAAACACTTCACCCTTGTAAGCTTCTTCATTCGAGGACGCTTTCCTCTTTCATGTTGGTTAAGCTTGGGTTTCTTCCCTGAAGGACCTACTTCCTTGCCTTTCCCTTTATCAAACCAGTTAGGACGTTTGCGCTTGGAGCTCGAAGCTCCATGTGAGCTAGAACTAGCATGATAGAGTTCAACTTCTGGCTTAGCCGCCAAGAGGCGGTCCTCTTCTAGCTCAAGATGACGCATAGCATCCTTAAAGGTTTTGATATTATCATTATGGGTCAGGTGCACCTTCATATGCTCCCAACTCTGAGGCAAGGAACGAATCACTGCTTACATTTGCTGCTCATCTGTCAGGACATGGCCAACATCTTTCAGCTCATTTATCATGTTTGACATCTTTCTAAGATGTTGCTTCATGATCTGACCATGAGGTTTCTTATAAGAGTCAAACCTAATAGTGAGCTACCTCAGTCTGGTCACCGAAGTATGACCAAATCTTGCTGCCAATGCTTCCCACATTTCCTTGGCATTGTCAAAACGCCTAAACTCTCGCATGACGTCATTGTCCATGCTGCTCAGCAACGTAATGCGAACAAGAGAGTTCTTTCTTTTCCATGCAGCAAAAGCTTCCTTATCTCTTTTGTGCTGTGCAGTGTTTCCTTCTTCAGGTTCTACTATGGTCAGGTTACGAGCTTCTAGTGCCTCTTGCTCTTCCAGCACATATTGGATTTTCATGTGCCATATTTCATAGTTGTCACCATTGAGCTTTTCACCTTTGTTTAGCTCGGCAACTATGTTCTTTGTGGCTGAAGCCATTGATCTAAACATATCAGACATATATGCACGAATTATTAATGCCTATCATTTATGCATCCATTTTGCATAGACCCATCATATTAATGAATAATTTCAAGTAAGGCTTCAGAATCAAAATGTCACTATGTTTCCAATCATCCTCAAAAAATCCTAACTTAAAATTATCATTATATAATTATCTTATGCAAAATAAATTCTATGAAGCTACAAAAACTTCTATAACTACCCACAGCAACCAGCAATAACATAAAGTAAATAATAATTGACATCCAATAGAACAATAATGCTTTCACATAAATACAACTAACATATTAGTTGCTGCATCAACAACAATCAGGTAGTAAACATTACATAATATATCCACAAAACACACTTTACAAAGATCAGCCAATACATCTAACACCAAGTCAGCACACGAATTGGGAAAGATCCTCTTTTGTTCAATTTCTTGATCTTTTCCCTTGTAACAATCCAGTAATATTTATCTACAAAATCCATCACAATTTTCCTATATGAAGCAGCTCTGTTGACATCCCATATGCGATTCAACACTTCTTGCCATTCTTGTGGAAGGGTGTTCATGAAAAATCGCACCATCTCAAACTGTGGCATAGGACGACCATTCCATATGACCTTTTGAATTTTCCCGTTAACTTCAAAGACGTGATCAATTAAGTCACCACTCTCCCATCGATGATCCGTCAGCTTAGCTATCAACTTAGAAAGCCTTTCCTTTTGTTCATTGGTAATTGCGCGAATAGGTGTGCGCAACCTAAAGGGAGGCATTGTTCCTGCAACAAATGTAGAACAAATAAGGGATCACATATAATCCACATAGACTTAATTGAAAAAGAAACACATTCTTTTCCTCCTCTTTTTTTTTTTTGGTCAACGATCAACAGTCAACGGTCGTCGGTCAACGGTCAACGGTCAACGATCAGGTCGCCGGGTCGTCGGACCGGTCGGACTGGACGGGCCGGTCGGACTGGACGGGCCGGTCGGACCAGTCCGACTGATTGAGCCAGGTCAAATGAACCGATTGGCATGTGCCGCGCGCGTGCGCGGGCTGATGTCACACAGACGTCATCCGGCACGTGCGCGGCATGTGCCAAGCTCCCATGCGGGTCGGGTCTCCGCCGGTGATCGGCCGGCCAACGGTCGTCGGCGATGATGTCATCGATGACGTCATCCTAGCAGTTACCGTGACGTCACGGTGGCGTCAGCATGCGTCAGTTCGTCAACCGGTGCGTGTCGGTTCGCCGACCGGCGGCGCGCACGTGCCGGTTCGTCGACCGGCGCGTGTGCCGCACGTGCTGGGAGAGCCAGCGCTTCGGGCGCGTCGTGCCCACGCGCAGCGGCTTCTGACCGCGCGTGTGGGCGCATCCGGCGTCGCCCGACGGCGCACGACCCGTCGATGGACTCGTCTCGACGAGCCCTTTCATCTTATATCACCAGAAATCGATTTCGACTTACGAAAACTCGGAAAAATAGACGAACATCGCTCGGGTGTCGGGATTTTTCGCCCCGATCCGTGTCGGCCGATTATTTTCGCGAAAATTCAATCAAAAAACATGAAAAGGGTCGGGAAAACATGAATTAGGGCTCTGATACCAATGTTAGGAATATCGGATCCCCAAAAACCGGATTTGACACTAAATCGAACCTCTAAAACGAATGCGGAAGACAAGCCCGGGAAAATCACGTATCATCGATCCTAAAGCACACCACGGATTCGAGCGTACCTTGTTAGCCATAGATTAAACACCGACGCCGACATGAGAAAGAGAATTTGGCCCTATTCGATTCGATGACGCCAAATCGTGGTTGAAGGGTAGAAAAACGTTGTCGGAGCCTTACTGTTTTCCTTTTTGGGAGAGAGAGAGAAAGAGGGGGAGAGGGAGACGTACGTACGTCCTGATTTCCAAAAGGTGCGTTCTCCCTCTCTCTCATCCCTTTTATACGTTCCTCCATCCACGGGCCCTATTCCTGTGGGCCGGGCTTTTAGGCCCAACATGGGCGGACGGGCCTTAAGCCCATCACATAAAACCATCAATTGCGATAAGCAGATAATATTCCAATGGTAGATGACTTAATTATAAGAAACTCACTGGGGTCTAATTAAGGTGAAATCTGGATGAGGAGCTCTAGGCATTCTTTCAGTGTTATTTGCTCGAGGCTACCTGCACCATTGATGATCTAAACGTCTGAGTAATACCACACATCGTCCTTATTTCGGAATAATGTGGTGAATGCACTGATTTTCAAGATGTGAATATCTTAATTCCGTAGAATAGAATTCACGTAAGATGTCTGAAATCATACGGTAACGATGCCATGTACTACTTCCATTAAAATGTACCCCCACATGTGTACTTACCAACACCATATAAAGTTCCAACGCCATGAAATCTCGAAACTACCATAACTCTGAAAATAATATATAGTTCTACAATATTAATCAAGCACGTTGAGATCCCTAATTTCATATTTATAAGGGAGATTTGTCACATTCAAAATAGTGAATGTGTGTATAACGAATATTACGGGAACAATCAATGCATGTAGGGTTATACTTCTTGGTTGCTTAACAAGTGTCAAAAAAAGCATTTGTTAATAAAATCAATCTTCAACACTGTTCATTCTTTTGTATCACCGCTAAAGGGAAAGAAGCAAAAGGCCCAGTATCATATCTCCCACTTCGGCAAGAGCTTGAGCCATTTCGCGCAGCACACCAAGCTGGGTCGCACCACCCACGAGAAATGCCTCTCTCTCATGGCCGATCCCATGGTGGTTTCGAGTAGTCGTTCCTCGTTCACTCTAGCCACGCTGCCGAAGCTCACGTACAAGACACGATTTGCTAGCTTGTTTGTCGAGCCATGAAATGCACCCAGTATCTTCCTTTTGTAATGAGCTGGAGGAAGAAGGGGCTAACTTGTGAAAAGGGCCAACGGCAAATATTAGTGCATCGGAAACATTATTAAATCTTATTGACACCTAAATTTTGGCGACATGTTTAATTATTCAATAATTGCATATGGATTAATTTTTAACTCCTAGCAAAATTAATTTTCACTAAATTGCATCATGTATGAGCATTAGGAACATTTGCATTACTAGTATTAATTATTAAAATTTTCAAAAAAATTAAATTTAAAAGATTTTTTTTTAAAAAGGAAGAGGGCCGGACCGGCTGGTCTTCCATTTTTCTTTGCCCTCTCTTCTGTCTTCCCCTGTGCAGCCCATCCTTTCTTTTCCTCCAGCCCGGCCCGCTCACCTTTTTCTTCCTTCTCTTCTCGCCTATTTTGGCTGTTGGCATTACGACAAACAGATGGCGGATGAACAGACAAACGACGGTATGAAGGACGGAGGATGAGGAATGTCGCGTGACGCGGCTGGTACACCCTGGCCAGCAATAGTTGGCATCATCCTGGAGGAGAGAGCAAGGACGAAGAGAGGGATAAAGGAGAGAGAGGGAGAGCTCAGGGGGTTCTTCGGGGCGAGAGAGGGAGAGAGATCGAGAGGGGGATACCGAAGACCTTCCCGGCCACGTCCTCAAGCCGAACAGGTAGGCTCGGCTCTACTAGCATTCTGTTTTGGGCACGCTGGGCCAGATCTCGCGACTGTCCAGCTTGCTTGACTTCCGGCCCTCGTCGTCCTTATATTTTGGTACCTTATATTTTGTTTCCACAGTCCCTGTATGTCCTATGTCGAGGTCGTCGGCGTAGGTTCAAGTCCTGGTGGAGTCGGAAACCTTAGGATTTGGTAGCGTAGGTCAATTACTTGTGAAAATGTCTTAGTTAGATCTACGAATACTTACTCTAATTTTTGCTTTGCCTTC
Organism: Eucalyptus shirleyi; assembly: GCA_017140165.1. Lineage (NCBI taxonomy): Eukaryota > Viridiplantae > Streptophyta > Magnoliopsida > Myrtales > Myrtaceae > Eucalyptus > Eucalyptus shirleyi. The sequence continues at coordinate 27,831,193 of CM029446.1, forward strand.
GCAATGCTGGTTGTTATTCCATGTTTTCTTCGTTTGTAGCTGCTTAGTTGACATTTCCTCATCCCCTGTTTCGACCGATAAGGGGTCGAGTTTGTCAAGTCTCCGAATGTAGATTGGGTCAATGGGGTCGTTAGAGTTTGGGACTGACATTAATGGATTCTTAAAAACGAACAGATACACAAAGTATCGAATACTAAAAACAAACATGGAAACATGGAAATGGGCCCGAGAATATATATAACACTGATCGAAAGGAATATTACGAAGATGGACATACTTTATTTGCCATAGATTTAATACTTGTTGCAGTCTCAGGCGGATCGATTGAAGCCTTAGAGTTTGGTTCTTCGAGAGAGTTCACTATTGTCAAAAAAAGAAAAAGAGCGTATTGTTTCTTGCAGTTTCAACGTTTTCCTTTATTCTTTTTTATAGGAGTAATTTTTACTTAAAAAAATAACTGCTCTCTCTCTCTCTCTCTCTCTCTCTCTTATGAGCCAGGTTTGGCCCAACATGGGCGGACAAGTTTGGCTTGGCCCAACATATAAAAAAACCTATCATCTCTCACTCGCACATGGTAGGCTGATTAGAATGATTAGAACTTTTTTTTTTTTTCATTTTTGTAATGTTCATACCAGTAAATAATTTGTGTGATCAGGATCACCAAAAAAAAAAAAAAAAATTTATGTGATCAACATACTTCGAGAGCTCATTATCATATATTTGTTAGGAATATATAGAAACTCAAAATGACGTTATGTTTTCGAGTAGATGTAGTATGCAATACCCTCGATCAATCGATCGCATTTATATTTCTCTCCGTCTCTTTTTAACTGCGATATATTATATTCACAATTATGATTATCCTAAAACAATCCTAATTGGTCAACTAGTAAATACAAAACTAGAATGTTATATCCCAAACTCGATCTTCTTTTTTTATTGAAATTCTTAATTTTAGTTCAATTTGCATTTTTATAAATGTCCAATTAGATCAAATCAATTCATGATCATTGCAACATTCTAATATAGCAACTATTAAATAGAAATCTTGAGAACAAGCAAGAGTCATGAAGGTAGTTAATTAAGGAACCATTTTCCTCAAGAGTTTCACACGGGATAAAAAGTTGAGATCAAAATTTTTATCGTTCTTATTGATCGTCTCATGCATAAACTCCTTTCCCATGGAGCATATGTCTTCACTTTCAATACCATACAGACAATAATTTAGACACATCCAATGTCTAACTTGAGTTCACGTATCTATTCTTTCAAAGAATCCATCAGAATTTACATCTAGCATTATATATAGATAAAGTAAAATATGTAAATTATTTTACTTTAGGATATAGTAAATATTATATCCTCATCTTAACATTTAGTTAAAGTGACATAGTAAATATTGTATCCTTATTTTAATACTAAGTTAAAGCGATATCTATATTTTAAGTTTGAGCTCTCAATTATCACTTAAATAATAAGCTTAATGATTATTTCATTTCTATTTATCACACAATAAAAAAAGGCGATTACTCGTGTGAGTAGACTAATCTCTTATTTGTCCAACATACTTTCTCAATATATAATACACTAAGTATTATGCTGCATAAACGTCAAATAAAAAACTCATAGGCATTAATAATGAAAGATAACTTCATTAAATTTGGACATTTAAAGAAAATTACAATATTCGGTACATTAGCATCTATGTAATCTTATAGATTTTACATGACTACAGAAAACATCTCTAGGTATTAGTTTCTTCATACGATTTGCTATCATTCTATGTATAGATATGGGTAAAAAAATAGCCCAAGTGCCAAAACTTGGCACGAAGGGATACTTAAGTGCCAAAAGTTAAGAAAAGTGACACCTAAGTATCACATTTTTAAAAAAAATGGGACACTTACATGCCACGTTTTTTTATAAAATAGGATACTTCAGTGCCATCTAGCGAGGGTTTGCGAGCCCTTGCCCCGATTTGGGGCGAGGGTCGCGGCTCTCCCCCAAATTTGGTGAGAGTCGCCGGCCCTCCCCAGGCCTAGCCTTTGGCTGGGCCAAGGGCCACCACCCGCTGTGACCTTCACCCTAGATCTGGGTGATGGCTTGCAAGCCCTTGTTGCCAGTTGGCCAGGGTCTTTGGCCCCTTGCCAGGGCTCACGCGACTCTGGCCAACCTTCCTCCCACCATCGCCAGCCCTTCCTAGCGATGGAGAAGGCTAAGCCCTCAACCACTTGTAACTGTTCATCTTTTGGGTGATGGTTTGTAAGTCCTCGCTGCTAGTCTGCCGAGGGCGCCAGCCCTTGGCTAGGGCCTATGCGACCTCAGCCGACCCTCCCCCCATTGACATCGGCCCTTCACAGTGATGGCGTGGAGGTGACAGTGGTGATGTTTGAGCCCACAGTCGCCTACAATTGTTCATCTTCTTCCTTTTTTTTTTAATTTTTTTTAAATTTTTATTTTTAATTTAATTTAATTAATTTTATATTAATTATTTATTCACATCAATAGCAAAATGACATCATTTTTGTACTTGTCTAGCCATGTCAGCGTGCAAAACGACATCATTTTGCATTTGCCTTGTCGAAAAATTACAATATCAGCTTTTTGGCCGGATTTTCTCGTCGTTGATACTTAATTGATCTATTTGGCTTCGATTTTGACACTTAATTATTCTCTCTTGCCAAGTTTTGGTACTCCTGATGTCCAGGACTTCATTGGTATGTACTGCAAGTTTACATCTTTTCGTGAACCATATCCTTGATAAAGTTATTTGTTGTATCTATACCGTTTCTTAAAAACATAGCTCTATGCTAAGGCGCAAGCTATAGGAGGGGGCAACTTGGTTTTGCCATGATATTTTGATTTTTTGGTTTACGCTATTGCTGCTTATCTACTGTAGTTAACCAACAATGAGTTTGCAATTCTGTTTAGTGTTCATCAAAAAGGTTATTATTTTTTTTTTTTGAGATTTGGGTTTTTGATCATGACGGAACTCATTTCTTGACAAAATAATGTTGTTTTTCACTTATTTCTCTTGCATTGTCGGTTTTAAGTAATCTTCTATTCATTTCTAGAAAAACCTGAAAAATCAAACAGGTGACTTTTGGGTTGACTTTTTGGTAACCCTTTGACCAAAAGCGAACCTCTGGTCAACAATTGATTTTTCACCTAAAAAGATGTCAGTTATTTTTAACTTCACTTTTCTCAAGTCCATTTTTTTAAAAAATCCAAAGATTTTGCAAATCAAACTTTTAGGATAGTTGACTTTTGATTAAACATTTGATAAACAAAATTGGAAAAAAAACCAAAAAACCACAAAACACTTCTTTTAGCATCAATTTGATTTGTGTATCGAAAATTTCATAAAATTTGATTAAGAACTTTGTTTTTTGAATTTTTTGATTTTAGGTTTTAAATCGACAAAAAATAAAATTACTTTTTCTTAAGCCATAATTAGGTGTAGTTTCTTTTATGACATTTGATCTAGGGATTATTCTAAATCCGCTCGTTCATTCAATTTCACAAATTGCCATATTGAAAAGCGAATTGCCATTTTAAGCCCTAATTAGGGGGTTAAAATCGATTCTTTATGATTTACAAATGGATTTTTTTTTTCCACTCATTTTCTTAAGATAAGTCTAAATCCGGGTCAATTTTGAGAAATTCACATTAGAACTTGACGATTTGATGGATTTCGCTCTCTCGAAGATAAGAAAATTGAGCCATTAAGCTTTAACTGAAGAAATTTAGATTGACCCATTTGAGATTATGGTTCGATTTCATGAATCTAGGTCCAATTTTCGTATTTGACATTGACTCATTTTTGGCCTAAATATTGGCGCTTTGATTCAAAGTCAATTTGAATGCATTAGGTGATCCCATGCATGGATAATTAGTTAAATAGATTTATTACAACATTGATTGAATTCAATTTCGATTAATTTATAATTTTGATCAAAGAATTGAGAAATCGCTCATTTTATCCTTTAAGGCTTGATTTCATGTACCCATGGTTTTCGCCCGTTGTTTTCATAGTAATCGCTCAATAAAGTCAATAGAGAGTCCATGAATTGTATTAATTGAGTTTAATTGGCTTAATTGAATCAAAATCGGACAATTTTTCTTCAACTTGTGTAAGTTTTCTTTTTTCAATTTGGTCAATCGAGTGACTAAGTTGCATAAATTGTGAACTCACAAGGGCCACAAAGGCGTGAACCAACAAGAATGGGCCAGCACCAGTCAAAAATGGATCAAACCAATGTGAATCGGTCTAACCGGTTGGACCAGTCGTCGACGTGGTAGGCTGGTTCGACCCCTTGCCAATTGATTCTAGATCTTCGACGACCGATTCTGAGATCCTCGCTATGTTAATTGCACTCCCATGCTCTCAATTTCAGATGATTTTGCAAATTGACCATTGAATTTCATAAATTTACAATTTGACTCCTAATTAGGCCCTTAAGAACAATTCTCGTTTTAAATTCAAATTTTTGCAAATCAGACCTATCTGATTGGTTTCCTGACATCTCTCAATGATGATTAGCCATTTGGCCATTGGATCAATTTTTTGACCGCCGGATTGAGCTGATGATCGAGATCGACCAACTTGGGGTTAGTATACATAGTTTTTTCCCTTCAAATTAAAGGGGGGCTCATTTGCAAATTAACATTCTCTCTCTAAACTAATTTTTTTCTCTCTCTATCTCTCTCCAAAATTCCTACCCTTGCCTCCCTCTCTCTACCTGCGACTAACTACCTCGCCACCGGATCGATTGCCGCTAGTCAACGCCCCCACCAGCCGTCCTTCCTCTCTGGCAACCATCTCCAACTTGTCCTTAATCTAGCTGAAGGCACGACCATAGTCAGAGTCGCTTGGATCAACCCACTCGAGCTGCTTCACGATCGATTTCCAAATCGGCGTGCTTGCCGGTCTGTCCTTCTCGGACCGCCTGAACCGGCGGTTCAACGATTCATATTGGCAGAGCAACCTCCATTATTTGCTCTTGAATCCATCCTTGACCTCTCTATTGTCGAGGATCACCAAATCAGCCATCAGAACAGTTCCGAGGCCTGATCTATTTCAAGCGATGAAGAGCCCAGTCCACTTTTAGACCGGTTGAGTTCCTTGCCAGAACTGGCGACCAGCAATGATTCAACCACCACCGGACCAAGTCCAATCCTCCTTAAGGACATCCACGACCAGGCGGTGGTTGGGAATTGGAGGATCGGTCATCGGATCCTCTCTAGTGACCCCGATCTCCTTCGTTGTTCCTGAACTAGTCCAATTTTGGATAGGCTCTACTCGTGATTCAAGCCCACAGTCCGATCCCCTCCTTAGGCCCTGTTTGGTAACCATCCAAACAGGGCCAAATTCTGATTCTTTGTTTCCGGAATCAGTTTCGGCCTAGAATCGCGTTTGGTAAAATTTTTGTTCCCGGGAACAGATTGGGAATAGAATCAAGAACCAAAAAAAAGTTGATTCTTGTTCCGGGAACGAATTTGAGAATCAAAATCAAGAAATTTTCTTCTTCCCTTCGGCCATCTCGCGACCGCCGTCCACCACCGCCCGCCGCCGTCCACCGCCGTCTGCCGCCGCCGTCCACCGCTGCCGTCGGCCGCCGGTCCGGCGAGCTCGCCGGAGGCAAGCCCAGCCACCGGCGAGCTCACTGGAGGCTTGCCCAACCACCGGCGAGGCTCAGCCTCCCCAGATCTGGCGAGGCCGAGCCTCGCCGGAGCTGGGTAGGGGCTGGGCAAGCCTCGCGACACCCAGCCCCGCCGGTGGCCAGGCGATCGGTGGCCAGGCGAGGCTCGCGGCCACCGGCGAGGCTCGCCAGCCTCGCCGGTGGCACAGCGGGCCCTCGCCCAACCCGACGAAGCCGGCTGGCGCGGGCCGGGCCTCGCCCGGATTTGGCGAGGCCGAGCCTCGGCGGGGCTAGGCGAGCCTCGCCTAGCTGCCGGCGAGGCTCGGCCGATGAGGGCCAGCCTCGCCCGAGGGCCGGCGACGCTTCCGGTGAGGTCGCCGGCCCTCGTCGGCCGGTCGCGGAGAAGAAGAAGAAGAAGGTGAGAAAAAGAAAAGAAAAAAGGAAAAAAAGAAAAAGAAAAGAAAAAAAGGAAAAAGAAAAGGAAAATGAAAAAATGAAAAAAAGAAAAGAAAAAAAGGAAAAAAGTAAAAAAATTATTTAAAAATTAAAAGAAATTGATTTGGAACGAGAATTAATGAACACGATACCAAACGCAATTCTATTCCAGAATCGGAAATTTTGGACAGTTACCAAACGGCTTAAAATGCTTAGAATCAGTTCCCGGGAACAGAATAAAAAAGAATCAGTTCTAATCAGAATCTACTCCCGGGAACAGAATCGTTACCAAACGCGCCCTTAGTGGTCCAGTTCAGGAGAAAATATTGGGTACCTAACAGTGCCACGTAATTGGTGCTCTGAACGATTCATTGCGTGACACCTGTTCGTATGTTAGTCCACGTCGTCCACTTCTCCGTTTCAGCGGTTCTGTCTCTCTCTTCTCTTTCCTCTCTCTCCTCACGATAAAATAGGGGCGGGCTCGGCTTGGCTCGGCTCGGCTCGCTACAGAAGAAAAGACAGGTCATGACTCCCGCCCAAAAGATTTCTCTCTCCTCAGTTAAATTTTCTGCAATTTTCTCTCTCTTGCTTTCTCTCTCCTCACAGAAGAACAAACAGAGAACGATCGAGACTTGCGTTCTCTCTCTCCCCTCCGCATCCGCTGGTTGCTTCCATCGCCCCCATGCTGAGGCCGACGCCGCCGACGCTCCTCCTCCTCCCTCTCGCGACATTCGCTCTGCTCTCTCTCTTCCCCCCTCCGCGAAGTCGTGCCTCTCTTCCAGCGAAACACGACGCCGACGGCCCTCTGCCTCCGCCGGTTGCCTCCGTCGGCGTCGGAGTCCGTCGCCCCCGTCTCCTCCACCTCCGCCTACGCGCCCGAGCCAACGCGTCGAACCACGACGGCGAAAATGGAGGAGAGAGAAACGACTAAGCAGAAGACGGAGATGAAGAAGCAGAAGCGCGTGCTCGGGGTTCTGGACATGGGTCGTCGCGTCGGTCGCGTTCCGGCTCGCCCTCGTCTACCTCCCAGGAACCTCCGCCTGTCCACCCGCCCCGAGGTCGCCACCCCTCTCACCAGCATTCGCCGCCGTAACGCCACCTCTCTTCGCTCCATCGATCGATTCCCGATCCCCGATCCCCCGCCCCCTCCTCCCTTGAAATCTTGGAGGTCCATTTTCTGATACGATTTCTGGTTTTTCTTGTTTGTGCCGCCTGCAGTTGGCGAAGGCTAATGGTTGAAGCAGTCGGTGATGTCTCTCCCTACGCAGGTTCGGCTCCGTTCGATCAGGAAGGAAGCTGCTTGTTTGCCTACGGTTCTCCTTTGCTGTTGCTTGTTCTCGGACCTCTCGCTGTCGAAAGGTAACTACCAGAGTATAATCGCCGACGCATTTTGAAGGCTAAGTTGATTGTGAGCTTCGCTGGTTATCTTCTAGAATTGAACTAGATTTATCTGGCGTTATCGAAGCGGAGGCTGTGGCTTATGCAATTATGATCCTTTAAGAATGGCCGCCACCACATCTCTCCTTGAATCCTCCATATTCGACCTGTCATTGACTGATGCCAAGATTATGTGGGGACTCCATCACCCATACCAGACCATCATAGGAAATTTGCGGAGAGACAAGTTCTGTGGAAGTCAGTAAAATGTGTCTTGTGGTTCCCTGATTTTGAAATTTATGGATATGGAAAAAATTTGGAGGGACAGAGAAGTTTTTTGAAGAACTTCTTCGAATATTTGGCGATTCAGTTACTTGCCGACGCATTATATGAAGTGCCGGTTATTCAGTTATTTTTTTGGCGCTTCGCCAGAATGATGGTGGCGACGGACGACTTCGTGGAGGCGGACAACGCGGAGGCCATCATCTCTAGGATCGAGCACAAGTCCCGCAAGATTGAGAGCTTGCTCAAGCAGTAAACTTCCCCTCCTCGATCCCTCTCTTGCCACCTTTCCGTCCGCGATTTCGCCGGATTGATTTTGAGCTGACCCACCTCCGCATTTCCTCGTGTTTCGTTTCGTTGCGTGTAGGTCGAAGCTGGTGGAGGCTCTCAAGACCGCCCTCGAAGGATCGCCTCCGAACACGCGGGACGAGCGAAGCAAGGTTCGCCCTGTTTCTTTTGGTGGGTGTTTGCTGCTTGTATCGGTAGATCTTTCCGGGTGGTGAAGTCGCGGTCTTTGCAGTCGGCGAACTGGATAGTGGTGCACAGAGCGATAATGGCGATGAAGGATCTGGACGCCCTGTTCTCTTCCTTGGATCCCGAGTACTGCAACATCCTCATGAAGTGAGTGTTGCGCTGTCTTTTCCCTGTTTTGCGTACCCGTCTGTTGTCGATGCTTGTTCGGATTTATTGCTTCGTGTTTGCTTAGTAATCTTTACCGTGGAATTGAAATGTTTGGAGTGATGGTAGCAATTTAAGGCACAGGGGATGGTTTTCTTGTTTCCATTAAGTTTGTAGCGCTTGAAGGCACAAGTGATATCAATGCCGAAATGCCACTGTGTGTGGGGGGTTTGTGAAGGGCTTAATCTTTTCACTCAACTGTCCTGTTCTTTCAATGGGACATTTGAGTACTCTGTAGTCCTTGATACAGATTAACATAAGGATCATGGGCTCATTGGGTAGTGACGATTATGCCTAATGATTATCGGTTGTGAAGGGCTTAATTATTGAGCTGTTTGTTGTGGCTGCAGCTTTTGGTAGAGATATTTAATAAAGATCAAGAATTCATGGGTGATGTAATGACTAGAAACAGCAAACTGTCTCTTTAGTTCATTGGTTTATCTGTGTCATCAGGGTTGGCACGTTAGGATCTCTGAAGACTTCACGTTTTTTTTACCCCAATGACTTAGTTTGATATTCATTTTCTTATTTCTGGTGTTCAAACCTACAAATAATTGGGTGAGAATAACTCAAACTAATGAAGTGATCTTGGAAGAATTACCATTTATGAAATTTGACCATAACTTTGCTAAGGAATAGCCTACCACTTTGGTTTAGGTTATCAGTTTCTCAATTTTGCTTATGAAGAATAGGTTGCGCCAGTAACTACTATTAATTGTATGCTTTGGCTGATCATAGTCTATCTATTTAAGGCCTTGTTAAAATGTTTGTGTTGTTGTATTGTGAATTCACTGAATTATGCTACTTGTGATTGCTCTACTTATTTGTTGACACCCCATTTTTTGAAGGAACAAACCTTGTTAAACTATGCAAGGCAGTCAAGTTAGAGTGTATAGGGATTCCTATTCCCAAAGAAAAGCCCTTTTAGAGGCTATGCTCAGACTAAGCTGGACTTTCTTTATTGCTACAATGTGATTTGTATTAGGCATTCTAGTTGCCTCTTCCCAAGGATTGGTACCAATGCTTTGTTTGGGAAGGAGGGGAGGGGAAGGAAAATTGGGGTAAAGTTTGAAACTTTGGCGCAGAGAGGACAGAAATTTAAATTTTCTTTCCATTTTCATCCCATCCTTGCCTTCTAAACGAAGTATAAGAATGATAGACTGAAGAGGATAAAGCAGGGCAGGTAAGGTTGTCAATTTGGAATAGATGGTAAGATATTCTCAATGATAGTTGCTCCTGTCCTGGGGTTATATGTGTTAATGCTTGGGGTGGTTGTGGATCTAGAGTAGCAGAAGCAACTCCTGGTTTAGATTGTCTCAAAACTATGATGATGTGTAGCTTTCCCTGAATTCTAGACAAGGCATTTCATAAATTTTATCGACAAAGTCCTTGTTGGTTGCTTCTTTGTTGGTTGTATTGAGTTCCAAAATCTAGTCATGCAATCTAGTCCTAAAAGATCTCCTTTCTAGATCAAATCCCTAAGACTTCTGAGTAGGTTGATCTAATGGTATTTCTGTTATGAGTGATTGGAAGGAGAGGAATTAAATTGACAACTTTTGGGGTTAGCTTGATCTCAAGGCCGGTTTCAAGCAGGAGTAGAATAATTTTGTTTCTACAGGATTCTGGTTTAGATTCCATTTTCACCAAGGTGCCATGCTCTATTGGCTTGCCATAGTCTTCACAACTCAGCCAGAAAAAAAGTAGTACCATGTTCATTCGTTTCGTGTGTTCTTCTCACTCACTGAATTTTGGCATATAATGATCATACAAGACAATTGCATGCTGTTTTCCCCGGTCTCCCTGCAGTAATGTATTTAAAATTCCTTCCTGTCCATAACAGTGTCATTTGACCAGATAAATTGTGTTTGATAGCACGATACTTTTCTTTCTGGTTGGAGAACATGTTCCTTCTTTTCATCAGCACTCGAAACCTATCTTATTCTATGGATACTGCAAATATGACTTATTGGCTTGTCAATGCTTAAGACTGGCTTAGAGCATTATCTAACTCTCCTTGGAGAATTATATGCAAATGCTCTGGGGATGTTTCTTTATCACTATTGGTACTTGAGTTAGTCTAAACTGATAAGATGGTATCCAACAAAAAATGTCTTGAGGTCATCGTCAAAGTACTTGAATGTTCTTACGGCTGTGAACATCGTCATTTAGGACTGGTTATTAAGTAGATGGGATTTGATGGCATCCGTTGTTTGCCTTATGTATGTACATGTATTTTACTTTGACCTTCAGGCTCATCATGCAACTATGGTCTCATGACCAGCAAATTGAGCATTGTCTTCTAATTTTACCATGGTTAACTGAGATTAAAGGTAGATATATTTATTGACCAGTTGGTTTTGTTGTTTGGCTGGCCAATAAGTCCGATTCGAGGAGAGCAGAGTTTCCCCATGTATTATTTATTCCTCATCTGATCATTACCATCTTGCTTGGATTACCGTTACTGTTAAGGCCTTTGATGGAGTTAAACATGCATTCCTTCTCTAGTGAGTAGTAAGAGAATTCAGTGTGCAAATGCTATCACTGTTGTAGTTCGTGTGTGCTACGTTTCGTTCGTTAATGCCTTCTTCTTTTCCCACGTACAGCATATCTGTAAAACCAGAACCTACCTCATTAATTTGATCCTCTCGTTGCTTGCCAGATACTTGTACAGAGGCTTGTCTACGGGGGATCGCCCCACCTGTGACCAGTGCCTGCGGATTCACGAAAGACTCACGGAGAGGGCCGGCTTTAGGTGCATACTTCGTTCTCTAGCAGACACCACAAATACAGTATGATGATTATTGCTATCGTGATCTGAAGAGAGAAAAGTGCCCATTGTATGATTCCTCGCCTCCCTTTCCTGTAGATTTGGGCTGCGGTGTATCCATCATTGACATGAATGTGATCGGTATTACATTTTATTACAAAGTATCATCTCTGAGTCCTTACAAAGCTAAACTTGCTTCGGATTGCCAGAGAACATGCATTCTATCATTTCGAGGAGTTGAGCATTTGTCTACCCTTGAGATTAACTCAACACAAACATGAGAAACTTTTGTTGTGGACTTAAGTATGGCTAAATGATAATTAATAGTTTAGACTGCATCCAAATTTCACGTAGACGATTCTGCGTCGTCACTTGGGGACTGAGGCAGTCGAAGGCAACATTTTGATTAAGTCCAGTTTTGTCAAACTGAAATAAAATTGAAATCTCCATAGCTCATCTTGGTAGCTGACTTCTGTGCATTGATTGTACAAGGAGGACGAAATGGCCATTGTTACATGACAGAGGTGATGTGTAGAATCTTCGTGACAAGCATATTGTTGAACATTTGTTTTGGCTGAAGCTGTCACAAATGTGATGATGTTTCCATCATGGCAAAAGTTCTACAAAATGTGGAGAAAAAATTTATTGGATGACTCTAAATACGGGTAGAACTGGCAGATGTATCCATTAGAGCTTCAATGGAAGGGAAGTCATCTAAATTTTGGTCCTTGCAGCTCTATCTTTGATTGTGACTTTCGTAACATGGTAATGCATTATAATGTAAGCTTACAAGTTCAAGAAGCTTGTTGAGGGTACTTTTCTTACTAGAATAGTTGCTTTTAGTTTGTCAAATGAGAAAGCACTACCTCATTTGTGTTAAAAGAGAATAACACATCTGTTGAATAACGCATCTGTTGAAGTAACTCACATCGCATGTCTACTGGGTTTATATGGGCCTTATATTCATGTGGTCTCCTTACACTTACCAGCTTAAACTTTTGGGTTGGACATTTTAACAGCATCAAGGTTGGTTTTTGACAGGCCTGATAAAAAAGAAAGAGATCGTAATTCTCTAATCTTTGTCATTGATTTGTTGAGCAGTAGCTAAACACACTTGCAGACACTACCATGTGTACATGTTTCCATGTCTAATATATTTTGAAATGGGTAAAATGGTATTTTAAATGTCTTTTGCACCAAAAAGAAGAAAGGAATGAGTAAATTTTTGCATTTCGTACGTGACTAGAAAATTAGGCATAACATTTCCAAATTGCAAAGTACATTAAATCTGTCGAATTGATCATAAATGGTAGTGGCATGGAATGAGTGAATGTGATTCAAGTTTGAATTGGAATTAAAGGATTCTGAACCCACCCTGTATGAGCACCTCATCTTGTGTGATTAAATATGAATGTCAGAGGTTCTGTGTGTGATCCTAATTTAATCTTTCGGTGAAGATTGCAGCTGTAAGGGAGACGATTGTTGCACAATCAGGATAAGATCTCTCCAATGAGTTATGTGGTCTCTATAGCATCAAATATGAAGGTATCCAAACTTTCTTGTATAATGCGTTTACCTCTCTAAATTGATGATGTGCATGCATTCTATGGAAAACATTTGTATCTTTCCTAGTTCAAACTTCAGACCAATCCTGCTGGTCCTCTTCAAGTAAACTGGAATAGCATACGATGTAGATACTATATATTTTCTCTTGGAAGTTTAGGAGTCAGAGGGAATTGGTGTGATGAGATAACATAAAGTCCTATTCAGATTTAACTTTGATTTTTGAGTTACAATGATACCCGACGGAAGTCATAAGATGTGATCAATTTCCTTTGCTAGACAATAAGTATATTTGGTTGTACTTGGATGTTTTTCCAGGGCAGTATCAAAACTTTTGACTTTACTTTCCTCTTTTTATTCAGGCCAGCCTTAAAATATTGGACTTTAGCATATAGCTTCTACAAATTTTTTGCCCCTTTCTCCACTCACTCCATTACTTTCGTCTACTTATTTACAGCTCTCTCTTTTCCTGCTAAATTTGATTTTTGGCATATGAATCAAGAAAAGTGGCATATGATAACTATTTCAGTAAAATACATAACTCCAAAAAGCATTGGAATATTTACTTTAATATCAATTTTTTGTCAGTTGTACCCACCAAAAGATTGGCTTGTGAAGTCATCCTTGCCTTCTAAATTTAATCCCAGCATCATCCATGCAGTATTCGAGAAGCTTTCTTCAAGAAACTTCCAGTAAGATCGTCTCATCCTGCATGCATTGATATGTGTATATTAGATATGTCCTTTCCTCTTATGGGCATCTTGGAGAAAGAGGCTATAACAGTCCTTAGTTATTTTTGTTTCTGAATATATACCATAGCAACTAGAAAGCATCGTGAATGTTTCAAATACATCGACATAATGGATTTGCTGGTACACCATCAAATTTTCATCATTTATTTACTTCCATATTTATGAAAGTTACTGCATTCAGGAAAAGGATAAAACGCTTATTTTTACTCTGAGTGACATAGGATTGCATTGTCAATCTTTTTTTTGCCCTTCAAAAGCCCCCTTCTTCTATAATGCTTTCTTCGCTAGCTTCATTTGCTTGCAGAACTTTTAGTGCTGAGAAGTTGGGCATTTCTTGTGAAATTTTAGGAGTTTGGTCGCTGACTTGTCCTTTCAGAGATTTGATGGAAGTCATGAGTTTATGAGGTCTTGGTTCTTGTCATTGAGCCCTCTAAAGGACGTCGTTAGCAGTTTAACCACGTCGAAGGAGCTTCTGAAAGTTCTTTTTTGGGTTGGTGGTCTCGAGAAGCAACATAAACCGACTATAGCCCTCGTCTCAACCTTAGGAGTCGAGCTCGATTGTTCCATCATCCAGGTTGAGCAGTTGATCCATGAAGAGAGGTCTCATTCTCACCAGATTGATTTCCTCATGAAGCATTTCGCAGAAGAAAAGGCGTCTTGGAGAAGAAAGGAGCGGGAACGAATCCGCACTGCCATTTCACAAATGGCAGAGGAAGTCGACGTGGAAATGAAATTGAGAAGACAAACGGAGAGACTAAACAAGAAGCTTGGCCAAGAACTGGCTGGCATGAAGTCATCTCTTTCCAAGGCGATGAAAGAGCTCGAGAGTGAGAAGAGGGCTAAGGAAATATTGGAGCAGGTCTGCGACGAGTTAGCGAGAGGGATTGGAGAGGACCAGGCGCAAGTGGAAGAATTGAAGAGAGAATCCGCCAAAGTTCTTGAAGAGGTGGAGAAGGAGAGGGAAATACTTCAGCTAGCGGATGTTTTGCGCGAGGAGAGAGTGCAGACGAAACTTTCAGAGGCCAAGTACCGTTTTGAAGAGAAGAATGCCGCCGTCGAAAAGCTGAGGGCTCAGCTCGAGGCCTACATGAGATCCAAAATGAGTAAAGATGAGAATTCTCCGAAATCAGAGAAAGCCAAGGAGCTCGAGGCGTTCATGAGCGACAAGATCAATCTTGAATGCGCTGAAAACGAATTATTCTGAGAAAATAAAGAAGCTGATGGAGAGGAGTGTGAAGGAAATGAATCTGCAGAAAGCGATCTTCATTCGATTGAATTGAACATGGACAACAACACCAGGAGCTACAAGTGGAGCTACGCGCACGACAATACTAATCAAGAGAACTCGAAATGGGTCTTGGTAGATAATGAGTTCAACTTCAATGGGAGGAGATCTTCATCCGACAAAATTCAATGGGAGAGCATCTCCTTAAGAAGAGGAAACTCTAAAGGGGCGAATCTTCACGACGGTGCCAGAACTCATGACAATCTGAATGGGTTCAACGCAGGGAGACTAATAGAGTTCTTCTCGCTGGCCAAAATGGACAGCGACAAGGAAGACGAAACCAGAAGAAACAGAGCGCTTGCAGGCCTGAAGGACCATCAGCTGTCAAATTTCGCCAATCCGATCAGGCCATGGAGCCAGTCCTTGCCTCTGCAAGATCACGGCATGGAGAGTTGGACTGTGGGAGAGTAATGAATGCAAAATTGAAGCGAGTCAGGATTAAAGAGTTTTTTTCCTTCTTCCTTTTGCGCTCATCTCCATGTCAGGCAGGGAATACTAGAAATTGCTAGCGAACGATGTCCTTGCGTTAGTCCTATTTGAGAATTTTGATACTATAATTGTATGTGTTGCTGGTCTAGTGCTGATATTAAAAACCATCCCAATTCTCAATTTTAGTCCTTGCTGCTAAGTACCATGTTGGTGTTGCTGCTGTCCCAGTTTGCAAGACCGGTGTCATCTGCCTGAAAGAACTTAAAATGAACTTTTCCACGAGAGTTATGATCAACATGAGAGAATAATTCCACCTATGCTCTTCATCATTCCATGTGCTCCTTAACAACTCATTTCGTCGTCAACTGGCCGAACAGATTCTCTGGCATGAGAGCCAGCATTTGTTATAAGACAAACCGCCTGTTGAAATAAGACCAGGTGCATGGAATTGGAAAATATTGAAACGGCGAAACCCCAACCCCCCCAAAAAAAAACTCGTCACTGATCTAACGAAAGAAAAGATCAAATTAATTCATGAGAAGTCATTAATGTTCTTATTTCATTGCCAAGAGACAGACTAGTTACAAGAGTCCTACTGCATAGGATACAGACATGTTTACTGTGCAACTGAAATATAACATTGCTTTCTCAACTATCAAGCAGGAAGTATTTATGAACTATGTCGCTTGCAATCAGAATTTACAATAGCCCATGAAGTCGAAAAAGTTGAACAAACAATCAGGAGTCCAAAAGGTTGAAACAAACAATCAGAAGGTTCCCACTGGGACCAACATTTGCTAGGCGTTATTTGTCATGATTTGGACCTGGCTCCGTGAAAGAAAACATAACCTATTTGTAAGGGCCTTCAGGCTTCCCGGATCAATGCAAAGGTAACTGGGTTACTCAGATTGTCCCTCACGGTCAGGCTAAGCACCTCAGGCCTTGAATAATGCCCAACCACATCAAAATCAAACTTGGCCCGCGCTATTTCTCCAAGGTCTGCACATCATTACACCATAAGTAAATCAAGCTCATGAGGAAAAACCTGAAGCCCTCACAAGTAAAATGAGATTAGAATCTCCTTTGTTTGCTAACTTCCAGAGATTTAAAGTGCACGCGAGCTGCAAGTGCAAGGAACATACCAAGGTCAGCTGAGATGAGTGCCTCGCCATCATAATTGGGTCCGGCCAGAACATTTCCTGATGGAGATATAATTACACTGCCTCCAGCACATACGACAGAATCTGGGTTAAGATCGTCATCTGTTCCTGCAAAAACATACTCTGGTGGAGGCGGGTAGTCTTTCCGACGACAAAATTGGTTGGCTGATAAAACAAAACATCCACCCTCAAGAGCAATATGTGTCATAGATGCTTGCCAAGTGTCCCTCGCATCAGCTGTCGGTGCACAATATATTTCAACACCTGCAAAATAAAGAAGACAGGATTTTCTCAATCCTTCCTGCATCAAGTTTAGCTAACATCATTCCTGTGCTAATTGTAGTTTCTATATCAAAATTATGGCTCATGCAAGCCCAGCCTCAACAGGAGGTACGAAGGTTTTGCAATCCAACAAGGCATTGACAGACAACAATCCATGGAATCACATTCTAATATGAATTGTGATGGTTAAACTTCCGAACATTACCCCAACACTGGTTCCAACGACATCAATGCAGGTAACGAAAGTTAGCCTGATCAGATAGATTGGACACCAATTTGACAGCCTAATACAGGCTTTAAAACTTATAACCAAGAATTCCAGGGTGGGAGAAATATCATTATCATATCCAACCGCAACACAAAATCTATGCTACAGTAAGAACGTAAATATGAACATGGTTACTAGGCAAAATCAGATCACCAGCTGCGTCATGCAGCAAAGTTTCAGAAGAATGTGTGCAATTGTTGGCATGGCATCTATTTTTTAATTCTATACTTTCCTTCAAGTACACATGGTCACGAAGAGCAGATATATGCATTTCAATGGAGATGAAAGAGACCGGGAGATGAATTCTAGTTTGACCTGGTCAAGCAAAAAACAAGCTGCAAACATGCAGAATAGCTAACCTTTAGCATACATTGCTGTCCGCAGAAGTGGCATTCTATTTTCCCAGCAAATGGCTGCACCGATTTTCCCAATCGGCGTATCAAACACTGGAATGGTCAACCCATCACCAAATCCCCAGATGACACGCTCCAGAGCCGTGGGCATGACTTTACGGTGCTTCCCAAGGTAACAACCTTGAGGATCAAAAAACAGGATTGTGCAATACAATGTATATCCATCTCTCTACCACCCCCCATCACTAGGAAAACTTTATATTTTCTAGCCATCGCTGCTAACCAATCAACTTCAGGGCCTGCATAAGCATCAATCATGGAACATATGCGGAAGGCATGAGAAGAGCCGTGTGGTAGGATGGCACAAATGAGAGTGACATATTGAACAATCACATGATATACAAAGTAGCCATTTGAAGAAGCTCAGAAACAGAAAATCTTTCTAAACACGGAATATGAGTATCCAGGTTGCTCCAAGTTCATCACCCTACAGATAAAACAAGAGACTCTGCTTCAACACTGCGAATCTTGGAAGTCGACCCACTTTCTGCACTTAGCTACAGAGCTTAAAGAGAGGGCCAACATGGGAAACTACGAATCATTGCATCTGGGTGAGAACGAACTATCTTAAAAAACCCAAAAGAGAACCAACGCCCACTAACCATAAAAACATGGTTGTAAAGCTAGTACCTGGAACATCGATGGCGGAGGCGTGATACTTGCGGAACTCCTCCCTGCCCTTCGCCGTGCGATTGCCGATGATGACGCCGAAGGTGGAGCCGCGGGGGTAACCGCCGACGAAGGCTTCGGGGAAGACGACCAGCTGAGACCCGTGCAAAGCTGCCTCGGCCAGCAGCCTCTCCGCCTTATCTGCCATCGCATCACACAGAAGAAGCAAAGATAAAAAGGCGTCAAATTTACATCTCAGTTTCTCAACCATTTGGCAGGTGATGAAAAGGGCAGCCTTGCAGCTTAACGCTTAAGTCATCATAAATCCGTATCAATAAAAAACAAGCCCTCAATTCATCTGGCCCGAGAGGGCTCAATGACAAGAACCAAGACCTCATAAACTCATGACTTCCATCAAATCTCTCAAAGGACAAGTCAGCGACCAAACTCCCAAAATTTCACAAGAAATGCCCAACTTCTCAGCACTAAAAGTTCTGCAAGCAAATGAAGCTAGCGACGAAAGCATTATAGAAGAAGGGGGGCTTGAAGGGCGAGGATGGGTTACCGCAGGACGAGAATGGGCAACGAGAGGGTCGGAGAAGGTGAAGGAGCGAAGGGACATCTTCGCGATCTCCGAAACGGCAACGTCGCGAACGCCCAGCACGTCAGTCGTCAAGAACTCGTAACCGGCCTGAAAGGCATCCCGCCAGAACTTGGGCAATCTACTGCTCTTGCTCTGCGTGTACACATCGACGCTGCTCTGCAGGTGGTTGCAGAAATGGGATCCCCAAATCTCGGCCGCCCAAGAAGTTTATTGCGCGAAGGAAAGCGGCGCCGGAACAGAGATGGAGCGAGCAAAGAGAGAGCGCCGAAGCAGAGACGGAGGAAGCGATAGGATCAGCGAGCGAGCGAGTGCCGAGCGACCGCGCGGAACGGCCGCTTGACAAAGGCAATGCCGGAGCAGCAACAATGAGCGCGGAGTAGCAAACAAGAGCGAAACCAGAGATTCAAAATTTTCTTCTCGGGAGTAAAGAAGGAGGGAAGAGGAAAAGAGAACATAATAAATGTGTGCAGACTCTGCAGAGGAAAGAGAGAGCAGGGCTAGCGTGTAGGCACTAGAGGAGAGAGAGACAAAACCCAAAATATTTAAGTGAGGTGTGAGAAATTTTAAGCAGGCCAAGCGAGCCACCGCCGAGAGTTATTTCGGAGAGAGTGAGAAGAAAGAGGAGAGAGACAGAAGCGCAGAAGACGGAGAGAAGAGAGAGCAGACGTGGCAGGCCCCGAGGACAGGTGTGACGCGTGAATGGATCAGAGCACGGATTGCGTGGCACTTTTAAGGTACCTAATATTTTCTCCTAGTTCAATCCTTGGAGCCTAGATCGAGTCCCAATCATGTTCCAGCGTGAAAGTTTTCATCCAATCGTGCCAAAATCGATGAAATTGCGCAAGAGGTAACGATTTTGAGCTTGAATTCAATGAAGCGAGATTGGAATAGCCAACCTAGGCTAGGATTCGCACTTAGGGCCATACGAAATGCTTAAATATGTTGTTGATTGGTTTGATCAACGATTTGCTGAGATTGAATGTGGATTGAAGATGATTGGTGATTTTTTTTTTGGTTAGAAAAGCCATATTATATTAATAGGAGAAACCCATACAACCAGCGGCAATTGCATCTGCACAAACCAGATCCATAAGATGAAAAGGAGGAAAAATAGCCCAACTACGGATCGAGGAAGTCCTATGATGGGCCTTATAGGCCCAGTCGGCTACCGCATTAGCCTCTCGTCGACAGAACCCTAGAGAGAGATGAGAAAATAGGGTAAACAAGAAGGTTGCTTAAGAGAAGAGAGCTCAATTCGTCCATGGCGGCGGCGTCCGACGGTTCAGCGTCTCAACGAGGATGAGATTGTATGATTCCACCATTATCTTCGCGTGCTGGAGGCCCTTATCAAGAAGATGCCGAAGAGCTAAGGAGAAAGCTTGGATCTCAACCTACAGAGCCAAGGACGCAGCTACGCCTTTGGAGAAACCATTAGTGAGTTTTCCTTGGTGATCCCTACAAATGCAAGCTATTTTGCCTTCATTGCTGCCTGGTTGATAAGAGCCATCAATGTTGACCTTCAGAACCCCTAGATCTGGGGGACACCAGAGGTGTCCTCTATTTTTAATCGAGTTATTCTTGTGTGTGCAGGAAGAAGCAGATAACCGATCCACCTATGTATGAGCCAGTGCAGCCTCTACAACCTGGGTCGGATCAAGAGAAGACCCTTTGAAGAGGAAGCCATTCCAAGCTCGCCAGATCTGCCACAACACATTAGAGATCAATGCCAGTTGAGGTAATATGTTATGGTTCCCAATAGTGGACAAGATCCATGAGTCCAGACGCTGGATGTTACTGGGCGTGATGAGAACACCAATCTTGGGGTGAGACCACACTCTGTGAGTCCAAGAACAAAGTAGGAAGAGATGTTCTAAAGTTTTTGGAATATTTTGTTTACACAATGAGCAACAAGGACTATCAATAATGTGATGACGATGCAGGTTGTCTCTGGTAGCTAAGGAGTTGCTGCAAATGGACCACAGGAAGGTACAGATCTTTGGAGCAGTGGGCATCTTCCACAGTTTGCGCCAAAACTAGGTAGGAGTTTGATATGATGTAGGAGCATCAATAGTTGAAATATCTGCTGCTGTCTGTTTGATTAAATGATATGTGGATTTAACTGTGTAAGCACCTTGATTAGTGGCTGTCCATATGAGCTCATCTTTGGTGAAGGTAGGTCTAATATGAATGTTTGTGATTTGTTGTATGATTTGCAAGTCGAAAAATTTGTGCAGTAAGTCTGTCTTCCAGGTGCTGGTAGACTGATCAATAAGATCAGCTACTAGTAGGGGTTCTTCTTGGACCTTAGGTCCACCTAGAATGCCCATGGGAAGCCATCTATTTTCTCGAATATTAATTGATTTTCCATCCCCAACTGACCAACGTACGTTGGTTATAATGGCTTCTCTCCCGCTCAAGAGACTCTGCCAGCCCCAAGATGGGTGAGAGCTCTTGACAGCTTTAAAAAAAGATGAGGAATTGAAATATAAACCTTTAAAAAACCTCCCCCATAAAGATAAAGGCTGCTAAAGGAGGCGCTATGCTTGCTTACCAAGCATGGCTTTGTTAAAGCTAATCAAATCTCTAAATCCTAAACCTCCAACTTCCTTTATGTTTTGCAGCACCTTCCTACTTAGCCAATGAATCCCAGACTTGCTTGTATCATTGTTCCTACAGAATTTAGCCATACGCTGCTCTATAGCTTTGCATAATGAAATAGGAATTTTGAAAACAGACATGGCATATTAGGGAATAGCTTGAATCACAGTCTTAAGCAAAATTTCCTTCCCACCCTTAGATATCAGTTTCTCCTTCCATCCCTCCAATTTTGACTGAATTCTGCTCATAAGCCAAGAAAACATATCCTTTTTAGGGTGTTCCCAATCAATAGGTATTCCTAAATACTTACCACATCTCTGTGAAACAGGTACCCTTAATTCGTGAACCAAGTTTTCCTGTAGAGAGATAGGACAAGATGGGCTAAAAAAAACACTAGATTTATTGAGGTTAATAGTTTGTCCAGTGGCCAGACAATACTGGTTTAATAGATTAGAAAGATTCTGGCATTCCATCAAGGTACCATCAAGAAAAAACACAGCATCGTCGGCAAAAAATAGATGTGATAGAGTAGGACACCATTGATTCAACTCAATTCCCTTGAGAAAACCCATGTCGATAGCATTCTGGATTAAAAAGGATAATAGATTGGCTATGAGAATAAACAAATAAGGGGATAAAGGATCTCCCTGTCGAAGCCCTCTAGTGGGATGAAAATTCTGCAAATAATCACCATTCATTTTAATGCATAATGTTGTTGTTGAGATGCATTGCATAACTAATCGGACCCAGTGGGAATGGAATCCTAATTTGAGTAAATAATCCTTGAGAAAATCCCATTCAACACGGTCATACGCTTTCCACATATCCAATTTAAGAACAGCTTGAAAATGATGCTTCCTTCTTCTTGACTTAGGCTGATGAATAACTTCTGGGACTAATAAAACATTGTCTTGAATCTGCCTGCCACCCACAAATGCACATTGTTCCTCAGAAATTAAGGTTGGCAGCATAGGTTTTAACCTGTTAGCAAGCACTTTAGATATAATCTTATAAGTATAGTTGCACAAGCTAATGGGGTGATATTGATCTAAGTTTTCTAGGTTTGGGGGTTTGGGAATCAAAGTAATAGTAGTTCGATTTAACTCAGAAGGTAATAAGCTAGAATGAAAGAACTGCTGTACTGCCTGAAATATATCCACTTTAAGAACATACCAATGAGATTGATAAAATAATCCGTTCAAACCATCCGGACCTGGGGCTTTTGAGACACCTAATTGAAATGTAGCTTCTTTAACTTCTTCAAGTGTCACCTGTGCTATAAGAGTTTCATTCATATCTGAAGTGACCACCTGCGGACACTGCTCCAAAATCTGTTCATAACAGCGAGGGCCTGAAGTGGTATAGAGCTGTGAAAAGTAATTGGTAGTCATCTTCTTTAGCTTGCCAGGATCCCGAACCCATACCTGACTTTCATCACGCAACAAATTAATACGGTTTCGTTGTCATCTTTGGATTGTGGTAGCATGAAAGAATCTAGTATTGCGATCTCCCCATTTTAACCAATTTATCTGAGAACGCATCGCCCAAAATTGTTCTTCCCTCTGCCAAACTTTTTGAAGCTCCTTTTTTAAAGTTCTGACCCGTGATTGATCTGAGGAAGTATTGTGCTGATTTGTTAGTATTTCCAACTGATGCTCTAATTCTATCGCCTGTTGCCTGTTGTGTGAGAATTTCTTACGACTCTAACGGGACAAAGCAGCAGCAACTACTCAAAGCTTAACCAAGAGAGTGGAATCCTGCATCGAAACAGAGTCCCAGGAGTTATCAATAACTGATCTACACTCAGCATCCTGATTCCAGAAAGCTTCAAAGGTAAAACGCCTCTATCTTCGAACAACAAAGGCTATAGAATCTAACACTATTGGACTGTGATCAGAGCCTACAACAGGAAGAGCAAACACTTGTGCATTAGGGAAGGTCACACGTCATTCAATATTGCATAATGCCCTGTCAAGACGCTCCTTCACTAAAGCATCCCCGTCTCGATTGTTCGTCCATGTGAAAGCACAGCCGTGAGTGGGAAGATCCAACAAGCAGCAATAATTGAGGATAGCTCGAAATGAAGACATACGGTAAGAGTCAGCAGGCCTAGACCCCATTTTCTCCCAACGATTAAGAATTTCGTTAAAATCACCTATGCATACCCAAGGTAAGACATTATGATTGCTAAATTGCCGCAAAGTCTGCCAAATATGCTGATGCGCTTGAAAAACAGCAGGGGCATGAAGGCAGAAGATGATTGGTGATTGATTGGATGATTTTGGTGTAAATCTGCAATTTTCATGTATCTATGATGTGGTTATGGTTTGGCCTAAAATGAGACTTTAGATGACCTTATTTCTACTCGAAAATTTCTAAATTTAGAAAGTACGTTCCAAGACCTTCGATTTGATAAGTCGCATATCCCGAACGGGTGACGTTTGACCCTCGGAAAATACCTCGCAATCTACTCGATTCTGTAGATTTTTCAATATGTTTTAGATTATGTTCTTAGTCCATCTCAGAATTTTGCTATTTTTGTGCTATTTTTTGTAATTATTTTTTGAGGAAATTGTCTCACAAAATTTGTTCCAAATCATCTCGTGCACAGCATACTTTTTATTTATTTATGGATTTTTCGGATAAGTTTTGAGAGGTCAAGACTACCTAAATCTGAGCATAGGTCAGTCTGCCCTACAGTATTTTGAGATGCATTTTGGGGAAGTTGAGTATATAGATAAGTTCATTTGGCATTAGGATCTTCATGAAGAGTAAAATACACATTGTGTCCTTCTATTAGTGCATGATTTGCATGATTTCATTGCCATTTGGTATGTCAATCGTATGTGTAAACACATAAAAATTCCATTGCGATTAGGATGTTTGATAATGCATATCTATCTTTCCATTTTCATTATGATTTGTGTGCTTATAATTAGGGATTTGCGTCTTTCGGAAAATGCTTGTCATTATATGTTCTATGTATTAAAATTTTTCGTTAGATTTTTACACATTCCTAGATGATCTAAATTGAGCATTTTCCGTTGAGATAAGATAAGGTTGAAGCCTTGTCATGTGTATACTTTCTTATGCTTGTTTCGATCTCTTAGAGATCAAATCTCATGTTGATGCCTTCTTGACTACTAAAATACCTATTGCAAGCTTCGTGTGCATATGTGATTTGCCATGATTGATTGCCATTTGGTATATGAAAACTATGTTGTAAATAGGTTCGTTACACTTCAAAATTCCCAAATATGTCATTATAGTCTTAAAACATGTTGCATCATTATTGACTTGCATGATATTTTTCCATGCCGATTTAGGGTTAGATGTTTAATCAATTGTCGCATCCAATTCTTGGTCGTATACGGTTTTCATGATGTTTGTGCATTACATAAATGATCTTAAGACTTTTTTTTTTTTGGTCGATAATATGCTTGCTCTTCATTTACTTAGCAAAGTTCGGAGAAATTACATCAAGAACATTGGCACATAATAAATCAAATAAAGCTGTCGGGGGGTTAGTCACCCAATTTCTAGGAAGGTAATTCTGTCGTTGGGCTTTTGCAACCCAGTCTGTGGGCCTATTTGCTTCTCTACTGCAGTGGACCAAAGAGAGGCCCGTGAACTTGCTTAACTTTTCCTTGATCCGGTCCATGAGCGGCACCACCTCCCATCTGAAGTCTTCTTGGAACTGAAGTCCCCGCATGAGCAGAAGGCTATCTGTTTGTACTTCCAGTTGTTCTTCAGTTCTGTCAGAGAGGAAATTTAGGGTTTCCAAGAGAGCAATTGCCTCTGCTTGGTTCGCTGAAGATGCCGCTACATTCATGGAGAAGCCCTTGACCAGATGACCCCGGGAGTCCCTACAGATAGGTGATGGCAGCTATGTTCTCGTCTTCGCCCCTGTCCTCTTCCAAATCTACGGTCTCGCTTTCATGCCTGCCGAAGGATGCGTCAATGTTCAGTTTGAGTGAGCCTGGTTTTAGGGGTTGCCACCGATTTGTGTGGGTCTCACTTGCTATCTTCTTTGCTGTTGTTCTGTTCCAAGATTTGAAATTTCTCTGTAATGCTTCTGATTTGAACAGAGTTTGCTTTGGGAGGAGGGGTTTTTGGTCAAAGATATACTTGTTACGGTCTTGCCAGATGCTCCACAAGGTAGTAGCGATCTGATTGAACTTTAAAGAGCTTTGTGGATCTTTTTTCCTCATGTACAGCCAATCATCAATTCTCGTTAATCCTAATCTGGTGATTTTGATTTTCATAGGGTTTGCTTTCCATATTTGAGCTGTCCAAAGGCATAACAGCAACGTGTGTTCGATAGTCTTGGCTTCTTGTTTGTAGATGGGGCAAAGTGGGTCAGGTACTATTCTCCTTTGGTGAAGGTTGTCCATTGTAGGCAATGCATTTTGGCTTACATTCCAGAGAAATTGTTTGACTTTGGGTAGAGTATTTGAGTGCCAAATATGTTTCCATAGATCTGGCTTTGTTTGGTGAGAAGACGTTGCTATTGTAGGTGGTGGGTTGATTGCTCGATCCTGTGTGGTGAAGTACCCACTCTTTACTGTGTAAGACCCTGAGTGGTTGCGCATCCATACTAATCTATCCTTTGTCGTTGGAAGTCCAATAGGAATAGCAAGGATTTCTTGCACCCTGTTTTCATCAAACATCATTCGAAGTAAGGTTTCATTCCATATGCCATTCCCCTGTTCTATGAGTGCACCTACTTTTTCTGGTTCATCTCTTATAGCCGGGCCTCCAATTAATCCGCTTTTCAGCCATTTGTCCTCTCTTATCGAAATATTCTGACCATTATCAACAGACCAGATAACATTTGGTGCTATAGAGTTTCTTCCCACTATAACGCTTCGCCATCCCCACGATGGTCGTGAACCATTTCTAGCTTGCCAGAAATCACAATGTGGATGGTATAGGCCCTTCATTAGTTTGCTTAATAGGGAGTGAGGTTGCTGTGAAATGCGCCATGCTTGCTTTTCTAACATGGCCTCGTTGAAAGCTGTTAAATTTTTGAAGCAAGACCTCCTTCATCTTTCTTGAGTTTCAATTTCTCCCATTTTTTCTAATGAATCCCAGCAGTATTTTTACCATTCATCCACCAAAAATTTGCAATCTTTTTCTCTATGGCTTTGCATATTGACACCGGTATCTTGAATATAGACATTGCGTATTGTGGAATAGCCTGCACCACTGATTTAATCAAGATCTCCTTACCTGCTCTTGTTAGTAAATGTTCCTTCCAACTTTCTAATTTCTTGTTAACTCGAGCTAAAATCCAGGCGAAAACATCTTTCTTTGAGCCTCCCCAATTCGAAGGAATACCCAAGTATTTCCTTGTTTTATCTATTTCTGGGATCCTCAACTCTGCTGCCATATTTCTCCTTAGGTTCATTGGACAGGTCTTGCTAAAGTAGATACCTGATTTATTCAGGTTTATGGCCTGTCCTGAAGCAAAGCAATATTGGTGCAGTATTTCTGTGACATCCTGAAATTCGACCTCGTTTCGATCAAGTGAAATGGGCATTTCGTCGACGTGCCTATGGCCCTTTTTCTCTGAGCTGATCACTTCCGAGTTAACTAACCTATTGGGTAAAGTCGTTAAGGGATGTATCAACTGTAAAATCCCTAAAAGCTACATAATTGGTTGAATTGAGCTAAAATCACGTCTGATCGATTTTTAACCACGAAATTGAACTTGATTTCGGAAATCGAATTTTAAGCGCATCATAATTCTTACTTTTAGGATCCTGTCTCATTGTCAGTCAAATTGTTGACGAGTCCGAAATTTCAATAAAGAAATTATCGGAAGAAAAATTGAAGTCTGAAAAGAAATTAGAAAGGGAAAGAGAAAAGAAAATCAAATAAGAAAAGTATTGTTGATTATTTTTCTTTTTCTCTCTCTCTACCTTCTCTTTTCTTTTCTCTCTTTTTCTCTCTTTTCTCTCTCTCTTCTCTCGCCTCTCCCTTTCCCCCTCGTGTGATTCCCCCCTCCGCCTGCCCTCTCTCTCTCTTTCTTTTCCCTCTTTGACTGGTCAATACCTATCTCTCTCTCTCTCTCTCTCTCTCTCTCTCTCTCTCTCTCTCTCTCTTTTTCTTTTTCTTCTTCTTCCTCCCCGTGCATCCGAAGAAGCGAACCAAAAGAGGAAGCTCGAGCAGAAGCCGCCGTTCGCCGAAGCCGCCGCTCGCCGCCCGTCCTGTCGCCCGCACCCGCGACACCCGCCGGACCTCCCCGGCGTCTCCCTCACCCTCCGCCGGCCTTCCCTCGCCGTTTTGGCCACCGGAGCAGCCCCGGCCAGCCCCGACCAGCAACCCACGAAGTGGGTATCCAGCGACTTCGGGTCCGCTTTTGGGCCGTTTCCGGGCCCCGAACCCAAGCCGTGCTTTGGGAAGTTTTGTTCTTCGCGTCGTCCCCGTCAGATTGATCCGATTTGCGTGCGATTTGGTGAGTAATCTCACTAATCCTGGATTAGTTGGCTAATTATACTTAAGGTTGGTTTAAATTTAATTAATTATGTTTAGGTTGTTAGATTAGTATAAATTAGCAATTATTAGTCAATTGTGATGCGATTTAGATAAATTGATTGCGCAATTAGCAAGTAGACGTGGTCTACTAGTTATTGGAAGTGCCTCGGGATTTTTCCCAACCCTTAGTGGGCTCCAATTAGGCTTTTCAGGCCTAAGTGGAAATTTTAGTATTTAAATATTAATTTTCGGAATTAAATTAAATAATTATTTATTTTCCGAAAATTCAACTGAGATAGTCCGAAACCAGAATTTTATGTTGTTGACCGTGGTGAAGTCCGTTTGTTTAATTGGGCTTTATTTTGTGCTAAATTGAATTTTTAATAATTATTAATTAATTTTTCGAAATTAATTAATTAATTAATTATTTTTCGGAAATTAAGATTTTGATGGCCGACGACTGAAATCTCGTGCTGATTGTCGTGGCGCAGTCTGTTTATTTATTTGAGCTCTACGTTGTATGGAATTGAATAAATTGTGATATTTTAGGGATTTACCCTAAATTGATTGAAATTGATTGAGATTGAATTGTTGATTGGTAAATAGCCAAGTATGTTATTCAGCATTTATAATGCTTTGTTGAGTTGATTTAATTATTTGATTGAGAAATTGTTGGGCATTGGTTGTCGGTATTGAAAGTAGATTGGTAATCACTTGAAAGAGGACACGTGGGCTCGGTGAATTGGAATATCACATGGAGAATGCACGTGAATTCAATGGTTGAATATGTCACCTTGGCAAAAAGGTCGCCTGAGAGAATGCACGTGGCTCGGAGACTCGGTATGTCATCCTGGAGAATGCACGTGGCTCGGTGACAGAGTTTGGCATCTAAAAGGGCACGTGGGCTCGGTGAATTGATGCATCACTTTGGTGAGATAGCACCTAAGAGAATGCACGTGGGCCCAGGCATCTAAAAGGGCACGTGGGCTTGGTGAATTGATGCATCACTTTGGTGAGATAGCACCTAAGAGAATGCACGTGGGCCCGGGCATCTAAAAGGGCACGTGGGCTTGGTGAATTGATGCATCACTTTGGTGAGATAGCAC
Source organism: Eucalyptus shirleyi (assembly GCA_017140165.1). Taxonomy (NCBI): domain Eukaryota; kingdom Viridiplantae; phylum Streptophyta; class Magnoliopsida; order Myrtales; family Myrtaceae; genus Eucalyptus; species Eucalyptus shirleyi. The sequence continues at coordinate 27,859,923 of CM029446.1, forward strand.
CTAAGAGAAAGCACGTGGGCCCGGGCATCGTAAAAAGGACACGTGGCTTGGTGATCTGATGCGTCACCTTGACAATTGAGTGCCTTAGAGAATGCACGTGGGTCCAGTATTTGAGAATAGCATCTAAAAGGGCACGTGGCTCGGTGACTTGATGTACCACCTTGGCGAAGAGGTTGCCTTAGAGAATGCACGTGGGCCCAAGGTTTGAGGCAAGTGGCTTGGAGACTTGGAATGTCGTCCTGGAGAATGCACATGGCCTAGCTTTTGAATATCCCACAGTGGGGATTGATTTGTATGACATGTAATCGACTGGTTCAATTTGTTTTGAGTAAATGGGTGCCTATTGTGAATTGTACTGACTTGCAGGTGGGATCTGAGGCCAAGGTAAGTCCTCTGTCCTATGCGTGTTTAGGCAGCCTATAGTATAATGGTTTACTAATCGGGCTTAGTGGGGTAGAACTCGCTGAGACGTAGTCTCATCTCGGTTTGGGGAAAAACATTTCAGGACCCCGATGAGGAGCTGAGGAGGAGGAGTCTGAGAAGGAGAACTCGGAGGTGAAACCTGAGGAAAAGGATTTTTGAAAGAAGAAGATAATATTGAGAGGAGTCTTAAATATGATCCGGATGGACTGAGATTCTATCTTCTTTTGAGATCTCTAATTTGATGTGAATAGAAATAGAGTAAAAAGTTGTGAAGTACTCCGGTTTGTGTTTTATATAAAAAGTTTGGTTATGAGTTTCAATATGAAAAATATGGCCCTGCTTTTCTATCCCATTGTTTTATTGTCTGGGGATTTATAATTGCTTCCGCATGTGCTTAATAAAAGAAAGGGTCGGTGATATATAGTCCTGGGATATCGCATATTAGAATCGATCAAGAGAAGGATGTGTGCGTGCCCTAGGATCGGGGCGTGACATCCAGTTTAAGTGGTATCAGAGCGAAGTTGAAGATTGGAGTGATAAGGAGCGATGACCATGGGATCGTTAGTAGGAAAGGCCTTTAAATTCATGCTGGTGCATGTTTGTGTTAGCTGAGTGCTAAAATTGTTTGTTGTTTGGATTGCTCTGTTTCTAATTCGGTGTTGAATTGGAAACAGGTGTTAGTTGAGTAAAGCTACACCATGAGTGATTAGGAGCCGAGAACTCCTACAAAGAGGACCAGTAGGGCCGTTATTCGGGGTAGAGCTCCGACTCGTGTCGAAACCCGAGGCAGACGTGGTCGAGCGCCAGCACAGGCTAGCGCGAGTGGAATAACTCCACTTGTCGTAGATGTCGGGGTAGTAGCCCCTAATGATCCCAAGGTGGATGGGATCTTGCGTGTTTTGGAAGCAATGGGTAATAGAATGGATCAGCAAGCTGCTATTGTTGAAGCCGCTGCTCAGGCCACTACAACTGCCGCCGCTGCCGCCGCCGCCGCCGCCATCGGAGTTGCCCCTGCAGTCGCACCTGCTGCCGCGCCTGCAGTCGCACCTGCCGTTGCTCCAGCCGCCGTGAATGTTGAAAATCCACCGAAGATAGTGGTTGCTGCAAGACCAATCCATAAGTTAGTGGAGCATTTCCTAAAGTTAAATCCGCCGTTGTTTACCGGGTCTGGGGACCCCGAAGCTGCTTCTTCATGGATTCAGAAGCTCGAGAAGGCGTTTGCACTGCTGATGTGCAATGAGGCTGAGAAGGTAATGTTAGCAACTTACCGGCTGGAGGGAGTTGCGGACACTTGGTGGATGACTACTCATGAAATGATCTTTCCAGAAGGCGCTGTTTAAGACTGGAACACTTTCCGTGAAGCCTTCAATGATAAGTTTTTCTCTGAGACTGCCAGAGAGGTGAAGATGGTTGAATTTCAACGTCTTCGCCAGGGTTCCCTATCTGTTGATGAGTATGAGGCGAAGTTTGCTGAACTTTCGCGATATGCCCCCGAGTTAATCGAGAACCCTGTGAATCGAGCGAGGAGGTTCAAAGATGGATTCAGATAGGATTTGAGAAGCGCCTTAGTCCTTCTGGATCTGAAGACTTATAACGACATATATCGGAGAGCTCAGAAGATTGAGAAAGATCAGAATGAAGCTGCCTCATCTGGATCAAGATTTAGCTCTCACAGGGACAACATCTGCCAAGGAAAGAGGCCGATGTTTGGAAATAGATTCCAAAGCCCGCTCAGTAGGAAGAGTGGATTTAATAGGTCAGGACCTATTAGGAATAATGAGTGTCGCTTGTGTGGCAGAAGACATGGGACAGCACCGTGCCCAGCTAGGACATGTGCATGTTTCGAATGTGGCCAACAGGGCCACATAGCCAGATTTTGTCCAAAGAAGCAAAAAGGACAACCTCAGTTGCCACCGCCGCCACCGATGAGACAGATAGGAGGGTATGCCCCTCATAATGCACTGCAAGGAGGACAGCAGAGACCTCCAGCTTAGGGCACTATGTACGCGATTACCCAAGGTCAGGCAGAAGCTGCGCCTGGTGTGATTACAGGTACGGTCTCGCTCAACGACCAACCTGCTTACGCTTTGTTTGATTCGGGAGCAACCTATTCTTTCATTGCCGAGCAATATGTTAGGATGCTAGGGTTGAGTCCTGTTTTATTGGAGTCGGCAATTTGCATATCTACACCCTTGAAAGATAAAGTCATTGCTGCTTTGGGATGTTCAGGGTGCAAGTTAGAGATTGGTGAGAGAGTGGGGAAAATTGATTTGTTAGTCCTAGCCATGTATGATTTTGATTTGATAATTGGCATGGACTGGCTCACCAATCAACGAGCTAAAATGGACTGCTATCGCAAGGCGATTCAGTTTGACCCATTAGGGGGTAAGAGCTTCGAGTTTGTCGGGAATTGAGGAGGACCTTCGATTTCCTTAATCTCGTCGCTAGAAGCAACTCGTTTGTTAGACGAGGGTTGCTAGGGGTACTTAGCGATTGTCGTGGATACGACAGTTGAAGAGTTGAAAATGGAAGATATTGCAGTGGTACAGGAGTTTCCAGATGTTTTTCCAAAGGAATTGCCAGGGTTACCGCCAGAAAGAGAGATTGAATTTGTAATTGAGCTAGCACCAGGGACAGAACCGATTTCAAAGGCACCTTACCGAATGGCGTTATCTGAGTTGAAAGAACTGAAGGTGCAGATGCAAGAGTTACTGGATAAAGGATTTATTCGTCCTAGTGCATCACCGTGGGAAGCACCGGTTCTATTTGTTAAGAAGAAAGATGGTTCGTTGCGTTTGTGCATCGACTATCAGCAGCTCAATCAGGTGACAATCAAGAACAAGTATCCATTGCCGATGATAGATGACTTATTTGATCAATTGCAAGGGGTGTCAATATTCTCGAAAATCGACTTAAGGACAGGATATCATCAGCCGAGGATTCGGAAAGAGGATATTCCTAAGTCAGCATTTCGTACCTGATATGGTCATTATAAGTTTACAGTTATGCCGTTTGGATTGACGAATGCTCCAGCTGCATTTATGGATTTGATGAACAGAGTGTTCAAGGAATATCTAGATTAGTTTGTGATCGTGTTTATAGATGATATCCTGGTCTATTCGAGAGAAGTAATGAAGAGCACGAGAATCATCTGAGATTAGTGCTTCAGACCTTAAGAACTCATCAGTTGTATGCTAAGTTTAGTAAATGCGAGTTTTGGCTGACTCGTGTTGCGTTCTTAGGTCATGTGATTTCTGGAGAAGGAATCTCCGTTGACCCGAGTAAGATAGAAGCCGTGATCAAGTGGCCGAGACCGTCAACAGTGTCAGAGATCAGAAGTTTTCTGGGGTTAGCAGGTTATTACAGACGATTTGTGGAAGGGTTCTCATTGATAGCGTCGCCTTTGACAAAGCTCACGAAGAAAAATGAGAAGTTCATATGGTCAGACAAGTGCGAGCGTAGTTTCCAAGAGCTGAAGGAAAAGCTGACTACTGCACCTGTGCTGACGATTCCATCTGGTCTTAGAGGATTCGAGATCTATAGTGATGCGTCATTTAGGGGATTGGGTTGCGTGCTGATGCAACATGGCAGAGTTGTTGCATACGCTTCTCGGCAGTTGAGACCTCATGAATTGAATTATCTGACGCATGACTTAGAACTCGTAGCCATCATATTTGCATTGAAGATTTGGAGGCACTACTTGTGCGGAGAAAAATTTCAGATCTTCACAGACCATCAGAGTCTCAAGTATTTGTTCTCTCAGAAGGAGTTGAACATGAGACAACGGCGATGGATGGAATTGCTGAAAGACTACGGCTGTGATATTCTTTATCACCTAGGAAAGGTGAACAAGGTCGCCAATGCATTAAGTCGGAAGTCTTCAATAGCGCAAATCTTGGTTAAGAAGTGGAACTTAATCGAGAGAGCTCGGGATTCGGAATTCAAATTTGAGGTAGGCAACCTTTCAAGTTTTATGGCCACCCTCAGAATTGAACCGGATGTTCAAGTCAGAATCAAGCAACTCCAACTGACAGATTCAGATGTATAGAGAATTCTTCAAGAGGATACCGATAAAAGAAAGACTGATTTTCAAGTTTCAGACGACAAGGTACTGAGGCTTCGTGGACGTTTAGTTGTGCCTAACGATGTAGAGCCTAGAGAGGATGTTTTATCTAAATTGCATCGTAGTAGTTACAGTATTCATCCTGGAAGTACTAAAATGTATCAAAATCTGCGTCAACACTACTGGTGGTCAGGTATGAAGGTGGCCATCGCCAAACATGTGGCCAAGTGTTTGACTTGTCAGCAAGTAAAAGCCCAGCATTGCAAGCCGGAAGAATTTTTGCAATCTCTCGCATCCCAGAGTGGAAATGGAGCATATCACGATGGACTTCATGACTGGACTACCAAGGAGTCAAAGGGGGAATGATTCGATTGGGGTAGTAGTTGACAAGCTGACAAAGTTGGCTCACTTCATTGTAGTTCGAAAGGACCTGAGTCGGGATAGATACGTAGACCTGTATGTGCGTCAAGTGGTTCGAATGCATGGAGTGCCAGTTACGATAACATCTAATAGAGGCCCAAGGTTTACTGCTGCTTTTTGGAAGAGTTTGTAGAGTGCTTTAGGTACAAAGCTTCAGTACAGTATGGCGTATCATCCTCAGACGGATGGCTAGTCTGAAAAGACAATTCAGACTCTTGAAGACATGCTGATTGCGTGTGTAATAGACTTCAAAGGAAGTTGAGAAGATCAGCTTCATCTGGTGGAATTCGCCTACAACAACAGTTATCAGCAGAGCATCAAGATGGCTCCTTTTGAAGCGTTGTATGGCAGAGCGTGCAGAACTCCAGTGTGTTGGGATGAAATCGGAGAAAGGAAGATAACAGGCCCAGAGTTGGTTCAGCAATTAGTAGATGCCATGGCAGTGATCAGAGACAGATTAAAGACAGCGCAGAGCAGGCAGAAAAGTTATGCAGATAAGCGCCGAAGGTCTTTGGAATTCCAAGTTGGTGATCATGTTTTTCTGAAAGTGTCACCAATGAGGGGAACTTCGTGCTTTGGTAAGAAAGGCAAACTGAGTCCGAGGTACGTAGGTCCATTTGAGATTCTCGAAAGAATCGGAAACCTAGTGTATCGTCTTGCGTTGCCGCCAAGATTGGCGCAAGTGCATGACGTCTTTCACGTGTCGATGTTAAGGAAGTATGAGCCTGACCCGACTCATGTGCTCAATTTCGAGGAATTGGACGTGGATGACCGTGTGTCATATGTGGAAAGCCCGGTTCAGATTGTCGATCGTAAAGAGCAGGTTCTGCGTACAAAGACCATTCCGTTGGTCAAAGTGGTCTGGCAACACCACGGTACTAAAGGAGCGACTTAGGAGATTGAAGAGTATTTGAGACAGTTGTACCCCCGCCTTTTTGAACAAAGTGTAATGGTTTAAATTTCGAGGACGAAATTTTTATAAGAGGGGAAGAGTTATGACATCCTGAAATTCGACCCCGTTTCAATAAAGTGAAATGGGCATTTCGTCGACGTGCCTATGGCCCTTTTTCTCTGAGCTGATCACTCACGAGTTAACTAACCTATTGGGTAAAGCCGTTAAGGGATGTATCAGCTGTAAAATCCCTAAAAGCTACCTAATTGGTTGGATTGAGCTAAAATCACGTTTGATCGATTTTTAACCACGAAATTGAACTCGATTTCGGGAATCGAATTTTAAGCGCGTCATAATTCTTATTTTTAGGATCCTGTCTCATTGTCCGTCAAATTGTTGACGAGTCCGAAATTTCAATAAAGAAATTATTGGAAGAAAAATTGAAGTCCGAAAAGAAATTAGAAAGAGAAAGAGAAAAGAAAATCAAATAAGAAAAGTATTGTTGTTTATTTTTCTTTTTCTCTCTCTCTCCCTTCTCTTTTCTTTTCTCTCTTTTTCTCTCTTTTCTCTCTCTCTCTTCTCTCCCCTCTCCCTTTCCCCCTCGTGCGATTCCCCCCACCGCCTGCCCTCTCTCTCTCTTTCTTTTCCCTCTTTGACCGGTCAATACCTATCTCTCTCTCTCTCTCTCTTTCTTTTTCTTCTTCTTCCTCCCCGTGCATCCAAAGAAGCGAACCAGAAGAGGAAGCTCGAGCAGAAGCCGCCGTTCGCCGAAGCCGCCGCTTGCCGCTCGTCCCGCCACCCACACCCGCGACACCCGCCCGTGCACGCCGTGCTCTCCACCCCGCGTCCGTCGCCGCTGCCGCTCCTCCCCTGTGCGAAACGGCCCCTGCTCAGCTCGGTTCCGCCCCGACCAGCCCCCGTCCGGCCACCTCCGGCCGCCGTTCGACCCTGCTGGACCTCCCTGGCGTCCCCCTCACCCTCCACCGGCCTTCCCTCGCCGTTTTGGCCACCAGAGCAGCCCCGGCCAGCCCCGACCAGCAACCCACGAAGTGGGTATCAAGCGACTTGGGGCCGCTTTTGGGCCGTTTCCGGGCCCCGAACCCGAGCCGTGCTTTGGGAAGTTTTGTTCCTCGCGTCGCCCCCGTCGGATTGATCCGATTTGCGCGCGATTTGGTGAGTAATCTCACTAATCCCGGATTAGTTGGCTAATTATGCTTAAGGTTGGTTTAGTTTTAATTAATTATGTTTAGGTTGTTAGATTAGAATAAATTAGCAATTATTAGTCAATTGTGATGTGATTTAGATAAATTGATTGCGCAATTAGCAAGTAGACGTGGTCTACTAATTATTGGAAGTGCCTCGGCATTTTTCCCGACCCTTAGTGGGCTCCAATTAGGCTTTTCAGGCTTAAGTGGAATTTTTAGTATTTAAATATCAATTTTCGGAATTAAATTAAATAATTATTTATTTTTTGAAAATTCAATTGAGATGGTCCGAAACCAGAATTTTATGCTGTTGATTGTGGTGAAGTCCGTTTGTTTAATTGGGCTTTATTTTGTGCTAAATTGAATTTTTAATAATTATTAATTAATTGTTCGAAATTAATTAATTAATTAATTATTTTTCGGAAATTAAGATTTTGATGGCCGACGACCGAAATCTCGTGCTGATTGTCGTGGCGTAGTCCGTTTATTTATTTGAGCTCTACGTTGTATGGAATTGAATAAATTGTGATATTTTAGGGATTTACCCTAAATTGATTGAAATTGATTGAGATTGAATTGTTGATTGGTAAATAGCCAAGTATGTTATTTAGCATTTATAATGCTTTGTTGAGTTGATTTAATTATTTGATTGAGAAATTGTTGGGCATTGGTTGTCGGTATTGAAAGTAGATTGGTAATCACTTGAAAGAGGACACGTGGGCTCGGTGAATTGGAATATCACATGGAGAATGCACGTGAATTCAGTGGTTGAACATGTCACCTTGGCGAAAAGGTCGCCTGAGAGAACGCACGTGGCTCGGTGACAGAGTTTGGCATCTAAAAGGGCACGTGGGCTCGGTGAATTGATGCATCACTTTGATGAGATAGCACCTAAGAGAATGCACATGGGCCCAGGCATCTAAAAGGGCACGTGGGCTCGGTGAATTGATGCATCACTTTGGTGAGATAGCACCTAAGAGAATGCACGTGGGCCCAGGCATCTAAAAGGGCACGTGGGCTCGGTGAATTGATGCATCACTTTGGTGAGATAGCACCTAAGAGAAAGCACGTGGGCCCGGGCATCGTAAAAAGGACACATGGCTCGGTGATCTGATGCATTACCTTGGCAATTGAGTGCCTTAGAGAATGCACGTGGGTCCAGTATTTGAGAATAACATCTAAAAGGGCACGTGGCTCGGTGACTTGATGTACCACCTTGGCGAAGAGGTCGCTTTAGAGAATACACGTGGGCCCAAGGTTTGAGGCACGTGGCTCGGAGACTTGGAATGTCGTCCTGGAGAATGCACGTGGCCTAGCTTTTAAATATCCCACAGTGGGGATTGATTTGTATGACATGTAATCGACTGGTTCGATTTGTTTTGAGTAAATGGTGCCTATTGTGAATTGTACTGACTTGCAGGTGGGATCTGAGGCCAAGGTAAGTCCTCTGTCCTGTGCGTGTTTAGGTAGCTTATAGTATAATGGTTTACTAATCGGGCTTAGTGGGGTAGAACTCACTGAGACGTAGTCTCATCCCGATTTGGGGAAAAACATTTTAGGACCCCGATGAGGAGCTGAGGAGGAGGAGTCTGAGAAGGAGAGCTTGGAGGTGAAACCTGAGGAGAAGGATTTTTGAAAGAAGAAGATAATACTAAGAGGAGTCTTAAATATGATCCGGATGGACTGAGATTACTATCTTCTTTTGAGATCTGTAATTTGATGTGAATAGAAATAGAGTAAAAAGTTGTGAAGTACTCTGGTTTGTATTTTGTATAAAAGTTTGGTTATGAGTTTCAATATGAAAAATATGGCCCTGCTTTTCTATCCCATTGTTTTATTGTCTGGGGATTTATAATTACTTCCGCATGTGCTTAATAAAAGAAAGGGTCAGCAATATATAGTCCTGGGATATCGCATATTAGAATCGACCAAGAGAAGGATGTGTGCGTGCTCTAGGATCGGGGCGTGACAATTTCCGCCAAATTTTGACATTCCATTATAGTACCATGGAGGAAGAAGATGGAATCGTTCGCAAATAGCAGGTGTGATAGAGTAGGACAACCACTATTCAGCTTAATTCCCCAGATTGGACCATCATCTACTGCTATTTTCATTAAATGTGAAAGGACATTAGCCACTAAGATGAAAAGATAAGGGGATAGAGGGTCCCCTTGACGAATCCCTCTTGTAGGTTTAAAGAAAGATTGGGGCTCACCATTGAAATTAACACTAAAGGAGACCGTTGAAACACATTGTGTGACCTATTGCACCCACTTCTCACAGAAACCCATCTTGAGCAAGCATTCTCGAAGAAAATCCCATTCAATTCGGTTGTATGCCTTTTGCATGTCAAGCTTTAGGACTGCTTGGAATTTGCTTTTTCTCTCTCAAGTTCTCAGCTTATGAAGAACTTCTTGGACTATCAATATATTATCTTGAATTTGTCTTCCTCCCACAAAAGCACTTTGTTCTTCTGCTATAATATGTGGTAGCACAGGTTTGAGTTGATTTGTCATTACTTTGGAGATTATTTTATAGACAAAATTGCAGAGGCTTATAGGCCGGAATTGTTCAAGCTTTTTTGGATTTGGGGTTTTGGGGATAAGTGTGATTTGGGTTCTGTTTAGATTGTGATTTAGGTAACCAGTCTCAAAGAACTTCTGCACTTCACTGAATATATCCTGGCTTATATGTGACCAATGATCCCGATAAAATAGCCCATTAAGCCCATCTGGTCCGGGAGCTTTAGTAGCCCCTAACTGTTGCATTGCCTCTGTAATTTCCCCCATTGTGACTGGTTTGACTAACTTTTGATTCATACTTTCATCAATTGAGATCGGGATTTGCTGTATGACAGGCTAGAATTCGCGAGGCCCTATAGAGTTATACAAGTTTTTGAAGAAAGTTACTATCATTTCCTTCAAAGGCTGTTCCTCGTCCACCAATTCCTCATCAGCGTTTTTCAGCAAGGTAATTCTATTTCTGGATCTCCTTTGAATAGTTGATGCGTGGAAAAATTTTGTATTTCTATCCCCCCACTTGAGCCAGGTGATTCTAGATCGCATTCCCCAATACATCTCCTCTTGACTCCAAAGCTTTTCTATTTCCTGGGTTATTTGCTTTGCTGTCTCACTTTCTTGGTCCACTCTAAAACCATTTGTCAGTCTTTGTAACTCATTTCTCAGCCCCTTAATTCTGATATCTACATTTTCCAGCCTATTCTTACTCCAGTTTTTGTGCCACGATCTGCAATTTTTCCCCCATATCTAGATTTTGGGATCCAAATTCAGCCCATGTATTCTTGACAAGTTGCCCACATTCTTCATTTGTTGACCAGAATGCTTCGTATCTAAAAACCTTTTTCCTCCTTTTCTTTCGTGAGTTAAATGATAAAATAAGAGTGTTGTGATCAGACCCTATGGCTGGTAATGCCGTGCATTCTGCGTTAGGGTGTGCTATCCTCCATTCTGAAGTACATAGAGCTCTGTCTAGACGTTTCTTGACCAGTTGTTCTCCTATTTTGTTATTTTTCCAGGTGAAAGCACAACCCTTACTCTCCAAGTCCATTAAGGAGCATTGAAAGAGGAATTCCCTAAATGCTGTTAGCCGGTAAGTTTCAGCCCTCTTTTTACCCGCTTTTCCCCAATGATACAATATTTCGTTGAAGTTCCCAATGCAAAGCCAGGGTAAATGATGTGTGGTACTTTTTCGATATAGGGCCTCCCATAACATTACTCTATCTTGAAATTCATTAGGAGCATGAACAAAGGTAATATGCATCCGCTGTTGAGTTTCTTGGAGTAGGCACTAAACATGAATATGATTTTTTTGAATAAGAGTCAACGGATAACCTTACCTGCTCATCCCAGAAAAGGGCTAAGCCCCCTGCGATTCCTTATGGATTCACCACGAAACTGTTTTGAAATTTCAGCCTGCTTCTTATGTGTTGCACCTTAGGTTTTTGATTTTTAGTCTCCATTAAAAACATAATATTGGGTCTTTTCTGAGTCGCTAGGACCCTTAATGCCTAAGTTGTCAAGGGTGTGCCCAACCCCTGACAATTCCAACACAGTAGCTTCATGGATGATCCGGTGGCTTATTAGGGTTAGCCACCAAAGCCCACTAGTTTGACTTCTCCACCACTTTTATAGGGGTTTCCACCAACTGAGTGTTATCGAATTCTGGTGTTCTTGAGGATTGAGCTTCATACGGGCAAAATCTCTTGCCTTTCTTTGCAGTTGAACCCTTTGTACATTTGGATTTATTCCTTATCAGCTCCTTTTCCCCGGTTAAGGTCTGTTCCATGTCCATTTCTGCCTCCTTATATTGTTTCTCATATAGCACCATGACAGATTCGTTATCAATACAGCAACTCCCTCTTTTTTGTGGCCCTTTCTCCTCCATAATGACCATTTCTATATTCTGATTAGGTTGACTCTTCTCCTATGGGGTTTGTTGTTCTGCATTGCTCGGTTCACATATAGCTAGCACTTGATTTGCATTTCGTTGTTGCTGGTACGTGGTTGTTTCAGGTGCTGAATTTGTAGGTGTCTTAGGCACAATCTCATCTTCATCTGGTGGTATCTCCTGTTTGCCATAGAAGATCTTCCCATATGGGTTGAGTTCTTGAGCTTCCGCTCGTAGCCAATGTCCGAACCTACCCGGTAAGTTTTCTGCTAGCCTAGAGGTTTCGTAGGGTATTTCTTTGCAATCCGTAGCATAATGCCCAATATTTCCACATGAATAGCAATAGTGCAGAAGTCGTTCGTATTTAAACTCTACCCACAACCTCTTGTTCTTCAGATTAACCAAAACGCCTGTCTTTAGGGGCATCTCCAAATTCAACTTAACTTTTGCCTTACCAAACTTGTAATTGTTGTTGCCTTTTGTATCTAGTTTCACCTCAATTACTTCTCCCATCTTTGGTGCGATATCACTAATGGCTTCATAAGTAACTCTCCCAAGTGGGAGTCCATAGAAGTGCACCCAGAAAGCACAATGTGTAAATTCATAGCATAAATCAGGAGTATTGGGTTCGCATTGCTGTAATACTAGTAAATTACCAGAGAAGGACCATGGCCCCGAGTCTAAAACTCTTTGTTTATCAGCTTCATACTAGAATGAGAAAAAAAAGTATCCCAGTTCTAACACAGTGCAGGTAACATTCTCAACTTTCCATACTTTTTTCATCGTAGTTAGGAAGGCTGTATAATTCACATTTGGTTTGGAATAGAGTTTCCTGAACAAAGTTTTCCTGCATTCAGACAATTTTTCTGCGGAGATACCACCTTTAATATCAACAACATCATCCTTAGACCATAGATTATCAAGACTTTTGCAAAGTGCTGCGACACGCCTCTCTTCATCGTACTCACCTGCCATCTTTTTAATACCCAGGTCTATGAGTATCCTCACTCTAACTTTCTTTGCACTTTTGGAACCAGCAGAAGACAGAATAACTTACCCAATGCGATTGAAGGGAGCTCTGATGTGGTAATTGCTGTTATGATTACTGGGCGAATCTGGCTGAGGGATTTGCGATTGAAGTTCCCGATTGTGAAGAAGGCGGGTCTTCTCAATGAGACAGAAAGGATTTGGGATGGGATGGGTTTTAGGGTTTTGTTCTTGGGGGATTGTGAAGAAGGCGGATCTTCTCAACGACACAGAGAGGATTTGGGATGGGATGGGTTTAAGGGTTTTGTTCTTGGGGGGAAATGTATCGGAAATTGTGAATACTCGATTGTGTTAATTCTGGGGAATTTAGGGTTTGCCATTTGAAAAGGATTGAAGCCTACCTTGAATAAAGCTGAAAACTACCCAATCGGTAGGGAAAAACTCGCCATTCGGGAGAGAGAGCTCGCCATTCGGGAGAGGTCATGCACGGAAAGTTCAGGAGCCGCTTCCTTGGGAAATAGCCTCGAGCATGACATGGACACCTGCGCTTGAATATGGGATGACAGGCTCTTAGGACTTAATAATGTATATTTGCATTTTGGTTTGTTAGTGACTGATGCACGCATTTTCACAAACCTCAACTTTAGAGCACCAAATTGATCTCAATTGAACTGGGGCCCTCTAAGGAAGTTGTAGGACACACTTATATCTTTGAAATGCCACTAGTTTCATGTAATTTTCCTATCATTTGTCCCATTTTCTATTTTTTGAAAACTAGGATAGAATCTCGCGCTAGGAGTAAATTCAGAACTTTGTTTTTACCCATATTTTGGCAGATATTTGCTATTTCCGTAGCAATTTTCTATAGGGATTCTTGAGTTGGTCCCTTGATAAACTTTGTTTCTCTCTCTTTTTACTATGATGTGACGAAATCTCATGATTTTTTGACTTCATTTGGTCGGGCAAATCTCAGTTGCAATGACTTGACGTCTTGCTGATTTGGCAATTTCCTAATGTGACGAGGTGCATTTTTAGATTTTTACAAAATCATGCTTCACTTTTCTTAAGAAATTTTCTTCACGAAAATTGTTCCATATCGTATTATGCATGCTGTGTAATTTTTTCAGAAGTAGATCATTTACGGGTACTATTCAATTTTGCTGATTTGATATGCTTTGTCTGAAATGTTCTGTTGTGAGCCTTTGTTGTGATTGTCCATCTAGATTTTTTAGGCTAGTGTGTGCATGAAATTAGGCCATATCATATTCATGAAATTTGTTCAAAATCTCTTGATCTTTATTGTCAAAAGGTTTCCAACAAATGAATTGACCTTTTGATCACATTTTTCTCAATCTCGATTGGACATGTGCTTCTTTGTACATCGAAATGGCTTTGGTCCATGTGATGTTTCCAATTTCGAATGCTTTAAAATATTTCAAGTACTATGTTTTGATATGGGAATTATCATGGTGTTAGATCATATTGAAAATGTTTATGAAGTCTATGAGTGCATATTATGCAAAACCTAGACCAACTTAGACATTAAGTGCGTTCTATAATCAAAATGTTCCTTGTCATAGTTTCTTCCAAAATCTTTCCAATGTTCAATTTGACATTGAGATTATCAAATTTTGGGTTGTATTTAAAATGCCCATGATGTTTGTGAGTGCATGATATACGCACCAAGTTAGCCTTGGCAACTAATTACGTTCCATACCCAAGATGATCATTTGTCCAAAAAATCGTATTTTCCCTTCTCAAAATTTCAAACTCATATTTTGAAGCATCATATGGACCACTCATGCATGAAAACATGTCATTCATTAGAAATGCATGTATTTGTGATTGGCACATGCCTATTGAGTAAGTGATTCACCGATGGTTCGCTCACTTGATTGATTGGTCGGAAAACAAGGCTAAAAAAGCTTGCCTATGTGTTTAATTTATGTCAATGCATGTGAATTTAGATTTATGTTAGGTGCGATACTTGATACTGATGGAAAACTTTGGGGATTCACCTAGAATATCCTTTATGGATTTACAAGCGTTATTGATTACTCTTGATCCCATGTTGCACTTTTGATTGTTTTGATGTGTATTAGTGTTTCTTTCTACTGTATGTACCTAATTATAGTTCTAGATTAGAACTAGATTAGGTCCATGGAGGTTCAAGATCATTGAGACATGAATATAGCAAAGGTCGATGTCCATTCTGACCATATTTTTGTATCATTTGTCCTCATTTGTATAAGGTCTTGGGTTTCCTCATTTGTATAAACATCCGACGAGTTGCGGATTCTTTCCTTTTCATTCATTTTTCTTTCCTTTTATCTCTTTTAAGTTTTAGAATTGCATGATAGATTTACCATTTTACTTGATTGTTTACTTATCGCCTCGCACTTTAAATTCAATTATGTGTTTTCTTCTATCTTTCTTAGAAATAGAATGGCACAAAAATGACTATCCACGTGTGATCACTTAGATTAGGTTAAATGATCTCGAAGAAGTAAAAATAGAAAAAAGAAAAAAAAAAAAGATATGCATAATCACCTTAGGTAACATGACATACTGTTAGGTATCGAAATGGCGCTAATAGAGATATTAGCATAATCCAAGTCTCCAAACCTATATATCTATTGCATAGAAATCAAGGGACAACTCTCAATTCTCGATTGGATTTTCTAGCCAATCCCAAAAAATGAGGCTAGTGGCAACTCCCATCTTATTTTTTAGGTTGTCTTAAAATAACTAGTTAACAAATGAACTCGTCGTGTGGGGTATGGGTCTTGACGAGGCTCATTGTGGTTTAGCATACCTATTATAAAAAACTTCTAATGGATGAAGTGATGGCATCCTTAGGGAAGAGAGTACTAGTTGGAGGTTTACCATGATAAAGGTACCTCGAAATTCAATATCCACACCCGACCTCCTCTTTTGAGACATGTTGCCTGTGTGGGTACGAATCACGACACTTTCCGCTGTCACGAGAGGTACGAGCTTGGGAGAACTCACAACTGTGATCAAGCGAACTCACAAATGGTTTGTCTTGAAAGGCAAGGTGATGACATCTTTTGTGATTGCGAATCGTGAGGAAGCTCTCATAGTCAAGTATCTCTAAACCCGACATTTTATTCTTGTCCTTGAGAAGGCCGGGTCGCGGCACTTAGTAACACCTAAATGATCTAAAAATCTCTTCGACCAAAAACCCTATTATACAGCTACTGGTAATACCACAAACGTGGTTTCCATCGTGGATAAGGCTATGCACGTTTGTTTTTTATTATCCTAATATATGGCACTATGATTTAGTAAGAAAATAAATCAACAGGTTGATTTCTTTTCCTTTCAATCTCATCTAGAATCAGCATCTGAGTAGCCTTCAAGTTGTAGATCATTTCCTTGATAACTTAGCATATAATCAGCAGTTCCCTTTAAATACCTCAATATTCTTTTGACAGCTGTCCAATGTGCTTGATTTGGATTGGGTTGGTACCTACTTATCGTTTCAACTGTAAAACATATGTCAGATCTTGTACACATCATAATGTATATTAAGCTTCCAACAACATTAGCACAATGAATATGTTACATTTGTTCCTCCTCTTGTGGGATCTTTGGACACAATCTATCATTTGATCCTTCACCTTTTGTAATTGGAGTATCGATAAGCTTGCAATCTTACATATGAAATCATTCAAGAAAATTTGTTTATATACATTACTTGCGAATAATCTATTGAAATCTTAACTCCAAGAATATATGCAGTCTCACCCATGTCTTTCATTTTAAAGTTGGAAGACAACCAACTTTTAACAGAATTAACAAACTCCATATTACTTCCGGCAGTTAGATTATCATCAACATATAACAATATGATCATAAATTGATTTTTGGATTTTTTGATATATACACAATAATCCTCATCAATCATTGTAAAATCATATGCTACCATGGCATTATGAAAATGTATATATTATTATCCCGATGACTACTTAAGGCCATATAGTGATATTAAAAATCGACATATCTTTTGTTCTTGACCTTTCGAAATGAAATCAATAGGTTGATCAATATAAATTTCTTCTTCTAATTCTCCAATGAGAAAAACAGCCTTTATATCCATTTAATGTACTTCAAGATACATACTAGCTATTATTGCCAGAATAAGGCAAATTGAGATAAATCTTATTACATGAGAAAATGTTTCATCATAATTAATTCATTCCTGTTGATTACACCATTTCACCATAGGACGAGCCTTATATCTCTCTATTGAGCAATCAGCTTTATGTTTTATTTTGAGAACACATTTGTTCCTAATGGTTTTGTGTTTGTTTAGAAGATCAACTAGTTCCTAAATATGGTTTAATTTCATTGACTCCATTTATTCTTCCATTGCACGTATCAAATTTTTTCTTATTAGGGTAATTTAAAGCCTCATATACATTCATTGACTCATCTTCATCTTGTGGAGCAATTATGAAAGTTTTTCCTTTAACGTCCATTCGTACAGGGAATATTTTTGTGACTTGTTCGCCATATGGGATATTGTACACTTCACACATTATTCTCCATTATGCTCCCATTTTGATTAAATAATGACGGTATCATTTTATTAGGTGGTTGTAATTGAGATTGAGTTAAATTTAAGTCATCATTTCTCACATTACTCCCACTTGGATAAACTCTATTAAGATTATTATCATGATCCAAGGTTTTAAATAGTGAGTAGTCCTCACCTAGTTTGCTCTTCTTAGAAAATTCATTCTCTAAGAGTGTGACATCCCTTAATTCAAATTCGGTTATACTCACACTTTCCTGCTCACTTATAAACACATACCATTTCAAATGTTCTAAGTATCTTATAAAAATAATTTTCTTGTCTTTAAGACCCAACTTCCCATACTTGTGAGAGGGTTGGTAAGTATATGTAACACAATTTCATTGTTTAAGAAAAATTAAGTTGGGTTTTCTATTTGTTCATAACTCATATGGAGTAGAAGTAATTGATTTGGAAGGCATACGGTTAAGTAGATAGGCTACAGTTAAGAAAACATTACCCCAAAATGTGATAGGTAAGGCTGCGCATGACAACGTTTCTGTTCCGGGGAAGAGTTTTTTTTTTTTTTTTTTTTTTTTTCAGAAATAGTTCTTTTCTATTTCTGTTCCGGGGAAAAATTTCTGAGCAAAAAAACCTGTTTGATAACTGTACAAAATTTCTATTTCTGGAACAGAAAAAAGAACAGAAACCTGTTTGATAACTGCACAAAATTTCTATTCCAAATTTTTTTTAAAGATAAAAATAAATAAGAAAAATGAATAGATTAGATATTACATAGAATTGACAAGATCAAAATATTATTAGATTAATATATTTTCTTTTTTGCAAATTTTAATGTTTGGTATAGCAAATATTACGAAAAAAAGCACAAGGCATATTGAATTTGTATTAATTTTATTGGGACTAAGTTTTTACTCTTAAAAAAAAAAAAAATTGTTATTCTAGTGCATACGTGACTTGGGGATTTTAGTCTTGTAATCTTGATATGGATGTCGGGTTGGGGTTGGAAATTTCCCATCTTGATGCTACTTTTTACCCATCTTCTTCCAAATTACAAACTATTTCATTTTCATGTTTTACATAAGCTTATAAGGTTTTGGCTAATTTTGATGAAGGGAAATGTTTTTCCTCTCCTCTTTTGCTTTTTTTCTTTCTTGAATAGGATGTAAGTTTCGGATGGCGGTTTGTAGGTCTTGAAGTGTCAACTATACAATAGCTTACAATTTGCTTTTCTTTTGTTTGTCCACATTTATGATACATTCAATGACATTTGTGCTCATGGAGATAGAATTTGATAACCTTAATACTATTAATAAAAATGTATTCATAATAGTTTACAAACACATCGCAAAAGTTTTCACCAAAAAACAAAAATACATCACAAAAGTCGGAAATAAAAAGTCATGGAATCTCTTGCATATTGTGATCCCTTGCCATCATATTTGCAATATTTTTCCTGATCATGTTTATCTCAGCCGCCTCATCACATAATGCATCATCTACAACATCGTCTTGTGTAGGTCCAAATGGAAACTCTGGATCTCCATATAAGGCAAAGTTCTTGTCCATCTTGTCTTGGTCGCGAATATAATTATGGAGAGTACAACACACGATTACAATATATACTTGCTTTCGAATTGAAAATGGAGGCATGTGTCTCAAAATCGGGAAGCGATTTTTTAATGCCCCAAATGACATCTCGATAACATTTCTCAATGAAGAATGCTTATGGTTGAACAATTCTTTTGCTGATCTGGGCCGTCTCGTTCTACCCCTATAATCATTCAAATGATACCGTTCACCTTTGAATGGAGTTAAAAATCCTGGAAGTGCTGCATAACCAGAATCTACTACATAATATTTTCCTACAATAATATATACATAAATTTGTTATGATGTGCAATAGCTATACAATTATAAAGAAAATCACTTGATATAACAAAGCAAATACCTGGTGGCGGTCGAGGAAATTGCAATCGAGGAGTCTCGAGTGCTGCTGAGAGAACTCGACAATCATTGGCAAATCCTTCCCACCCAGCATATACGAACGTAAATCTCATATCAAACGAACAAGCACACATTACATTTTGAGTGGTAGTCCCTTTCCTGCCTCTAAATGGGATTTGTTTCGATATAGGGACGGATGCATTAACGTGGGTACCATCAATAGTACCAATGCAGTCCTATGATTTTATGAAAGTATAGCATTAGACAATATTATCGGCTATATATATTTTAATAATGTAAAATTGATATAAAAATCATACCTTAAAGTAACGTCCATGGTTAGGATCAAGAAGAATCTCTTCTGGAACAATATCAAAAGAAGGCGGCCTGATAATTTCTTTCGATAATTCGAGAAATGCTTTCAATACTAGAGTAAAAAACTTACTGATTGTTTGTTCCGAGCGTTGAAATCTCTCACATAAATCTCTATTGGAGTTTTTGTGACCAACCATAGATAAGAAAATCCCAACTTGTTCATCTACCCTTACATATCGAGTATCTTTCAGCCAGCCTCTTGCCTTCATTAAATCACATAGGTTAAGAAAAACATATCTCTCTAACCTGAATGCTTCATATATCCTATCTGAATGTTCGTAAACAATTTCCCTTACCCATTCGGCTCCTGATAATTTACTGTCCCTAATAGGCTCTCTTGTATGCAAAGACTTGTCAAAAATAACCAGAGATAACCATCCTATTATTAGGTCAATATCAAACTCATCCATATAATATTCAACTGCTGCTACTTCTTCATTAGACACACTATTTGATTCATCTTCCATAGTACCTATGTCATCACACAAATACAAGAAAATCGATATAGATATAGGTAAAAATAAAAATAAAAAACAATAGAAACCAATAACGTAAGTAATAGAATGAAAGCAAACCAAATATAAAAATTCAACACAATCTATCATAATCCATCACAATCCATCATATCCAAACCAACATAAAAAACATAGTCTCTCTAATCAATATCTTCAACAACAAAATGACAACCAGCAACATAAAAAACATAATCTACTAAAACTCCATGCACTTCCTAACATCCACTAAAGATATTGGAGAAGCCCATATCTCATGTCAGCTGGAGTTTTGATAAAAGCCTCCCTCCATGTGGGATTAACGCAGGCTCGTTCCACTGCTTTGTTATAAAGATCCGGCTCCAACATAGGAATGGCAAATAGGAGATCAATCACAATAGATATTGAGAATGGGTCTGTAGGTGGTGATGTGACTTGTGAGTTGATGGAACCACTCACAGATTGACTAGCCCTGCTCTTGATCATCTCTTTTAAGGCTTTGCAGGTGCTAGCAATACCAAATGAATCATTCCTCCGTCTCCTCTTACTATTTGGAGTTTTATCCATCCTATGTTTCTCACGAGTTGGAGTAGGAGTTTTGTCAGACGTAAAAACTTCCTCATCAAGATGGTGTTCACCAATGTCCTCTAGTCCAACGTCCTCTGGTCCAACGTCCTGTGGTCCATCGTCTGTATCATCACCACCAATGCCAAGTTCATCTGACATCACAAAACCTTCAGCATTTCCTGCTGCATAATCCCCAGTAGCATATGTATCTCCAAATATAATACACAAGTCGAGATATTGAGGAAACCCATCCTTCTTGAATTTTGTCCACTCAATATTATCCTGCAATTTTCACAATGATGACATATATCAACAATATAATTAAACATATTGCATGTACATCTATAGTGATCTCAAAATGATCAAAGGTTAAAACATACCTTGATGTGCGATTCCCATATAGTTGGATCATCAACAACAACTTTTTTGTTCACATTATCCCAGCCAAATCCGGATTGTGAAAGAAGCTTCTTGAAATTACTATACTGCTTTCTCAATTTGTTCACCTTGTTCTTCAACTGTACTTGAGTATATTGAAGTTCTGCTCGTTTATTGAATTCTGTCCGTATATTATTCCACCCTGCTTTATTGAAAGTAGAAGATGTGCGATTTCCCTTTTTGACCTCTTCTACCAACAAACTGACGTACAAATTGGTTAAAGATTCAGTCCACTTTGCGATGAATGCCTCTTTTTGGGATGCCATGTATCCTTCACTAGTTGAGCATAATATGAGTTCAAGACAATTAAAAAGAGAGTGCAATATGCTACTTCATTGGCTAAAACAGCGTCTTTATCACAGCCTATCGCTAAAACAAAGCATCGACAACTGCAACTACTAATGCACACGCACACACATACACAAAGGATGAAATAGATAGGCACTCACAACAAGAACACAATAAGAACACACATTCACCAGCAACTGTTTCATTTTCCAGAGGATGAAATGCATCCCATGATGCTTTCCAGATCATTGGAAGGAAGTGGTCTGATTTCCTTATCATTCATCCATTGTGCTTTGATGTAAGTTTAACAAAAATCATAAAGATGAAGGTTACTTTGTGAGAAAATTCTTGTCTACTAAACTGATATTGTTAGTGGATTTACTTGAGAGGTGAGAAATGAAAGATCATAGGCAATTTCACATCCAAAGTTGGTAAACAAATCACGCAGTATGTTCTATATCCTTTCTCTAGTCTGAACACTCTCTTTGTGGTGGCAACTCTAATATAAAGAAATCTGTTTTGCTTCTGTTTTTTTCTTTTTAAATGAGTTTCGCTGTAATATCTTGCTTAAAGATCCTATTTTTCTTTTAACTAGGGATG
Organism: Eucalyptus shirleyi; assembly: GCA_017140165.1. Classification (NCBI taxonomy): domain Eukaryota; kingdom Viridiplantae; phylum Streptophyta; class Magnoliopsida; order Myrtales; family Myrtaceae; genus Eucalyptus; species Eucalyptus shirleyi. Next base: position 27,881,587 of record CM029446.1, read on the forward strand.
ATCAAGTAAAGGTTGATGATTACCGGCACTGGCATATACCTATGTTGGTTTAAGAATGGCATAGGGACACTTTTGAGAGTTTTTTGCCTCAAAAGTTAATTGGTTCTTGTCCATTATCAATCAAAACTTTCACTGGAGGGTCTAATGGCCGTAGGATATTACGTAAACTGGTTTCTCATTCATAGTAATTATGTCGAGAAACCTTGCGTCTCAAACCACAAGAAAAACAAGTTCAGACACGATGTGTAGTTTGGAAAACCGTGACTTAGTCTGTATTAAGAAATATGTGCATCCATATCAAATCTCTCGAAGTAAAAAGACACAAGCTGGGTTTCGACTATAAATATTCCAAATCATATTTTGACTCTATCCTAAGCTGAAAATGACACAGACCAAGTTAAATTGTGCATGTTTATGTCAATTTTGGGATGTTTATTGGCAAGCCATGCCCAACTGCCAACTCACAAAATTAAGGCATTTTGTCTCTACGTATCACTCTATTTGTATAGACAGACAATATTTGGTGGTTCGTGATCAGTCATTGGAGGATGAATCTACCTTATCTTATAAAATATAGCAAAGTGAAAGCTTTAAGAAATTTGGTTGAAATTTGCCAAAAGATTGTGCTAACTAATCATAAAACAAAGCAAGCGAGCCTTTTTCTTTTTTCTTTTTTTTTTGACAAAAAAGAAGAAGATGACATTCATATATCAGAATAGTACTCTAAAGGTACATCAAAGGCTTTCAAACCTAGCAAATCCCAAATTGCTGCAAAACAAATCAAAAGCTAAAAAGCAAATAACCAGCAACAACGAGCAACGCAGGGGAGGCCAATCACACCCCACAACAAAAACACGCATTAACCAGCAACAACGAGCAACGCAGGGGAGACCAATCACACCCCTCAACAAAAACATGCATTCACCATAAATAATGAGCCACGCAGGGAAGACCAATCACGCCCCACAACAAGAACACGCATTCACGGATTCACCACATCCAAAGAATTGCATCTTACCCAAATCCCCCCAGAATCCTAGAATCCCGCACCAAAACAGCCATGCGAAACCAACAAACCTGATTTAAGGCAAGACGACGATGAGGCGACACGACCAGAGGTGATGCGACCGGAGAAAGGTGACTAGCGGCGACGGGACTAGAGGCGACAGGATCGGAAAGAGGCGATGGCACTGCAGACGACAAATTCAACTTCAGAAAAGGCCCCAATCACCACTAGAACAGGTAAATTAAGAAAAAATCAAAGCAACAAACCTGATTTAGGGCAAGATGACCACGAGGCGACGCGACCAAAGCGACCCAATCGGAGCAAAGAGAGTGCAGGCGGCGGGATCAAAGAGAGGCGACCCAATCGGAGGCGACGCGACCAAAGCGAAGTGACCTTCAACTTCAGAACAGGCCTTAATCACCACTAGAATAGGTAAATTGAGAAAAAATCAAAGCAACAAACCTGATTTAGGGGAAGATAACCACGAGGCGACGTGAACAAAGCAACCCAACCGAAGCAAAGAGACTGTAGGAGTGTGTACGCGTCGGTATGGACAGCAGAGGTGTCAAGTGAGCTTGGGATCAACCGGGGCGAGGCGAGGGCTCGGACTTTGGAGGCTAGGCGACGGGCGACGCACGGGTCTTCGGCTCTGAACAGAAGGTGGATCGCGGGTCTTTGGCTTCGAGCAGCAGGTGTCGCGATTCAGGCGAGGCCAGGGAGCAGCGTTCGGTTGCTGGTGTGGGACCAACTCAAGTGAGCGGGGGCGTCAGGCTTGGCTGCAGCGGGCTTTGAGTTGCAGCGGCGGCGAAGACGGTCTCCGGTGGGAACAAACAGCAGGATCTTGGGTCGGCGCGGCACAGGGAGGCGTTGGGCGGCAACGGGTCACCGAAATCGTGGGTCGGCGCGGCACGAACGGGAGAGTACGAGCACGAGACCAGAGAGAGTCGACCGGAGGCTATGGGACTGGAGGCCACGAGACCGGCGTCGACGGATCGGCGGCGACGGGACCGAGAGAGGCGACCGGAGATGATGAGATCGAAGAGAGGCAAGCGGACGAAGGGAGAAAGAGAAGTTAGGGTTCGTGAAAAAGAAGGGCTGTGAGTTGAGAAGGGAGAAAAAAGAGTTCGTAAAAAAAGAGAAGGGCCGTGAGGAGCCGAAATTGCTTCTTATTTTTGTTCCCGAGAACAAGAAGTAACTTTTTTTTGCTTCTTATTTCTATTCCCAAACCATTCCCGGGCTAAGTTTTTGTTCCCGGGAACAAAAAAACAATGTGGCGTTACCAAACAGGTTTCTGTTCTTTTTTTGTTCCGGGGAACAAAAGAACAGAAACCATGAGAAACAGAAACGTTCTCATGCGCTCCCTAAGTTAACATGTGCCATCATAGACCTAATCATTTCCAGTAGGATTTGTTTGTCATTTCCACAACACCATTTTGTTAAAAAATATAGGGAATAGATAATTATTTTTCCATTCTTTTTTCATCACATAAATTTCTGAATTCATTAGATAGATATTCTTGACCTCAATTAGGTCTTAATGCTTTTATTTTCTTATTTAGTTGATTTTCTACAAAATTTATAAACTTCTTGAAACAACTTAATGCTTCATATTTATGAGAAATCAAATAGGTATGTCCGAATCGAATATAATTACCTATAAATGTGATGAAATAAAGAGCCACATGCCTTCCTTTCACATTCATTGTACCATAGATTTTAGAATAGATTAATTATGGATGGAATTTAGCTCTTGTATTTTTTTTCCAAATGATTTCCTTGTTATTTTTCTTTCTAAACAATGTCGCATATGGACAAATCAACTTTTTCAATTTTACCCAACAAGCCCTCTTTGGCTAGTCTATTAATTCGTTATTGGCAAATATGATCAAGTCTAGCATGCCACACATTTCACATACTTATTATATGAATTAGAAGATGAGAAAAAGGGAATGAAAAATATGAACATTACTATAGTTAATATTCAACATAATAAAACCATCTAGAAAATAACCACAACCATAGTAATTTATATCTAAATACAAATCCACATCATTATTATGAAAGTTTAAACTGAAATCAAGTTTAACCAACACTAACACAAACATTAAACTTCGACGAATCTCCGAGGGTTATAGTACATCATTTATGAACAAAGTACGTCTAGCACACCTAACTAATTGGCAAATGCCAATCCCTTTAACTTTAGCTCAAGAGTTATTCCCTGCATAAATCCATTTTGTTTTAGTTGGTATTTGTTGAAACTTTACGAAGGCATCTTTATCATTTGCTACATAGTTTATTGCTCCCGAATTTACAGTTCACAAAGAATTATATTTAGTTAAAAATATAGAATTTGACACATAAGCAAAGTTCTCAAGAATACAATGCTTGTTTATCTTCTTTGACTTGTCACAGTCATGAGCATAATGACATTTTTGGCCACAGTTGTAGTACTTCACCCTTGACATTCTCCTCACACGAGGACTTTTTCCTCGCTTGTGTTGGTTAACTCTTAATTTCATGCTTGAATGGTTTATTCCCTTACATTTCCATCTTTTGAACGAATCAAGACACTTGTGTGCTATAACGGGCATAATAAATATCTATTTTTGGCTTAACCATTAGGAGGTGGTCCTCTGCCAGCTCAAGGTGGCGCACGGCATCCTCAAGTTTTTCCATAACTTGGTTAAGAGTTTATAGTGCTTCATGCTTTTATAGCATATATTGAATTTACATATTCAATATCTCATATTTCTTACCGTTCAATTTCTCTTCTTCATCCAATTCGGCTACTATGCTCTTAGAAGCTGAAGTCATTGTATCTGAATATTTCAAACATATTTGCATGGATTATTAATGCATAACATTTATGCATCTATTTTGTATAAACTAATCATATTAATAAATAAGATCAATTAAGGCTTTAGAGTCAGAAGGTTATTTTATTTCCAAGCATCATCCAAATCCTCATTTGAAATTATCATTAATATAATCATTTATGAAAAAATAAGTTCACCAAAGTTACTAAAATTTTCTTGAACTTCTCACAAATAATCGTAAATTAAAATAATAATTTACAACAGCAAATAACATTGAGTTTTCATTAAGTAAACATGCTATTTACACGAAGTAATATGTCTAGTAGAATGATATCAATATTAACATGAAAGAAATATTTATACCTAAGATATCTCAATCTAATCTATGAAAAAATAATGAAAAAATAAATAAATAAATAAATAAATACATAAATTCAAACATACTCATTTATCTCATAAACAGAGAAAGACTTTTCTAATTTTTCAAAAAAATCCTCCAAGAATTTTAAAGGCATATTGGGCAACCATAGAAAGTTCGTGGGAGGTCCATTATGGCTCCTCCAAAGCACATTCATTTTGTGCCAAGTCACAGTCAACCCGAGAGTTGAAGTCTTCGTTAACTCAATCCTATAAATTCTCTCACTAAAGCCACGACAAACTTCTTATAATCTTGGATCATGTTGACCACCCATAGGCGATCTAACACTACTTGCCATTTTAATGGAAGAGTGTTCATTAGGGCCGTTTTCAAAATCCGACATAAGGCAATTATTCCAACTGATTCCTTGTATCATCTGGTTGGCCCTAACCATATGTGACATTATATCACCGTTATTCCATCGATAATTAGCTAATTTTGCTATTAACCCTTCAAGTCTCACATTTTGTTCATCCGTTCTTGGGAATATAGGCATGCGTACAAAGTGCATTATTGTTCTTACAACAAATGTAGAACAAAAAGGGATTACACATAATCCTTAGTGAAAACAATTGAAAAACACATTTTCTTTCTCTCTCCTTTTTTTTTTCCCGAGTCAATGCTGGTCAACGGATGATCGGGTTGGGTCAGCCGGGTCAATGGGTTACGTCAACCGAGGAGCAAAACCATAAATGTTCGAAAAAGGAAGGGCAAAAGTGTAAATTCACTGTAGGCGCATGCCATGCACGCACTAGCTGTTGCCGCACGCATGCACGACGATTACCACACATGTGTGGTGCACGTGCCTGTGGTTACCGCATGCACCTGGGAAACTTCCTCGGCAGATGCATTGCACACGCTAACAAGCTCAAACCTTCTGGCCATGCATGGCGGTGTGTTCAGCCATCTCTGATGCTGTGCTGCCACTCGTTTTTCTTGTCTCAATGAGAACTATGACCCTGCTCTTTTAAAAATAAATTTTGACTCATGGAAAGTCAAAAAAGGGGGTTGCATAGCATGCGGGTGTTGGGATTTCGGCCCTCAAAAGTTCGTCGGCGACGATTCTTAAAATTTCAGCCAAAAAACCATATATAAACATCAACAATGATCGTGAAACATGTACACTATCACTTTGATACCAGTGATGGAAACGGATTCCTAAAAACAAATAGATACATGAAGTATCAAATACTAAAAATAGACGCGGAAATGAGCCCGAGGATATATATGTAACACCGATCGAAAGGGACATTACGAAGATGGATATACCTTATTTGTCACAAATTAAATACTTGTTGTAGTCTTAAAGGGATCAATCGAAGCCTTGGAGTTCGGTTCTTCGAGAGAGTTCACCATCATCAAAAAAAGAAAAAGAACGTATGAGCTATTTCCTGAAATTTCAATGTTTACCTTTATTCTTTTATATAGCAGTAATTTTTAGTTAAAAAATAACTGCTCCCTCTTTTATGGGCTATTCTTTTATGTCCTAGATTTGGCCCAACGTGGGTAGACAAGCCTGGTTTGGCCCAACATATAAGAAACCCATGAGGGACCGATATAGGCAACCGCACAGCTTGTTCACAGCCACATTTGGGTGCGTTTGGGAACCACTTCTCAAAGCCCGTTGGGGGTCCAAAGCCCTTTGGGCAAAAAAAATGGTGTTTGGGAAAAAACTTTGGAAGGGACTTGGGCAAAATGCTAGCATTTTTAAGGCTGAAAGCCCAAGGCAGGGGGGACCTACCTTGGGCTTTCAGCTTTCTCGGCATGCCCACGCGCTACTGTTCACTTTTTTTTTTTTTTTTTTCCAAAATTGTCCTAATGAATTTTTTGTTTTTCCGGTTCGTGTCCTTGGATGAAACACTGTTCATCTTTTCCGGGCCGATGACTGCTACAGGGACGCCGCGACCTAGGCGATCGTCGTCGGAGAGTCGGGCGACCACCGCGAGTCGTGACGTTGCCGGTGACCGTCGCTTGCCGCACTGTGACCTCCGCGCGGAGCTCGCCAAGGCCGCGCGACCCATCTGGTCACAGGTCTGGTGGTTGCGACCAAATCTGGTGCTGGAGGCTCGAGCAGCGACCAGATCTGGGTCGCGCGACCTCGCCGCCCCCGGATCTGGGTCGCAGCGGTGTCACGCGACCTCCCGCGACCTCGCCGCCCCAGATCTGGGGGTGGCGAGGTCGCGCGACCCTGTCGCGACCCAGATCCAGGGCGGCGAGGTCCTCCCGCGACCTCGACGCCTTGGATCTAGGTCGCTGGAGGTCGAGGCGGCGTCGCGCGACGTGCGCGACCTCGCCGCCCAGATCCGGCGTCGCTGGAGGTCGAGGCCGCGTCGCGCGACGCGCGCGACCTCGCCGCCCCAAATCCGAGGTCGCCGGAGGTCGCGACGGTGTCGCGCGACCTCGCCGCCCCAGATCCGGGGTCGCCGGAGGTCGCCGACGACCGCTGCCCTTGCCGGTCAATTTTTTTTTTTTTAAATTTTTCTTTTAATAATTTTTTTTACCACAAAACTCATTTGTAAATGTAATTCCCCAAACACTATTTTGCTCAAAGCACTTCACAAAGAGCTTTCAAAATACAATTTACCAAACACTGTTTGTATTTTGAAAAACACCTTTAAGCCAAAGGTCTTTGCATTTTCCAAAAGGCTTTCCCCAAAAGTGGTTCCCAAACGCACCCACAGGTCAGCGTCAGCGGTTGGTGTTGAGGCGACATAACTTTCCAGTGAGATTTCATCTGGAGTATGGCTACTTCGGTGAGGGGGGGGAGGAGCGAACCTGTAAATAAAGAATAAAAGAAAAAAGTAAGAAAAAGAAAAAAGACATAATGGAGAAGGAGACGACAGTAGGGGGCTTAAGTTGCGTTTTGTTGAATCTGAGCTTATTTAATGATTGAGTAATTTTGGGCTTGAGTGGTTTTAATAGATTCAGGATGGCTTCATTTTTAGAAGTGCTTGGGCTAAGTTCTTTTCAGTAATATAAGCTTAGTACTTTCAGTTACAAAGAAATGGGGTTGGTGTAGCTTTAGAGGAAGAGTGGGCTTACTTGGGAGTTTTTCAGAATTGGGCTTAGAAAGGGTAGAAATGGAGTGGGCTTGCGGATAAGATCAATTGTGCCCTCTCGACTAAGTTCATCCATATGCTGGCCAGGTCCTTATTTTCGGGCTACTAATTAATTGAATTAAAAAATAATATCTAAAAAATTAATTAAAAATTTCGATTTTTCCTTTTTATTTTTCCTAAAGTCAGAAAAATCTTTAAAAATAGTTTTTTTTTTTGAGGGGTAATTTTCTCTTAAATTATGGGGAAATCATTGAGAAAAAAATTATGCAAAAAAATTAAAGCCTTTACGATTTTATCGTAGGATTCCGATTGTCTTTAAAAAGGAACGCCCTTGATTGTGTGCTTCCATAATGATGATTGTCGTGTCGTTTACCTTTAGCTTGGTTAGGATTGGGCTTTTATATCATGTTAAATCCTGGCTCTCCTTGCAATTTATTTAACACTTTCCTTAATTGCTGATTGTTAGTTTAATGATTACGTGTTTGTATGATCATCTCATATGTTAGTGGATAGGTTTAAAATCAATCTAAATTACTTGACAAAAATCTTTTTGACATAAACAAGATTATGTACAGAAATGATGCTAATTAATTAATTAGTGTGATAAAGTTTTCGATCCTATATTCTCTAGTTGTGTAAAAAGTGCAATACACACTCTCATGCTTTACTTGATTTATAGCCAATCTCAATAAGCTAGTCGCAACTCCTTATTAGAAATTGCTCATAGCATCAAATTGAGTTGACATCGAACACCCTGATGGCACGTAAGGTATATGGTTGGGAGGTTCCACGTATTAAATTAGGATCGTAGGCACATCTTTTAGGCAATACCTCTATACCAATTTCCCCTCAACCGAGTGGTAGGTCACGACAAATCTTCAATAGCATTTCTTGTTCAAGGAAATGCATTGTGTTCGCGATGGTGGGGCAAGAATTTCTCGTCGCGCTTGTTGTGTCAGCCTAGAGCTCTAGGGCGGTGCGTAAGTCATTCTCTCCCATGGTAATGAGAAGGTGATAATAAAAATGTCTTCCTAGTTGCCTTGCCAATCTTTTAGATGAACTTCTCAATTCAAACTTGCCTATGTATAGGCGATTTTAATGAGATAATGTACCACTGGGAAAAGGTAGGAAAAAAGTTTGCCGATTCCTATAGGATGCAATCCTTTCGATCATTTATAAACAGTTGTTCGTTAATGGATGTTGTCAGTAAGGGCTGTGCTTTCACTTGGGTAAATAACAGGGCAGGGGATAACGCAGTCAAAGAACGTCTCGACAGATTATTATGTACTATGGAGTGGAGGATTTCTTACCCTACAGCGGAAGTTTTTGCTCTTCCTGCAATTGCGTCTGACCATAGTCCCCTTTTACTACTCACTGACGGTCCCAGACAAAAGTGTTATAAATCCTTCACTTTTGAAGCTTTTTGGACCCAGCATCAGCAGAGTAGACAGGTCATTGCAGAAGCTTGGGATTCTTCACATATCCAGCTTGCATCCATTGATCGAAAGCTTCGGCTTCTCTCTTCAGTACTTGCCAGATGGAGTAAATCTACTTTCTCGCATGATCGTGACAAGATTAATCTGTTACAACAGGAACTTCAATACATTATGAATCGACCAAGTAATCATTATGATCAATCAACAGTCAAGCATCTAAAGGAAGACATTCAATCTCTATGGCAGCAAGAAGAGCAATATTGGGTGATGAGATCGCGCATTAACTGGTTGAGGTGGGGGGACAGGAATACTAAATTTTTTCATTCGACGACAGTACAGAGAAGGCAATTTAACTGTATTACTATGCTACAGGATGAATCTCAGAGATGGATTCGAGATCCTACTCAACTGCAGAATTTGACAATGGATTACTTTCGAAATCTCTATCAGTCAGCAGGCCAACGTGATTATTTCCCTATCCTGACTCAGATTTCCTCAGTAGTTACAATGGAAATGAACCAGGTTTTAATAGCTGAGGTTTCTTGGGAAGAAGTGAAAAATGCTACCTTTCAATTGGGGGCAACAAAGGCCCCGGGACCGGATGATTTTAACGGTCTATTCTACCAAACTTATTGGGACATACTCCAAGAGGATGTATTTACCTCAGTGCAGACTTTCTTCAGAACAGGAGTGCTGCCCCCAGCTTTAAACAGAACGCTTATTACTCTAATTCCGAAAGTCCCGCATCCTGAAAGGTTAGACCATTATCGCCCCATTAGTCTCTGTAATTTCATTTACAAAATCATATCCAAGATTTTAGCCAATAGATTAAAACCTTGGTTACCTGAGTTGATCTCGATGGAACAGAGCGCTTTTGTATCTGGTAGGCAAATACATGATAACATCTTGGTTGTTCAAGAAGTCCTGCACCAATTGAAAACCAGGGTCAGAAAGAGAAAGTTCCAAGCTATTTTAAAGCTGGATATGAAAAAAGCATATGATCAAGTTGAATGGGATTTCTTGGAGGCCTATTTATGTAAGCTCGGTTTCCATACCAATTGGGTGAATTGGGTAATGCAGTGCATAACGACGACTTCCCTGAGTGTCAAATTCAATGGACAACCGTTACCCTATTTTCAACCTACAAGAGGCCTACGTCAAGGCGATCCTCTCTCGCCCTATATATTCATCCTGGTGGCTAATGTTTTATCAACCCTCATTAAACAAGCTGTCGACATGGGGAATCTTAAAGGAATTCAGTTCAACAGGTGCTGTCCTATCCTTTCCCATCTATTTTTCGCCGATGATGCCATATTCTTCTTAGATGGAAGTCTACTTGAATGTCAAAATTTAGCCAATATCCTGCAACAATACTGTCTAGCTACCGGACAAGTGGTGAATAGAAACAAATCTGGCCTTTTTCTAAGCAGAGCTTGTCCTTATCTTTTAAAGCAAAATCTGGCTAGTACATTGAGGGTGCCATTGATTGAAAAAACTGGCAAATATTTAGGGATACCTTCTGATTGGGGAGTTTCTAAAAAGGATATGTTCGCCTGGATTCTAGGAAGGGTTAGTGCTAAGCTGGCGGGGTGGAAAGAATAGCTTCTATCTAAAGGGGGGAAGGAAATACTGCTCAAATCTGTGGTGCAGGCCTTACCAAACTATGCTATGTCAATATTTAAAATTCCAGTTTCTATTTGCAAATCTATTGAGCAGAAAATAGCATAGTTTTCGTGGCAAAATAGTTGTACCAAATCGGGCATACACTGGAAACGTTGGGAACTACTTAAAGAAAGGAAGGAAAGTGGAGGGTTGGGTTTTCGAGATTTAATTAGTCTTAACAAAGCACTCCTTGGTAAACAAGCTTGGCGACTATCTCACTGCCCTTCCTCTTTGTGGAGTCGACTGTTTAAAGGTTTATATTTTCAATTTACTGATTTATGGCATGCTCCTAGAGGTTCAAATCCGTCATGGGGCTGGCAAAGTCTGCTGTTAGGTCGAGACTCCATCTCAGATCAGATTCAATGGTCAGTCGGGAATGGCCACAAAGCATAAAAATTCGAAATGATAAATGGTTAGCTAGAGGAACTCTAGGTGGGCCAGCTAAAAGGGGGGAGCCTGAAATGGTTGAAAGTTATATCACACAGCATCCGACCACCTGGAATGTCCCTCTTCTTCAACAAAGTTTTGATGAGCAAGTTATCGGGAGATCCTCACCATTCCTCTCGGCTCAACTTCGGTTTCGACAAGATTATTTGGACGGGGACACTTACGGGGAGACTATACGGTTAAAAGTGGCTATAAGTTTATTCAAGAACATGCTCCTAAACATCTTCCCACCTCTGCAACCACACCCCCTCACATTCCAATCCCTGTTTGGCGCAAGATTTGGCACCTACAGACTGCCCCCAAACTCAGAGTTTTTCTGTGGTCCCTCTGCCACAATGCATTCGCTACAAGGGAAAACCTATACAAAAGACACATCCTCCCCAATCCAGATTGTCAGTTATGTCAGACTCATCTCCCTGAAACTACAGAACACTTATTTCTATATTGTCCACAGATTCAGGGTCTTTGGTCTCATCCGAAAGTGCAGCTTAATATTTCAACACACAACACACAAACACTATCCACTTGGCTAGCAGACATATTGTTGCAAGATGTACATGTACCAGATCCGAAGATAGTAGTCGCTCTCCTCTGGCAAATCTGGCAAGCGAGAAACCACTTCATCTTCCGCAGCAAACGGTCAACCCATAAACAGATGGTAGATCTTGCATTCATAACTGCAGAGAGCAACCGTAGTAAGCATCAGTACGTCATATCCACAGGGCAGCGAGTTTTGCCTACCTCTCGGATTTGGCATCCTCCACCGGCAGGGACAATCAAAGTAAATATTGATGGGGCTTTCCCTGTAGCGGATCACACAGGTTCGGTGGCTTGTATTTGTAGAAATCATGAAGGAAATCTGATCGGGGGTTCCTCCCAAATCGTTCCTGCTTCTTCTCCTCTGCAAACCGAGATTCGAGCCCTACATCATGCCCTGCTTTATCTACTTGAGAAAGGAATGAATGAAACTCACCTTCAGATTGATTCTGATTGCTTGGTTATGGTAGAAACACTGAACAACCGCTGCTCTCCTCCATGGGACTGTCGAACCCTAATTGTCGAAGTTGAAGCTTTGCTGTCCCGTTTTCCCCTTTTGCGTCTGTCCCACTATAGACGGGAAGCGAATTCCCTTGCTGACTGGGCCGCTAAGGCCTTTGGCCGAGGCATTCTAAATGCTAACTGGGCCTCTTCTCCTCCTCCTAAAGTTCTGGACCTTCTATGTATCGACGCCCTTACAATGGGTTGTAATGCTTTTCCTCCGTAAATAATACGCTTGGTTTTTCTGATCAAAAAAAAAAAAAAAAACTTGCCTATGAAAGTTATAACTTATATAGCCTTGCTTGGCGGCCCGGGGAAAGGCAGCAAAAGCCGACATGGAAGCCACAGCACTAGCGTGTTTGAGGACCGCTCAGGTGAAGCTGAGAAGCCGGCTGCGATGGAGACCGACTTCTATTGGATCCAGAAGAAGGTTTTATTTTGAAGTTACTGTAAAACCCTGGACTGAAGGAGCATTCTTTTCTTTTCTATTATGTTTATTTTTTCATTTTTTAACTTTTTGTTATATAAAATGCACCATCCAACTCGAGAACTTTACAAAGTGCACTTACACACGTAGATTCGCGTAACATTTTACAGTATTCCATTGAAGGTTCAATTATTTCTAAATTTTGATGAGGAAAATGAAAGGAAAAATCTCGACCCTTTTAATCCAAGGCATACGCAAATTACAATTGTTCAAATTTCACGCGGCAGTGTTATTCAAAGAAACGTTGCAGTGTTTTCAAGAATTTTGATAGAGGCATAGCTGGGATTGCAAAAGTTTATCTTCAAAACAAAATAAAAATAATGTAACATATCTCATAATTTAAAGGCGCTATTAACACTTTAATACCCCTCTCTTTCTCATGTGTAAGATAAGAAATTTGGCTCCAATTTGATCAGAAAGCCCAATAAATCATTATGCAAAGTAAAACTACATGCAATCATAGCCGGCGGAAATGTCATATTCGTGAGATATGAGATAATGCTGTGATAAGTAAAGCATACAAAATTTTTACGACGGATCCATATCTTGGTTGATGAAATTTAGAACAATGCGGCTCAAATACTTTTCTCTAATCAGGCCTTATTTTTTTTTCCCCGAAACCAAATTGGGCACAAATTTCAGAAACTAAAGTACAAATAGCAAATTCTGTGCATGACCATGCATTTCCATGATCCAGCAAATACCGTACAGTGTTCTACCTTCATTTGGCAGAATAGCACAATCCCATTCAAGTTTTAGGTGACATAGCACCTTACAATTCTCGTATCTAGAGGCAAATACATGGCATGCCTATCACAAGCTAAAGCAATTAGACAGACACGAACGCAAACAGACATATAAGTATGACCCCCTATTAATACATGGGAGCTTCAGCAGGGGCATATCCAATCTCATGGTATTCACCAGAACGACTTCCCCATAGGTGCGGCGCCCATGGGACCGGATGCTGCGTCGGAACTTAGAACCACTCTCATGACCCGCTTCGGGTTGCTCCGTTGCACCCCACAAAGATCCGACAAATAGACACCTGTTGAAAACTGATGGCAGAGTTAGTGATAGTGAAGACTTGAGTGGACGATGTTGCTTCGAGGCAGATGGCGCAGATTGATTCGCAGCCACGAATTACCTTCTCCAAGGGCCAAGTTGAAATAAAGATCCACAATGTTGGGGCAGTTGTGGTAACATGCCGGTGAGCAGAGCTTGGCATGTTATAATTTTATTTAATATGATCCCACATTCAGTTAAAATCTCCTACATTAGATTTCATTGAGGATTTATTATGAAAATCTAGTTGCGGATAACTATGAACATTTCCTTAATCGAAGTCAAGTTGCCAATGAATTTTGACACCATCTTAAGGCCAGTGGGCGGAATGTCACTGACAGTCGGCTTCACGTCATTGGGGGTCCACTCAACAGTGTAGGAAGAGTTCTTGTTCTGTACATTGAGCATCCGCTCATCCACTTCCTTGGTGCTCATGTTTCCACAGAAGATGGTAGATGCGGAGAGTTGACGCCCTTGAGGCGGGTTCGCTGCACATATGATGTTCATGGCATCCACATTTGTTGAGTTAACTCAAGGACTGTGAGGGCTCTGTATTGCTGCGACCCATGAGAGTTGCAGAGCAAATTCCACCATGAAGAAGTGAAGACAAGGAAAGCATATGAGGTTCACGGCAAGTTTCCTCAGGTCAGAGTTTAGTTGCTCTGGAAACCTCTTGTAGAAGGTAACTCCAGACATTGTTGCTGATAACAGGTGATTCAAATCTCCAACTACAACAATCAAACATACAAAATGTTCGCTCAGTTCACAAATAAACCTAAATGCAGGACAAAAATACACCTGGGAGCTTTGCCATTTCGTCCTCTCGCGGGTACTGTTCACGGGCTCTCTCTACTGGGTTCCCGAGTTACTGTTCATCCATCTGATTGGAGGCTGGTTCCCGGAATTCTAGCCATCGGAATGGGCTGATTTTTGGAGGGTAGGTTTCTCTCACCCTCCTCTACATCCCCACCAAAGGAATTCTTCAGAGCTGGTCTACATCAAAAGTTATCCTCTGCCTTGGGCTGTTCGTGGTCCAGTTTCTGGACTAGTTTTCTTTTGGTTCTCTATTCATTCCGGGAACAGTAGCCATTAGAAGGGGCTGATTTTTGGAAGGCAGACTCCTATTACCTTCCTCTACATTCCCACCGAAGGATTACCAGTGGGTTGGTCTAGATCTCGAGATCCCTGCGGCCCTAGGCGCGCGCGCGACTGGATTGTCTGGGGTGGTTGTCGCAGGCTGAGTTGAATACACCCGGTGTTTTGGGCTCTTCTTTGGAGGCTGAAGTCGTCTAGCCTCACTACACCACCCCTCCAAGCCGCTTCCTCTCAGGTGGCCTACATCTTCAGATTTCGCAGTTTAGAGCCGAACTCACTGCTGCTGCGTTTTTCTGGATTCGGCTACTGCTGGTGTGTCTTGCTGTGTTTTTGATGTGCTGGTTTGGTCCTCTTGCTATCCCACATTGTGCCTTTGTTGTTGGTCCTGGTAAGTATCCTTCATTCAATGGTTTTTCGTTGGTAGTGAACAGGCTGCACACCAGGTGTTCGTTGAATGGCCTCAGTTGCTATTAGGGCTGGAAACCACACCTGAGAGGCCCGAGTCTCTGCTGGAACCTCGAAGGGGCTTCACCCCCCATCCCAAGGTGTTGGACTACCTTCGGATAGGCCAGGTCAGGCCATGGCCTCTGTTGGTCCGAAAAACAAACAGCAAGCCCCACATGAGGCCCCTGCTCGCCCGCACCGTTCTCGTGGCCGCAGCCGTGTGTGGTCCGCCTCCAAGCGACCACTGGTCCCCGCCCATCGTCTAGGTGCAGCGAACTCTACCCCTGCTTGCACCTGGGCTAATGTAGCCCGGCTTGCTGTGAGAGGCTCAGATTTGTCCTACATTCCTCCTACTTTTGTAGATGGCAAGGCTGTGGTCAACTTGGCTGATGAAGTGTTGGATGCGGTAGACCCTAAGTGGCATGAAGGCCTCATTGGGTACTATGTAGGGAGGAAACTTCCATTCGGGCTCACGGAGCAATCCTTGAAACATGCTTGGGGTCCTAAGCTCGCGGAAGTTTTGGCCAATGACCAAGGTTTCTTTTTCTTCCACATACCGGATCCGGTGTTTAGGAGAAAGATCCTAGAGGATGGACCCATTACAGTTGCAAGGGTTCCTCTTATTCTTCGTTAATGGCAGCCGCTTATAGACCTCAAGAAGGAAAACCAATCCTCAGTCCCAGTTTGGATTCGGTTGAAGAACTTGCTTTTCAATTGCTGGACGGTGCCAACGATGAGTGCGATTGCAAGTGTGGTGGGAAAGCCATTATATGTGGACCAACGAATGGACCAAATGAAAATGGTTTCGTTTGCAAGGGTGTGTGTAGAAATTCAGACAAACTGGCCGAGATGCAAGTTCGTTGAAGTGGTTTTGAAGGGGGTATCTCACTTGATCTCCATTGATTTTGAATGGCTACCGGCTGAATGCTCTAAGTGTGGGACCTTCGGTCACAAGTGTGAGGAGCCTCCTTGCACGCCTTCCTCTACCAGGTTGACTAGAGATCCGAGACGGTCGTAGGCAAGTATTGCTACTTCGGCACCTGTTGCGGCCCCCGTCATTGAGCCGGTTGTGGTAGAGAGAATTCCACAACAATCCCAGGCCGGTTCTACTCCATCATCCCTTGTTGTGGCACCCATCTAGGACCCAATTGTGGCAGATTCACAGGTAGCTCCAGAATAACCTTGGAAACAAGTGAAGGGGAAAAAGAAGAAGACCATGCCTTCAAAGGAAGGAACATCTGCCCGTCTGGTTAGCTCTGGCGATGAGGGGCACTCCTGATGTCTAAAGGCCCTTGATTCGCTGAAGACCGAGCTTCCCGTGACTGCTCGGAAGCCGCTAAAAGGTCTTAGTGTCCCTTCGAAGTTGGTGCTGTGCTCTAGCACAAGTTGGGATGCTTTAAGGCCAATCGAAGCCCTAATCTTGATTCGCGATCGAGGTATGGATTCGAACGTCTTTGCCAGCTTCTATTACTCGGATGAGGACCTTCTTTTGCTTGACCCGTCCCCGAGAGCTGCCTCATCGAAGGTAGAATCAATCCAGGACAAATTGCTATCTCTCGCCTCGGATCCGCCTCTGAGATCACTCCTGTGGCATCAGTGACCTTTTGCCAGAAGCCTTCTAAGCGGAGGTAGGCCTTCTTGCCTTCCTTTGCTTCCTTTGCACAGTTTATTTCACACACACACACACACACACACACACACACACACACACACACACATGTATATTAGGTGTTGGAATCCCTTGAGGCAAGCCAAGGTCAGGAACCTTGTTTATTCCAACGGGCTCTGTCTGGTTGGATTATTGGAGACCAAAGTGCCGGAGTCTCGATTTTGTTCCAATTTTGCAAGGCTCTTGTCGGGGTGGAAGTGAATTGCCAATAATGAGGACTCGTACAGGGGAAGGATTTGGGTTGGTTGGAACCCTTTGTTGGTGGATTTTGAAGTGATTTCTTCTAATAGTCAGGCGATCCATGGTAGAGTGAAGTTCCTTACTTCTAGATTGTGCTGCTGCATCTCAGTGATTTATGCCGAACATTCGTTTATTACTCGAAGGCCTTAATGGGCGGACCTAGTTTAGATGAATGCTTGCTTCCAGGATTGGCTTGGCTGGTGGCCGGGGATTTCAATGCCATCAGGGACCCATTTGATCGGATTGGAAGTTCTGACACTTGGATCCCTTACTTCAAGGAGTTTAATCAGTGTTTAATTCAAGCAAAGTTAGAGGACCTAAGGTATGTTGGCTTTCGCTTTACTTGGTCCACTTCTTCTAGGGTTAATCGTAAGGCTAGGAAGATTGATCGTGTGTTAGTGAATGCTAATTGGAGCCTTGAATTCTCTTACTCGGAAGCGTCTTTTCTGTCACCGGGGATTTCTGACCATTCGTCGATGGTGGTAAAAGTGTTACAACTAGTTCATTGAAGAAAGCCTTTCAAGTTCTTTGACTTCAAGATGGAGCACCCGTCCTTCCATGACATTGTCTCGCAAGTTTGGGAAAGCCTGGGTGAAAGGGTCCCTATGTATAGGTTGGTGAACAAGCTGAAGGCCTTGAAAGGCCATCCAAAGTAACTCAACAGAGATTCTTTCTCTAATATCTTTGAAAGGGTTGCTGAGTCGAGAAATGCTTTCAGGCTAGCATAGATTGGCCCCCAGCAGGATCCGACTAGTGAACTTCTGGCAGAATTAGAGAAGACTCATCGGAAGACCTTCGTCGAGTTAAGGAGTCGGGAAGAGTCTTTCTTCAGACAAAAGTCGAAGATTAGGTGGCTTGAGAATGGCGATAGGAATACCAAGTACTTTCACCATTCCGCCTTGGAGAATAGGATTCTTTCGGTTCTTGATACCTTTGGTAATTTGGTCTTTCAACTGGACCTAGTGCATCAAACATTCGTCTCCCACTTTCAGGAGCTTTTCGTGTGACAGCCTGAATTTTCATATTTCGTTTTTGATTAAATAAATCGGGTCTTTCATCGATGCGCCAATAGTGCTATTCTCTGAGTTGATCACTCACGAGATAATTGAACTATATGGGGAAGCAATTAAGGAATCTAAATGCAATGGACTTGAGAATTCGACCAGGGATCGACTGCTCGACTGTATTGGTCTGCAAGGGTCATTATGACATTGTCAAAATCAATCAGAGATCAGAGATAGGTTGATTCGACTGAAATATGTGATCAAAGTGTGAGTGATTCCACCTGATTGCAAAATTCTCATCGATCGACACTAAATTGATTTTCTGTCGTTTTAGGTACCCTATGTCCATATTTGAAATCTTGAGACTTTCACAAGAACCGAGAGTCACCAATGTGTCGAATATGTACAATGTGACTCGAGATAAATCGATCACGGGTCAATTGCACAAAAAATTCCTAAAAGTTTCCCGGTAGACTAGGTCATGCTAAAATCGCATCAGATTGAAATTAACCGTAAATTTGAACCTGATTTCAAAAATTGAAAGTTCTGTCATGTCATGATTTATTTTAGAAACGTCGACTCATTCTTCGAAGAATTTTCGGAGATCCCGATATATTTTTTTTATGGAAAATCATTTTGTACGATTCGGAAATTAACAGAAATTTGAACGGTCTAAATTGAAGTGAAATTTGGGCTTCCAAATCGAGCTATTTGGCGATGGGGACTTATAGAAATTTTGTGGGACTTTTCTTCGGCAAATTTGGACGTCAATTGGAGAATTGAATGAAGAAATTGAGGCCAAGAGTTGAGTGAAATTCGGAGCTAGGTTGAGGGCTGCATATTTTGGCTTCAATTTGGTTTATTTGTGAAAATATATGCAAGAAAGAATTTTTTTTTGGGCTCGGGGGGGGGGGGGGACAAGCACTAAAGTGGGTAGCTAACTCTTGTTTACTTTGACCTATCTCTCTCTCCAATCTCCTCTTTATGCTAGCTGTTTCCTCTCCATCTTCGTGCGCACGTTTTCCCCTTAATAGCCGACCACTGAAGCCCTTATCCACGTTCTCTTTCTCTCACCTATCTTTCTTCTTCCACACGTTGATGTCAGCTGCCCTTCCTCTCAATTGTCTTCACTTTGTTTCCTTCGTGCGTGTCCTAGAAGACTTCATCTTCAACGCCACCGAAGCCACCAATTCCTCTGCTGCAGCTCCACACCAACACCTCCACCCAGCTTTGTCTTGTTTGGTCAACTTCAACAACCCACGAAGCCATCTTTGACTGCCCAATCCTCATGATTTTAGCCCAACATCCACCGAACTCCATCCAGCTGCCCCTGCTCCACTGAATTCATGTTCCCTGCCACGTCCGTGTCTCTCGCATGAAGCAACGCCATTTCGCGCTACTCAGCATCCTGAAGCTACTTCTCTCTCTCCACTTGGTTTCACTCCTGCTAGCGACACCAGCTGCTTCCATTTTCTTGTTCGTGGCCCAAGCCCAACTGTGGTCGTGGGTTTCAGCCCAAGGATCGAGTCCAACAGCCCAGCAATTCGGGCCTAGCAAAGCCCGGTTCAGCAGCCCATCTTGAAGCCAGATGAAGCCTAGTCTAGCAATTTGAAACCCAAGTGAGATCAGCCCAGTCTTGAGGCCTGCGAAGTAGCCTAAGCTCGAAGCCAAGCCCAGCATTTGCTGTGGGCTTGCGAGGCTTGTAGGCCCAGCCCACGTGTTCCGCCGACGCCGCCAAAAATTTGGATTTCGGCCGCCGTCGCGCCGTTGTCGTGGTGAACCGGTCTTCGCATTTAACAAGTGAGTTTCATTCACTAATCCCCGCTTAGTCGGTTAATTATGTTTAGAAGTTGATTAGATTAATTAAGCATGGTTTATGTGAATAGATTAGATTAGATTAGTTAATTTAATTATTTGCCGATGTATGTTAAGTGGTTAGTAAGTGACATTAGCGAGTAGACCCATTCTATTATTTATTGAACGAGTCTCAGAAATTTTTTAGGTCCGTTTTGGCTTCCAATTAGGCTATAACGAGCCTAAATTGGATTTATTACATTTATTTAATAACTTATGGTAGTTGATTGGTAGAGTTGTTTGTTGTGGTGTGGATCGCTCAGCTGCTAATCCAGTGTAGATTTGGAAGACAGGTTTCAGTAAAAGATTGAAGCATGAGTGAGCAGGAGTCGAGGACTCCTAGACAAAGGACTTTATCTTTTGAAACTCGGGCTAGGATGCCGACAAGGGTTAGTGCCTGAGGTGGCCGAGGTAGAGCGCAGGCTGATCCCAACGCAAGTGGAGTAGCATCGCCGCTAGTTTCGCTGGTTGGTGCTGGGGTTGCGACCTTTGGTGATCCCAGAGTAGACGAGATCTTGCAGTCGTTGGAAGCAATGAGAGACTTGATTGGGCAGTAGGCCCAGAATCAAGCCGCCGTTGTTGCAGCCACCGCTTAAGCCGCCGCTACTGCTGCAATTGCCGGTGCTGCTGAAGTCGCATTCGCTACCACACCTGTTGCTGCACCTACCGTAGCACCTGTAGAAGGTCTGCTAGGAATCGTAATCGCTGGGAGACCGATTCACAAGCTGATGGAACAATTCTTGAAGTTGAATCTACCTCAGTTCATTGGGGAAGGAGACCCTGAAGCTGCTGCTTTGTGGATTCAAAGACTTGAGAAGGCTTTTGCACTATTGATGTGCAATGAAACTAAAAAGGTAATTCTTGCAACTTATCAACTGGAGGGAGTTGCAAATATTTAGTGGAGAACCACCCACGGAGCAATGTTTCCGGAAGGTGTCGTCCCGGAGTGGAATGCCTTCCTTAAAGCTTTCAATGGCAAATAATTCTCACAGACTGCAAGAGAGATGAAGATGGTAGAATTTTAGCGTTTTCGCCAATGTTCCATGACTGTCGACCAATACGAGGTGAAGTTCGCTGAACTATCGCAATATGCTCCTAAACTAATTGAGAATCTAACGAACCGAGTGAGAAGGTTCAGAGATGGATTCAAGTCGGACTTGAAGAGCACACTGATTTCGTTGAATCTGAGGACTTACAATGACCTTTATGAGAGAGCCCAGATGATCGAGAGAGATCAGAATGAGAGAGCCACTATGTCTGGGTCAAGATTTACTGCAAACAGAGACGCAATCTGACATGGGAAGAGGCCCATGGTTGGAGGAAGATTTCAAATCCTGCCCAACCGGAAGGGTGGAATTGGCAAGTTTAAGTTGAACCGAATTGAGTTATGTCGTGCTTGTGGAAGGTGACATGGAGCGAACCAGTGCCCTCGAGGGATGGGCGCCTGTTTTGAATGTGGCCAGCAGGGTCACATAGCCAGGAATTGTCCCCGGAGATAGGAGAGACCTCAACAGTTGCCGCCGTAGGCACCGTTGGGTCAGATCAGGGGGAATGTACCGTAGAATGTACTGTAGGGAGGACAGCTCCAACCCCTAGTTCAAGGCACAGTGTATGCCATCACTCAAGGTTAGGCAGAGGCTGCACCTGACGTGATCACAGGTACAGTTTCGTTGAACAATCATATTGCTTATGCTTTATTCGATCCAAGAGCAACACATTCCTTTATTGACGAGCAGTATGTTAAGTTAATAGGAATAAATCCTGAATTATTGGAATCTGTTGTTAGCCTATCTACACCATTGAAGGATAAGGTGTTATCTGCTTTGAGTTGTTTTGGTTGCAAGTTAGAGATTGGTGAGTGAGAGGGGAAAATAGATCTGTTAGTCCTAGCCATGTATGACTTTGATTTGATAATTGGCATAGACTGGCTCACCAAGCAACGAGCTAAAATGGACTGTTATCGCAAGTCGATTCAATTTTACCTACTAATGAGTGAGAGCTTCAAGTTTGATGGGAACCGAGGAGGACCTTGATTTTCCTAATCTCGTCGCAAGAGGCAACCCATTTGTTAGACGGGGGTTATCAATGTTACCTAGCGACTGTCGTGGATACGACAGTTGAAGAATTGAATATTGAAGATATTTCAGTTGTACAAGAATTCCCAGATGTGTTTCTGAAGGAATTGTCAGGATTGCCGCCAGAGAGAGAAATTGAATTCGTGATTGAGTTAGCACCCATAACAGAACTAATCTCTAAGGCTCCTTACCGGATGGCTTTATTAGAATTGAAAGAAATAAAGGTGTAGATGCAAGAGTTGTTGGACAAGGGATTCATACGTCCTAGTGCATCACCTTAGGGAGCACTAGTTCTGTTTGTCAAGAAGAAAGATGGTTCGTTGCGTTTGTGCATCGACTATCACCAACTCAAATAAGTAACGATCAAGAACAAGTACCTATTGCTGAGGATCGATGACTTGTTTAATCAGTTACAAGGAGCGTTGATATTTTCAAAAATCGATTTAAGGACGGGATATCATCAGCTAAGGATTAAGAAAGAAGATATACCCAAGTCAGCATTTCGTACTCGGTATGGTCATTACGAATTCACTGTGATGCAATTCGGGTTGACGAATGTTTCAGCTGCTTTCATGGATTTGATGAACCGAGTATTCAAGGAATATCTTGATCAGTTCATGATCATGTTTATCGATGATATTCTGGTGTATTCGAGAAGTGCTGAGGAGCACGAGGATCATTTGTGATTAGTGCTCTAGATCTTGAGGATTCATCAGTTGTATGTTAAGTTTAGCAAATGTAAGTTTTGGTTGACTCGTGTTGCGTTTCTAGGTCATGTGATTTCAAGCGAAGAAATCTCTATGGACCTAGGCAAGATTGAAACCATGATTAACTGGCCGAGACTGACTACTGTGACAGAAATCCGAAATTTTCTGGGTTTGGTAGGCTACTATAGACGATTTGTTGAGGGATTTTCAGCTTTGGCGTCGCCTTTGACAAGACTTCTAAAAAAAGATGAGAAGTTCGTCTGGTCAGACAAGTGCGAGTGTAGTTTTCAAGAGCTGAAGCAAAAGCTGACTACCGCACCTATGCTGACAATTCTATCTAGTCTTGGAGGGTACGAGATCTATAGTGATGTGTCATTTAGAGGACTGGGTTGCATGTTGATGTAATATGGTAAGGTTGTTGCATACGCCTCCAGCCAGTTGAGACCTCATGAACTGAACTATCCAACGCATGACTTAGAGCTCGCAGCTATCATTTTTGCGTTAAAGATTTGGAGACATTACTTGTGTGGGGAAATATTCCAAATCTTCACAGACCATCAGAGTCTCAAATACCTATTCTCTCAAAAGAGCTGAATATGAGACAGCGTCGATGGATGGAATTACTAAAGGACTATGATTGTGATATATTATATCACCCAGGAAAAGCGAATAAAGTTGCCGACGCTTTGAGTCGAAATACATCAATTGCTCACCTGTTGGTTAAGGAGTGGAATCTAATCAAGAGAGATCAAGATTCGATGTTTAAATTTGAGGTAGGCCACCTTTCTCATCTCATGGCTACTCTCAGAATTGAACTGGATATGTAGATCAGAATCAAGCTACTTCAGCCGACAGACCCAGATGTTCAAAAAATTTTGCAAGAGGATATTGAAGAAAGGAAAGTTGACTTTCAGATTTCTGATGATGGAACACTGAGGTTCCGAGGACGATTAGTTGTACCTAACGATGCGAAGCTTAGTGAGGATATTTTATTAGAAGCTCATCATAGTAGTTACAACATTCATCCTGGAAGTACCAAGATGTATCAGAATCTGTGTCAATACTATTGGTGGTTTGGTATGAAAGCGGACATCGCCAGACATGTCACCAAGTGTTTGACGTGTCAACAAGTTAAAGCTCAGTATTGCAAGCCAAGAGGACTTTTGCAACCTCTTGAGATCCTAGAGTGGAAATAGGAGCATATCATGATGGACTTCGTGGCCGGGTTACCAAGAAGTCAAAGAGGTAATGATTCTATTTGGGTAATAGTTGACAGGTTGACAAAGTCGGCTTACTTTATTATAGTGCGAAAGGATCTTGACTTTGATAGGCACGCTGAGTTGTACGTGTGTCAGATAGTTCGACTGCATGGAGTGCCGGTGAGGATTACATCAGATTGAGACCTAAGATTCACCGCCTCTTTTAGGAAGAGCTTACAAGGTGCTTTAGGTACAAAGCTTCAGTATAGTACGACATATTATCCTCAGACGGATGGTCAGTTTGAGAGGACAATTCAAACCCTTGAGGATATGTTGAGAGCTTGTGTATTGGACTTTAAAGGAAGTTAGGAGGAATAACTTCATCTCGTAGAATTTGCCTACAACAACAGTTATCAGCAGAGCATTCAGATGGCTTCATTTGAAGTGATGTATGGTAGACCGTGCAGAACACCGGTGTGTTGGGATGAAGTTGGAGAGAGAAAGATTACAGGCCCAGAATTGGTACATCAATCAGTAGATGCCGTGGCAGTTATCAGAAGCAAATTAAAGACCGCTTAGAGTCGTCAGAAAAGGTATGTAGATAAGCATCGAAGGCTTTTGGAATTCCAAGTTGGTGATCACATTTTTCTGAAGGTGTCACCAATGAGAGGAATTTCGGGCTTTGGCAAGAAAGGAAAATTGAGTCCGAGGTACGTAGGTCCGTTTGAGATTCTTGAGAGAATCAAGACTTTGGCGTATCGTCTTGCGTTGTCGCCTAGACTGGCGCAAGTACACGACGTCTTTCACGTGTCGATGTTGAGGAAGTATGAGCCTGACTCGACCCACGTGCTCAATTTCGAGGAATTGGACGTGGATGACCGAGTGTCATATGTTGAAAGCCTGGCTCAAATCGTGGATAGAAAATGGCAAGTTTTGCGTACAAAGACACTCCCGATGGTCAAAGTGGTCTGGCAATACCACGGCACAGAAGGACCAACATGGGAAACTAAGGAGTCGATGAGACGACTGTACCCCCATCTTTTTGTTTAAGGATTGTAATAGGTATAAATTTCGAGGACGAAATTTTTATAAGAGGGGAAGAGTTGTGACAGCTTGAAAACTCAGATTTCGTTTTTGATTAAATAAATCGAGTTTTTCGTCGACGCGCCAATAGTGTTATTCTCTGAGCTGATCACTCACAAGATAACTGGACTATCTAGCAAAGCAATTAAGGAATCTAAATGCAATGGACTTGAGAATTCAACCAGGGATTGACTGCTCGGCCGTATTGGTCTGCAAGGGTCATTATGACATTGTCAAAATTAATCAGAGATCAGAGATAGGTCGATTCGACTGAAATATGTGATCAAAGTGTGAGTGATTCCACCTGATTGCAAAATTCTCATCGATCGACACTAAATTAATTTTCTGTCGTTTTAGGTATCCTGTGTCCATATTTGAAATCTTGAGACTTTCACAAGAACCGAGAGTCACCAATATGTTGAATATGTACAATGTGACTCGAGATAAATCGATCACGGGTCAATTGCACAAAAAATTCCTAAAAGTTTCCCGGTAGACTAGGTCATGCTAAAATCGCATCGGATTGAAATTAACCGTGAATTTGAACCTGATTTCAGAAATTGAAAGTTCTGTCATGTCATGATTTATTTTAGGAACGTCGACTCATTCTTCGAAGAATTTTCGAAGATCCCGATATTTTTTTTTATGGAAAATCATTTTGTACGATTCGGAAATTAACAGAAATTCGAATGGTCTAAATTGAAGTGAAATTTGGGCTTCCAAATCGAGCTATTTGGCGATGGGGACTTATAGAAATTTTGTGGGACTTTTCTTCGGCAAATTTGGACGTCGATTGGAGAATTGAATGAAGAAATTGAGGCCAAGAGTTGAGTGAAATTCGGAGCTACGTTGAGGGCTGCATATTTTGGCTTCGATTTGGTTTATTTGTGAAAATATATGCAAGAAATAATTTTTTGGGGGGGGGGGGGATTAAAGTGGGTAGATAACTCTTGTTTTCTTTGACCTATCTCTCTCTCCAATCTCCTCTTTATGCTAGCTGTTTCCTCTCCATCTTCGTGCGCATGTTTTCCCCTTAACATCCGACCACCGAAGCCCTTATCCACGTTCTCTTTCTCTCACCTATCTCTCTTCTTCCACACATTGATGTCAGCTGCCCTTCCTCTCAATTGTCTTCACTTTGTTTCCTTCGTGCGTGTCCTATAAGACCTCATCTTCAACGCCATCGAAGCCACCAATTCCTCTGCTGCAGCTCCACACCAACACCTCCACCCAGCTTTGTCTTGTTTGGTCAACTTCAACAACCCACAAAGCCATCTTTGACCGCCTAATCCTCACGATTTTAGCCCAGCATCCACCGAACTCCATCAGCTGCCCTTGCTGCACTGAATTGACGTTCCCTGCCACGTCCATGTCTCTCACACAAAGCAGCCCCATTCTGCGTGACTCAGCATCCCGAAGCTGCTTCTCTCTCTCCACTTGGTTTCACTCCTACCAGCGACACCAGCTGCTTCCATTTTCTTGTTCGTGGCCCAAGCCCAGCTGTGGCCGTGGGTTTCAGCCCAAGGATCGAGTCCAACAGCCCAGCAATTTGGGCCCAGCAAAGCTCGATTCATCAGCCCATCTTGAAGCCAGATCAAGCCCAGTTCAGCAATTTGAAGCCCAAGTGAGATCAGCCTAGTCTTGAGGCCCGTGAAGTAGCCTAAGCCTGAAGCCAAGCCCAGCATTTTCTATGGGCTTGCGAGGCTTGTAGGCCTGGCCCGTGTGTTCCGCCGATGCCGCCGAAAATTCGGATTTCGGCCACCGTTGCGTTGTCGTCGCGGTGAACCGGTCTTCGCATTTAACAAGTGAGTTTCACTTACTAATCCTCGCTTAGTTGGTTAATTATGTTTAGGGGTTGATTAGATTAATTAAGCATGGTTTAGGTGGATAGATTAAATTAGATTAGTTAATTTAATTATTTGCTGATGCATGTTAGGTGGTTAGTTAGTGACATTAGCGAGCAGACCCGTTCTATTATTTATTGAATGAGTCTCGAAAATTTTCTGGGTCCATTTCGGCTTCCAATTAGGCTATAACGGGCCTAAATTGGATTTATTACATGTATTTAATAATTTATGTAATTATTTAATTAATAAATTATTTTCCGGAAATTCAATCGGGATGGTCGGTGATCGGAATTTCGTGCTGATTGGAGTGGTGCTTTCTGTTTCTTTAATTGAGCACATGTTTGTGAAAATTGAGTGTGATTAGTGAATATGGGGAATTATCCCAAAATTGAGAAATGTTAGTATTTGAGTGGGAAATAACCATGAAAGGTTGTGAGTGGACCTAGAAAGCCGCCAAAGTATGGCTGTGCCAATTGGGCCGAGATTCGCCACCGAATTTGGAATCTGTCATGCCTATTGGGCCGTGATTTACCACCTGATATAAGTTGTGCCCATCAGATTGTGATTCGCAACTTGATAGAGATTGTGCCTAATAGGGCCATGATCCGCCACCTATTAAAGGTTGTGCCCATTGGGCCATGATTACCACCTAAAGATAGGTTGTGTCCTTTAGACCATGATTTATAGCCAAGAATTTGGTAGATTATACTCGTTGAACCGGGAGTAAGATTTGAGATGGAATACTTGTGATGACCAGACAGTGGTCTTGATGACATGTAATCAACTGAGTTGATTGATCAATATTTCAATCTGATTGAATTGATTGGATGATATGATTGTCAGTATCTATTATTTGAATTCACTTGCAAGAGAAGGAAACTGAGACCAAGGTAAGCCCTCTGACTTATGGTTGTGCTTAGGCAGTCCCTAAGGCATATTTTCTTCATAATGGGTTCTCAAGGAGTAGAACTCGCTGAGACATTGTCTCACTGGTTATTGTATAATCATTTTTAGGTCCTTAGATGGTGTTGACAAAGGACCGAAAGCCCTGAAGTTTAAGAAGTGATGGAAATAGAAACGGCAAACTTGTCTGACTCACTAGTCATAGCACAGTTCCTTTTTTATTAAGTTGATAATTTTGTAACTGACCTGTTGTTGTAAATAAACCTGTGTATTTATAAAAGGTTGGTTTTGGTTTGAAAAAAATTTATGGCCCTACTTTCCTATCCCATTGTTTTATTGTATGGGGATTATTTATATGCTTCCGCATGCGTATATTAACGAATGGGTCGGCGATGCGTTCTAGGACATCACTATTATATCGACCAGCAGGGATGGGCACGTGCTCGGAGGGTTAGGATGTGATATTTCGCACCGTGCACCCTACCATCCAGGCCCTCCGTATTGGACCTCCAACAAGTTATTCGGTGCACTCTCAACGAGGAACAGGTTTGTTTCCTCTCTCCTCCCTTCTTAAATGAGGAGATTCATGACACCTTGTTCTCCCTAGCTCGTGGGAAGGCTCCTGGCCTGGATGGATTTGGTGTCGAGTTTTTTAAGAGCAATTGAGAGCTGGTTGGGCCATCAGTCATTGAAGTGGTTAGGGATTTCTTTGTTACGGGGAGACTTCTAAGGGAGATCAACAACACCATCTTAGTTTTGATTCCTAAAGTCCCCAATGCGACTTCGGTCAATGACTACAGGCCTATTGCCTGTTGCAATACCATTTATAAATGTATTACCAAGGTTTTAGCTAACCGGGTTGCTGCAGTGCTTCAAGATATTGTCAACCCTTCTCAGAATGCCTTCGTTAAAGGGCGGCGGATCAGAGACAATATTCTTCTTGCCCAGGAGTTATTTGCTGGTTTCCATCTTCAGCCACATGTCCCTAAATGTGCTATTGAGGTGGATTTTAAAAAAGCTTATGACACGGTGGACTGGGACTTTCTTGAACTGGTTCTTCGTGAGTTTGGCTTCCCGGACCACCTTATCGACTTATCTTGGTATGTGTGCGCACTCCCAAGTTTTCTATTTCTTTAAATGGGGAACTACATGGGTTCTTCCCTAGTTATAGAGGCATTCGTCAATGGGATCCCATGTCTCCCTATCTTTTCACTCTAGTTATGGAAGTTTTCACTGGGATCCTTAGTGCTTGGGCTACACAACCCGGGTTCAATTTCTTTTGGAGATGCAGGGCCACAAGTTTATCTCATTTGTTCTTTGTGGATGATGTCTTCCTATTTTGCCGAGCTAATGTGACCTCAATCTCTCTCCTAAAGGAAGGACTGTATACCTTTTCGACGTGGAGCGAACTGAAGCCAAACAACAATAAGAGTGAGATCTCTCTTGCTAGAGGATTGGATGAGCTGTGGAGTCAGATTCTTCATGCCTTTGGTTTTCCTAAAGGGAAGTTGCCGGTGCGGTACTTAGGTGTTCCTATTATTTCCTCGAGGCTCGGCAAGGTTGTTGACTGTGTGTCCCTAGTTGATCGTATTACGGCCAGGGTCCAACCTTGGACTTAGCACTTTCTCTCATTTGCTGGCTGGCTTCAGCTAATAAGGTCAGTCCTTCATGCGATCTAGGCTGATTAGGCAAGTGTTTTTACTATCCCCTTTGTAGTTTTGGACCACATTAAGCAGATCCTCAAGTAGTTTCTATGGAAAGGTCTGGGCCTTGGGAAGGGTGGAGCGAAAGTTTCGTGGGAAGATGTGTGCCTTCCGAAGGAGGAAGGTGGGCTTGGAATTCATAGGTTAAAGGATTGTAATATGGCATCAATGCTTAAGCACATTTAGATCCTGTTCACGAATAAGGAATCCTTATAGTGCAAGTGGATCCATTCGACCTTCCTGAAAAGTAAGAGTTTCTGGGTGGTTAAGAAACCGACTGTTTGCTCTTGGGCTTGGAAGAGAATCCTCCACCTCAAAATCAAATGCCGACTCTCCTTCTACTGGAGGATAGGGGATGGCCAGTCGATCTCCTTCTAGTTTGATCACTGGCACCAAGAGGCCCCTTAGATCTTATTTTCTCAGATTCGATGATATATAGCTTTAGTTTATACAGGCAAGCTACGGTGGTGGACCTATTTTCTCCATCTGGGCAATCCATGAAGACAATATTAGAATCTTGGGAGTAGCCCCTCCCTATCCTCTCCTAGGTATCGGATCGATTTACTTGGATTGATAGCTCTTCCGGTCTTTTCTCGGTCGCCTCGATGTGGCAGGCTGCCATAAGGCAAAAACCTAGGGTCGATTGGGCTTCCTCCACCTGGAACAATGTTATCACTCCGAGATATCAATTCAATTTCTGGCTTATTATCAAGAACCGTCTTCCCACCCAAGCCTTACTTTTATCGTACGGCAGGATTGAGAATGCGGTGTGTGCTTTTTTCAAGCTTACGCCAGATTCCATCGATCATCTATTCTTTGGGTGTTGCATCACTGCCAGCTGTGCTTTCTGTTGGGCAGCCAAACGCAATCTCCCTTGGCGCAATAGGGCCTAGTCTGAAAACCTTCAATGGGCGATGAAGTTCCTCTCTGGTAAGGACTTCTATCATTCCATCGCCCACTTTTCGTTTGGTGCTCTTTGCCACCTTATTTCGAAGTATCAGGAACGACATCCTTTTCAGAGACCATATTTTGGCTGTTCCGACCATTAAAAATCATCTCATTAAAGTTGTTAAGGATAAGGCCTTAATGTTCAGAAATGTTGATGACAACCCGAGGAACAGAAGACTTCAACGTAACTGGGGGATAGACCCTTGCATCTTCTTTTCTACTCTTGCGGATCCTTAGTCTTCCTTGGAGTGGAACAAAGACTGCTTTTGGAAGGCTCGTGGCCCCTAACTTCTCGGTCATGGATGTGTGCTATTCGGGTATCACGGTTATTCATGCCGAGGGGTTCTTTCATAGTTCCGTTTGTTGTTTTTGGGTAGTGCTGGTTTGCCTGCCTTTTCTTTGTTCGCTGCTCTTTTGTTTAGCGGCCTTTTTGCATTCGGCTCCCTTTCACTCACTTTGACTTGTTGTCTTGTTGAGTGCAAGTTTTGTGGTGCCGGATCTTGTGTAAATTATTGGTTCAAAGCTGAAATGAATTATTACCTTACATAAAAAAAAAAAAAATACACCTACCCCAAGTATTTCTTTTCCAATCACCACCAGTACATCTGCCCCAACGGGCAACGAGGGCCACGGTCAATGCAGGGAGGATGTGCGTGACCGGATCGAGTAGAGGGGAGTTTGGTATAGTTAGGTAGGTTAGGAGATCAGTATGGTCGGCCTTATGTTCTTGTACAGAATTCGGAACAGATTGAACATTTATGTTCACATGATCTGCAAGCAATTATTTTAGCCATGAGATGTACAGTTAATTGAGAAAAGAAACATGGAAGCCCCAAAGATCTCTTGCTTTTGTGGGCATCCTTTTTCAGTTTAAATCGTTATTTGTGAAAGTGGGAATTTATCTGTGCATGCTGATCACAGTGGCGGCTTATCATTGTGCTCATAAATAATTAACTGGGTCCCCAAAGAATGAGTACTTGGCACATGTAGTTCTGAACTCGCTCTCGGTGGATAGCCTGCACCGCAAAGCACCTGGCTGGTGACCTCTTGTTTTTGATTAACCGTAAAGAAAGAAAACTCACAGACAAAAGCAATGGATATGGCAATGTATACAGGCAATACAATAGCACAAACACCATTCAGATGCATATTGGGATATGAGAGTCGGTGATTCAAGCAGGTAACTCACTTTTATCGATGCACGAGATGAACGGGCGGGTGCCAATACAGAAAAATGGCTATAATTTAGCAAGACCCAATTCCCACAGATATACAAGGACTCACTGTAGACTTAAAAAATATATTGAACAGCACAAAGCATACAGCGCGTTTCCGCTTTGACCTTTTGCTTCTCCTCGGCCGATTAAGCTCCAGTGTCTGTTTGCTGCCAGTAGAAGCATATGGTCCCTCCACAGCCTCTTCCCCTTGCGAGAAACTCTGAATAGCCCCAATATCTACATAATAGCCCCGGTGATGATTCTGTTCATGGACAAATAATCTGGGTCCAATATGTCCTAGTTTGTTGTGGCCTGACTTCGGGCAGAGGAGGGCCAATAACGATGAAAGGCCATGGACGACCTTGTCGGCGTGAGGGGACGATCTCGGCAATGAACATCGACTCTAGACAATGGTTTTGACGGGTCTTGTTATCGTGCGGTGTGGGTTGGGTTCTATAACGAGCCAACGGAGAGAAGGGAGAGGAGATTGGAGAGATAAAATAAAAAGGAAGCAAAACTAAATTTGGGATTTTCATTGCTGAAAAGCCGGCTCACAATGGGGTGACAGAAAACGTGCAGCCGTATGTCCTCGCCGCATAACCTTTGGCAACAACGGGAAGGATTCATATTGGCCTTAGCCCAAACACAAATTCTTCTCTCCGTACCGTGTTTACTCGATGTCATCCGTTAACTAAGTCTGTACAGGAGTTTCTTCTCATTTCCGTTATAGGGAGTATAGTGCAAACCATTGTGGGGTTGAATGCCGTCTGATGTCTTTTTGTAGTGTCTCAACAAATCTCAACTAATAACGCATTAACCAATAAATTTTGGAACTAATCGTTTTTGCTAGAGTATCTTCATCCCATTCTTGGGAATTATAGTTATGCGAGACAGGGATTATACGCTGGGACATATAGCATGAGGTTGGAAAAGCGTAAAGGATTTCATTAAAAATATCTATAGAAAACTCTTTTTGGAAAATAGTGGCATTATATAAGTTTAGATAAAAAGATACCTCGGTATAAATTTCAGTCTTTTAGTTGCCAGAATTTCCTGCGTGTTTAATAAGGTTGGCGTTTCCCTCTTCATCATTGTTGACTATTGTAAACTTCTTTGAACCTAACCAGCTTAGTTCATCTAGAAATAATTAGTGCACTTTTAAGTCCTCAAAAATCAGAGGGGTCCGAAACTCCACTGGTAGAGTGGCTAAAGGAGGTTATCTAAATTCAGGAAATTGTCACTAGTTTGATATATGATATTGCCTCCGACATTTGTGTTCCCATTCTCGACTCATTGAACGCAACATAACTTGTGCTGACCCACGATCTTGAAGATTTGACTTTGGTAGATGTGGGACTCACTATTAGTGGTCACTTCTTTCCAAATTGTTGGATCATGATGTACGGCTTTCGGGTTAGTGCTCACGGTCGACCAACAAATTGAGATATAAGTATATTTATAAAACCGGTTCTGGTCATATGCTTAATAACAATCGATGTATTTGCTAAGACTCAATCATATTAAATGTGATTTTTATGGCTTAACTACGGTCATTGCAGTTTCCAAGCCTTGTGAAGCGTGGCCATAGTATTTTGGCATGAACAATGAGTTTGATATCTTCCATTTATGATATTGAAATGATTTGTGATAAGTGCTATTGCATACTAGCTTAATTTTGATGCACTGCATAACTATTGTAAAATTGCATCATTTATTACTCGAACCCATAGAAATGTCACTTACTGAGCCATGGTTTTGTTCATCACCTTATATTACCATTCGGTTTCAAGGTTGGAGGAGAGTAACAAATTTATCAAGAAGGCGTGATGAGGGTGGTTTCTTCATTTTGTTCTTTGAATAAAGCTTATTAGACTGAATTGAAACATTTCTAATTTGGTAAATTATTGGTATTTGGGATCTTATGGTTTTTCCACTATTGCAAGGTTTTGTCCGGTTAGTACCCTTTTGTAGGATGATTTATTTTGTTTTAAGCCCTTCGTCCTTTTATTTATGAAAGAGCTTCCAAATTGGTCTATTCTATCACTTGCGACTTGTAAGGTGGGGAAATTATCGAAAAAGTCCTAAACCTGTTGTATTTGTGCCAATTCAATCATAAACTTAATTTTTTGGCCAATTAAGTCCTAAACCTTTTGTAATTGACCGGTCGAAGCGGACGTGGCTATTAGTCAGCGCCGGCGACAATTTTTTAATAATATTTTATTTTTTCAAATTAATTTATTAATTTTTATCCTTTTTTTTTCTTTTTCATTTTTTCTCCTCCCTCCTCCCTCCTTCTTCCTTTGGCTCTGGCGATTGGCCAGAGGGGAGAGCTAGCCGGTCACTAGACTGAGACAAGCCATAGCCTCTATCCTCTCAAACTTCGCCTAGCAAGCCCTTCTGGCAGGTCACCGGACTGAGGCAAGCCATAGCCTCTCTCCTTTCCAACTTTGCCCTCCCCTCTTTGATGGCGTCTTCCTTGGCCTGACCCTTGCTAAGTTTTCGACCTTTGGTGTGTGCTCTCTGGCAAAGGCGATTCGTATTTAAAGAATGATTCATCGAACCGGTCGCAAGGCGGTCTTGTGGAGGCGAAATCATCCTCAGCCTGACCCTTGTTGACGCTACCATCCGCACGATCATCAAGTTTAGCTGATCACGAGGCGAGCCGCCGTCGCTGCGCATCACTGGGCGAGGGTTTGGGCGTCATTGGGCGAGGGTGAGCTCGCCCAATCACTAGTGGAGCGAGCCCTAGTTGAATTTGGCAAGGGCTCGCCTATTCGTTGCTAGGTCTGGCGAGGTGAGCCCTAGCTGAATCTAGTGAGCCCTCGCTAGACCTAGTGAAGGCGAGGCCCCCCTCACCGGATTTGGCAAGGGTGTGCCTCACCAATGGCTGGGTGAGCTCGCTTTCACCCAGCGATGGCAAGGGGAGCTCACCTAATTGCCTTAATCTGGCGACCGGCTAGTCCTCCCCATTAGCTAGTTGCTGGAGCCAAAGGAAGAAGGAGGGAGGAGGAAAGAAAAAAAGAAGAACGAAAAAAAAAATTTGAAAAAAATTATTATTAAAAATTGTCATTGTTGCCGGTTGTTGGCCACGTCAGTGCTGACCAACCAATTATAGCCAAAAGGACTGAATTGGCACAATTGCAAAATGTTTAGGATTCAATTGACTAAAAAAATAAGTTTATGACTGAATTAGCACAATTGCAATAGGTTTAGGACTCTTTTGGTAATTTTCCCATTGTAAGGTCTGTAAATGCTCTAGCTCCTAATAGCTTCACAAAGAAGAAATAACTACTTTACTCATTGTCCAGCAGTTACCAAAACCAACTCGAGAGAGAGAGAGAGAGAGAGAGAGAGTAGTCCCTTCATTGAATCCTAGTTGTTTGTTTCTCAAATCTTGTTGATCCTTCCAAAATGTCTAAAATTCTGTTTGAAATCAGAGTCTATAACACCATTTAATTAAGCATCTCTCTCTACACTTTGAACTTATTAAACTAATCCTTGCACGTTGATCTCCATATTTAGTGAACAAATGAATGAAACATTCATGTGCAAGATATATTTGTCGATTCAATGTTGTAAAATCTAGGAGGAAATGACCTAAAAGAATAACTTGATAAGAAAAGTATCACAAGAAGTAATCATTTGCTTAAACATTGTCACGCTTTGAACCCCGGGCATGCACACATCCCTCGACGGTCGACTAAATTGCGATGTTCCCAGGACGCGTTGCTGACCTTTTTTATTTTATGCACACGCGGAAGCGAATTAAACAAACCCCGGATAACAATCAAACATGGGACAGTAAAAGTAGGACAACCATTTTTCATGAACCAAACTTTATAAACATAGCAAGTTGGTCCTACTAGTCTATACACATAAGTCTCGTCTCAAAAGAAACTACCAAGCCACCTAAACTCTGGACCCTTCCACCTCGGACTCCGGATCCTCCATTCTAGGGACTTGAAAAGTTGTAAACCACGACGTGGTGAGAATAAATCTCAGTGAGTCAACATTCTAAACTCCGATTAGGATGGGAATTCACTCAAATGCGTCCTAAACATGCACCACTCAGAACTTACCTCACCTCAGCACCTCCTTGCACATTAGTGCCTCTCATAAAACACATGCATATAGTAAATGCATTCAAGAACTTATACGTATGATATCGCTCATTAAACAATTCATAGAGATCTCGATTATAGGGCCAAATCGTTATGACAAGTCCCATTTCGTGCCACACAATTTCATCCCATAATTAGGCGCAGGTAACTCATATCGGTGTTTCAATCCACACCCGATATTCACTCTCAATATCCCAACTCCATATTCAAACTCAAGGTTCTAGAGGTGATGCCCACGAAGTTCCATTATTGTGTGGTACTTAGTCCCTGACCACAATCAGCAATAGTACAAGGTACTAGAGGTGGCTCCCACGAAGTCACACTGTGTAACACTTAGTCATTTTTCCACATATAGCAATAGTACAAGGTACTAGAGGTGGCTTCCATGAAGTCACGCTATTGTGTAGCACTTAGCCCTTGACTATGCAAGACAGTAGTGCAAAGTTCTAGAGGTGGCTTCCATGTGACTCAGTTCACCAGGTAGCACTTAGCTCTTGACTATGATAAGCAACGATAAAAGGTACTAGAGGTGGCTTCCACGAAGTCACGTTATCGTGTGACACTTAGTTATTTACCGGCTCACTACCCATTCGGTTTCCTCCACACAACACATGTGATTGCCTCAGCACATCACCTCATCTTTCAATAGTCCTCACATAATCACATATCGACCTTCAACAATCATCTTTTGCCATGACCATAAACCATCGCCATGGCACAACCATTCATACATCATCATGCACAAGTTCTAAGCATGTCACAAACCAAATATATCATCAAATATGCACAAACCAGCAAGCATTGCACCAATAACACCACAAAATCATAACCGGCCCTAACCGGTAGAAACGGTCCACTTGCGCGTCTCCGAGTTTAAATCCAGAAATCTAATTAAACGAGTTTGGAAAATTTTTAAATTTGAATATGTTGTAAGTGACACATAAACAAACATTTTTTATGAAGACACCTTAACCCAGATCCTTCTAGATTAAGCCCAGTAAATCTCTCAATCCAGTACAAAAACTGAGTTCGTTTCCAAAAAGAGGTGAAAAACAACTTTCGTGGAGAAACAATTTTGTAATTCGAACCCTAAGAGTTGATAAATATCCATTGAATCCCAAAAGGTTACCAGTTTCAGCACAAACAGAGGTTTTGTTTGCAAATGACGGAGCTTAATATCCATCTTTTTAAATCCTTAAAATCTTGAGTAAAATATATATTATAATTAAAGATATCTAAAACATTTATCAAGAAGGAATCAACCTCAAATTCGCGACCCATTTCAATCTACAAAAATGACAAACGACGAGGGTCTAGAAACCAGATCCAGGAGAAATCAAACAAATTGGGTTAATCCGTCTTCATTAGTGCTAATCTCACCAATTAGATTAACACTAATCCATATTAAGTTTAATCTAACCATCTTGGATTAGCATTAATCCATCTTAAGACTAATCTCACTTAGTACTAATTTAATTAAGCTAATTAACACTAATCTAACCCCTAAGTGTAATTAACAACCTAATCAAGGATTAGGGAGTTAACTCACCAGATTATCGAGTAAACGGGTTCATGGCGACGGTGGCGCGATGGCGGTGAGATTTTGTGACTACGGCATCACCAACGGAAACGGGTTCACGGCGACGGTGGCGCGACGGCGGTGAGATTCCGTGACTATAGTGTCACCAACGGAGGCTCAGACCGGGTTGAAAACAACCCACAAGTTTCGCGGTTGAGCTAGAAAAACCAGTTCTGGTTCTACTTCTATTTAAGCTGCTAGTTAGTGGTTGCTTGTGGGGGCTAAGGTGGTGGCGTGACGGGACGATGGTGCTGTGGCGTGGAGGTGAGGGGCTGCTCGGTGGGTGGTGTTGGTGCCGGTGAAGTTGGCGCTGGAATTTGGCGTGGAGACATGGGCAGGTGGGTTGACCGAGGGGTCGCTGGTGGTGGGGTGTTGCTGCAATGAGATGGACGAGTGGTGTGGAGGCTTGAGGTGTTGCAGTTGAGGGGAATTGGCGGTGGTGTGCTGGCGTGGGGGTGGTAACGTGTTGGTGGTTGGGGAAGTGATGGTGGAGAGGTGAAGAAGAAAGCGTGATGGAGATGGGTAGAAGGAAGAAAATGCGAGGAATGAGAGAATCGGTAGAGATGAGATGGTCAGCTGCAGTTGTGAGGGAAGCGTGCGCACGAAGATGGAGAGGAGATTAGAGAGAGAAGAGGGGGGAAAACTAAGTCAAATGTTTGGCCAATTAAGAGCTTTGGAAAGTATCAAAATAATGATGAATGTGCCCCAAAGTCTTTAGCCCTTATAGTCCAACACTCCTCCAATGAGAATTAACCTTCATTTTGCCCATAATAAACAAATTTGGCAGCCAAAAAGGCCTAAAAATTAACCCATCCGAATTTTTAAATTCCTTTTTGTCGATAACCGATTTTTCTACAAAAATTCCGGGCTCACTGAAAATTTCTCAAAAGATGAGAAAATGTCCTAAAAATAAATTGTGACATGCTTGAACGTTCGATTCCCGAAACCGAATTCAATTTTGTGATTAAAATCGACCGAATGCAATTTTAGTCCAATCCAACCTACAGAGTAGCTTTTAGGGATCTTACCACTGTTATATCTCTTAACGGCTTCATGTAATAAGTTAGTTAATTCGTGAGTGATCAGCTCAAAGAAAAATAACCATAGGCACATTGGTGAAAAGCCCATTTTGTTTTATTGATACGGGGTCGAAATTTCAGGATGTCATAACTCTTCCTCTCTTATAAAAATTTTGTCCTCGAAATTTAAACCATTAAAATTCTTTTTCAAAGAGGTGGGGGTATTGTCGTCTCATCGATTCTTCGCTTTCCTAAGTAGTTTCTTCTATCTCGTGGTGTTGTTAGACCACTTTGACCAAAGAGGTTGTCTTGGTACACAGCACTTGCCCATTTCGATCTATTATCTGAGCCGGTCTTCGCCGCTTATTTGCCTAACTTTTCTGGCGACTCTGAGTAGTCTTAAGTCTCTCTCGGATAACTATAACGGCATCCTTTGACCGTTGAACTAACTTTGGGTTGGTAATCTTTCGTTCTCTGACTTCATCCTAACAAACCGGAGTTTTGCACTCTCTGCCATACAACGCTTCAATCGGTGCCATCTGAATGCTCTGCTGACAACTGCTATTGTAGGCGAACTTAACTAGATAAAGTTGTTCCTCCCAGCTTCCTTTAAAGTCTAACACGCAAGCTTGCAGCATATCCTCGAGGGTTTGAATTGTCCTCTCAGCCTAGCCATCCGTCTGTGGATGATAAATCGTGCTATATTGCAGCTTCATTCCCAAGGCAGTCTATAACCTTTGATCTTGATCTAATGTGATCGTCATTGGTACTCCATGCAGTCAAATTATCTGGCGCACGTACAACTCAGTGTATCTATCCAATGCAAAGTCCTTTCATCCGACGACAAAGTGATCAAAGTTCGTCAATCTATCGACTACAGTCCATACTAAATCATCACCTCGTTGACCCCTTAGTAACTTTATTACAAAATCCATCGTGATATGTTCCCACTTCCACTCGGGAGTCTCCATAGATTGCAAACATCCTCTAGGGTTGCAATACTGTGCTTTCACTTGCTAGCACATCAGGCACTTGGTGACATGTCTAGCAATATTTGTCTTCATACCGATCCACCAATAGTGTTGACGCAGATTTTGACACATCTTTGTGCTGTCTGGATGAATACTGTAACTGCTACGGTGAGCTTCTGACAAGATCTCTTTCTTAAGCTCCACATCATCGGGTACACATAATCGTCCACGAAATCTTAGTGTTCCATCCTCGGCAACTTGAAATTCAGCCTTTCCTTTTTCTGTATCTTTCTACAGAATCTTCTGGATCTCAAGATTTGTCAACTACAACGTCTTGATTCTTAGCTATACTTCTGATTCAATTCCGAGGGTGGCTATAAGATTTGAAAGGTGGCCTACCTCAAATTTCAAAACCGAATCTCTAGCTCCTTCGAGTAAAATCCACTCCTAAATCACCATCTGTGCGATCGAAGATTTTTGACTCAACGCATCTATAACTTTATTAGCTTTTTTTGGGGTGATACAGGATGTTGCAATCATAATCCTTGAGAAGTTCCATCCCATGACACTGTCTCATGTTCAACTCTTTCTTAATCCTTAGCTGATGATAACCCATCGTTGACACCTAAATTTTGGCAACCCATTTAATCATTTATCGTATTAAAAAATTAGAGATTAATTTTAACCCCTAAAAAAAATATTAGTTCATTAATTAATTGCATAGCATATAGTTTTAGGTGCATTTATTTTAATTTGCATTTACATTGGGTCTGTGACAAATGGGTTTGATTTGGTGGTTCTAGCTTTAAATTAACAAGTCGGACTAAGCCCACGAAGAGAGCAAATTGATCTAAGCCCGTATTTGAAAAAATCCTATTGCAATTTTTGAAAAAGTCTATAGAAAATATTCATTTTTGCAAAGGAAATTTAGAAGAGATGTGGAAAATAAAAAGTGAGATTGCGTGCGGAAAAGAAATCTTTGCGGATGTTGATTTGAAAAGAAAATTAAAACCATAATTTTTGGCCTATAAAAAGGTTATTTGTGTAAGGTTTTGTAGAGTCACACAGACTGATACATACAACCACATCGGGGGCTTCTCTCTCGATGGCTAAGGAAAAGAAAAATCAAACACAATACAAAGCGAGAGAAGAGAGCAAGGGGGAAGAAATAAAAGTCAAAAAGGGTGCTGTAAAAGTGTCTGCAAGGAGGGAGATGTGTGACAGGAGAAGACAGGGAAGAGAGAGAGAAAAAGAAAAAAAAGAAAAAAGAAAAGAAGAGAAGAGAGTCTTCTTCGTGTGGGGGTTCTCCACATCGCCAACCTTCGTCCGCGACCACCTGCGTCGACTGCCGGCCTCTGTCTGCGCTGCCATCTCCCCATATTGGTGCCTGTACACCCCTGTTGCCATCCGAGCCCCGCTCGTCGGTCCAAGATCTGTCGCCCTGCCCCGCCGCGACTCTGCCCGAGCACCTGCCTCTCTGCTTGCTGGATCTGGAGCCCTCCGCTCGCGAGGCCCTGCCACTGTCTCTAGACGCCACTGCTCTGCATCACCATTTTGTCCACGACCGCCTACTACTGACCACCACACCGCCTCTGCCAGCCCAGCACCCGATGACGGCTCCACCTGCTGCTGCTGCCTTGTTGACATCTTTGCTCGCCCGTTTGCAAGCCCACCTTGCCGCATCTCCGAACCTGCGAGCCCGCCTAGATCCGACCACTATGACCTCCGATCAGTGACCTGACACTGCAACCTGAGCTGTTCTGCCTCTGCTTCGACGACCCGGTGCTACTCTATTCATTGCAGCAGGTTCCAAACCGGATGTCGGTCCCTGGCTGTGACGAAGCCCTTGCGACGCCTCTGCCTGCAACCCAGGGCCTTTCGCCGAGCCTCCCTGCTACTGGGTTTTCCCTTTGCCCGAGCCTGAGCAAAGCCCCCTGCTGCCTCCCCTGTTTTGCTGCTAGTCCAATTACTGCCCTGCCGCCCCGACGCCGGATTCCCCCTGTCCATTGGCTGCCGCCCTTCGCCGGAGCTCCAACAACTGTGCCATCACCCTCATCGGAGCCCGTGGTTGACCCAACATCATAGCCCTCGTCCTGGGCGTAGTCGTGCCGAGCCTCCATTGTGGTTTTCTTGAACTGATTGGATTTTTAGAAAGTTCTAATTTAGGTAGAGATT
Source organism: Eucalyptus shirleyi (assembly GCA_017140165.1). NCBI lineage: Eukaryota > Viridiplantae > Streptophyta > Magnoliopsida > Myrtales > Myrtaceae > Eucalyptus > Eucalyptus shirleyi. The sequence continues at coordinate 27,922,877 of CM029446.1, forward strand.
TACTTTATTTTTAGGTAGATTTATTTTATTAGGTAGATTCATTTTATCGTATTTAGTTTTTGGTATTTTGTCTCATTGTTTGAAAAATTTCTTGATGCCTAATTGAAATCCCTGCTGTAGCATCCAATTCGCAGCCGCACGGATTTTTATTTCATCTATAAGGCTTTAGATGGAATAATTATATAAACAGGAATAAAATTGATATTTTGATATTTAAGGCTTAAGATCAATTTATCAATTTTACTAGCGAGATATTATCCTTTGATTTGAACGATGTATGATATTTTTGATGATTTTGAATGGTCGTCACGTCTTGATTGCTTTATTTATCTTTAAATATGTTTGAGCTAGATTATGTTTGAGTTAGAATATTGCATACTTTAGGGTTATTTGCATATTTAGACTAAACATTTTATTTACCATGAATTTTCTAAATAAAAAAGAAATAAAAAAATAAACATAAATTTAGGTTGTTAGAGTTTTGTTTCATTAGCTTAAATTGCATGTTTAATTATTTGACATTTTTTTAATTTCGAAATTAATTAAAAAAAAAAAAATCATGCATATTTCATATAGAATTAGGGCATCCTCTGTACGTCATTGCACATTAGGGTAAAATTGCATATTCATTTTAAGTTTAGATTGATTGATAGACTGCATCTTAGGTTAGAAATTGCTAAGTTAAGATAATATCTTGGTTTAAATTAGGGTTTAGCCTGACCTAATCCTTGATATAAGCTGGATAGAATCTTAATTTTGATAGATAATTTTCACACTTTTCTAATTTCGAATTTCATAAAAAAATACAAAAAAAAAATGTCTTAGAATAAATTAGTTTCATTTTCTAGGATAGATTGCATGCTTTTTTTCTTTTTCTTTTTTTTTAAATGTCATGTGCATGTCATATAGAATTAGATTCATGAAATGCATGTCGTTTAGTGATTGTTGTTAGGTCCATTTAATTAGAAATTGTCTGTCATTAGAATTAGGTCATTTAGTTATATTGCATTGCATAAAGCATATTCTCATTAATTAAATGAAAATAAAAAGAAATTACGTGTTAATTAGAAATCAAATCTTGGGTTGATGATATGAATTTTAATCTAATCACGCAGATGCTTTCGTTGCTATAAGGTACGTCTCGTAATTTATTCATTGCTTTATTGGTTGTTAAATTGGTGGTTTGTGCATCCGCATGATCACCTCACATATTAAGGAAATAGATTTAAAATTTAATCCAAACTGCCTGCAAAAAACATTTTTGAAAATAAAAGAAATGGTACCAAAAGGGTATTAGAGAAGTCTAGTGTAACCAAGTCCCCGTACCCAAAGACTCTGATTCGTAGGAGTAAAATAATCCTCCAATTATTTTACTTAGGTGTCTAATCGACCTGCCGTAAACTGATTAGTAGTGACTCCTAGATAAAATCCTTTTGCATGTTAAGAAATTTGAACTTAAGTCGCGAATTGATATGGGCTTGGGAGAGCCCGAGTTAAGTTTAAGCTCAACAATCCATTAGCCAAACCTTAGGTGGTGCACCCGAAAAATTGGTTGCGACACCCATCCTCAGGTTGACCTTCGAGAATATTGACGCTCCCTGTAACTAATCAAATAGATTGTTAATCCTCGGCAACGGATACTTGTTCTTGATTGTCACCCGATTGAGTTGCCGATAGTTGATGTAGAGGCGCAACGACCCATATTTCTTCCTCACAAATAGAACTAGTGCTCCCCAAGGTGATGCATTAAAACGTATAAATCCTTTATCCGACAACTCCTGCATCTGCACCTTTAGTCCCTTCAATTTTGACAATGCCACATGGTAGGGAGCCTTAAAGGTTGGCTCCATCCTAAGGGCCAACTGAAACATGAACTCGATCTCCCTTTCTAGGGTAGACCGAGCAATTCTTAAGGAAACATCTCAGAAAACTCCTGTATCACAGGTATGTTCTCCATCTTTGGTTTCTCAATTGTCATATCCATTATAGTTGCCAAATAACCTTGGCAACCTACATCCAGAAACCGGTTGCCTTAAATCACGAATTTAAAATAATCGAAGGTCTTTCTCGGTTCCCAACAAACTCAAAACTTCGCTAACAGTTTGAACTAGGGTACTTCACAATAACAATTCATTACAACAGGATGCTCCTTGAGCCAAACAACAATTTAACACAACTCGTTGCTTCTTGAACCAACCCACTTTAATTACAATAACAAGGTCACACATAAGCAAAATAGTCAAGTACAACTATAGCCAACAATTCTCCTTTTTACAACTTCATTTCAACAAACTGAAATTCTAAAATCTTAACCAAAATTTCGCTGCGCCACTATGATAAAATTACCCTAAAAACATTCTTTCCCCTGATCGAAGCATGGCTCAGTTCATTCCTGTCCCCTTCGCCATCCTAGTGGCATCCTGTTTGCGGTGCATTCCCTCTGTTTTATCCCATCGTTGGTGGCGGTAGCAGCTGTTGTGGTCCCATTTGCCTGCGCGGACAATCCTTGAACTGGTGGCCATGCTGGCCACATTTAAAACAAGCTCCTGTTATGAGATGACATGGAATTGAACCATGTCTTTTCCTACAAAAACAACACATGTCGTTCAAGTTGGGCACTGACTTTCCAATCACATCCTTTTTGTTTTGGCGGAATGGGATATCTTCCTTCAAACATCAGTTTCTTCCCGAACTGATTACCATCTCTATTGGACCTAAACCGTGACTCAGATGTGGCGGCTCGTTCATTCAGATTCCTTTCGACCAGCTGGGCCTGCTCATACAAGTCATTGTAGTCTTTCAGATTGAATGGCACCAGCGGGTCCTTCAGCTCCGATCTGAGGCCATTGCTTAACCTCCTAGCTCTATTTGTTGGATCCTCTATCAATCTCGAGGCGTATTGAGACAACTTTGCAAACTTGGCCTCGTATTGGTCTACAAACATTAGACCCTGACAAAGGCGCTGGAATTCCTTCATCTTCTGCTCTTTAGTGTGATTAGAGAAGTACTTTCCATTAAAAACTTCAACGAAGCCATTCCACACTAGAACCATGCATTGAGGAAACACTCTTCCTCTGGTGGCCCTCCACCAGGTACTTACATTACCTTGCAATTGGTAGACCGCAATGACTACCTTATCTTCTTCCAAGCACCTCAGTGGCTCGAAGGCCTTCTCTAATTCTTGGATCCATAAGGTTGTAGCCTCGGGATCACCTGCTCCTGTGCATTTCGACGGTTGCAACTTCAGAAACTGCTCAACTAACTTGTGCATCGGTCTCTCCCTGATCACAATCCCAGGTTGGACTCCAGCTGGTGCAATTGCAGCAGTGGCAGCGGCATTGGCGACAGTAGTGGCGGCGGAGGTGGCGGTAGCTTGATTTTAGGCCTACTACCCTACCAAATTTCCCAAGGTTTCTAGCGCCTGCACGATCCCATCTATTTTAGGATCGCTAAGTGCTACTACACCAGTATTGGCTTGCAGCGGTGCTCTCTCACTAGCACTGGCTTAAGCCCGCGCTCTACCTCAGGCACTGACCCTAGTCGGCGTCCTACCCCGAGTGGTTGACACAACGCTCCTCTTCTGAGGAGTCCTCAGCTCCGAATCACTCATTCTACAGGATCTTTACAGAACCTACTTTCCAATTCTACACAGAATTAGAAAACTGAGCGATCCACACAAAACAATCAATCAGTCAATCACAGGCGTCTGCATAAGGAAAAAGCCTTTCCCACTAACTATCCCAAAACCCATCGCATCTTATCACTCCAAACACTAACTAGCTCCAATACCACTTCGGGTGGGGATGTCACGCCCCAAATCCTGGGTATGCACACATCCCTCGGCGGTCGACTGAATTGCAACGTTCCCAAGATGCGTCGCCGACCTTTTTTATTTTATGCACATGCAGAAGCGAATTAAACAAACCCTGGACAATAATCAAACATGGGATAGTAAAAGCAGGACAACCATTTTCACGAACCAAACTTTATAAACATAGCAAGTTGGTCCTACCAGTCTATACACATAAGTCTCGTCTTAAAAGAAACTACTAGGCCACCTAAACTACAGACCCTTTCACCTTGGACTCCGGATCCTCCATTCTAGGGACCGGAAAAATTGTAAACCACGACGGGGTAAGAATAAATCTTAGTGAGTCAACACTCTAAACCCTTATTAAGACGAGAATTCACTCAAATGTGTCTTAAACATGCACCACTCAAAACTTACCTCACCTCAGCATCTCCCTGCACATTAGTGCCTCTCATAAAACACATGCATATAGTAAATGCATTCAAGAACTTATACACATCATATCACTCATCAAACAATTCACAGAGCTCCTGATTATAGGGCCAAATTGTTATGACACGTCCCATTCCGTGCCACACAATTTCGTCCCATAATTAGGCGTAGGTAACTCATATCGGTGGTTCAATTTGTGACATCCAGATTTTCAAGTTCTGTCTTCGATTGAATAAGTTGGGTTTTTATTAACATGCCTATAGTTATTTTTTCTGAGTTGGCTACTCACAAGATAACTAGCCTATCAAGTGAAGCCGTTAAGAGGTTTTAACACAATAGACTTGAGAATTCGACCAAGAATCGACTGCTCGACCATGCTAATCTGTAAGGGTCATTGCAGTGTTGGAGAAAACTCATTTGATGTTTTTAAGCTGACAAAACTTATCTACATTCTATTCTGAAGATTTCCTGACTTCTGTGTCAAAGTCTAAAAACTGCCAGACTTCAAAGTCTTGTTTACATCAGAAGTCTGCCCACTTTGACAAATTCCAGATTGAACGCAAGTAAAAAATAAAGACTTATCTAGATGCAAGATTATCTTTATTTCTTCAAAGGGTTCGGTTCATACAGGTTATATATGGCCTTCTGGATGGAAATATCACCTACGAGAATGGTTATTTTTATAGGAATCAATTTAGATACATCAAATCTTTTTGCAGACAAGTAAATTTAGAAAGAATTTACTTATGGAAACTAAGATCCTAATTGTATGGGTGAACAGGATTGACGGGCTTTCATCACAATCTTCAAACGGCTTGAGATCTCCTTGATTGATTCTATCCAACGGGTTGATTGGAAGAATTCCTTTGGAAAGTGCCAACGCTCGAGAAGGCATGAAGGAGTATTTGATGAGACATCTCCAGTCATACGATAGTGTGCATGAAAGAGAAATTTCAAAGTCTGAAACTTCCCATTCTCTTGTTATTTCTTACACTGAGCTCAAAGTTGTACTCAAAAGAGAGAGAGACTTATAGTGTGACTTCGTGAGAGAGCAGTAGAGACTCTTCATTGTGAAGTCAAGATTACAAGTTTGTAAATGCTCTTTTGATTCATAGTGGAAACCAGCCAAGAGGCTATCAACGTGGGAGAGTGGACGTAAGCTTGATCTAAGCCGAACCACTATAAATTCTGTGTTCTTATTCTCTTCCCTGAACTCCTTTATTTTATTCGTAATTCTATTTAACTGCTAAAGTCCGAATTCACTCAAAGTCCGTTGTTCATCAGACTTTGTTTCAAAAGTGTAATATTTCCACTGTTCTTTGCGAAAATTTTTCTTCACACCTATTCACCCCCTCTAGATGTTCATACTAGCACTTTTAATTGGTATCAGAGGTTGTGTGCTTAATTTTTAAAGTATTTTACTTATAAGCTAAAGATCTTCTATGGCTAGTATTTTGGCTCTAGGACTAGTTGAAGGTTAGAGCAACACCAGACCTCCTTACTTCGATTGAAATGAGTACAATGTGTGGAAGAACAAGATGAAGGCATTTCAGAGATTGAGAGATCCCCTTGTTGCGACCTAACTTTTCGGGTTCCTCACCTAAAACTAGGTTAATGGATTACTAAGTCCGAAGACTCGGCACGGGCCCTCCCAAGTCCTACCAATCGCGACTTGATATTAAGAAATTAATTCATTTAAACATGCAATTTCAATTTGGAGCCGCCACTAACCAATTAGGGCTGGTTAGAAACCCAAGTAAAGTATGGGAGAATACTTTACTATTGCGAACCAGAGATTCAATAGGTCCGGGGACATGGTTACGCTAGATTAGTCTAACGCCCTTTCGGTACCTTTTATTTTAATTTTAAAAATATTTTGCAGGCAATGTTGATTAATTTTAACCTAAGCTACTAACATGCAAATGGTGGTCATGCGAGTGCACAATCAATAAAATAACATTCAATAAAAAATGCTAATAAAAATGCATGCCCTAAACATGATTTCTAAATGACATGACACCTAATTTTTCTTTTTCTTTTTTTGTTAATTATATGCAATCTTAATTTAACTTAACATGCATATGCTATATGATATGAGATGTATGACATGGTAATTCTATATGCATGAATTTATTTTAATGACATGCGAGATGCAATTCATATGATATGACTTAAACTTATCACTATATGTATGCATTCTAATTTATATAATCATAAATATGCATGTGTTTCATGACATGGGATGAATGACATAATAATTCTATATGCATGTTCTTTTTGTGATTTTTTTTAATGATTTTTTTATTACACATATGCAATCTATACTAACAATGATGACATGAAATGGGATTATGTGGTGTGCATATTATGAAACCTAAATAACATTTTTTGTTCTTTTTTTGTCTTTGTTTTATTAAAGGAAAATTATCCTAATTCTATATGAATCTAAAAAAAATAAAATGCATTGCTTTAAACATGAAATGTTTATGGACCTAAGTACTTAAGCTCTAGATATGACAATATTTTACTAATAAACAAATTCTAATTAAACTTATTATGCAAATTAACTAACATGTGCCTAATATTTTTGGATTTTTTTTATTGAAATTCGAAATTAATAAAGAATAGTTAAACTATCTAAAGTGAATAACATTCTAATTTATTTTAGGAATCAATTTAACTTAAATTTTATCTTATCTTAAAAGATATATAAAAAATCAAGACATGCCAACATTATTAGCCTTAACAAAAATCACCTATCTAAAAGTATAATCTAAAAATTATAATCCTATAAATGCAATTCTAATTTACTAGCCCTAAAATACCGTCCTAATTTACTAAACCTAAATGCTCTAATGCAATATTTAGATTTTTATGCACTTTTTGATTTTTTTTCATCTTTCCAAGCAAGTAATTATTTTAAAAGAATGAAGATAAGAATTAAAATAACCGAAAAAATAATCCGTGGTCTCACGGATTAAATTAACAATTATTTTAACTCTAATATGATTTAACAATTGAAATACTATCAACATTCCTAAAAATTAAAGTAATTAAAAAAATAACCCGACGTCTTACGGGTCAAATTAATAATTACCCTAATTTAGGATAAAACCTGCAGTTAATGCCTACGAGATTTATAAAAGAAAAGCACATCTCAATATTCTAAATTGAACAATAATAACAAAATAAATAATATAATATAATATAAAATTAGTGAAAAGTAAGAGAAATAAACTACCTAGGAATGGACAAAAGTATCGACAGAGGGCTGCCATGGGTGAAGGAAATGGCTGGCGTCAGAGCTCCGGTGAGATCAGGCGATGTCCGGCGACGGTGGTTCGGTCATGGGTCGTGGTGACCGGAGATGGGGCTATCCGTCGGAGATCCGGCGAGGTAGACCTGCAGCAAAACAGAGGATCGTCTCGGCAGTAGCTGATGGCTTCGCTCGGTCTTAGGCGGAGGAGAAAACCCAACAGCAAGGAGGTCGCACGGGCGTGTAGCAGCTCGCTCAGGCGGAGGACTCGGGGCTAGCGGATGCGGCAGCAGGGAGGCGTGGCGTCGCGGGTCGTCACGGATCAGCATAATGGCGGGGCAGAGCTTCGAGCGGAAGAGCAACAGCAGGCGAGCAGGGGCAGCGGCGGCGTCATGGGCGGATCTCGAGCGGCGGAGACTGGCGAGGGGGGTTCGACAGTTCGGAGCTCCGGTGAAACACGTCGTCCAGCGACGAGATGCTGAGAAACAGATCAGGAGCGGCGTCTCCTGTCAGGCTGCAGTGGGTGTCGGCATAGTGAACAGGTATCTGGCTCCGACTACAGGGCGGCGAACGGCACAGGGGACGAGCGTCGCGGGCGTGAAACAGAAGCGGAAACGGTCGTCGTGGCTGGGTGGAGCAGAATTGAAGCCGGCAGGAGGAAGGTAGAGGTGGAAATGGCAGAGGGAAGGGGGAAGAAGGTGATGAACAGTAAATGTCCAATCACCTTTTTCCCTTTTGCTTTCTTTTTACTTTTCCCCCTTTCCTTCCTCTTGTGTTTTTCTTCTTCTCTCGACTGCTCCACGGACGGCTCCTTCTCTCCCTTCCTTTTTCTTCAGTTTTCTCTCTCACCTGACACTCTCTCTCACTTGTCTCTCTCACTCTCTACTGAATACCTCACCCATTTACTTTCTGCCACTGTACTTCTTTCTCTTTTTCTCCTCAATTTGCTATTTTTTCTTTTTCTTCCTCCCTCGAAAGGTGAAGAGGAGCCCCCCTATTTATAAAGCGAAAACTCGAGTTTGTTTCGCCGGTGGAGATTTTCGCTCAACCTCTCGCCGGTGGAGATTTTTGCTCAACCTCTCAACAACAAAGTGGCTCCAAAATCCCACGGTTAAGTTTTTGAATTCAAAATTTTTTTCAAAATTTCCCTCTTAATCAAAGATTATCTTCTAATTCTATTTTCTAAAATTAAATGAGGTGTCAACACCCCTGGAGTGGGATGTTGTTGAAAAATGGATTAATCCTAAAGCAACCAACATCAGACAAAGGAAAAGAAGTTGTTGATGTTGACAAGACAACACAAGCTAAAATTACCAAGAGACAAGCTTTTGATGCTAAAGCTATCTACTCTTTATATTGTGCCTTATCTCCCACTGAATATAACCGAATTTCTTCTTGTGAAATAGCAAAAGAAGTTTGGGACGGATTACATGTTACCTACGAAGGGACTAACCATATGAAGGAAACCAAAATAAACATTCTGCTTGGAAAAGTATGAAGCCTAGAGAGTCTATTACTGATATGTTCAGTCGTTTTACAGAAATTGTAAATGGTTATGCTTATCAAGGTCAACCAATCTCAAGACTAATGAAAGTCAACAAACTGTTGCGTGGGCTTTCGAAAGATTGAAATCATGTAAAGACCTCAATTAGAGAAACCTAGAGGATCATACCTTTATCAGTTGACGAACTGATAGGCACGCTTTAGTCGTACGAACTGGAGTAGATAAATGATGAAGAAGATCCTAAAGGTAAGAAGTCAATTGCTTCAAAGTCTAACATTGATTCTGATGATACAGATACAGATGGCGATATGGACAATGAGGAGCTAGCGCTTATGATTAAGAAATTCAGAAAGTTGAATAGAAAGGGAAGAAGATTCAACTGGAAAAAGCAGAGCACGCAGAATTTCTAGAAGAAACCAACATAAGACAATGAAACCAGCAAGGACGTTATATGCTTTGAATGCAAGAAAAATGGGCATATTAGACCAAATTGTCCTCTGTTGAAGAAGAAGAAAGGAAAAAATGAGAAGTATAAAAAGGCTCTCAAAGTAGAAACTTAGAGTGACACCGAATGTGAGGAAAGTGAAGAAGAGTATGCCAACATATGTATAATGGCTCATTTCGAATCAGACTCAGAATTGGAAACAGATTCGATTCGAGACTTTGACAAAGAAATTGAGGCTAGTGATTTAAAAATTCCTATCAAAATCTCTAAATACATAGATGAACTTTTGTCTCAGTTTCAAATCTTCTCTTAAAGGGATTTTTGAACTAAAAAATGGAGAATTCTAAGCTGAGGAAATAGGTTGAAAGTCTGAAAAAAAAAAAATTGAAAGAAAATTCTGATTCTCTTTCAAAGGAAAATACTATTTTGAAAAGAGATATTTCAAATATAACAAAAAGATTTTCAAAAAGATCCGAAAAACTGGAGAAAATTCTTTCAACCCAAACACCCTACTTTAACAAATCCGGTTTAGGTATGACTTCAAAAACTATTCCATTAATTGATTTTCCCAAAGTAAAAGAAAGAATTAAACAAAGACCTGCAAAGGCATTTTACAAAAATCATTTTCAAAATGTTTTTGTAAAACCTATTGGCCGAAATGCACTCAGATGTTCAAAGTGTAATAGCTCAAAACATTTTGAAAAAGAATGTCCCAAGGTTTGGAGACTAGTTAATAAGGACTGGGCTAAGACTGTTTTTAATACTAACTCTCTTGGACCCAAGAAAATCTAGGTACCAAAGAAAGTTTAGGTTTTTCTTTTGATCATAGGTCACTATTAAGAGGAAGATCAAACGGTGTTTGGATAGTGGCTGTTCAAGGCATATGACAAGAGACTCAAGCTGTTTCATAAAGCTTGTTAAACTAAATGGTAGAAAAGTATATTTTGGAGGAAATAGCAAAGGAAAAATTGTAGGATGTGGAACTGTGAAGATTGGAAGCCTGATTGTGACATCCCGAATTTTCAGTGCTGTTTTCAATTAAATTAAATCGGGCTTTTTATCGATGTGCCTATAATGTTATTCTTAGAACTGATCACTCACGAGATAACTAGACAATCTAGGAAAGCCATTAAGGAATTTTAATGCAATAAACTTAAGAATTCGACTAGGACTCGACTACTCGACCGTGCTCATCTACAGAGATCATTACGACATAGTTTGATCGATTAGAAATCACAGATAGGTTGGTTCGACTGAGATATGTGGCTAAACATGGGTGATTCCACTGAATTGAGAAATTCTTGTCGATCGGCACTAGACTGATTTTTCTATCGTTTTAGTACCCTGTATACGTATTTGAATCCTTGAGATTTTCATGACAATCGAGAGTTGCCAATGTGTCGAATAGGTTCATTGTAGCTTGAACAAAATTGACCACGAGTCATTTGCACTAAAAATTTCTAAAAGCTACCCGGTCACCTAAGTCACGCTAAAAACGCGCCAAAGTGAAATTAACCGCTAATTTGAATCTGATTTCAAAAATTGAAAGTTATGTCATGTCACAAGTCATTTTAAGAATGTCGACTCAGTCTCCGAAGATTTTTCTGCAAACCGAGACTTTTTGGGAAAAAGTCGAGACACGGCCATTTTTGTCCGGAAAAATCGGAGGACTATTTTTTATCGCAAAATTGGGATGCAAGTGGGTTCTAGTGGCCAAAAAAAAGCCAATTTGATCGTGAGCTCATTGGTTGAATTTTTAGCGACCAAATTGAATTGAATTGAGAAGCATTTGGGTCCAAATTGAGGGAAATTATGTACAAATTCGTATGCCCCCTCACCCATGACATTTGGACCACTTCAATAGCTTCTTGAGGAAGCCAAGACTACTAGAATTTGTGGTGGAGGACAGCAATGCAAGGTGGGCTAAGTCAAGGGGACAAATTGAAATAAGAGAGACCAAGTGGTCCCCCCTTGCCCCCTCTCTTATACCTCCTCCCTCTCCCTTTTGCACCGTTGACCCCTCCCCTCTCTTCTTGTTGTTCGAACGCCCAGTAACCCTAGCAGAAGATGTGTAGCAGCTCTCACCGTCGCAGCCAACCGCCAGGTCACTGCCGCATGCCGTCGCGCCTCAGGCCCTGCACGCGTGCACCCCTGCCGTTCTAGGCCGCCCTCCTGCTTTAGCCGCGAGCCCAGGTGATCTCCGGAGCTGTTTGAGCTTGCCCCGCCATCCCCGAAGCCACTTGAAAGCCCAAAGCTGTCTGCCTAGACCTAGTTCTGTCCCCTCAACCCATCATAGCTCGTTGTTGCCTCAACTAGCTCCCGTTTAGCCCTTTCTCGGCTCAGAGTTGTGACCAAAGTTAGTGGGTCTTGAGGCAGCTATTTGGCTCGTTTTGGAGGCGTTCTCGACCCCGAAAGGCATAGTTTCTCGTCTCTCGCAACGTCCCTGTCGTTTTAATTTGAGCAGATCGCTTAATAAGTGAGTTTAACTCACTAATCCTTGCTTGGTAAGTTAATGACATTTAGGGGTTGATTAGTTTAGACTAAGCATGGTTTAGGTGAATAGTTATATTAGATTAGCAATTTAATTAATTGTTATTGCATGTTAGGTGGTTGGAGTAGTGTAGTTAGGGCCTAGACAAGCTCTAGTATTTATCTAGGGTGATTCATAAATTTTTCAAATCCGTCTCGGCTTTTAATTAGGCTTTATGGGCCTAAGTTTGCATTTTTGCTATTTATTGGCATTTATTTATTATTTATTGTAATTATTTAATTATTTATTTATTTTTCGATAATTAAATCGGGATAGTCGGTGACTGGAATTTTATATTGATTCCAGTGGTGTGATCTGTTTATTTAACTGGCTATTATTTTGTGCAATTGAGTGTGATTTGTGTTTGTAGGTAATTATCCCAAAAATCGATAATGTTGGTAATTAATTAGAAAATTATCGGACGTCGGTCTACAATGCCAAAAATATATTTTGGGACTGCTGAAAATAGTGGGATGTTCAAAAGTGAAAATATTATATTTTGGCTATGGTCGACCGTGTACCCACACACGAGTATTTTTATCAGGTATGATAAAAATGATGAATTAGTTATATATTAGATCAGTGGATCTGGCAGCTTCTGGTGAGCATATTCAGTATACTATAGTAGTATACATGGCAACTTCTAGCGAGCATATATATAGTATACTGTCATTTTATTTGGCAACTTCTGGCGAGCATATATTTAGTATACTATGTCGGTATATCTGGCAGCTTTTGGTGAGCTATACTATCTATTTTCGGCTTAAAGTAAGTTGTCCGCAAGGTGGTTAGACTTTATAGATAGTATTGATTGAGATGATCGGGAAATGGTCTTGCTGACATGTGATCAACTGAGTAGATTGATCGGTGATTCAATATGTCTTGATGTGTTGAAGTGATTGGTTGAAAATGTCAATTATATTGACTTGCAGGAAGGACCAGAGGCAAAGGTAAGACCTCCGACTCATATTTGTTCTTAGGCAGCCCTCAGGGCGTATTTTCTTTCTAATTAGGTCTTAGGGGGTAGAACTCGCTGAGACGTTGTCCCACCCCGTTGTGGAATAACATTTTAGGTCCTTAGATGGCAGCTCTTGAGTTTATTGGACGACCTAAGAAGGTTACAGAGCAGACATCTTATATTCCGATGAATCAGGGTCTTAGGGGTTGGGACTATGAGCTGGTAAGGTCTATAGTCTGGGTCAATGCGGGTCTCACCCACAAGGTGCCCCACTGATACAAATTGTGGTACCACTAGGCTTGAGATGGCCAAAGAGAGTGTCCTATATCGAAGTCTGAGATTCCTCTGTACGTTCTGGAGGTTGCTTTTGGAAAGGGCATAGCAGATCCTTCTCAAGGTTCAGTCGTAAACGTAGTAGACCCCGCTCTTGAAGTACCAGAGTCCCCGATGCAGTTTGCTAAAGACTCAAGTTGGAGTGTGGAAGAAGGTGAAATCGAGGATGATGAAGAGGAGGACGAGGACCCGTAGTTTGTGAAGCCCCCACCCTTGTTTTATAGAACTTATAGATATATATATATATATATATATATATATATATATATATCAGTTTGTATTCTATATAACTGATTTTGATATGTATATATATGTGTGGTTTGGTTTTTGAAAAATTATGGCCCTGCTTTTCTATCCCAATGTGTTATTGTCTGGGGATTATTTATCTACTTTCCCATGCGTATTAAAACGAATGGGTCGGCGATGCATCCTGGGACGTCGCTATTAATTAACCACCGAGGGATGGGCATGCTCTCAGAGGATCGGGGCATGACATCCTTGTTTAAGTGGTATCAGAGCCTGGTTAGTGATTGGAGTGATAATGTGCGATGGTCATTGGGATAGTTGATAGGACATGCCTTTAAATTCATGCAGGTGCATGTCGGTGATAGTTGATTGGTAAAATTGTTTGCTGTGTGGATCACTCGAATTCTAATTCGGTGTGGAATTGGAAAGCAGCTTTCCCTAAGAACCCTACAAGATGAGTGATCAGGAGCAGAGAAGTCCTAGGAAGCGTACCATCAGGCCTGTAGCTTGGGGTAAGACGCCGATGAGGGTCGATACCCAAGGAGGCCGAGGTAGAGCGCAGGCTGAAGCCAGCGCGAGTGGAGTAGCACCACCTCCTGTTGGTGCTAGGGTAGCAGTCCCGGGTGATCATAGAATGGAAGGGATCATGCAGGCGCTAAAAGCTATAAGGGATCTGATAGGGCAGCAGGCCCGGAACCAAGCAGCCGTTGCTGCAGCCGCTGCTACTGCCGTCGTTGCCACCGCCGTTGAGGCCACACTCGTTGATGTGCCTGTTATTGCACCTGCTGAAGTTCCACTTGGGAACGTGGTTGCTGGGAGACCAATTCATAAGTTGGTGGAACAATTCTTGAAGCTGAACCTGCCAAGGTTCACGGGTACTGGAGACTTAGAGGCTGCATCTCTTTGGGTTCAGGATTTAGATAAAGCATTTGCAATGCTGAGGTGCACCGAAGAAGAGAAAGTAGTCCTAGTAGTGTATCAGCTATAAGGTAACACCAATACGTAGTGGTGAGCCACCAGAGATGCTGTGTTTCCAGGAGGAGTAGTCCCGCTATGGGACATTTTTCTCAGAGCGTTTATTGATGAGTACTTCTTAGGAAGCACCCGAGAACAAAAAATGGAAGAATTCCAGCATCTCTGTCAAGGGACAATGACTATTGACCAGTATGAGGTCAAGTTTGGGAAGCTCTCCCAGTATGCTCCGAGGTCAGGGTTGGCCTTCGACAAGAGTTGAAACAACTGCTAGTGCCGCTATATCTGAAGGACTAAAGAGAAGTTTATCATCGAGCCCAGCTGTTAGAGAGGAGTCTGAACGAACAAGCAGTCTCGTCTAGATCGAGGTTTAGTTCGCATAGAGAAGGGATCTAACATGGTAAGAGGCCCATGTCCGAAGGAAGGTTTCAAGTTCTGCCCAACAGGAAGGGTGGAATTGGGAAATCAGGGCCAAGTCAAAATGGCATGTGTCGCTTATGTGGAAGGCGACATGGTGCAAGCTCGTGCCCTTAAAGAACGGGCACTTCTTTCGAGTGTGGCCAACTGAGTCACTTAGCCAGAGATTGTCCTAGACGACCAAGAGGACAATCGCAGTTACCGCTGCCGTCACCGTTGGGACAGATCAAAGGGTACGCGCCTCAAAACGCACCGCGGGGTGGACAGCTTAGACCCCCAGCTCGGGGAACAGTGTATGCCATCACCAGAGGTTAGGCAGAGGATGCGCCTGACGTGATCATAAGTACGGTTTCGTTGAGCAACTATGCTGCTTACACTTTATTCGATCCAGGAGCAACTCATTCTTTTATTACTGAGTAGTATGTTAAGCTGATAGGATTAAGTCTTGTATTATTGGAGTCAGTGGTTAGCATATCTACACCGTTGAAGGATAAGGTGTTGTCTGCATTGGGTTGTTTTGGTTGCAAGCTAGCGATTGGTGAGAGATAGGGGAAAATAGACTTATTAATCCTAGCCATGTATGACTTTGATTTGATAATTGGCATGAACTGGCTCACCAAGAAATGAGCTAAGATGGACTGCTATCACAAAGCGATTCAGTTTAACCCGTTAGAGGGTGGGAGTTTTGAGTTTTTTGGAAGTCGGGGAAGACCCTCGATTACATTGATCCCGTCGCTCAAAGCAACCCGTTTGTTAGACGAGGATTGTCAGAGTTACTTGGCCACTGTCATGGATACGATAGTTGAGGAGCTGAAGATTGAAGACATCGTAGTGGTACAAGAGTTTCCAAACGTATTTCTGAAGGAATTGCCAGGTCTGCCGCCAGAGATAGAGATAAAGTTCGTGATTGAGTTAGCCCTCGGGATAGAGCCAAAGTCTAAGGCTCCTTATCGGATGGAATTGTCTAAATTGAAGGAACTGAAGGTGCATATGTAGGAGTTGTTAGATAAAGGATTCATCCATCCCAGTGCATCACCTTGGGGAGCACTAGTTCTGTTTGTAAAGAAGAAGGATGGTTCATTGCGCTTTTGCATCGACTATCATCTACTCAATCAGGTGACGATTAAGAACAATTATCCACTCCCGAGGATAGAGGACTTGTTCGATCAGTTACAAGGAGCGTTGATATTCTCTAAAATCGACTTGAGGACAGGATATCATCAACTGAGGATAAAAAAAGATGATATACCGAAGTTAGCATTTCATACTCAGTACGGTCATTATGAGTTTACTATAATGCCATTCGGATTGACAAATGTTCCAGCTGCTTTCATGGACTTGATAAATAGGGTGTTCAAGGGTTATTTGGATTAGTTCATGATTGTGTTTATCAATGATATTCTAATGTATTCAAGGAGTGAGGAAGAGCATGAGAGTCATTTGAGAGTAGTACTGCAGACTCTGAGAGTTCATTAGTTGTATGCCAAGTTCAGCAAGTGCGAGTTTTGGTTGACTCAAGTTGCTTTCCTAGGTCACGTGATTTCAGGCAAAAGAATCTTCGTGGACCTATCCAAGATTGAAGCAGTGATCAAGTGGTCGAGACCGACTACAGTGACTGAGATCAGAAGTTTTCTGGGTTTGGCAGGTTATTATAGATAATTTGTGGAAGGGTTTTCAACTTTGGCGTCGCCGTTGACTAAACTACTGAAGAAAGAAGAGAAGTTTGTATGGACAAACAAGTGCGAGCGTAGTTTCCAAGAGTTGAAGTAGAAGCTGACTACCATACTTGTGCTGACCATTCCATCTGGTCTTGGAGGATACGAGATCATAGTGATACGTCGTTCAGAGGACTGGGTTGCGTGTTGATGCAATATGATAGGGTTGTTGCATACGCCTCCTATCAGTTGAGGCCTCATGAGCAGAACTACCCGACGCATGACTTGGAACTTGTAGGGATTATTTGTGTGGGGAAAGATTCTAGATCTTCATTGACCATCAGAGTTTAAAGTATCTATTCTCTCAGAACGAGTTGAATATAAGGCAGCATCACTGAATGGAACTTTTAAAGGACTATGATTATGATATCCTATATCACCCCAAGAAGGCGAATAAGGTTATCAGTGTTTTGAGTCGGAAGCCGTCAGTCGCTCATCTATTGGTTAAAGAGTGGAATTTAATCGAGAGAGCTCGAGATTCGGTGTTCAAGTTTGAGGTAGGCCACCTTTTGAATCTTATGGTCACTCTCATAATTGAGCTAGATGTCCAGATTAGGATCAAGTTACTTCAGCCGATAGACCCAAACATATAGAAGATTTTGCAAGAGGATAATGATAAGAGGAAAGCTGACTTTTAGATTTCTGAGGATGGAACACTAATGTTCCGAGGACAATTGGTTGTACCTGACAATGTGGAGCTTAGAGAGGATATCTTATCAAAAACTCATTGTAACAGTTACAGCATTTATCCTGGCAATATCGAGATGTATCAGAATCTGCGTCAACACTATTGGTGGTCTGGTAAAAGGAGGACATCGCCAAGCATGTTAGCAAGTTAAAGCTCAGCATTGTAAGCCGGGAGGACTTCTGCAACCTCTTGAGATCCCAGAGTGGAAATGGGAGTATATCACAATGGACTTTGTGATCGGTCTACCAAGGAGTCAGAGAGGTAATGATTCTATTTGGATAGTGGTCTACAGATTGACAAAGTCGGCTCACTTCATTGCAGTATGAAAAGACCTCAGTTTGGACAGGCACGCAGATCTGTACGTGCGTCAGATAGTTCATCTGCATGGAGTGCCGGTTACGATAACTTCAGACCAAGACTCGAGATTCACAGTTGCTTTTTGGAAAAGTTTGCAGAATGCTTTAGGTACGAAGCTGCAGTATAGTATGGATATCATTCTTTGACAGATGGCCAGTCTGAGAGGACAATTCAGACCCTCGAGGACATGCTGCGAGCTAATGTACTAGATTTCAAGGGAAGTTGGGAAGAATAGCTTCATCTGGTCGAGTTTGCCTACAATAATAGTTATCATCAGAGCATTCAGATGGCTCCTTTTGAAGCGTTGTATGGCAGAGTGTGCAGAACACTAGTTTGTTGGGATGAAGTCGGGGAAATAAAGATTATAGACCTAGAGTTGGTTTAGTAGTCAGTGGATGCAGCTGCAGTGATCAAAGACAAATTAAAGACCACCTAGAGCAGACAAAAAAGTTATGCAGATAAGCGCCGGAGGTCTTTGGAATTCCAAGTTGGTAATCATGTTTTTCTAAAGGTGTCACCAATGAGGGGAACTTCGCACTTTGACAAGAAAGGAAAACTGAGTCCGAGATACGTAGGTCTGTTTGAAACTCTTGAGAGAATTGGGACCCTAGCGTATTGTCTTGCGTTGCCGCCGAGACTAACGCAAGTGCACGACGTTTTTCACGTGTCGATGTTGAGGAAGAATGAGCCTGACTCGACCTATGTGCTTAATTTCAAGGAATTGGATGTGAACAACCGAGTGTCATATGTTGAAAGCCCTGTTTAGATCATGGATTGAAAGAAACAAATTCTGCGTACAAAGACCATCTTATTGGTCAAAGTGGTTTGGCAACACCACGACACTGAAGGAGCAACCTGGGAGAGTGAAGAGTCAATGAGACAGTTATACCCCCACGTTTTTGCTTAAGATTGTAATGGTTTAAATTTCGAGGATAAAATTTTTATAAGAGGGGAAGAGTTGTGACATCCCGAATTTTCAATGCTGTTTTCAATTAAATTAAATCGGGTCTTTCATTGACGCGCCTATAGTGTTATTCTCAGACCTGATCACTCACGAGATAACTAGACGATCTAGGGAAGCCATTAAGGACTTTTAATGCAATAGACATGAGAATTCGACCGGGACTCGACTACTCGACCGTGCTTATCTGCAGAGATCATTACAACACAGTAAAATCGATTAGAAATCAGAGATAGGTCGGTTCAACTGAGATATGTGGCTAAATATGGGTGATTCCATCGAATTGAGAAATTCTCGTTTGAAAGGGTTAGTACGAACACCTAGAGGGGGGTGAATAGGTGTTAAGATAAATTTTTGCAAAAACGTTTGTAAAATACTTTTCTTTTGAAATTGAGTCTGAAAGCCAACGAACTTAAGTGAGTTTTGAATCTCTAACAATTAAACAGAATTACAAATAAGTAAAAGAGTTTAGGGAAGAAAATAGATCACAAGGTTTATAGTGGTTCGGATTAAATTAAGCCTACGTCAACTCTTCAGCACTAACAGCCTACTGGCTGAATTTGATTATGAATTAAAAGAGATTTTACAATTACGCAATCTCGACTTTACAGTGCAAAAACTCTACTACACTCTTCCGAAGTCTCACAAATGTTTGCTTTCTCTCTTGAGTACAAATTGAGCTTCAACAAATGAAATAGCAAAGAACTAGAAAGCTTTAGACTTTGAAATTTTTCTTTCACACACTCTCTCAAACAACTAGAGAGTCCGCCTTAAATACTCCTCCATGCCTTCTCGACCGTTTGCACTTTCCAAAGGAGTTCTTCTAATCTACCCGTTGGATAGAATCAATCAAGGAGATTTCGAGTCACTTTAAAAATGTGATAAAAGCCCGTCATTCCTGTTGGCCCATACAATTAGGATATTGGTTTCCATAAGTAGAACCTTCCAAGTTTGTTTGCTTTCCAAAGGATTTGATTGTTGTATTTGATTTTAATAAGGATAATCAATCATATAAGTGCTATATCCAGCCATAAGGTCATCCATAAACCATACGAATTGAATCTTTGAAGAAATAAAGATAATCTCGCATCTGAATAAGTCTTCATTCTTTAGTGTTGTTCAATCTGGAATCTGTCAGCGTTAGTAGACTTTGATTCTAAAGTCTGTCAATCTTTAGACTTTGACTTTAAAGTCTTGGAGTCTTCAGACTAGACTATGGAAAGGTTTTGTCAACTTCAAAATAATAAATGAGTTTTCTCCAACCATCTCCCCCTTTTTGATGGTGACAAAACTTTCCTGCAGATTTTTGAACTTTTGACCCGCAAAACAACTTTTAAGCAATACGTGACATCTTATAAAAATAAGTTGATTACGACCTAGATAGCATCGATTCTACAACCACAGAAAACATGTTAATCTTGAACAAATAACTATCCAATGACAATCATTGTCACAAAATAAATGGCTGCAAGCATTATGTCAAACAGTTCAACAATCAGCCAAACAAATCCAAAAGTCAAACTTCAAACAGTCACGCAACAAAAATCCAAACATAACAATCCAAACCAAAGTTAAAAATCAAATCTGCGCCATTTTCTCCCTTTTTGTCAACAGCAAAAAGTGGAGAACTTGAAAAGAGAAATAAAAGTGAAATGAAATCAAGGCTATTTAGGGATGCGAATGAGTTGGAAATCCCCCATAGACTTAATAGTCTCGTCTAGCTTTCTCAAAGTCTCCTTCAGCTGCTCAATATCCTCACCCTTTGCATTATCTTGAACTCGAAGCTTAAGGGCTTGTACCTGCTGGTGTAGAGAATCTGAAGTAGACGCTAAAGCCGTGTTGAGATTCTTGATCTTAAACTCCATCCCATATTGTTGAGCCTTTAAATCCAGAAGGATTCCTAGCAGCCTTTGAAAGTTTGTTGCTAGTTCTGTTGGTGCACTAGGTCCAGCCAAATCAATTCCAAGAGTATTGAGATGTGAAGGAACATCAGTAGTTTGATCACCAAGACTTGGAGAGGATGCCTCAACATCAGCTTCAGGAAATTGAGAGGCATAGATATCCTCTGGATTGGCAAGAGAACGATTAACATCATCACTAGTAAAAATAGGTGAAGAAGTACCTCTTTTTTCAGTAGCTTTCCCTGTTTCCATGCCTATAGGTGGAGAAAAGAATTATTCTTCTTACTCTTGTTGACACCTAATTTAAATTTAGTTTTTAAAAATAGAAGATAATCTTTGATTAGAGGGAAATTTTTTTTAAAAAAATTTTGAATTCAAAAACTCAACAGTCAGATTTTGGAGCCACTTTTTTGTTGAAGTTGAGTGAATATCCCCAGATCTTTAACAACTTCGAGTCTTTCCTCTATAAAAGGAAGGCGAGGTTTCAAAACCGAGGGGGCGACTTCTCTTCGTCGAGAGAAAAAGAAAACAAAAAAAAAGGAAAAGTCAAGAGAAGCTTTTGCTTTTGCAGAGAGAGAGTGCAGAGAATGCAGAGAGAGAAGAGAAGGGGAGAAAAGTCAAAAGGTGAAGTGAAAAGTGAAAAGGAAGAGAGCAGAGGGAGAAGACATGAGAGTGACCGGAAGAGAGAGAAAGGAAAAGAAGAAGAGAAATTGCTCTTGTTCATCTTCCTCGGTGAACCGAAGCGCTTTGCCAGCCACAGCCGCCGGTCTCCAACTGCGAACGCCGGTGCCGATCGTCGCGCTTGTGCCGCCACGCTGCAGACCTTCACGCAACAACCGAGTTCAACACCGGAGCCCTGACGGATAGCCCTCTGCTCCGATGACCCGTGTTGTGTCGACGTCACCGAACTACACTGCTCTGAGATCCTGTCGTGCTTATTGCCGCCTACAGAGCCCTCACGTCGTCCCCACACCCGTGCTGACCCCCGCTGTGCTCACACTCGAGCGTTGACGCCGCCTCCATCCCTGCTCCGCCCGAGCTCCCCTCTGCGCTAGCAGGTCTTAAGCCGAGTCGCTGCTACCCCACTAGATGCCAAATCGACGCCTCCGACGCACCAGCCTGCGAGCCCTCCTTGCTGACCCAGCCGCCAGATGCCTTGCCGCTCCACTCCCGACGCCGACCTGAAGCTCCGCCGAGTCGCAACCCGCTCCGCTCACACCACAGCCCTGCGCCCGACGTTGCTGCTCCTCTGCTTGCTGCTGCACGCCCGAACAGAGCCACCTGCTGCCTCCCCTGTTTTTGTTACAAGTCTGGTTATCACTCGAGCCTCGCCGAAGTTCCGACGAACAGCCCCTGTTTTGAGTGGTGACCCATTACCAAACCACCATCGCAGCTCGGCCACCAATGTTTCTTCACCATTCCTCAAGTTAACTGTGAGGTAGAATAGGTAGATTTTTAGATTAAGTTTATTTTGAGTATTTGGACTCATAGTTTTCTTTTTATTCTAACTTGATTTGTTCTGATTTATTATCATTGCCCGATTTAGGAAATTGGTCATATTAAGTCATGATAATCAAAAAAATTGAGCCGCGAGACGTCGGGTTAGATTTTTGATTATTTCGAATTTTTATGGCAAAATTCATGAATTGCTTTGCATCATTGGTTCATATTAAAATAATATGCCATTGATTTACAGGGATGGATTTTTTATTTTGTCGTGTTATTGTTATTTGCTCATCACATATCACGCATCATATTAGGTATTTAGGTCTATACACATTTCACATTTGAAGCAACGCATTTTAGTTTTTTAAGATTCATGTAGAATTAGGATGATTTTCCTTTAATAAAGCCAAAAAATAAAAAAATAAAAACAAAAACAATAAAAATAAAAACGAAAAATGTTATTTAGGTTATATAGATTTCATAATGTGCACACCACATGCTGTGCTTTAGTTAGTGGGTCATAGGTTAATGTTTTAGTATTCCCTTCGTGTAGTTTTTTTTTAAAAAAAGCCAAAGATTAGTATTGCATCATTATGTTGTTTTTTTTTTTAATAAGAATTATTAAGTCATTTTAAAAAGAAGAAAACACAAAAGTCATTTACTTAGTTAGTTAATAGGTTAGTTTTTTGATTAATCTCATTTTATGTCATAATTGTTTAGCATAGGTTGCATACATTAAAAAAAAAATCATTAAAAAAATCACAAAAAAACATGCATATAGAATTATTATGTCATTCATCCCATATCTTGAAACTCATGCATCTTTAGGATTATATAAATTAGATTGCATACATATAGTGATAGTTCAAGTTATGCCATATGAATCGCATTTCACATATCATTAAAGTAAAATCCATGCATATTAAGTTTAGATTAAGATTGCATAATAATAAAAATTAGGTGTCATGTCATGTTTAAGGTATGCATTTTTATTAACACTCTTGAGAACTTTTTTTAGAGGATAGACCTTAATAAGGTTGTAGTTTATGATTTCGTATAATTTGTCATTTTGGTTTATTGAATGTTATTTCATTGATTGTGCACCCGCATGAACACCGCTTGCATGTTAGTATCTTAGGTTAAAATTGATCATACTGCCTGCAAAATATTTTTTGAAATTAAAATAAAAAAGTACGGAGAGGGCGTTAAACTAATCTAGCGTAACCATATCCCCGGACTTATTGAATCTCTGGTTTGCGAAAAATAAAGTATTCTCCCATACTTTATTTGGGTTTCTAATCAACCCTAATTGATTAGTGGCGGCTCCAAATTGAGTATAATTGCATGATTAAAAGGGTTAATTCATTAGTATCAAGTCACAATTGGTAGGACTTGGGAGGGTCCGCGCCAAGTCTTCGGACTTAGTAATCCATTAGCCTTCTTTAAGTAATTCACCCTCGGGAAGGTCGTGATAGCTTGGCGACTTCGCTGGGGACAAAGTTAAAACTCATAGTGGACATAGGCCTATTTCTTTTTTAAAAAAAATATTTTGTTTGGCAGCATGGAAACAAGGTACACTCCTAACATGAAATGTTAAATGTTTTTACAAAAAGGAGGTATAAGGGCAACAGTGCTTGCTAACTCTTTGTTTTGTAGGAAGGTGTTGGGATTGAATGTTTTTCTTATCATTGAAGTGTTGCTTGCATTATAAATTGTTGTGCATGATTTTCAAATTGTTTTAGCACTACACATTGCACACATAACCTGTCGTCGGAACTGGACCTCATTTAAGGATTCTAGGATGGTGTTAAGAAATGGATCAACCTTGAACGCAAGACCGCGATGTAGAGGTTGTCTTTCTCAACCCCGAAAATTTTTCTTGGTGTCAAAACGTTTATCCTTGTTCGTGAAACTATGTGACCATGGAATTTTCTTTTGACTGAGCTGGGGTTAGGAGGACCTGACACGTTAATGCGAGACTGCAACGGTCAAATCATCATCTTAGCTTCACTTTGTTAAGCCATCTAGATAGAAATCGAGCCTCACATTTCATGTGTGTGTCTATGTGATTGTCATCCATTTCCGGTAAAAAGTAAGTTGTCTAAATTCTTTGCAATTTACTTATTTTTTTGCAATTTTGTCGGTCCATGACAATAGGTTTCGTCATCAGTCTTGTTTTATATGCGATGGGGAAAACCGACGTACAAGTCATTTCCACTCCCAAAAAGAGCTCAAAATGTGGTTGGACCAGTTAGATCAAGATGGCCAGAGATATGTGAAAGCCAGGATCACTTGACTTCTCCCACTGTTAAAGATCACCATCCACTCTGGTGTGATACAGGTGCTCCCACACTTCTGGTGTCCACAAACTTCCACCTTCATATTTGGGTGGCTTGTCAGTACAAAGCTCTTCAAGAAGTTCCTCCGCCACTCAAGACAGAGTTGTTCCAAGTTCGTTTTATTCGAACAGACTATAACTACTTCAACGAGATCTAGATGATCATTGCTACATGGAGTGAATGCCACCCAGAGAAGATTTTGGTGCCCAAGAGACTGAAAGGCGAGGAAGAGATTCACCATGCGTCGGCATTCTACATCCAACAACACCGGATTCCTGTCGTCTTGTGTCCAGTGGTCCCTGATGTGACTGAGAAGCCCACCCAACGTGCACAAATTGAGCATCTTAAGTAGAAAGTGGAAATGCTTGAAGCTAAAAATAAGAAGCTTCGCAAGG
Organism: Eucalyptus shirleyi; assembly: GCA_017140165.1. Classification (NCBI taxonomy): domain Eukaryota; kingdom Viridiplantae; phylum Streptophyta; class Magnoliopsida; order Myrtales; family Myrtaceae; genus Eucalyptus; species Eucalyptus shirleyi. The sequence goes on from CM029446.1 coordinate 27,947,583, forward strand.
TGTTGGGTTCCCGAAAGCATATAAAATGAGATGTTTTGTTTTTTTTAGTCCAATGTTTAGGGACTTGAATTTCAATTCTTAGTTAGAAAGTTTGATTCAAACTTCAAATAAAATGAGGCAATTAGACCATTGTCATAGGCCATTTTCCTATCTTGTCATTGTTTCTTACGTTATCTCTTTTCTCCCCTAGGTAACAACACGGCTCACCTAAGATCACCAATCCTTACTCGTTCTAGAGCAATAATGGCTGATGACACCGAACAAGTGCGTGTTGCTGAACAAACTCGTATTGCCACCCTCGAAACGGAAATGAAGCAAGTCTTAAATGTCCTTGAGCAGCTCTCTAAACAAATCGATTCTCTCCAAGCAAATACTGTCCCACCAGCTCCGCAAGTTGAAGTGGTGTTACCACAACAGGCTCCCATGGTTGATCCAAAAGATAAAGGCAAGAATACGACCACAGTTGGGCCATAAACCTCCGAGGATCCCTTTAGGGTTAAAATTACTGACATGCCTCAAATTGTTGTTGATGATGAGGTACAAGTAACACATTTGGATGTACCGAAAACTAAGTAAGAAAAACGCATGGCAAAAATCGAGGAGAAACTCAAGCAGCTGCAGGGTTCATTTAGCCAAGACCCAACTGATCTGTCCCATTATGCAAAGATCAAGATACCGAAGAAGTTCAAAATGCCAGACTTTGAAAAGTATGATGGCACCTCTTGCCCGAAGATCCATCTACAGACTTATGTGGTCAGGATGACCCAATATGTTGATAACATACCCTTGATGATTCAACAATTTCAAGCAAGCCTGACAGGACCGGCGCTGCAATGGTACATTAAGAAGAAGATTAATCTGCTAGAGACTTGGGAGGATTTGGCTGATGCCTTCTTCAAGCAATATAAGTATAATATTGACATCACTCCATCTCAAGAAGATTTACTTCGCACTGAGAAGAAGAGGACGGAATCTTTCAAGGCATATGTCATGAGATGGAGGACTATAGTTGCTTAGATAAATCTAGAGCCAACAGAAAAGGAGCTGCTAGATTTGTTCATGAAGACACTCCCGCCTGAGTATCAAAATCGAATGCTGGGTTCGACTGTCGAGTCATTCAATCAGCTAATCCCTGTCGGTGAGTGAATTGAAGTAGCATTGCGTGATGGAGGGCATCTGATCAAACTAGCTTGTATGGGAGAGTCTCAACCAAGAAGGATAAGGAACTTGTAGTGGAGGTTAATGCAGTTTATGTTCAACCACCTCGCCCTACCCCGAACACCCAACAGGGAGGAGTATGACCATTCTTTGGCCAGCGGAAAAACTCTTTTAGGCGTCAATTTACGCCAATTCCTAAGCCCTTGTCCAAGATCTTGCCAACCCTTCAAAAGAAAGGATTACTTGCTAAGGAGCCTAAGCGATCTAATCCCGAGCGTTTCCCCAACTATGATCCGTCCAAGACATGTGCTTATCATATGGGAGAGGTAGGGTATTCTGTTGACGATTGCTATACACTGCAACACAAAATCCAAAATCTTTTGGATGCCAAGGTGGTCTCATTCTGCGATGCATAGCCGAACATCCAGAATAACCCACTCCTTGACCACCCAAAAGCTGTGAATGCCATTTTCAGTTTTGATGCTGAGCCCACCATGTTTCAGATGATGCATGAGGAAGCAGAAGTGATGGACACCCTGGGGCAACCAAGTGGCAAATTCGACTACTATGTAAAGTATTCGGCTCCTCCCAGCTCCTACTTTGACCCATGGGATATCATTCCAGATGGATGGGGTGGCATAGATGATCTCGCACCTCCAAAGATTGAGAGCTCTGATGACACACTCGAAGGAATGATCGAATTGTTTGAAGAGAATTTAGTGTTTGCCATCGATGAAGCTTGAGAGTAGGAGAATTTTAATTATTTGCTCCTCTACGCAGGAGTCTTTATCGCTTTCCGTATTTGCATATTTGCATTTTCAATTCTAGGATTTCCCTCATTTCAGTAATGTACTTTGCTTTTCATCCAATAAAATTGTCGCGACCAATTTTTCAGGGTTTGGACTACCTAAAACTAGGTTGATGGACTACTAAGCCTTTAAGCTTAGCTCAGGCTCTCCCAAGCCCATACCAATTCGCGACTTAAGTTCAAAATGCAAATTGACTTTATTTAGGAGTCGCCACTAATCAGTTTATGGTAGGTCGATTAGACACCTAAGTAAAATAATGGGAGAATTACTTTACTCCTACGAACCAGAGATTTAAGAGTTCGGGGACTTGGTTACACTAGACTATCCTAGTGCCCTTTCGGTACCTTTTATTTCATTTTCAAGAAAGTGTTTGGCAATTGAATTGATTTTAATTTAACTTCCTAACATGTGAGGTGATCATACATGTGCGCATACCACCAATTTAACACTCAAGAAAGCAATTAAGCATTGCAAAACATACCTAGAAACAACGAAAGCATCTGCATTGTTAAATCAGAATTCACATCAGCAACCCTAGATATGATTTCTAATTAACACGCAATTTCAATTTTTGTTTTTGTTTTCACTTTATTTAATGAAAATCATGCGATGCATACTAATAATCTAATATGACATGGCAGCATGGCATAAACTATATGACATGAAGAAATGCAATAATTAAATGCAATCTAAATGACCTAATTTTAATGACATGCAATGTGATGCAATGACATACAAAATTATTTAAACTAAAATGACATGCAGCATATAATTTAGTATGCGAGTTATATGTCATGCGACATTTATTAGATGACTTAGTCTAATGACGAGGAAGTTCTAATTAAATGAACCTAATAAAAATTAGATGACGTGCATTTGATATTTCTATTTTTAAAAATGCAAAAATGATCTAGCTAGATTAAAATTCTATCTAATTTAAACTAAGGATTGAGTCACATTAAATCCTAATTTAAACTAAGACATTATCTTAATCTAACATGCAATCTATCTAATATGCAATGACGTGCGGGGCATGCCCTAATTCTACATGACATATGCATGATATTTTTTATTTTTTTATTTTTTATTTAATTTAAAATTGCCACGTAATTAAACATGCAACTAAAATCAAACAGAAACTAAAAATCCTAAATGAATGCATTTTTTAGTTTTTTTGGTTTTTTTATATTTTCCGAACTGAAATCCTTATCCTAGATATGCCAGATAAAAAAAAGATATTCCAAAACAAACTGAATCCTAATTCAAATATTTTTTAGATTTTTTAGTGGCATTTCAAAAACAATCAATTATCAACTAAACATTAAATCTAAACAATCAAGATATTCAATCAAATAAAGGATCAAAATAATCGAAAAAAAATAACCTGTTGTCTCACAGGTCAAATTAACGATTATCCTAACCCTAATTATCACAACAAAGAGTTCGAAATAACTAAAAATCTGATCCGAATTCTTACGGATCAAATTAATAATTATATTGATTAAGTACTTAAAAACTATCAACAAACCTCAAAAATTAATGTAATTAAAAAATAACCCGACATCTTACGGTTCAAATTAATAATTAAAATAAGTTTAGGGATAACTCTTGCGGATAATGCCTACGAGATTTATAAAGTGAACATTGGGATCCAATTAAGTAAATAAACTAAAGAATATAAACAAAATAAAGTAAAATAAATGAAAAATAAAAACAACCTAATTGATTTTGCTATTTCTGTTGCTTTTGCTTTTCTCTGCTTTTCTTCTTTCCTTTCCCACGTGTGACCGTGAGTCTCCAAGAGCAATTGTCGTCGGTTCGGCTGGTCACCGGCTCCGGTGAGGGGCAGCAGATCAGAGGTCTGGCAGGGAAGAAACTCCGGCGAAGGGACTCGGCAAACGAGCGGAGCAGCGGGCAATAGAGACACGCGGAGCAACGGCGCTCGGGTGGAGGACTCGGGGGGCACTCCGGCGTCTCGAACCAGCAAATCGTGGGTGAGATCGACGCTCCGGTGTGGTAGATCGGGCTCCGAACAGGTGCGGGGACTGAGCAGAGGACGGTGATGGCGTGGTGCGGTGAACGGCGGTACTCCGGCATTCCGGCGGGCGAACAGGACGTCGCGGGTAGTGGCAGAGCGGCTCGACTCAAGCTTGGGTCGTCGCGAGGAGGCGATTGGCGATTGCTGGTGTCGCGTCGCCGCGGGTGGAGCGACGGGCGGTGATGGCAGCAAGCAAGTTTTTCGCGAAGGAGGCGCGGCGAGGCTCGGCGAGACGAACGGCGGGGGTCGTCGGGGCTCGTGCGGAGGAAGATCCAGGCGTCGGGGACCTTGGCGGCGCGGCGTCGTCGCGGTGAGCTTCGTGGGGAGACTGCCGAAGCGGCTGTGGCGAACACACGGTGGCGGAAGCTTCGCGGATGGAGGTTGCAGAGGAGGGGCAGCGATTTGGGGAAGATGGTGAATAGTAGGGGTCAAATCACCTCTTTACTTTTCTCCTCTCTCTCTCTCTCTCTCACGTCACTCTCCCTCTTCCTTCGTACTCTTTCTCTCTCTTTTACTGTAGAAACAAAACTTCTCTCCACTTTTTCTGAATTTTTTCCAAAAGAAGCTCCCCCCCGGACGAAGAGAAGGCCACCCCTATTTATATGGTGAAAACTTAGTCTGCTCTACCTACAAAGATTTGCATAACAACTCAATCGTTGAAGATCATCCTTCGAAAAGACGAGATTATCGTGTATGCTGACTCACTCGACCATTGAAATCATCCGTTAAAATCTTCCAAGCTGACTCGCTCGACCATTAAAGATTATCTTTTGATAAGGCTTCATTATCCAAATTCTAAAATCTTTCAAAATCTTACTCCATAACAAAATATATTTTTAACAACTTTTTTTTAAAAGATAAGTTAAATATCATTGTTACCCTAAAAATAATAATAAAAAAAACTGAAATTTAGGTGTCTACAGTTGCCCCTCTTTGAAGGTGAGCTCGTAGAGGTTACCTTCAAAGATAAATTGAGACCTAAATTTTGGTTATGCATATGCAACGGATGATTTTTGTTGGAAAATGAATTCCCTTTTAAAATGCAATTTATATGATGCATGGAAATGCTAATGCAAAATGCATGATGTAAAAGGAAAGAATGTACCTGCAATTACTTACCAGTCAGTGCGGTAGAGCATCTTGAGGTACATGATAAGTTCCTGTTTACTCTACAAGTACCCAACTCTCACTCAGGTTCCTTGAAAAGTGTAACAGGTAATAGATGGAGACATCTAGATCCAGACTGAGATGTCAAGATTTTTGCTCGAAATACCTAGATCCAAACTAAAGTATAACGAGGAAGATCGAAGAACATTCACATCCAGATTGAAATGTTCAACAAAGAGAATTGAGACATCCAGATCTAGATTGAGATGTCAAAATTTTGGAATGCAATTTGTATGCAAACGGTAAAGGAACCTACCTGGAATATCTTACCTTCAAGGAGGGTAGAGTGATTCAAGATAGTCGGTGTTACATGTTCAGGACCCGTACCTTTCTACGGTCGCCTAGTAGGGCAGCAAAGTTTTGCAAGGAAACTACTTTCCTAGGACCCGTACCTTTCTACGGTCGCCTAATAGGGCAGCAAAGATTATCTGACCAGGACCCGAACCTTTCTTCGGTCACCTTAATCAGATTGAATCTGGAGGAAAAGTTTTGGGGGATAACTCAGTCGAGTGTTGATTAAAAGGGACTCTGGGCTACAAAAGCACGCCAGGTCGATATAAAAGACATCGGGCTACAAAAGCACGCCGGGTCGATAAAGAGGGATTCTGGGCTACGAAAGCACGCCAGATCGATAAAAGAAATCCGGGCTACGAGAGCACGCCGGTTCGGTAAAAATGGACATCGGGCTACGAAAGCACGCCGAGTCGATAAAGAGGGATTCTGGGCTACGGAAGCATGCCAGGTCAGAAACTCCGAGCTACGGAAGCACGTCGGGTCTATTAAGAGGGACATCGGGCTACGGAAGCACGCTAGGTCAGAAACTCCGGGCTACGAAAGCACGCCGGGTCTATTAAGAGGGACATCGGGCTACGGAAGCACGCCGAGTTAATGCAAATGGACACTGGGCTACGAAAGCACGCCAGGTCAATATAAAGGACATTGGGCTACTGAAGCACGCCGGGTCGATGAGAAGGACTCTGGGCTACGAAAGCACGCCAGGTCAATATAAAGGACACTAGGCTACTGAAGCACGCCGGGTCGATAAGAAGGACTCTGGGCTACGAAAGCACGCCAGGTCAATATAGAAAGATAGCTTGACCGAGTCAAGTGTCGATAATGGGTAGAGATATACTCACCTGATGATATCTCTGATTCTTGGGGATATGTCTTCTGGAATTCAGATATCTTGTGGAAGTCTCTCACCCCTCAATAGAAATAAATCAAGGATGCACCTTGAATATTCGTGATGTTTCTCTTCTTGAAAGGAGCCTGAATGTCAAGAGCTCTTGGGTCTTTCAGACACGATTTAGAGGAAAAATGCATTTACCAAATAAATAAGCAATTACGGCTATTTTGGAATGCACACTTCAAAATCTACTGAAGTTTTTATCAATTCAATTGGGGTTCATGCATAATGACATTTGCATCACTCAAATTTCCATTGGAGACATTTCAAAAGAATATTCCAATGTGAATACATGAGTGTCATGAATGTGTCAAATGAGAGATCTTTCGATCAGAAAGGACTTTTCACTCCCTGATTAAAATGGCCATTTCATCCTGACCTTTGATGCAGGATTTTTAACAGTCACTCTATCTCACTGTCATCATGCCAAACAACAGTCCGAGTAATCTCGCAAGTGGTACGAACTTACCAATCTGAGAGGTCTTTAACAGGGACTGTAATGCGGGCTTAGTCAATGGCTTAGCAAATGAGACTCTTTGAGTCGAGGCTATTAGAAAATGAATAATATTTCACAATCATCTTGGGGTTTACAAGTCAAGAAACATGAGAAATGAAGCAAAAATTATCTTACTCGCACTTCTTCAAGTGATGCTTCCAAACATATGAACTTTTACGTTAATTCAAGTGCCCTAATCTGAAGAGACTTTGTAAGGGACGTAACGTAGGTTGGGTTAATGGGTTGAGAAACGAAAGGATCATTTGGCTCAAAAAGTGTTTATAGGATTAAAGTTGGTGATCATCTTGATATTTCCAACAATTTTCCTCCCCATCGTCGAAGATTTTCTTCACATCAGAACTCCACTGATTGCAACATCTCAACATTTGAGTTTTTTTCTTTTTTTTGGGTACCACCTTGTTGGAGATACGACTTACTTCATCAAGTGTTTGATTTTTTCTTTAGGCATTGGCCTTGTTTTTACCAGGCACACTGCTTTTTCATGCCCCATTTTTGCACTCTTTTTTTTTTTTTTTGACAAAGTCTCCATTTTTATTAGCATTGTAAATCATGCTACTTGAGTAGTTTGATTTTTCTTTCCTTGCCCCAGTGTGAGGGATGATCACCAACTGGGTTTAAAGAAATGAAATTGCAGGCTCAAGTGGGCTATGCAAAGGATATAAGTATGTAGGATAGAGAAAGAAATGCTCTTCGTCATCCTAAGGCACTTAAATTACCATATGAATTCAATGTAATAGCACGGCTTGAAAATTGATGCAAGTGAAAGCAAGAAAATTTCAATTCATTCTCTTCACTTTATGGTGCTATCTTACCCTCCAATTTGCCCCAATGTGGGGTGATTCTTGACAGGGGTGATTTGAAAAGAATATCCATAAGTGTATGGGCTCAAAAGGGTTAAGCAACAGATCACCTGTAGTGTTTGGGATAGAGATATGAATTGCCTCTCATCATTTCGGTTGCCGTACCTCTTGCGAGAGAACTCTTTACCTTATGGATATGAACCTTCCTACACTCATCTCACAAGTGTATGAATATGGAACTGTGTATAGGATAGGGTTTGCCTTTCATCATCCTGATATGTCTCATTCAGCATTCTTAAACATTGACGTCACTCCATTGAGTTGTCTATCTTGATAAATCTCCACATGAAATTGGTGAGCTAAATCAATACGAAAATTCTATTTTCAAAAGAGTCTAGCAACTTTAAGCATGAAAAGCGTTTGTGACTTCAAACAAACAATTTACTACACTAAAAAATGTTCTCATAAGTATGAAAACATGATTTCAAGCATTCATTCAAGGAATTGTCCCATGAAGGGACTGTCTCAACAATGGGCGTCCTTGGATTGCCCCTATTGAAAGGGAACAAAAACACAAATTGATCAATCGAGGATGAAAATCCGATCTTTAATTTGATGAAATCTTGCTTTTGCCCCTGCACAAAACAACGTGCATGAATAGGATACTATGCAATATTAAAGTAAATTCAAATTGCACAATCATTTCGGCTCGGGTGAAGAATTTATCCCAGTCAGGTCATTACCAAAACCTGTCATGCCCCCAATTTGTCAACTCTTCCACCAGGGAATGACAGTCCTCTTTTACTTGCCCCAAATTTGTTTTTTTTTCACTGCAAGTGCACTCTAAGCCTGTTGATCACAAGTCAAGTTTATGATCATTGAAACTTGATACGCTATTTTCAGATATCCCTTGTCATAACAAGTGATAGAATTATGCTTTGAGACAAGAAGTAAATGAGTCAGACAAACAAACAGGTTTAATCTGCTACAAGTTTTGGGAAAATGTTTTTGTTTTTTTTAAATAGTGAAATGCTTTTGTTTTCGAAAAAGTTTTTGGGAGGAGACATGAGAAAGTCCAGCCCTCAGGATTTCTCCGTGGATGATATTTTTCTTTTTCATGGTCGGATATCGTCATTGGACTGGTTTGGTATACTCCATCATGTCCTCAAAATTTGAAATAAAATTGTAATTTCATTGAATAGAATCAAATGAATTACATTATTGGAATGAAAATTGTGATTCCTAAACCTAAGAAATGATTCCAAGAAAGCGAAAGCAATTCCTAAAAAGTAATAAAAATTCCCACGCAGGGGAGGTGCAACCGAGCATGCCCCTAATTAAATAAGGAAAGTGAACTACTTAGAACCATGAATCATGTATGCTTGAGTTCTTCACCCTCCTTGATCGTGTCATGCGAACCCTTTAGGTCAGAGATTCTTCCTTCTAGATATGTCACTAATCTCTTCATGGTGGCATCAAATTCCGCTACTTCGGGAAAATGAGACGATTCAAAAGTTCTCTTGGCTCTCTTCTTCGAGTCGCAGATTCTCACTGAAGATAGAGTACCTATGTCATCACGGCCCTTTTGCTTAGTGAGAAAAGCCATAGTAGAAGACAATTCATCGACTTGACTTTGGTGGTGTGCAATTTGCTTGTTTATATTGTCGATGATACGGTCCAGCACCTCATTTCGATCTGCCATTTTAGCTCTCGACCGTGTACGGATGGGTGAGCGAGATCGCTTCATAATCACATAATTTCAATAAATAGGAACATGTAAGCATGGAGTGTAAATAAAGAGCTAGTCCATGACAACAATTTATTTTTAGTCAAGAAAAGTCCACATATGAAAAGGATTTCCTAAAAATGAATTAAGAAAACAAAGATATGGGATGCTCCAGTAGGGATGAAATTTCCTAAACATGAACTAGGAAAAGCCAAGACATAAATTGAAAACAAATTTCCAATTTTTTATTTTCCAAATGATTCATTATATGGCAATTCATTTCATTTCTAATTGACAAAGGAATTAAATCAATGATTGACCTAGATTGTCATGGACCGACCAAGAGTTTGACAAAGTAAGTAAATTGCATTAATATGGGAATAGAAGACTTACTTCACCAAGGAAAATCGATGGCAATCACATAGACATGCACATGAGATGTGATGCTCGATTTCTACTCTAGACAGGCTTAACAAAGTGGAGCTAAGAGGATGATCTGACCGTTGCAGTCTCGCATTAATGTGTCAGGTCCCCCTAACTCCGGCTCAGTCGAATGGAATTTCCAATAGTCACGCAGTCTCGCGAATATGGACAAAACACATTTGACACCATGAAAAACTTTCAGGGAAGAGAAGGTCAACCTCTACATAGCAGTCTCGCTTTGGAGGGAGTATTCTTCTCAACACCATCCTAGAAATTCTATCGCAGCCCAGGTCCGACCGCAGGTTGTGTGTGCAATAATGTAGTGCTAAAAGCAATAAAACATGCACAACAGTTTAAATACAAACAACACTTCTATAGTTTTAATTCAAACATTCATCCCTAACTCCAACCTGCAAGATAAGGGTTAGCAAAGACTACTCCCCTTATAACTCCTATCTGCGAGAACATTTAACACCTTAGAGATGTTAGGAACGTACCTGGGATCCTTGCTGCCAAACAAAAATATTTTTAAAAAGAAAAATTCGCCTAAGTCCACTAAGTGATTTAACGTTGAGTCCCCAGCGGAGTCGCCAAGCTGTCGCGACCAATTTTTCAGGGTTTGGACTACCTAAAACTAGGTTGATGGACTACTAAGCCTTTAAGCTTAGCTCAGGCTCTCCCAAGCCCATACCAATTCGCGACTTAAGTTCAAAATGCAAATTGACTTTATTTAGGAGTCGCCACTAATCAGTTTATGGTAGGTTGATTAGACACCTAAGTAAAATAATGGGAGAATTACTTTACTCCTACGAACCAGAGATTTAAGAGTTCGGGGACTTGGTTACACCAGACTATCCTAGTGCCCTTTCGGTACCTTTTATTTCATTTTCAAGAAAGTGTTTGGCAATTGAATTGATTTTAATTTAACTTCCTAACATGTGAGGTGATCATACATGTGCGCATACCACCAATTTAACACTCAAGAAAGCAATTAAGCATTGCAAAACATACCTAGAAACAACGAAAGCATCTGCATTGTTAAATCAGAATTCACATCAGCAACCCTAGATATGATTTCTAATTAACACGCAATTTCAATTTTTGTTTTTGTTTTCACTTTATTTAATGAAAATCATGCGATGCATACTAATAATCTAATATGACATGGCAGCATGGCATAAACTATATGACATGAAGAAATGCAATAATTAAATGCAATCTAAATGACCTAATTTTAATGACATGCAATGTGATGCAATGACATACAAAATAATTTAAACTAAAATGACATGCAGCATATAATTTAGTATGCGAGTTATATGTCATGCGACATTTATTAGATGACTTAGTCTAATGACGAGGAAGTTCTAATTAAATGAACCTAATAAAAATTAGATGACGTGCATTTGATATTTCTATTTTTAAAAATGCAAAAATGATCTAGCTAGATTAAAATTCTATCTAATTTAAACTAAGGATTGAGTCACATTAAATCCTAATTTAAACTAAGACATTATCTTAATCTAACATGCAATCTATCTAATATGCAATGACGTGTGGGGCATGCCCTAATTCTACATGACATATGCATGATATTTTTTATTTTTTTATTTTTTATTTAATTTAAAATTGCCACGTAATTAAACATGCAACTAAAATCAAACAGAAACTAAAAATCCTAAATGAATGCATTTTTTAGTTTTTTTGGTTTTTTATATTTTCCGAACTGAAATCCTTATCCTAGATATGCCAGATAACAAAAAAAATATTCCAAAACAAACTGAATCCTAATTCAAATATTTTTTAGATTTTTTAGTGGCATTTCAAAAACAATCAATTATCAACTAAACATTAAATCTAAACAATCAAGATATTCAATCAAATAAAGGATCAAAATAATCGAAAAAAATAACTGTTGTCTCACAAAGGTCAAATTAACGATTATCCTAACCCTAATTATCACAACAAAGAGTTCGAAATAACTAAAAATCTGATCTGAATTCTTACGGATCAAATTAATAATTATATTGATTAAGTACTTAAAAACTATCAACAAACCCCAAAAATTAATGTAATTAAAAAATAACCCGACATCTTACGGTTCAAATTAATAATTAAAATAAGTTTAGGGATAACTCTTGCAGATAATGCCTACGAGATTTATAAAGTGAACATTGGGATCCAATTAAGTAAATAAACTAAAGAATATAAACAAAATAAAGTAAAATAAATGAAAAATAAAAACAACCTAATTGATTTTGCTATTTCTGTTGCTTTTGCTTTTCTCTGCTTTTCTTCTTTCCTTTCCCACGTGTGACCGTGAGTCTCCAAGAGCAATTGTCGTCGGTCTGGCTGGTCACCGGCTCCGGTGAGGGGCAGCAGATCAGAGGTCTGGCAGGGAAGAAACTCCGGCGAAGGGACTCGGCAAATGAGCGGAGCAGCGGGCAGCAGAGACCCGCGGAGCAAGGGTGCTCGGGCGGAGGACTCGGGGGGCACTCCGGCGTCTCGAACCAGCAAATCGTGGGCGAGATCGACGCTCCGATGCGGTAGATCGGGCTTCGAACAGGTGCGGGGACTGAGCAGAGGACGGTAATGGCGCGGTGCGGTGAACGGCAGTACTCCGGCGTTCCGGCGGGCGAACAGGACGTCACGGGTGGTGGCAGAGCGGCTCGACTCGAGCTTGGGTCGTCACGAGGAGGCGATCGGCGATTGCTGGTGTCGCGTCGCCGCGGGTGGAGCGACGGGCGGTGATGGCAGCGAGCAAGTTGTTCGCGAAGGAGGCGCGGCGAGGCTCGGCGAGGCGAACGGTGGGGGTCGTCGGGGCTCGTGCGGAGGAAGATCCAGGCGTCGGGGACCTCGGCGGCGCGGCGTCGTCGCGGCGAGCTTCGTGGGGAGACCGCCGAAGCGGCTGTGGCGAACACACGGTGGTGGAAGCTTCGCGGATGGAGGTTGCAGAGGAGGGGCAGCGATTTGGGGAAGATGGTGAATAGTAGGGGTCAAATCACCTCTTTACTTTTCTCCTCTCTCTCTCTCTCTCTCACGTCACTCTCCCTCTTCCTTCGTACTCTTTCTCTCTTTTTTACTGTAGAAACAAAACTTCTCTCCACTTTTTCTAAATTTTTTCCAAAAGAAGCTCCCCCCCTGGACGAAGAGAAGGCCACCCCTATTTATAGAGAGAAAACTTAGTCTGCTCTACCTACGAAGATTTGCATAACAACTCAATCGCTGAAGATCATCATTCGAGATTATCGTGTATGCTGACTCACTCGACCATTGAAATCATCTGTTAAAATCTTCCAAGCTGACTCGCTCGACCATTGAAGATTATCTTCTCGATAAGGCTTCATTATCCAAATTCTAAAATCTTTCAAAATCTTACTCCATAACAAAATATATTTTTAACAACTTTTTTTAAAAGATAAGTTAAATATCATTGTTACCCTAAAAATAATATAAAAAAACTGAAATTTAGGTGTCTACAAAAATAAATGGAGATTTTTCATGTTTTAAGGGCATGTTGAAGTACACCGAACTAGCCCTGTGATGAAATCCTATTAAAAGAAAACGACAAGGAGCTAATTCTGAAGGCTGGGCTTCTTCATGTTCCCCTGAAATTTTTTTCAAAATAAAATAATTTTCCAGCATGCATCTAACTTACCCTGTTTGTTTCTTTTAATTATTTGCTTTATGTTTCAGGTTCAGCCCTGCGCACATTTAAGGAACCTCTATGAGCTCCCTTGCAAAGAGGGGCAAGACACAGACACTTAACAGCTTTGACTTTATGATTTGATAGAGCATGGCCTTTTTATCATTTCAGAATGTTTTCACATGATGTGTAATTCACCAATTCCACTTGAAATTTATCAAAATGGATAATTCAGTGAAGGATGTTGAGTTACTTGAACATGCTAAATGATGCTAAATGAAGCGTGAAAGGCAAGCCTTATCCCATACACAGTGCCTTGTCTATACATTGTGAGGTGAGTATGGAAACTTTTTGTGTTTCAAGGTGAAGAGTTTTCTTGCAAGAAGTACGACAACTAAAATGACGAGGGGCAATTCTTTTCACTACCGGTGAACCCTTGTTTAACCCTTCTTTGAGCCAAAATACTTGAAGAATTTCTTTTATACTACCCTTGTCAAGGACCACCCCACATCGGGGCAAATGGAGGTAAGTTGACATTGAAGGAGAGTGAAACGGATAGAAATTTTCTTGTTCTCACTTGCATCAATCTTCAAGTTGTGCTATTACATTGAATTCATGTGGTAACTTAAGTGCCTTAGGATGACGAAAAGTGTTTCTTTCACTATCCTACACACTTATATCATTTGCATAGCTCACTTGAGCTTATAATTTCATTTTTTAAAACCCAATTAGTGATCATCCCCCACACTGGGGCAAGATGAAAGACAATCATTCAAGTAGCATGTTCTAAAATCCTGATGAAAGAAGACTGCGTGAGTCCAAAGAAAGTAAGTGCAAAAAATAAGGGGTATGAAAAAGCAGTGTGCCTGGTAAAAGCAATGTCAATGCCCAAAGAGAAAAATCAAACACTTGATGTAGTGAGTCGTATCCCCAACAAGGCGATACTAAAAAAACTCAAATGATGTTGTAATCAATGGAGTTGCGATATGAAGAAAATCTTCAAAGGTGGAAAAAGAAAATCGGTGGTAATGTCAAGATGATCACCAACTCTCACCCTTTATGCACATTTTGAGCCTAATGATCCTTTCATTTCTCAGCCTATTAACCCAGCCTATGTTACGTCCCTTACAAAGTCTTTTCAGATTAGGGCACTTGAATTAACATAGGAATTCACATGTTTTGAGCATTGCTCGAAGAAGTGCAAGCAAGATTATTTCTTTCTCATTTTGTAGGGTTCTTGACTTGTAAACCCGGAGATGATTACAGAATTGTTCTTTCAATTGCTTGGACTTGAAGAGTCCCTTTGTTAAGCCATTGACCAAGCCCGCATTACAGTCCTTGTCAAAGACCTCTCAGATTGGTAAGGTCGTACTGCTTGCAAGAAAATTTGAACACTTGTCGACAAGATGATGATAAGATTGAGTGATATATTCTCACATCAATGGTCGGGACAAATACCCCCCCTAAATGAGAGCGAGTGAAAAGCCTTTTCACACTAAAAATGTCTCATTTAGCATGTTCAAGAGATTCACACTTAGTGAAAATTGTCTTAATGATAATTTTTCCGCTTGGAAGTTTGAAAAAAAGCCATCATGCATGGACCTTCATTGAATTTAAAAAAATAAAATGAATTTTTCCTCAAAGACCAAAGGATTTGTCTTTGAAGCCTTGAGTTTGTTCAGTCATCTTTGAATACTTGATGAGAATTCCAAGTACCCATTTATAAAATGTTTTCAAATGTGTATTGTGAATTCCAGATATTTGAACCTTTAAACGCTTGATGTGACTTCCAAGTGTTTGTCTTTTTGAACATCTGATGTGATTTCCAGATATTTAGTAAATGTTCTCAAATGTCTGACATAAGAATCAGATCTTTGAAATTTCAAGTACTTGATGTGATTTCCAGGTGCTTAGAATCTGATGAGAGTTCCAGATCCCTCAAGACTTTCTTCTTTGAGCCTTTCAATTATTTGAAGGGAGTTCCAGATATTTGTCAGATTTCATAGAAATCATTTCACACCTAATAGCACTCTTCTAAATCCCCAGACAAGTACGACAGGTACATGTTCTTCTTTGCATTTGCATTTCATTGGGCGTGAACACATTGAGATCTACGTTCTTGACCAAATCATTGCATTTACATGGCATTCTTTATTGCATGACCTTGCATTTATTTGAGTTCATTTCCTTTTTTTTTAAAAATTCATTACAATTAACATTTGCATATTCATATTCATTTTGCATAATTTAAATTTAGGTGTCATTTATCTTTGAAAGAAACCTCTACGAGCTTCCCTTCAAAGAGGGGCAGCTGTTGACACCTAATTTAAATTTAGTTTTTAAAAATAGAAGATAATTTTGATTAGAGGGAAATTATTTTTCAAAAACTCAACAGTCAGATTTTGGAGCCACTTTTTTGTTGAGCAAGTTGAGTGAATATCGCCAGATCTTTAACAACTTCGAGTCTTTCCTCTATAAAAGGAAGGCGAGGTTTCGAAACTGAGGGGGCGACTTCTCTTCGTCGAGGGAAAAAGAAAACAAAAAAAAAGGAAAAGTTAAGAGAAGCTTTTGCTTTTGCAGAGAGATAGTGCAGAGAATGTAGAGAGAGAAGAGAAGGGGAGAAAAGTCAAAAGGTGAAGTGAAAAGTGAAAAGGAAGAAAGCAGAGGGAGAAGATGTGAGAAGATGTGAGAGTGACTGGAAGAGACAGAAAGGAAAAGAAGAAAAGAAATTGCTCCTGTTCATCTTCCTTGGTGAACCGAAGCGCTTTGCCAGCCACAGCCGCCGGTCTCCAACCGCGAATGCCGGTGCCAATCGTCACACCCGTGCCACCGTGCTGCAGACCTACACGCAACAGCCGAGTTCAACACCGGAGCCCTGACGGATAGCCCTCTACTCCGACAACCCGTGTTGCACCGACGTCACCGAACTGCACTGCTCTGAGATCCCGTTGCGCCTACTGCCGTCTGCAGAGCCCTCGCGTCGTCGCCACACCCGTGCTGACCCCCGCTGCGATCACACGTGAGCGTCGACGCCGCCTCCATCCCTGCTCCTCCTAAACTCCCCTCCGCACCAGCAGATCCTAAGCCGAGTCGATGCTACCCCACTGGACGCCGAACTAATGCTTCCAACGCACCAGCTCGCGAGCCCTTCTTGCTGACCTAGCCGCTGGACACCTTGCCGCTCCACTCTCGATGCCGACCTAAAGCTCTGCGGAGTCGCAACCCGCTCCACTCACGCCATAGCCCTGCGCTCGACGTTGCTGCTTCTCTGCTCGCTGCTACACGCCTGTATAGAGCCACCTGCTGCCTCCCCTGTTTTTGTTGCAGGTCTCGTTATCACCCGAGCCTCGCCGGAGTTCCGACGAACAGCCCCTGTTTCGAGCGGTGACCCATTACCGAACCACCATCGCAGCTCGGCCACCACTGTTTCTTCGCCATTCCTCAAGTTAACCGTGAGGTAGACTAGGTAGATTTTTAGATTAAGTTTATTTTGAGTATTTGGACTCATAGTTTTCTTTTTATTCTAACTTGATTTGTTCTAATTTATTATCATTACCCGATTTAGGAAATTGGTCATATTAAGTCATGATAATCAAAAATATTGAGCCGCGAGACGTCGGGTTAGATTTTTGATTATTTCGACTTTTTATGGCAAAATTCATGAATTGCTTTGCATCATTGATTTGTATTAAAATAATATGCCATTGATTTACAGGGATGGATTTTTTATTTTGGCGTGTTATTGTTATTTGCTCATCAAATATCATGCATCATATTAGGTATTTAGGTCTATACACATTTCACATTTGAAGCAACGCATTTTAGTTTTTTAAGATTCATGTAGAATTAGGATGATTTTCCTTTAATAAAGCCAAAACATAAAAAAATAAAAAAAATAAAAAACAAAAATTGTTATTTAGGTTATATAGATTTCATAATGTCCACACCACATGTTGCGCTTTAGTTAGTGGGTCTTAGGTTAATGTTTTAGTATTCCCGTCGTGTAGTTTTTTTTTTCTTTTTAAAAAAAAGCCAAAGATTAGTATTGCATCATTATGTTGTTTTTTTTAATAAGAATTATTAAGTCATTTTAAAAAGAAGAAAACAAAAAGGTCATTTACTTAGTTAGTTAATAGGTTAGTTCATGATTAATCTCATTTTATGTCATAATTGTTTAGCATAGGTTGCATCCATAAAAAAAGAAATCATTAAAAAAATCACAAAAAAAAAAACATGCATATAGAATTATTATGTCATTCATCCCATATCATGAAACGCATGCATCTTTAGGATTATATAAATTAGATTGCATACATATAGTGATAGTTCAAGTTATGCCATATGAATTGCATTTCACATATCATTAAAGTAAAATCCATGCATATTAAGTTTAGATTAAGATTGCATAATAATAAAAATTAGGTGTCATGTCATGTTTAGGGTATGCATTTTTATTAACACTCTTGAGAACTTTTTTTAGAGGATAGACCTTAATAAGGTTGTAGTTTATGATTTCTTATAATTTGTCATTTTGGTTTATTGAATGTTATTTCATTGATTGTGCACCCACATGAACACCACTTGCATGTTAGTATCTTAGGTTAAAATTGATCATACTGCCTGCAAAATATTTTTTGAAATTAAAATAGAAAGGTATCAAGAGGGCGTTAGACTAATCTAGCGTAACCATGTCCCCAGACTTATTGAATCTTTGGTTCGCGAAAAATAAAGTATTCTCCCATACTTTATTTGGGTTTCTAATCAACCCTAATTGATTTGTGGCGGCTCCAAATTGAGTATAATTTGCATGATTAAATGGGTTAATTTATTAATATCAAGTCGCAATTGGTAGGACTTGGGAGGGTCCGCGCCAAGTCTTCGGATTTAGTAATCCATTAGCCTTTTTTTAAGTAATTCACTCTCGGGAAGGTCGCGACAACTCTTTCTCAGCATCAACACCCAAGTGATGTTCTTTCTCTCTTCCATCTCCTGCAGTTCCACTCCTAGTCTTCTCAGAATCCTCTGACAAGGATACGGATACTGCTAAAGTCGGCTCAAAAGAGTTATCTTGACCCTCTTCTTCTCCTGATTTTCTTCCTTCTTCTTCTTCTCTTCTTTCTCTTTCCTCTGCTATTCGTTCTTCACTCCCTTCTCTTGTCTATTCTCTTGCTTCACTACTCTGCTCTGTCTCTTCTTGTCCTCTTGTCTCTCTATCCTCTAGCTGCTCAAAACTAACAAAACTTCGAAGATTTTTCAAGGTAAAAGCAGAAAGAGTAAGCTCATCCTCATCCTCTTCATCCTAAAGAATAAGAGCTCTTCTCTTCTTTGTTGATTCAAATACGGGCTCCTTGCCTTTTCTTTTCTTCGCAGCAGACTCTTGCTTTGTTTTGCTCAAGGACTTCTCCTTAAAGCGCTCCAGGGCATTGTTCAACTCCTTCAGTCTCATTTTTGACACAATCTTCAATCCTATTACCATAGGAGCAATGGTTCGAGCACAGAGAGATGTAGGAAGCTGAATTTGAAAGTGTCTAAACAATTTGGTGACTAGCGCAGAGTAATGAAGTTGTCTCTTATCTTTCACAACAGTCCTGTACATGTGCATCAGGGTTGTGTGTGGCAGTGAAAACTTCATCCCATTACTGATGGCAAACATCAGTTTTGCTTCAAAACGAGAACCATCAGTCTTGGAGGTTGACTTGGGTCAAACGCAGTTTATCACGACCTTGTGCAGCAAGATGTTGGAAGTAGTCATTCTTTGATAAATGATGAAACCCTCATAAAGTCTGCCCTTCAGAAGTAAACTAGTAGCATGACCGACAATCACGTTTATTGGTCAGAAACTCCCTCTTTCCACACCAATAACATCCGCTAATATGTATATGTCCACCACAAACTCTCTATCCCTTATAATAAAACAAAATCTATTCACGTCAAGAAATGACAAATTCGAATAGGAATAAGCAGTTAACTCGGCGTAAGCGACATCGATCTTCGAACAAAATCTTTCAAGTTGAAGAAGAGCAAATCTTGCCCTTAGGTTCACCTTCAAAGAGTCCAAAAAGTCAAAATCCACAGTTCCAGGGTTCATCACCCCTCTTTTCAACAGTTTGGTGTAAGTTCTTTGGTGATCTTTGGACCGAAACAAATTTGATCCCTCACCATGCTTATCTGCAGCAATGCCCATCCTAGGCTGAAAATTCGCGTACAACTTCTCATCATCATCCTTAATCTCAAGCTAATTAAAGGAACTAAAACGCTGATCAACTGGAAAGTTCGCAAAGGTCTTGTTTGCCGTTCCTGCAGGCGCAATGCCTAACCTTCCATTGATCTTAAAAACAGAGTCTCATTCTTGTAACCTCTCTCTTTCAAAAACTCATCAATGAAAGTCATCGCAGTACCACCCTGCTTCAACTAATTGTAGAGTTTAAAGAGGAACTCAGGTTTTAGTGTTCTTACAGGTTCAACGTTTTCCAGGATCTCTTCTTCTTCTGGTTGGCGTGGAGGATGTTGTGTAGGACGTTGTTGAGAATGTTGTTGCTGTTGAGGAGAATCTTCTTCATCACTCAAGTCAAAATGGGTAGGACCCTCTGGCATGCTTTGTGGTCCCCTGCTTGCGATCCGAGAAGACTTTCTTTGGAAAGACATTGTTGCAATCGAGGAGGATTTCTTTAACTTATTCGTTTGAGAAAGGTCAAAACTTGGAGAACAGTCTTGAGAGTAAAGGCGAGAAAGTAGGAATTTTGTATTCTAGGGTTTGTGAAAGCATAAATGGAGAAGAAAGACTCGACGGTATAAAAAGCAAATAAAACTGGTTATCCAAACTGTCATACGGAAATGAACTATCACATGGAAAATTATGTGACATCCCATATTTTCAATCCTGTTTTCTACTGAATAAATCGGGCATTTCATTGACGCGCCTATAGGGCTGTTCTCAGAGTTGATCACTCTTGAGATAACTAGACTATCCAGGGAAGCCATTAAGGAATTTTAATGCAATAGACTTGAGAATTCGACCAGGAATCGACTGCTCGACCGTGCTCATCTACCGAGATCATTACAACACAGATATAAATCGATTAAAAATTAGAGATAGGTCGGTTCGACTAAGATGTGTGGTTAAACGTGGGTGATCCCACTAAATTGCAAAATTCTCATCGACCGGCACTATTTTGTTTTTCTATCGTTTTGGTACCCTGTGTCTGTATTTGAATCCTCGAGATTTGCACAACAACTGAGAGTCACCATTGTGTTGAGTGGGTTCATTGTGGCTCGAAGAAAATCGACCACGGGTCATTGGCACTAAAAATCTCTAAAACTACTCGGTAGTCTAGGTCACGCTACAAACGCGCCGAATGGAGATTAACCGTGAATTTAAGTCCGATTTCAAAAATTGAAAGTTCTGTGGTGTCACAAGCTATTTTAGGAACATCGACTCATCCTCCGAAGGTTTTTCAGAGATTCAGAGATTTTTACGGAAAATTGATTCAGACGTCACAAAAAATTAACGGAAATTCGGATTGGCCAAATTGAAGAGATTTTTGACTTGCAAATCGAGCTATATGGCGAAGGGGACTTGTAGAAATTATGTGGACTTTTTCTACACCAAAATTAGACTTTGAATTTGGGAATTTGTTGAAGAAATTGAAGACTAAAATATGAAATTCGGAGCTTTGTAGAGAGGGCTGAATTTTGGCTTCAAAATGAATGATTTTGTGGAAATTATCTATAAGAAAGTAATAAGGGATAAAGTAAGATAGGATTGGAAATAATTGGGGGACCAAGCATTCAATTGTCTTGATAATCTTTGTTGATTTGTTGCCATTTCTTTTGAAAAACTCCTACGGCACACATCTTCACGCTGACCTCCCCTTGTTGCTTCGAAGTTCCCTTTTATTTTATACCTACAACTCCATTTCTCCTTCTTGGTTCTGCCGAAGCCCCATCTCCACCAACGACTTCTCTCTCGGCCGTCTGCTGCTCCACCACCTTGTGTCTTTTTGGTCAACCATCGAAGCTCCAATTTCTCTCTCTTTGCAAGCTGCCCATCTGCGACCGACCACCTCCACGTCTCTCCATCAAAGTCCACCGTCCTCGTGTCTTCGCCGTCAACAACCGAAGCCCCAAAGTTGACCGAAATCTCCACTCCTTCAGGCTGCATGCCACACGTCCCACCATCAACCGAGCTCCATCATCCACCGAAGACCCCTCCATCTTGCTGCCACGCCATTCACCAGGTCAACCTCCTCTCCAACAAAGCTTTCGTTGACCGCAACAGCCCACGCCCACGAATGGATCAGTCGCCAGCAACTCCATCCACCGAGACAGCCCAACCCCATCGTCTCTTCCCTCACGCCACATCCGCAAACCCCCATCTCCGTTTCGTTTTCTCCGCGTCTTCTTTTTCCTTCAACCGAGCAGCCCATCCTCGCTCGAAGCCAAGTGTCGCCCTTGATGCTTCTTTGTTCAGCCCATTTGAAGCCGAAGCCCAGCCCAGTCCAGTTGAAATTACACCAGCAGCAGCCCACTTGAAGTCAGCCCAAGCAAATTCAGCCCATCTTGAGGCCCGCGCAGTCAAGCCCAATTCCGAGCCCAAGCCCACGAAGCAGGCGCAGTCCATAGCCAAGCCCAAGCCCGAAGTCAAGCCCATCTTTTGCTGTGGGCTTGCAAGCCTTTTGGGCCCAGCCCAGTGTTCGCCGATGCCGCCAAAAATTTGGATTTCGGCCACCGTCGCATCGTCATCACGATGTTCCGGTCTTCGCTTTTCAGAAGTGAGTTTTGCTCACAAATCCCTTATTAGTATGCTAATGATGCTTAGGGGTTTATTAGATTTAATTAAGTGCAATTAGGTAGTTAGATTAGTTTAGAATAATTTAATTAGTGACTTAATGATGCATGTTAGGCAATTGATTAATGTAATTAGCAAGTAGAGACATACTTGTATTTACTGAATGCATCTCGGGATTTTTCCCGATCCGTTCTGGCGTCCAATTAGGCATTACGGGCATAAATTGGATTTTTAGTATTTATTTATTAATTTTCGAAATTAATTAATTATTTGTTTATTTTTCGGAAATTCAACCGGGATGGCCGGTGATCGGAATTTTATGCTGATTATCGTGATGTAGTCTGTTTAATTTATTGAGTGCTAGATTGTGCTAAATTGATTTATTGATGATTTTATGATTATTTTCTAAATTAATTAATTTTGAATAATTAATTGGAAAATAACCGGGCGTCAGTTGACAACGCCAAAAATATTTTGGTGGACTACAGAAAATTGTAGGATTTGTGAAAAGGAAATTATTATATTTTGGCTAAGGTCGACCATGTACCCACACACGACATTTTATCGGAAATGATAAAAATGGTTATTTGATTGTTTGCTTGGAATGGCATGTATACCGGCTCGATGACTCTATGGAGCATCTTGAGACAGGACAGTATGATCTACCGGCTCGGTGACTCTATATGTCATCTTGAGACATGACGGTATGATCTACTGGCTTAGTGACTCTACAGATTATGAGACAGTACGGTGTGATTTACCGGCTCGATAATTCTACAAATCACCTTGAGATAGTACGATATGTTTTGATAGCTCAATGACTCTCTTTGTCATCTTGAGACATTACGATATGTTTTGACAGCTCGATGACTCTATATGTCATCTAGAGATAGGATAATATGCTATATATGTATCACCTAGGGTAAGTAGTCTTGGATGTTGATCAGACTTATATATAGTATGGTTGGGGCCGACCAAGAAATGGCCATGATGACATGTAATCGACTAGGTCGATTGATCGATAGTTCGATTGCAATTGATTGGGTGATGTGATGTAATGGCTCGTGTACATCGATATATATACTAATTTGCAGGGAGGAACTGAGGCCAAGGTAAGTCTTCTGACTCGTGTTGTGCTTAGGCAGCCTAAGGTGTATTGGTTTCCTAATCAGGTCTTAGGGGGTAGAACTTGCTGAGACGTAGTCTCATCCCGGTTGTAGGACAACATTTCAAGGCCCTGAGGAGAAAGAACGCAAAGAGTAAGACCCTGATGAGGAGCTAGATGAAGAAGATTCTGTGAATAGTATTGTATTATATACTATGAGGTTTGCTTTGTATGAAAGTATGGTTGTGGCTTTTCAGTTGTGAAAAATATGGCCCTACTTTTCTATCCCATTGTTTTGTTGTCCGGGGATTTTGATATGCTTCCGCATGCGTATTAAAATAAAAGGGTCGGCGATGCGTCCAGGGATGTCGCTATTAATTGACCAGGTGAGGGATGGGCACGTGTTCGAGGATCGGGGTGTGACAAATTACCTTTTTCAAAAAGTGAAAACTGTTAAAAGTTCAAAATTTTGAAAAAGATAAAATTTCTAAAAATAAAATTGGCAAGCAACGATTTAAAATACCAAAGTACCTTTTCGAGAACTTAATACTAAAATTAAATTGCCTGTATTTAAGAAATTTTTAACTTATAGATGTGAATTCTGAATATTCTGAGTCTGACTACCTTCAGACTTTAATCGATAGAAGATATAATGTTCAGTCAAGTGCGAATAGACTCAAATAGAATTTTCTTCAGTGGCTTTGTAAATTTATCCGTCAACTGATTCTTCGAGTCGATGAATTAAATCATGATTTCTCCATTCTGAACATGATCTCTTATAAAATAATGTCGAATCTCTATATGTTTTGCCCTTGAATGAAGAATTGGATTCTTTGTGAGATTAATGGCACTGGTGTTGTCTCATTTGATCTTGGTGCACGATTCTTTGATTCCAAAGTCTCTTAGCTGTTACCTTATCCACAAAATTTGAGAACAACAGCTTCCAAAAGCCACATACTCTGCTTCTGCTATTGAAAGAGCTATAGTACTCTGCTTCCTTGAGAACCAAGACACAAGCTTGTTGCCCAGCAGTTGACAAGTGCCAAAAGTACTCTTTCTATCAATTTTACAACCTGCTAAATTTGCTTCTGATTATCCAAGGAGAGTAAAGTCTTATTCTTTGGGATACCACATACCTAACTTCGGAGTGGTTGCAACGTATTTGATGATGCGTTTTGCAGCACTTAAATGAGATTATTTGGGATCTGATTGGAATCTAGCACAAATACAAACACCAAATAAAATGTTAGGTCTAGTAGCAGTAAGATAAAGAAGTGAACCGATAATGCTCCTATAAAGCTTCTGGTCAACTTTCTTTCCTCCTTCATCTTTGTCTAGTTTTGAAGAACTTGACATTGGTATCTCAGTCTTTTCGTAATTCTCTAATCCAAATTTCATGATGAGATCTTTTGCATATTTTTCTTGATGAATGAAAATTTCTTTCTTCAATTGTTTGACTTGTAATTCAAGAAAGAAAGTTAATTCACCCATCATGCTCATTTCGAATTCATCCTACATAGACTTATAAAACTTCTTGCATATATTTTCATTAGGAGATCCAAAAATAATATCAACATAAAATTGAACTAATAAAAAGTCTTTTCCTTCTTTCTTTATGAATAAAGTAGTATCTACCTTTTCCTTTTCAAAACCATTTTGAATTAGAAATTTACTTAACATTTCATACCAGGCTCGAGATGCTTGCTTTAGTCCATATAAGACCTTCTTCAGTTTATAAACTGAGTCTAGCTTTCTTGGATCTTTAAAACCAAGTGGTTGTTCCACATAGACTTCTTCTTGGATAAATCCATTTAGGAATGTACTTTTGACGTCCATTTGGAATAACCTAAAATTTCTATCACAAGCAAAAGCAAGTAATAATCTAATTACTTCTAACCTCGCTATTGGTGCATAGGTCTCATCATAGTCTATCACTTCTTCTTGCGTATATCCTTTAGCCACGAGTCTTGCTTTGTTTCTGATCACTTTTCCTTTCTCGTCCACCTTGTTCCTGAAAACCCATTTAATTCCAATAATAAATTTACCTTTTGGTTTATGAATTAGCTCCCAAACATCATTGATGCTGAATTGTCTAAGCTCTTTTTGCATGGCTTCGATCTAGCTTTCATCAAACAGGGCTTTTTCTATACTTTCGAGTTATATCTCAGAAATAAGTGCTAAAGCACTAGACTCTTCTCGCCTTTTGGATCTGGTGCAAATTCTTTCATCAATATTGCCAATGATGAGTTTCTTAGGATGACTAGATTTATGCTTCCAATTATTGGTTGGTCTGAAAGTCTGCTGATCCTTTGCTTCAGTTGAATCTTCTAGTTTTGCTCGTTGCTGATCTTTAGAAGCTGAACCACTTCAGGGAAATAGACTTTGTAAAGTCTGGAGCAGGTTTAGATTCTTCAAGTTGAGTCTAATCCAGTTGATTCTGCATAGAGTGTTGAAACTTGACGTTCATAGATTCTTCTACAGATCGAGTCTTCTTGTTGAAAACTCTATATGCTTTGCTTGAGGTAGAGTAGCCAAGGAAAATTCCTTCGTCTGACTTTTTTTCAAACTTCCAAGTTTGATCATTTGTATTTTTCAAAACAAAACACTTACAACCAAACACATGAAAGTAAGAAACATTTGGTTTTTTCCCTTTATACACTTCATAAGGAGTTTTCTCTAGTATAGGCCTCAAGAATACTTTGTTGATAATATAGTAAGCTGTAGAAACTGCTCCAGCCCAAAATTCTCTCGATTTTACTCTCAATTAAGGGGGTTCTTGCCGTTTCTTGCAATGATCTATTCTTTCTTTCCATAACCCCATTTTGTTCTAGAGTGTATGGAGAAAAGAAAACATGTTGGAAACTAGATTCATCACAAAATTTTGCAATGTCTTGATTTTCAAACTCACCTCTATGATCTGTTCGAATGCTTGAAATGGCATATCCTTTTTCATTCTGAACTTTCTTGGCAAACTTTGAGAAGTGAAAGAAGGCTTCAGACTTATTTGCTAGAAAGTAGGCCCAAGTAAAGCGAGAGTAGTCATCCATGATTACTAAGCAGTATCTTTTTCCACCAATGATTTGAGTTCCGGTTGGTCCAAAGAGGTCCATATGCAAAAGCTGCAAAGCTCGACTAGTAAAACTTTGATTTATAAGTTTAAATGAACTTTTAACCTGTTTTCCAAAAACACAGGGAGTGCATAAATCAGATTTTTGATAAGTCAAGTTGGGAAGACCACGAACAAGCTTCTTGGATGAAATCTTGGCAATTTGCTTCATGTTGACATGACCAAGCTTTCAATGCCAAATATTTGCTTTATCTTGAATGGATATAAGACACTGAGAACTTTCTAGTTTTATATCCAAGAGGTAAATATTCTCATGCCTTCGTCTAGTGAAAGATTGAGAGAGATCTTTACTCATTCTCGAATAGATGCCTTATTGGAAATTGATTTTGAATCCAGTGTCGCAAAGCTGGCTTATGCTGAGTAGATTATAACTCAGTCCTTCCACTAAGGAGACGTTGTTGTAGTCAGGCTTCCAATCTTCACGGTTCCACATCCAACGATTCTTCCATTGTTGTTTCCACCAAAAGAAACTTTTCCACCATTTATTTGAACAAGCTTTATAAAGTAGATAGAGTCTCTTGTCATATGCCTCGAACAGCTACTATCCAAATACCATTTGATCTTTCTTTTGATAGTGATCTATTAACAAGAAAAGAACTCAAGTTTTTTTTTGGTACCCATATTTTCTTGGGTCTAGGGGAGTTAATATTAAAAACTATCTTTGCCCAATCCCTCTTAACAAGTGTCCAAACCTTGGGACATTCCCTCTCTAAATGTTCTGAGCTGTTACATTTTGAACATTTGAGAGAACTTCGGCCAACAGGTTTTACAAAAACTTTTTGAAAGTGATTTTTGTAAAATGCCTTTGTAGGTCTTTGTTTGATCCTTTCTTTAACTTTGAGAAAATCAATTAAATGAACAGTTTCTAAAGTCATTCCCAAACCAGATTTGTTAAAATAAGGTCTTTGTACATAAAGAATTTTTTTCAATTTCTCAGATCCTTTTGAAAATCATTTTGTGATATTTGAAATATCTTCCTTCAAAAAGAGATTTTCTTTAGAAAGAGAATCAGAGTTTTCTTTCAAATCAACAAAATTTTTGTTCAGACTTTCAAACTTCTCTTTCCAAGAAGATTCTTGTTGCCTCAGTTTGGAATTCTCCCTTTTTAGCTCGGAAATCATTTTAAGAGATGTTTTGAAACTAAAACAGAGTTCATCTATATACTTCAAGACTTTAACAGGGACTTTTAAATTGCTAACGTCAACTTCTTTATCTAAGTGTGAGTCTGAGTCTGTTTCAAGGTTTGAGTCCGATTCAGATTTGGCCATTAGACATATGTGGGCATATTCTTCAATACTTTCTTCGTATTCAATATCACTCTATGTTTCTGCTTTGAGAGTCTTATTGTATTTCTCAGTTCTTCCTTTCTTTTTCTTCAACAGAGGACAATTGAGTCTAATGTGCCCATTTTTCTTGCATTGAAAGTAAATCACATATTGTTGACTTCATCATCCTCAGTTGATTTGTTCTAGAACTTTTGAGTGCCTTGCTTCTTCTAGTTGAATCTTCTTCCCTTTCTATTCAACTTCCCGAACTTCCTAATCATGAGTGCTAGTTCTTCATCGTCCATGTCTTTTTCTGAATCTGTATCATCAGAATCATCGTTAGATTTTAAAGAAATTGACTTCTTACATTTGGGATATTCTTCCTCATTGATTTGCTCCATTTCATATGATTGAAGTGTGCCTACTAGTTCGTCTACTGAAAGAGGCATGATCTTCTGGGTTTCTCTGATTGATATTTTCACATGATTCTAGTCTTTTGAGAGTCCATACAGCAGTTTATTGACCTTCATTGGTCCTAATAGTTGTTGTCCTTGATATTCTAGTCCATTCACAATTTTAGTGAAATGACTGAACATATCAGTGATGGATTCTCTAAGCTTCATTTTGAAGGCTTCATACTATCCAATTAGAATATTGATTTTCGTTTCCTTTACTCGATCAGTTCCTTCATAGGTAACATGCAATCTGTCCCAAACTTCTTTCGCTATTTCATAGGAAGAAATTCGATTATACTCAGTAGGAGATAAAGCATAGTATAAAGAGTAGATAGCTTTAGCATCAAGAGTTTGTCCCTTGGTTAATTTTTCTTGTGTCTTTTCACCAGCATCTGTAACTTCTTTTCCTCTTTCTGAGGTTGATGTAGCTTTGAGATTAATCCATTTTTCCACCGCATCCCATTCCAGGGGATCTTTTGATCTTAGAAATGCCTTCATCTTATTTTTCCACACGTTGTATTCATTCCCATCAAAGTAAGGAGGTCTAATGTTACTTTGGCCTTCAACCAAACCTAGAGCCAAAATACTAGCCATAGATCTTCAGCTTAGAAGTAAAACACTTCAATAAAATGAGCACACAAGCTCTGATACCAATTGAAAGGGCTAATACGAACATGTAGAGGGAGGTGAATAGGTGTTAAGAGAAATTTTTACAAAAAACGTTTGTAAAATATTTTTCTTTTCAAACTGAGTCTGGAAGCCAACAAACTTGAGTGAGTTTTGAATCTCTAACAATTAAATAGAATTACGAATAAGTAAAGGAGTTTAGGGAAGGGAATAAAAATATAAGGTTTATAGTGGTTCGGCTTAGATCAAGCCTATGTCCACTCTTCAGCGCTGACAGCCTATTGGCTAAATTCCACTATGAATTAAAAGAGATTTTACAGTTACACGATCTCGACTACACAGTGTAGAAACTCTACTACACTCTTTCGAAGCCTCACAAATGTTTGCTCTCTCTTTTGAGTACAAATTGAGCTTCAACAAATGAAATAGCAAAGAACTAAGAAGATTCAGACTTTGAAATTTTTCTTTCACACACTCTCTCGAACAACTAGAGAGTGCGCCTTAAATACTCCTCCATGCCTTCTCGACCGTTGGCACTTTTCAACGGAGTTCTTCCAATCTACCCATTGGACATAATCAATCAAGGAGATCTTGAGTCGTTTTAAGAATGTGACAAAAGCCAGTCAATCGTGTTCACCCATACAATCAAGATCTTGGTTTCCATAAGTAGAACTTTCCAAGTTTGTTTGCTTTTCAAAAGGATTTGATTATCGAAATTGATTCCAATAAGGATAATCAATCATATAAGGGCTATATCTAGCCATAAGGTCATCCATAAACCATACGAATCGAATCCTTGAAGAAATAAATATAATCTCACATATGAATAAGTCTTCATTCTTTAGTGTCGTTCGGTCTGGAATCTGTCAGCGTGAGTAGACGTCAATCCTAAAATCTGTCAGTCTTTAGACTTTGACTTTAAAGTCTTGGAGTCTTCAGACTAGATTGTGGAAAGGTTTTGTCAACTTCAAACAATAAATGAGTTTTTTCCAACATCGTCGACTGGCACTAAACTGATTTTTCTATCGTTTTGGTACCCTGTGTTCGTATTTAAATCTTTGAGATTTTCACGACAACCGAGAGTTGCCAATGTGTCGAATAGGTTCATTGTCACTTGAAGAAAATCGACCATGGATCATTTGCACTAAAAATTTCTAAAAGCTACCCGGCCGACTAGGTCACGCTAAAAACGTGCCAATGTGAAATTAACTGCGAATTTATATCCGATTTCAGAAATTGAAAATTCTGTCATGTCACAAGTTATTTTAGGAACGTCAACTTAGTCTCCGAAGATTTTTCTGCAAACTGAGACTTTTCGGGAAAAAGTCGAGATATGGTCATTTTTTATCGCAGAATTGGGATGCAAGTGGGTTCTAGTGGCAAGGAAAAATGCCAATTTGATCGTGAGCTCATTGGTTGAGTTTTTAGCGACTGAATTGAATTGAATTGAATTGAGAAGCATTTGGGTCCAAATTGAGGGAAATTATGTACAAATTCGTACGCCTCATCACCCATGACATTTGGACCACTTTAATAGCTTCTTGAGGAAGCCAAGACTGCTGGAATTTGTGGTGGCGGACAGCAATGCAAGGTGGGCTAAGTCAAGGGGACAAATTGAGATAAGAGAGACCAAGTGGTCCCCCCTTACCACCTCTCTTCTACCTCCTCCCTCTCCCTCTTGCACCGTCGACCCCTCCCCTCTCTTCTTGATGTTCAAAAGCCCAGCAGCCTAGAAGAAGCCGTGTAGCAGCCCTCGCCGTCGGAGCTAACCACCAGGTCACCGCCATACGCCGTCGTGCCTCACGCCCTGCCTGCACGCTCCCCCACCGTTCCAGGCCACCCTCCTGCTCAGCCGCGAGCCCAGTTGATCTCTAAAGCTGTTTGAGCTTGCCCCGCCATCCCCAGAGTTGCTTGGAAGCCCGAAGTCATCCACCTAGACATGGTTCAGTCCCCTCAGCCCATCTGAACCCGTTATCGCCTCAACCAGCTCCCATCAGCCCTTTTCTTGGCTCAGAGCAATGACTGAAGTTAGTGAGTCTTGAGGTGGCTATTTGGC
The DNA here is from genome assembly GCA_017140165.1 of Eucalyptus shirleyi. Lineage (NCBI taxonomy): Eukaryota > Viridiplantae > Streptophyta > Magnoliopsida > Myrtales > Myrtaceae > Eucalyptus > Eucalyptus shirleyi. The sequence continues at coordinate 27,978,476 of CM029446.1, forward strand.
CCATTTTGGAGGCGTTACCGACGTCGAAAGGCATTCCCCCTTTGGAGTTTCTCGTCCCCCACAGCGTCCCCGTCGTTTTGATCTGAGCGGACGGCTTAACAAGTGAGTTTAACTCACTAATCCTTGCTTAGTAAGTTAATGATGTTTAAGAGTTGATTAGTTTAGACTAAGCATGGTTTAGGTGGATCGTTAGATTAGATTAGCAATTTAATTAATTATTATTATATGTTAGGTGGTTAAAGTAGTATAGTTCGGGCCTAGACAAGCTCTAGTATTTATCTATAGTGATTCGTAAATTTTCCGAATCTTTCTTGACTTTTAATTAGGCTTTACAGGCCTAAGTTTGAATTTTTCTATTTATTGGCATTTATTTATTATTTTTTCGTAATTATTTAATTATTTATTTATTTTTCGAAAATTAGACCGGGATAGTCGGTGACTGGAATTTTATACCGATTACGGTGATGTGATTTGTTTATTTAATTGCCTGTTATTTTGTGCAATTGAGTGTGCTTTGTGTTTGTGGGTAATTATCTCAAAAATCGATAATGTTGGTAATTAATTAGAAAATACCGGGCGTCGGTCTATATCGCCAAAAATATATTTTGGGATTGCTAAAAATAGTGGGATGTTTCTTTTTCTTTTTTTTTTTGGGCAAAAGGTAAGTATATATTGAAGCTTGAACCACTATACAATGAGACCGGCGCCAAAAACTTGCACTCAAAAGCAAAGAACTAGTGAATGGAAGGGCGCCAGGGAAAAAAGCCAAGTGGCAGAAAAGAACAAAGGCTAACAGCCAAATACAAGAAAACCCAAAAACCCAGAGTCAACAAGGACACCCGAGAGTAGGCTGGTGAACAAAGAAGGCCAAAGGAGCCACAACCAACAAGCAACTAAGTAGAATATGAAGCACCCATGAAAATAGAGGGATCAAAACCCCAACATCTCTGGAGTCTTCTATTTCTTGTATTGTCAGGAATATTCTTGAAGGTGAGCGTCTTATCTTTAACAGCCTTGATCAAATGATTCTTAACCCCCGAGATCACTAGAGTATCACCACGAAATATAATATTATATCGTTTCTTCCAAATAAGGTGGCACATAGCTCCAAACGAGAACCGAGCAATTTTATGAAAGAAATCCTTCTCGGATAAGTGTTTGATTGCCCACAAGAGGTTATCACTCCATGGTCTATTTCGCCAAGGTAGATTACATCTAGTGGCCCAGAAGAAAGCAATAGTAGCAAAGACGTGACACTCAAAAAACAGGTGATCAATGGAACCCGGCACGGTATTACAAAAAACACAAAGGCTATAATCAATCCTACCAAAAAGAAAGGAGAGAAACCTGGGTAGGCAAGCGATTTTTTGTGATAAGCCAAAGGTGAAATGTGGCACCCCTCAACGGCCCCTGATCCAATTTGGGTCACCACAGTTCGCTTACCATTCACTTTTCCTAATAACATGTCACTTTGATACCATTTCAATTGTAGCGGGTCCATGCAACCATGGGGGTTTACTTTTTTTTTTTTTGATAGGTCCCTTGCGCAATCCATATACGGAAGCACATCCAACAAACTCCCTTCCCTATATTCGGAAAACGATGCACACCAACTAAACATTTTATAAAAGTTAAAGCCGTACACTTTTATTTACATAAAGCAGATGGACATCTTTAGTCGGTACATCGAAATGTCATAGTTTCCTATACATGGCTATACTTCAAAAGATGACCGACATCTCCTCCAACAGTCGTATACCTAAAGTCCATCGATCAGTGTCGACGTCTAAAAGCTCATTCCTTTGCTATCCTCCTCCTCACGGTCATATCCAATCACTCGATCCATCTACTAATCTGAAATGTTGGTCCCCAAAAGGAGTGAGTCTAACCACTCAGCAGGTAAAGGAATCCAATAACCACTCAATGCATCATACAAGTCATACATGCATTGCAAGCATTACTTACCTTGAAGCTATGCATATACTATCATGCATCATCACCACAATCATAACACGTACATGTGTATCATCATGTCATACTCATACCATCGTCATCATGACATTATTATATCACACACATGTCATCATCATCATGACATCATCATATCACACATGTCATCATCATCATGACATCATCATATCACACATGTCATCATCATCATATACATGACACCATCATACCATACACATGTCATCATCATCGTGGCATCATCATATCACACATGGCATCATCATCATATACATGACACCATCATGCCATACACATGTCATCATCATCGTGGCATCATCATATCACACATGTCATCATCATCATGACATCATCATGCATAATTCAATTTCAATTTCATTTTGGACCGCCACATTTCTCTTTCCCGGGATCAATGTTTGCATCCCACATTCATCACTCGCGCCCAATCCTGGCATCGCGAGAACCATCCGGGCATGTATCCAAGATACAACCGGGCATCCGGTACCCCCACATTCCGGGCATCTCGTATCCCAACTAGCATCACGAGGAACCTTCGGGATTACGCCACTAGGCCACTGGGCATCCGGCCTTTACCCTTCTAGCCAGGCATCTCGCATCCCATCTAGCATCGCGAGGTGTCCCCCTGGGCACAAACCTCCAGGGTTTCCGGAATTATGTACCAACATACCACCAGGCCTCCCCTGGAATTACGTACCGTATACCACCGGGCATCTCGAAACTCCCAAGGAAATCTCCGGGGCTCGCCATAAAAATGGTTTCCCCTACCCTCCGGAATTACGTACCGACATACCACCAGGCCTCCCCTAGAATTACGTACCGTATACCACTGGGCATCCTGACACTCCCGGGGAATCTCCGCCACAAATGGTTTCCTCATTCATCATTATACATGGTCACCAATTTAGTTCTCCACTCATCATGGCACACAATATAATGACCAACAAGATCATATGCAGCATTCAATTCATACATGCATCTCAATTCATAGTCATGCATGCATCAATACATCATCATCCAATCCATACAAAATTCCAGCAAATACCACTTTCAGAAAATATTTAAATTAAATATTCATGTGATTCTAAAAAATCATGAAATTAAGGCTAGTGGTAGACAAGTCAATAAGATAGCAATTTCATGAAAGATACATGCCCAATCCAATTCCACACAAGAAGGTACAATTCACACAAAACAGCATGTAAATTCGGATAGAAGCAGAATGCACAGTTTCCGAAATAATTCGATTAAAATATCCATATGTCCTCCGAAAATTATGAAATTTCACCAGGTTATAGCCAAGACATTTTAGTACATCTTTCATGCAGACTTCAAAGTCAGATTCTTTCTATATTAATTTCTACAGTCTCACGAAGCTTCTGGATCCAGTACCGAATCGTCCAGTACATGCTTCTCCGAAATACTGAGTTTTCACCTACCTATTCTTCTTCGTTTCCTCTGAAATTTGGATATGTTCTAAATCAAGATGTCCTCTACAAGTTTCATGAAGAGATATAAGTCAAATAACCAGATTATAGTCGTCATTTAGGTCCATGATGTCTCGGGTGTCCTGTAATACATCTCCAGAATTACCGTCTTCAAGTTCTAGTCGATTTACTATGTTATACTTGTTCATTTTGCTTCAAATTTTAGTATGTTGTATTTTAAGATGTCCCCTACAACTTTCATGAAGAGATCGAAGAGCGATTCTTAGCACAACTCAACATGCAACCACAAATCCATCAAGAGGTCAGTGAAATCGTTCCAGATCTGAGGTCTCCGTAGGATGAGAGTTTAACCCATTAAATCTCCATCATTTTACACAAAATTTTATTATGTTGTATTTTAAGAGTTATCTACAACTTTAATGAAGATATCGAAGCCAAAATAGAACTCTAAACATGCATGCAAGCTCACACAACATTCTGACTCAAACAGTTCATACAAAAATATTCCAGATCTAGCATCTCCGTAGGATGAGAGTTTGACCCCTCAACTCTCCATAATTTTACACCAAATTTGAGTATGTTGTAGTTTAAGATGTTAGCTACAACTTTCATGAAGAGATCACAGCCAAAAAACATTAGCTTCACTCTAAACATGCATGCAAGCTCTCACAAAGTTCTGACTCAGGCGGTTTTATACGAAAACAGTATGCAACTCAAGCACAAAACACATTAGCTTCACTCTCATGCCTCCAAACGTCCTAAAATTCGACCATACATGCAAAACATTGGTGCAAGAGTAGGAAGTGGATTCCCAACTTGCCTCTAGACCGAACGAACAGCACGAGCGGATGGCATACGGCGGCGAACGGGCGGCACACGGGCGGACGGACGGCGAGTTCCTTCCTCTCCCTCTCGGCTTCTCTCTCTCGCATGATTCTCTCTCTCTCTCTCCCTTTCTCTCTTGGCCGAATGGCTAACCAGCCATTCTCTCTCTCTCTCTTTCCCCTTTTATTTCCCCACAAAGCCATCATTAGTCATGATGAGATGCCACCCACAATGGCCAATGCATGAGACTCTCTTTTTGCCACTTGTCACAACACATGCATGGGCTTGGGCCTTCTTTTTCTTGGGCCTCTTTTTGGGCCGACGGCAGCCCATTCGTGGGCCTCCATTGGGCCTCCAAAAATCCCCCCTTTTGGGCCAAAGGCCCAAACCTAAATGAAATTAAATTTTTCCCTTTTATAATTTCTTTATGAAATTTAAATTACTAAATTCCACATGGCCAAAATCTTGTAATATTTTACATATAGGAATTTAATTTATGAGGTGCATAGCCAAGCATAGATTATTAATTTATCCTATAGTCCTAAATTCAAAATTCATAAACACAAGCACAATAACACATAGCCTTAAGAAAACTAATGGCTAACACATAGACCATAGGTAATTTCATTACCTAATTACGAGCTTTAATACACCTTAGAGCTTGCCTTGAATTTTTGGGATGCCACATGAAACTTGAATCTGGGGGCCAAGGCATTATCCCAAATAAAAGAGGCCCAATGCACTAGTCTCCTCTTGTTTCTAATGATATCCCATGCTGATCCCATAGAGAAGATACCTGAAGAGTTACCGCACCAGAGGAAATGATCTGAGGCATTCGATAATAACGGCACATCAATATCCCAACAAAGTAAGAAGGATCTTACGGTATAGGCCAAGGGTGTAGCAAGATCCACTAGGGTAGCATGCTTGGAGAGACCCGAGCTGTCAATGAAGGAATCTGGAACTAAGGAACTTAGCGGGCCATCCATATGCCATCTGTCAAACCACAGGGAAACTGAAAGTCCATTGCCATCTTTCCAGAGAAAGAAGACCTGAATTCCCTCCTTAATTGTAAGATCATTTTCCACACCCAAGAACATATCGATGGTTTTGACACAAACCAGAAATTATCCCATTTCAGAAAATTGGAATGAATCCAACGGCACCAAAGTGATTCCTTATCAGTGAACATAATCTAGATATATTTAACCATCACCGCTTTATTACAGTCTCTCAATCTGCGTATACCTAGACCACCCTCAACCTTAGGAATGCCAACATCATCCCATGAAACTTTAGCCCCTCCTCGGCCTAAAGAAGCACCTTTTGATAGGAATTGTCGCATAATCTGTTCTATCCAATCTAAAATCGAAAAAGGCAACGAGAATACACTAGCCCAAAAAGCTTGTATAGAGTGAAGTACTGACCTGATCAATGAAGTCTACCAGCAAAGGATAGAAACCTTTGTGTCCAAGATTGGACTCTGGCAGTAATCCCGTCAATGAGGACAGTACAGTCAGCTCTCCCCAGCCTAGTAGATATAATGGGTACTCCTAAATACCTCACTGGAACTTTACCTTCCTGGAATCCAAAAGCCGACATGATATAATCTTTAATGGAAGAAAGTCCACCAGAAATAAACACTTCTCTTTTGTTCTTGTTTGGTAATAAACCACTCCACGAGGAGAAGATGTCCAAAGCCCTCTTAAGAGACGCCACCGAAGCCCAATCAGCCTTGCATAAAAGGAAGATGTCATTGGCAAAGAACATGTGCGATAATTTAACTGCTTTACACCTCCAAAAATAATTGAACTTCTTGTGCAAGGTGTGAGCATTAATAATACCTTAGAATATCTCCATAACAAGTGTGAATATATAAGGAGACATCGGATCTCCCTGACCTATACCTCGGCCACCCAAGAAGAAACCATGTAGCTCACCATTAATAGCAACCGAAAATTTCGGGGTACGAACACAAACCATAATATGTTGAATAATCCAATCAGGAAAGCCAAAGGCATGAAGAGTAAGCTCAAGGAAATCCCAGTCTACCGTATTGTAAGCCTTCTGAAAATCTACTTTTATCGCATACTTAGGTAGATACGGATCAAGGTGAAACCGACAAAGAGTTCTTGTACAAGAAGGATGTTATCCCTAATACGTCTCCCTTTCGCAAAAGCATTCTCAGAGGGACTAACCAGGCCATCCAAAACAGAAGCTAATCAGTTCGCTAAAATTTTTGTGATAATTTTGTACATTGTATTGCAACACGAGATAGGCCTAAAATCATATACAGCAGTAGCATTCGAAACTTTCGGCACCAAGGCTAGAATAGTATTGTTTACCTCCTTTAGGAGGTGGCCAGAGGTGAAGAAGTCCTTCACCTCTTCTAAGACCAAAGGAACCATAATTCCCTAATTGCTCTTGTAAAACTCAGCAGAGAAGCCATCTAGTCCCGGGGCCTTATCACGGGCAAGGGAGAAGAGTGTGTCCTGGATTTCAGAGTCAGTGATTGGACTAGCAAGGGTGGAGGCCTGATCATCCGACATAGGATGTCTAATAGCATTTTTTAGCTCCTGCAAAGAAGGTTTGGCAAGAATAGCCTTCGGGGTAAGAAGATCCTCATAAAAAGAGACAAAAATATGTAGAATCTGCTCAGGATCATCAAACACAGCACCAGAAGGGTCCTTCACCGATAGAATCTTGTTTCCTAGTTGTCTTCTATTGATAGAATGGTGAAAAAACTTTGTGTTTCGGTCACCCTCTTTTACCCAACGAATTCTAGATTTCTATCTATAAAAAGATTCTTCATGACTACGTAGGTCGACAAAAATCCGACGTTGAGACTTCTCCAACTTCGAGAGAAAAACATTACTAGGATCCTGCTGGAGTTCTACTTGGGTATGCCGAAGAGCATTCCGAGCTTCGTTGGTCCTCTCCGAAATGTTAGAGTAGACTTCTCTGTTGAGGCGCTTAAGACGACCTTTCACATTCTTCAGCTTGGAGACAAGTTTAAACATAGGTACACCTTCAACTGGGCTTTCCTAGGCTTGTTAAACTATAAAATTGAAGTCTGAGTGATCAGTCCAAAAATTAAAGAACTTAAAAGGCTTCTTCCTTCTTGACGGATTAAGAATTCTAACCACCATGGGCAAGTGATTAGAAATGCTCGGGTTGAGAAAAGAAGCTTCTGAGAAGGGAAAATCCACATTCCACTTGGAATTCACCAAGACCCAATCAATTTTTCTCATCTTCCTGCCAGTTCTAGTTGAGGTAGACCACGTAAACCGGAGACCAACATATCTAAGATCAAAAAGCTCTGTTTGATTTAAGCAAAGATTAAACTCATCAAAATAAGATATCCAGGCATTGGAACTCCCCACACAATTCGAGGGATCTTTAATGGCGTTAAAATCCCTAGCAACCAACCAAGTTGAGTCCTGTAAACGGTTGTTCCAGCGTATAATATCCTCCTAAAGAGGGCGGCGGTTCACAAAAGTATGTTCCCCATATACAACAGAGATAACACAGTCATGAGCAGAAGCAAATTTGAGGCGACCATGAATAGCCTAATCGTTGATGGCTAAGGTGTCAAACAAAACAACATCCGAGTTCCAACCAACCCAAATTCTACCTCGCGGGGAGAACTCATAGTTGGTTACCCACTTCCATCCTCTTAAGAAAGTAGAAGATATAGAGTCAAAAAGGGAAAGCGGAACTTTAGTTTCTACTAAGCCAATAAAGCAGAGCTTATTAGTGGAAGTGAATTTCCTAACTTCAGCTTGTCTCATCGGGTTAAGAAGGCCTCTAATGTTCCAAACACCTATATACATATTTACAAGCAGGAAGGAAATAAGTTACCTCTTCTTGGAAGGCTTACGACGGCTAGTAGTCAAGGTAAGTGTCTCTGAAGGTGGGGGGTCGGGCTTCAACTTCAAGAGTTTGTCCTGCATAGTTTAAGCCACAACACTAACGAGAGGAACTTCCGAGGAGGAGGGGCCAATAGATAATAGATCATCATTAGAGATCTCTTCCTCCACACCAAAATGAGGCACAAGCAAATCTGAAGTCTCAGCATTTGCCTTAACCAATGAGATATAATCTTCCCCACCCTTCTCAGCATCCTTAGAGGTTCGAGAGAATGAAGTAGATTGAGCCTTCTCATGAACAAAATCTTTTAACTTCAAAGATTGACCCCCTTCAGAAGGAGGAACCAAACGGAAGGAAGCCGCATCCTTGCTAGAAGAGGCTTGTGGCATCCCAAAATTCAAGTCACCCTCTAGAGGAATTAAAGCCTATAATTAGGTAATGAAATTACCTATGGTCTATGTGTTAGCCATTAGTTTTCTTAAGGCTATGTGTTATTGTGCTTGTGTTTATGAATTTTGAAATTAGGGCTATAGGATAAATTAATAATCTATGCTTGGCTATGCACCTCATAAATTAAATTCCTATAAGTAAATTGTCACAAGACTTTGGCCATGTGGAATTTAAAATTTAAAGTTTATAGAAGAAATTATAAAAAGGAAAATTTTAATTTTTAATTAGGTTGGGCCTTAGGCCCATTGGCCGAAGCCTTGATGGGCCAAGCTAGTCGGCCCAATTAGGCCCACGAAAGGGGGCTGTCAACCAGCCCAAGAGGAGGCTCAAGAGTGGCCGGCCCAAGCACAAAAGCCCAAGCCCAAAAGCCCATGCATGTGTTGTGACAAGTGGCAAGAGGCCTTCATGCATTGGCTTAGAGAGGGATGGCATGCATTGGTCAATTGGGGTGGCAAACAATGATTACTAATGATAGGAAATGGGGGGATAAAAGGGAAGAAGGGGAGAGAGAATGGCCGGTTAGCCATTCGGCCAAGTGAGGGAGAGAGAGAAAGAATCGTGCGAGAGAGAGAGGAAGCCGAGAGGGAGAGAAAGGAGTCCGCCCGCCGTCCGTCCGCTGTGTGCCGCCGGTTCGCCGCCGTGTGCCATCCGCTCGTGCTGTTCGTTCGGTCTAGAGGCAAGTTGGGAATCCACTTCCTACTCTTGCACCAATGTTTTGCATGTATGGTCGAATTTTAGGACGTTTGGAGGCATGAGAGTGAAGTTAATGTGGTTTGTTCTTGAGTTGCATGCTGTTTTCGTTTGAATCCGCTCGAGTCAGAATGTTGTGAGAGCTTGCATGCATGTTTAGAGTTCGATTTTGGCTTCGATTTCTCATGAAATTTGTAGGGAACATCTTAAACTACAACATACTAAAATTTGGTGGAAAATGATGGAGATTTAAGGGGTTAAACTCTCATCCTACGGAGACCTCAGATCTGGAACGATTTCACTGACCTCTTGATGGATTTGTGGTTGCATGTTTAGTTGTGCTAAGAATATCTCTTAGATTTCTTCATGAAAGTTGTAGGGAACATCTTAAACTACAACATACTCAAATTTGAAGCAAAATGAACAAGTATAACCTAGAAAATCGATTAAATCTTGAAGACGGTAATTCTGGAGATGTATTACAGGACACCCGAGACTTCATGGACCTAAATGACGACTATACTCTGGTTATTTTACTTAGATCTCTTCATAAAACTTGTATAGGACATCTTGATGTAGAACATATCCAAGTTTCAGAGGAAACGAAGAAGAATAGGTAGGTGAAAACTCAGTATTTCGGAGAAGCATGTACTGGACGATTCGGTATTGGATCCAGAAGCTTCGTGAGACTGTAGAAACTAATCTAGAAAGAATCTGACTTGGAAGTCTTCATGAAAGATGTACGAAAATGTCTTGGATATAACTTGGTAAAATTTCATAATTTTCGGAGGTCATATGGATATTTTAATTGAATTATTTTGGAAACTGTGCATTCTGCTTCTATCCGAATTTACATGCTGTTTTGTGTGAATTGTACCTTCTTGTGTGGAATTCGATTGGGCATGTATCTTTCATGAAATTGCTATCTTATTGACTTGTCTACCACTAGCCTTAATTTCCTGATTTTTGAGAATCATATGAATATTTAATCTAAATATTTTCTGAAAGTGGTATTTGCTGGAATTTTGTATGGATTGGATGATGATGTATTGATGCATGCATGACTATGAATTGAGATGCATGTATGAATTGAGTGCTGCATATGATCTTGTTGGTTGTTATATTGTGTGCCATGATGAGTTGAGAACTAAATTGGTGACCATGGATAATGATGAATGAGGAAGCCATTTGTGGCGGATGATTATTCCCCGGGAGTGTCGGGATGCCCGGTGGTATACGGTACGTAATTCCAGGGGAGGCTTGGTGGTATGTCGGTACGTAATTCCGGAGGGCAGAGGAAACCATTTTCATGGCAAGCCTCGGAGATTCCCCGGGAGTGTCGGGATGCCCGGTGATATACGGTACGTAATTCCAGGGGAGGCCTGGTGGTATGTCGGTACATAATTCCGGAAGCCCTGGAGGTTTGTGCCCAGGGGGATACCTCACGATGCTAGATGGGATGCGAGATGCCTGGCTAAAAGGGTAAAGGCCGGATGCCCGGTGGCCTAGTGGCGTAATCCCGGAGGGTCCTTGTGATGCTAGTTGGGATGCGAGATGCCCGGAGCGTGGGGGTGCCGGATGCCCGGTGGAAATTGTGCCGGATGATTCTCGCGATGCCAGGATTGGGCGCGAGTGATGAATGTGGGATGCAAACATTGATCCCGGGAAAGAGAAATGTGGCGGTCCAAAATGAAATTGAAATTGAATTATGCATGATGATATGCATGATATGATGATGATATATGTTATGGCATGATGACATGCATATATGTTGTGATATGATGATGTCATGATGATGATGACATGTGTGATATGATGATGCCACAATGATGATGACATGTGTATGGCATGATGGTGTCATATATATGATGATGATGACATGTGTGATATGATGATGCCACGATGATGATGACATGTGTATGGTATGATGGTGTCACGTATATGATGATGATGACATGTGTGATATGATGATGTCATGATGATGATGACATGTGTGTGATATAATAATGTCATGATGACGATGGTATGAGTATGACATGATGATACACATGTACGTGTTATGATTATGGTGATGATGCATGATAGTATATGCATGGCTTCAAGGTAAGTAATGCCTGCAATGCATGTATGACTTGTATGATGCATTAAGTGGTTATTGGATTCATTTACTTGCTGAGTGGTTGTACTCACCCCTTTTGGGAACCAACATTTCAGATTAGTAGATGGATCGAGTGATTGGATATGACCGTGAGGAGGAGAATAGCAAAGGAAGGAAATTTTAGACGCCGACACTGATCGATGGACTTTAAGTATACGACTGTTGGAGGAGATGTCGGTCATCTTTTGAAGTATAGCCATGTATAGGAAACTATGGCATTTCGATGTACCGACTAAAGATGTCCATCTGCTTTATGTAAATAAAAGTATACGGCTTTAACTTTTATAAAATGTTTAGTTGGTGTGCATCGTTTTCCGAATATAAGGAAGGGAGTTTGTTGGATGTGCTTCCGTATATGGATTACGCAAAGGGACCTATCAAAAAAAAAAAATGTAAACCCTCATGGTTGTATGGACCTGCTGCAATTGAAATGGTATCATAATGATATGTTAATAGGGAAAGTGAAAGGTCAAATCTAATTCGAGGGCCGTTTGGACAAAACGTTTCCATCTAGTCTAGTATCCGAAAGATTTGCAGACTCTACTATTTAAAGTCTAAAGACCACCCCCGCTCCGATGGTGGACTACCCCAACCCGCAAGACTCAAGACTCAAAGTCTATTCTCATTGACGAAGAGTTTCTAATCCGTTGAAGAAAGGTCTATCTCATTGACAGTTTCTAATCCATTGAAGAAAGGCTATCCAAAACTGAGTGCTTCATTAAGGATTTGGCCTTATCGACTGGAGAAGATCTCTTGGCTGGATATGACATAACGGATTCCTTTATTCGAATCAAGATTGATTAAGGATCCGATGATTGGCGAAGTATACTTGGAAGGTTCTACTTATGGAAACCGAGATCCTGATTGTATGGGCGAGCAAGATTTATTGGCTATCGACATGTTCCTTTAATAGCTCGAATGATCTTCCTAATTTATTCTGTCCAACGGGAAGATTGGAAGAATTCCTTTGGTAAGTGCCAACAGGTATGATGGCATAAAGGAGTATAAAAGGAAGACTTTCCAGTTGTTTGAGGGTGTGTACGATAGAAGAATTCCAAAGTCTGAAGCTCCTTAATTCTTAGTCAATTCATTTACTGAACGAAATCTTGTACGCAAAAGAGAGTCTATATTTTGAGATACCTTGAGGAAGTGTGGTAGAATATCTACACTGTGGAATCAATGGAAAGCATTGTTGTAACATCTCTTTTGTTCATAATGAAATCCAGCCGGTGGGCTATCAGTGCTGAAGAGTGGACGTAGGCTTGGAATAAGCCGAGCCACTATAAACCTTGTGTTCAATTTTCTCTTCCCTACTGTCTACTTTACTTTGATCATAGTTCGAAGAGCTTCTTTTCTATTGTCTAACTAGTATTACTTTCATATCTCGAGAATTTATTTTTACACCTATTCACCCCCCTCTAGGTGCTTATACTAGCTATATCAATTGGTATCAGAGCTTGTGTACTCACTTTGTTTGAAGTGTTTTACTTCAGAGTTAAAGATCCATGGCTAGTATGCTAGCTCCAGGGCTGGTGGAAGGGCAAAGCAATACCAGACCACCTTACTTTGATGGAAAGGATTACAACATCTGGAAAAACAAGATGAAAGCATTCCTAAGATCAAAGGATCCTCTGGAATGGGACGTTGTAGAAAAAGGAATCATTCCTAAAGTTGCATCTGTCTCAGAGAGAGGAAAATAAACTATTGAGTCTAGTGAAATGACTTAGGAAGAGATAATCAAAAGACAAGCTCTTGATGCAAAAGCAATTTATTCTTTATATTGTGCTTTGTCACCTACTGAATATAACCGAATATCTTCTTGTGTTACAGCAAAAGAAGTCTGGGATAGATTACATATTACCTATGAAGGAACTGATCGAGTGAAAGAGACCAGAATCAACATTCTCCTCGGTCAATACGAAGCCTTCAAAATGAAATCAGGAGAATCTATAACTGACATGTTTAGTCGTTTTACAGAAATCGTGAATGGTCTTGAAAATCAAGGTCAACCAATTTCTGATCCCATGAAGGTAAACAAGCTACTGCGTGGACTCTCCAAGGATTGGAATCACATAAAGACCTCAATAAGAGAGACACAAAGAATCATGCCACTATCTATCGATGAGTTGGTTGGAACTCTTCAGTCTTATGAAGTGGAACGAATCAATGAAGATGAAGATCCTAAAGGTAAGAAATCCATTGCATTAAAATCCAATGATGATTATGATGTTACAAATTCAAAAGACAATATGGATGATGAGGAGCTTGCTCTCATGATAAGAAGATTCAGAAAGCTAAACAGAAAATGAAGAAGATTCAATCCAAAGAAACAGAGTTTTCAAAAGCAACAGACCAAGTCTGTTGATGATGATGAATTAAACAAAGATGTAGTCCGCTTTGAATGTAAGAAAAAGGGACACATCAGACCCAATTGTCCTCTTTTGAGGAAGAAGAAAGGAAAAGCTGAAAAGTATCGAAAGGCTCTTAAAGCAGAAACCTGGAGTGATACAGAGTGTGAAGAAAGTGATGATGATTATGCCAATATATGTCTGATGGCACAATCGGATTCAGATTCAAACTCCGAGACAGACTCAGATTCAGACAGTGAATTTGAGGTAAGTAACTTTAAAATCCCTATTAAAGTTTCTAAATACATTGATGAGCTGTGTTTTAGTCTTAAGACTTCTCTTAAAAAGATTTCCGAACTTAAAAAGGAAAACTCTGCACTAAAACAATAGGAAAATGTTTTGAAAGAAAAAGTTAAATGTTTAGACATGAATGTTTCCACTCTTAAAGAAAGCGAAGATAATCTTTTAAAAGAAAATGCATTTTTAAAAAATGACTTATCAAATATTTCAAAAAGATTTTCAATAGGATCTGAGAAACTTGAGAAAATTCTTTCAGCACAAAGACCTTATTTCAATAAATCTGGTTTGGGAATGATAGCAGAAACCATTCCTTTAATTGATTTTCCTAAAGTGAATGAAAGAATTAAGCAAAGACCCACAAGAGATGCTTACAAAAATCATTTCAAAAAGGTTTTTGTAAAACCAGTAGGTCGAAATGCTCTCAGATGCTCAAAGTGCAATAGTGCAGATCATTTTGAAAAAGAATGTCCTATGGTTTGGAAACCTGTTAAGAAAGTATGGGCAAAAACCGCATATCATGCTAACACCAATGGACCCAAGAAAATATGGGTACCAAAGAAAGCTTGAGTCTCTTCTTTAAATGCAGGTCACTATCAAGAAGAAGGTAAAATGGTATTTGAATAGTGGATGCTCAAGACATATGATAGGAGATGCAAATTGCTTCATAAAGCTCGTTCAAGTAAATGGTGGAAAAGTCCCATTTGGAGGAAACAACAAAGGAAGAATTGTAGGATTTGGAACTATAAAGATTGGAAACCTCACAATAAGCAATGTTTCTATAGTGGAATGACTCAATTACAATGCTCGCTCGTATCGTTAGCATTTGTATGATACTGGTTTCAAAATCAACTTTCAAGAGGGAATATGTTTAGGAACCAGTAAAGATTCTACTCAGTCATTCATGGGTCGAAGACATGGAAATATCTACCTCTTGGATGTGAAACCAGATGAATCGCAATGTCTAATCTCAATTCAAGACGAAGCGAGCTTATGGCACAAAAAGCTTGGGCACATCAATATGAAGCAGATAGCCAAAATTTCAGCAAAGAAGCTTGTTTGTGGTCTACCCAATTTATCATACCAAAAGTCTGATCTATGCACACCATGCGTATTGGGAAAGTAGGTAAGAAATTCCTTTAAACCAATAAATCAAGTTTCCACTAATCGTGTACTGCAGCTTCTGCATATGGATCTCTTTGGACCAACAAAACTCAAAGCATTGGAGGTAAGAAATATTGCCTAGTAATTGTGGATGACTACTCACGATTTACTTGGGTATATTTCTGGCAAGTAAGTCTGAAACCTTCTCTTATTTTGAAAAGTTTGCTAAAAAGGTTCAAAATGAAAAATGGTATGTTATCTCAAGTATAAGAATAGACCATGGAGGTGAATTTGAAAATCAAGATTTTACAAAATTCTGTGATGAATCTGGTTTTCAGCATGTGTTCTCTTCTCCATATACTCCAGAGCAAAATGGAGTTGTGGAAAGAAAGAATAGATCGCTTCAAGAAATGGCTAGAACTCTTTTAATTGAAAGTAACATCTCTTCACGATTTTGGGCTGAAGCAGTTTCAACAGCATGTTATATTATCAATAGAGTTTTTCTAAGGCCTATTCTGGAAAAAAAAACCCCTATGAGTTATTCAAAGGAAAGAAGCCTATTGTTTCATATTTTCATGTGTTCGGATGCAAATGCTTTATATTGAAAAATGCAAATGATCGAGTTGGTAAGTTTGAAGAAAAATCAGAGGAAGGCATCTTCCTTGGATATTCTACCTCAAGCAAAGCCTACAGAGTCTATAACAAGAAGAGTCAATCTATGGAGGAATCAATGAATGTCAAATTCCAAGATTCTATGCAAAATGAATCTATTCAGACTCATCTTGAAGAATCTGAACCTGCTCCAGACTCTACAAAGTCTAAATCTCAAGAAGCAGCTCAGACTTTGAAAGACCAGCAACAAGTGGTTATTGAAGATTCAAATGAAGGAAGTGATCATCAACCTGACAAATCAACCAGTAACTGGAAGCATAAGTCCAGTCATCCCAAAGATCTCATTATTGGCGACATTAATGAAGGAATTCGCACAAGATCCAAAAGGCGCAAAGAGTCTAGTGCTGTGGCTCTTATTTCTGAAATAGAACCAAAAAGCATAGAAGAAGCTTTATCTGATGAAAGCTGGATTGAAGCTATGCAAGAAGAACTCAAACAATTCAGCATTAATGATGTTTGGGAGTTGACTCCTAAACCAAAAGGTAAATCTATTATTGGAGCTAAATGGGTTTTCAGGAACAAGATGAACGAGAAAGGAAAAGTCGTAAGAAACAAAGCAAGACTCGTGGCCAAAGGGATATACGCAAGAAGAAGGGATAGACTATGACGAGACTTACGCACCAATAGCAAGGTTAGAAGCAATTCGATTATTACTTGCTTTTGCTTGTTATAAGAATTTCAGGTTATTCCAAATGGACGTCAAAAGTGCTTTCCTAAATGGATTTATCCATGAGGAAGTCTATGTGGAACAACCACCTGGGTTTGAAGACCCAAGGAAACCCCTTATTTTAGTTAGGTTTTCGAGTATTTAGACTGAAAAAGGCCTTGTATGGTTTAAAGCAAGCACCTCGAGCTTGGTACGACAGGCTTGAGTAAGTTTTTAATTCAAAATGGAAACTACTCTATTTTTTTTGTCAAAGGTAAAGTAGACACTACTCTGTTTATCAAAAGAGAAAGCAAAAGTTTTCTGCTTGTTCAAATATATGTTGATGATATTATTTTTGGATCCTCTAATGAAAGTTTGTGCAAGAAATTCTCTAAGTCTATGCAGGATGAATTTGAAATGAGCATGATGGGTGAACTAACCTTCTTTCTTGGACTTCAAGTGAAACAATTGAAGGAATGGACTTTTATTCATCAAGAAAAATATGCTAATGATCTTGTCAAAAAGTTTGGACTGGAAAATTGCAAAAAGACTAATATACCAATGTCAAGTTCCTTGAAGATAGACAAAGATGAAGGAGGAAAGAAAGTTGACCAGAAGTTATACATGAGTATCATCGGTTCACTTCTTTATCTTACTGCTTCTAGACCTAACATTTTGTTTAGTGTTTGCATTTGTGCTAGATTTCAAGCAGACCCTAAAGAATCTCATTTAAGTGCTGCAAAGCGTATTATCAAATATATTGCTTCAACTTCAAGCCTCGGTCTTTGGTATCCTAAAAAGGGAGACTTTACTCTTCTTGGATACTCAGACGCAGATCTAGCCGGTTGCAGAGTTGATAGAAAGAGCACCTCGGGTACCTGTCAACTACTTGGAAGCAGGACAGTATCTTGATTTTCAAGGAAGTAAAATACAGTAGCTCTTTCTACAATAGAGGCAGAGTATGTAGCTCTCGGAAGTTGTTGTTCACAAATTCTGTGGATAAAACAACAGCTAAGAGACTTTGGAATTGAAGATTCATGCACGGAGATTAACTGTGACAACACCAGTGCAATCAATCTTACCAAAAATCCAATTCTTCACTCAAGAGCAAAGCATATAGAGATTCGACATCACTTCATTAGAGATCATGTTCAAAATGGAGAAGTTTCGATTCAGTTTGTTGACTCAAAGAACCAACTGGCGGATATATTTACAAAGCCTTTGGAGAAAAATCAATTTGAAATCATCCGTTCCAGACTCAACATCTTGAAGCTTGAAGAAATTAAAGTCTAGAGACTCTCAGACTCAGACAAACATGGTTCTTGACTGTAAGTTATTTTATTTTCTCTTATATTAAATCTCGGAAAGGTACGATCATCTATCTATAATTGATTTCTGCTATCTTTAATTTCCGTGAAAAGTGCAATTTTTCCTTTTCAAAAAGAGTTAATTTTTCTTTATAAATGGCAGTTATCTATTTTTTGAAAAAGGCAGTTATTTTTAAAAGAGGCATATTTTCACTTTCCTTTACGACGTTTAGTATTCCCCCCCTTTTCGACTGGGCTATATACAGTCGGTTCCTCTTCGCTTAATTCCAAAACCCTAAAAAGCATCGATCTTCCATTCCTGTCTTCCTCCCTTGTTTAATCTTCGAAAAAGTTGTCATCTTTCTTGGGAAAGTCAAGCAAGGAATCTTTCAAAGACTGAGAAAGATGTCGTCTTCAAGAAAGTCTTCGAGGATCGCAAGCAGGGGACCACGGCGAATGAGTGAGGGGCCTACTCACTTTGATCTCACCGAGGAAGAGGAGTCACCAAGTCAACAGCAGAGCCCACAACATTCTCAGCAGCGTCATTCTCCACCATCTAGTCCACAGGGTGTTGGTCATCAACAAAAGGAAGAAATTGTTGAAGACACTGATCTTGTAAGAATTCAAAGGCCCTCTTTTATTTATAAGCTTTACCGTACTTTAAAGAGGATTGGTACTCTATTGAACTACGTCGATGAGTTTCTTAAGGACAAGGGATATGGGAATGAGTACATCTTTTTGCGAAAAATGGAGCTTTTGAGAATTGCTCCTAAGGGGTTGTCAGAAAAAGCCCTTGCAAATATCCCAAGTGATCCGCATGTTAGGGGATTTAATCCGATAGATGGGAATGATGATGACAAATTGTATAGCCAATTTCAACCGAGAATGGGTGTTGCGGCGAAAATTCGAGGAAAAAGGACAGAGTTGTTTAGATCGAAGGAATAGAAGGATCTATACTCCAAATTGTTGAAGCGTGGGGTGATAAACCCTAGGAGTGTGGATTTTGATTTCCTTGATGTTGTGAATGTCAATTTGAGGGAAAAGTTCAGTTTTCTTCAACTTGAACAGTTCTGTTCTGACACCACAGAAGCCTATGCTCAATTAACTGCATATTTCTATTCAAATCTTAGTTTCTTGGATGCGAATAGAATCTCTTTTAGTGTCCGAGATCAGGACTTTGTGGTGGATGTGGATATGCTGGCGGATGTGATTGGGGTTGAGAGAGGGAGATATCAACCCATCAATGTCTCTATTGCTCGTGCCACATTGGAACTTGTTAAAGATAGAAGGACAGAGGGAAGGATTTCCTACTCAAGGATGCGTGCGAATAACATTCTGCTTCACAAGATTGTGATCAATTGCCTTAAACCGAAATCAACTTCCAAGACTGATGTTTCAAACTTAGAGGCAAAGCTGATGTACGCCATTAATGCTAGGAAAAAGTTTTCTCTTCCTCACACTATTCTGTTCCACATGTATAGAGCAGTGGTGAAGGACAAGGGCCAACTTCCTTATCCAAGTCTTGTGTCAAAGTTATTCAAACATTTGAATATTTAGCCTCCACAAATTTTCTGTGTTCGATCGTGTGACAAAATGGTGGTAAGACTGAAAATGGTGTCCAAAATGCGTCTGAAAGAACTTGACAAGGCATTGGAGAAATTTAAGGAGAAAACCCCTGTCAAAACTCATCAAGTCTCTTTGCAGCAAAAAGAAAAGGGAAGGAGCCCATGGTTGCTCCATCCAAAAAGAGAAGAGCTCTCATCATTGAGGATGAAGATGATGAGGATGACCTCACCATTTCTGCTATGGCATTGAAGAAGCTAAGTCGTTTTGTTCCAGAATCAATGGAACGACAGGAGAAAGAAGCAGAGGAGAGAGAAGGATATGAGAAAGAAAAAGAAGAGAAAGAGGAAGAAGAGAAAGAAGAAGAAGAGAGAGAAGAAGAAGAAGCAGAAGAGAAGGAAGAAGAGGAGAGAGAAGCTGAAGAAAAAGAAGCAGAGGAGGAAAGGTTTGAAGAAGAAGAAGAAGAAAGAGAAAATCAAGAGGAAGGAGAGCATGAGGAACACTCTTCTCCACCTGAAGCCATGGAAACAGGGGGAGATGGTGAGAAAAGAGGAATGTCCTCATATCCTATTACCAGTGAATGAGTCAGCCGCTCTCCAGCAGATCCAAAGGACATTCATGCCTCTTAATTTCCTGAGGAGGGACATGATGCTTCATCGCCAAATCTGCGTGATTATGCTGATATACCATCGTCTGCCTTTACTCCATCAGATCGTGCCGAAGCCAGTACGCAGACTGATAACTCAGCAGATTTTCGCAGAATCCTTGATGTTCTCTTGGAAATGCGGGGTCAGATATATGCTTTAGAGTGCGAAGTTCAGAACTTGAAGAATGCAGGACAAGCTTCTTCTGTTTCCTTGTCTGATCAGATCCAAGCCATTGCTCTTCATATTCAAGCAAATGCTAAAGGTGAAGAGGTGGCTTAACTAAAGGAAGATTTGAAAAAGCTGGAAGGCATCGTCCAGTCAATGGAAGATTTCCAGCTTGTTCGCGTTCCCAAGCAATCTTGACTCCATTCTATTCCCATCTCAACCTTTTTTATGATGACAAAAAGGGGGAGAGATGCGAGATTTGAAATCTTTGAACTTTGAACTTAAACTTGTTGAACTTTTAGTCTGTTTTGATATTTGACTTGTGTGTCTGGATGTGGAATGAATGTGGATTTGGATTTGACTGCTGCTTATATTAAGTACTATTGATATCTTATGAATGGCTTTACTCTCATGCAAGACTAACCTATTTTCTGTGGTTGCAGATTCTAGTGTTATCATTAAGCCATTAATCTTTATGAGATATCCATATTTGCTTGAGTAATGTTTTGCAGGTCAAAGTTATTCAAATCTGCAGGAAAGTTTTGTCACCATAAAAAAGGGGGAGATTGTTGGAGAAATCTTTCTGGAATATTTTGAAGCTGACAAAACGTTTCCATCAGTCTAGTCTGAAGATTTGCAGACTCTACTATTTAAAGTCTGCAGACCTCCGGATTGCCAAACTCAAGACTCAAAGTCTATTCTCATTGACAGTTTCTAATCCGTTGAAGAAAGGCTATCCAGAACTAAGTGCTTCATTAAGGATTTGGCCTTATCGACTGGAGAAAATCTCTTGGCTGGATATGACATAACGGATTCCTTTATTCGAATCAAGATTGATTAAGGATCCGATGATTGGCGAAGTATACTTGGAAGGTTCTACTTATGGAAACCGAGATCCTGATTGTATGGGCGAGCAAAATTGATGGGCTATCAACATGTTCCTTTAATAGCTCAAATGATCTTCCTAATTGATTTTGTCCAACGGGAAGATTGGAAGAATTCCTTTGGTAAGTGCCAATGGGTATGATGGTATAAAGGAGTATAAAAGGAAGACGTTCCAGTTGTTCGAGGGTATGCACGATAGAAGAATTCCAAAGTCTGAAGCTCCTTGATTCTTAGTCAATTCATTTACTAAACGAAATCTTGTACGCAAAAGAGAGTCTATATTTTGAGATACCTTGAGGAAGTGTGGTAGAGTATCTACATTGTGGAATCAACGGAAAGTATTGCTGTAACATCTCTTTTGTTCATAGTGAAATCCAACCGGTGGGCTGTCAGTGCAGAAAAGTGGACGTAGGCTTGGAATAAGCCGAACCACTATAAACTTTATGTTCAATTTTCTCTTCCCTACTTTCTGTTTTACTTTGATCATAGTTCATCTTGTTAACTAAAGGAGAACTTCATTTCTATTGTCTGCCTAGTATTGCTTTCATATCTCGAGAAATTATTTTTGCACCTATTCACCCCCCTCTAGGTGCTTATACTAGCTAAAATACTCTAAGTCGTAGCCTTTTTCCATGAACTTTGCCACCACAACCCAAGTACGAGTTGGGCCATTAGAATCCCTACCTAGCTGTGGTCTTTTAGAAGACAATCGATCCCTTCCCTGCCCTCTTGGGATAGTAGGGCCAACGGGGGGGGGGGGGCGATTTGCACGAGGGCCTTCCCTCTCAGTAGTACCAGATGCATGGTCACGTTCCAATTCTACCTCAGACAGAACATCTTGAGCTACAAGGTCCATTCCAGAACTAGAAGTGTCCCAAATACCCAGCCGTACCCTAGCATTTCGGGCCGAACTCATCTTAGCATCCATATCAAAAAGCTCGACTAGAAGCGGGAAAAAACCTTAGCCGAGATTAGCCATACGGCCCAAGAAGGAGACGTACCAAAGAAAATAGCTTGTGGGTTTTGTAAAGTGGTAGAAGGCGCCTCTACCCAACAAGAAGGCGCCTCTACCCTCCAAGAATCAGCCCCAACTACCGATCTAACTACTGGAAATGGAGCTCATAGAAAACCGCGTGAATAGTGCTTGATCGCCTAGTTTGAGAGAAAACATGAACAGTACCCAAGAAAAGGAAAAATGGCCAAGCAAAATAGTAGGATGTTCAAAAGTGAAAATATTGTATTTTTGCTATGGCTAACTGTGTACTCACACACGAGTATTTTTATCGGGTATGAAAAAAATGACGAATTGGTTATATATCAGATCAGCAGATCTAGCAACTTCTAGTGAGCATATTTAGTATATTATAGTAGTATACGTGGCAACTTTTGGCGAGCATATATATAGTATACTATCAATTTATCTGGCAGCTTCTGGTGAGCATATATTTAGTATACTATATCGGTATATCCGGCATCTTCTGGTGAGCTATACTATCTATTTT
Organism: Eucalyptus shirleyi; assembly: GCA_017140165.1. NCBI lineage: Eukaryota > Viridiplantae > Streptophyta > Magnoliopsida > Myrtales > Myrtaceae > Eucalyptus > Eucalyptus shirleyi. Next base: position 28,001,039 of record CM029446.1, read on the forward strand.
CAACTTAGAGTAAGCTATCCACAAGGTGGTCAAACTTTATAGATAGTATTGATTGAGATGACCAGGGAATGGTCTTGCTGACATGTAACCGACTGAGTCGATTGATCGATGATTCGATCTATCTTGATGTGTTGAAATGATTGGTTGAAAATGTCAATTATACTAACTTGCAGGAAGGAATAGAGGCAAAGGTAAGACCTTCGACTCGTGTTTGTGCTTAGGCAGCCCTTAGGGCGTATTTTCTTCGAAGTCAGGTCTTAAGGGGTAGAACTCGCTGAGACATCGTCTCACCCCGTTTTTTGGATGACCTAAGAAGGTTACAGAGCAGCCATCTTATATTTCGATGAATTAGGGCCCTAGGGGTTGGGATGATGAGCTGGTAAGGTCCATAGTCTAGGCGATGCAGGTCTCACCCACAAGGTTCCCCACCGATACAGATTGTGGTACCGCTAGGCTTAAGATGGCTAGAGAGAGGGTCCCATGCCGAAGTCTAAGATTCCTCTGTACGTTTTGAAGGTCACTTTTGGAAAGGGCACAGCATGTCCTCCTCAAGACTCGATCGTAGACGTAGTAGATCCGGCTCTTAAAGTACCAGAGTCCAGTCTACTGAAGGCTCTAGTTGGAGTGTGGAAGAATGTGAAATCGAGGATGATGAAGAGGAGGACGAGGACCCATAGTTTGTGAAGCCCCCACCCTAGTTTTGTAGAACTTATAGAGAGATATATATATCAGTTTGTACTCTATATAACTGATTGTGATATGTATATATAAGTGTGGTTTGGTTTTGAAAAATTATGGACTTGCTTTTTTATCTCAATGTGTTATTGTCTAAGGATTATTTATCTGTTTCCGCATGCGCATTAAAACGAATGGGTCGGCGATGCTGTGGCACCCCCCTAAACGGCCCCTAATCCGTTAGGGTCACCACAATGTTTCCTCTACCTGGATATCTTTTTTTCTTTATTTTATCAAAGGACTTTGGAGAAGTCATATGGGGGTTCTTTCGCAAGCTTGATGGGTCCCTGCGCAAAAGTATGGTAGAAGCGTATCCAACAACTCCGTTCTCTATATTCAGAAACAATGCACACCAACTAAACATTTTATAAGTTCAAGCCGAACATTTTTTATTTACATAACTAGATGGACATCATAGGTCGGTACATCAAAATGCCAAGTTTCCATACCCGGCTATTTTTCAAAAGATAACTAACTTCTTTTCCAACAATTATATCCATAAGTCCATCAAGTAGTGTTGGCGTCCAAAAATCTTGCCTCTGCTAATCCTCTCTCACGGTCACACCCATACGTCCGATCCGTCTGTTGGCGGCGGTGGTAGCAGAGGTATCTTGTCTAGTCTGAAATGTTAGTCCCCAAACGGGGTGAGTACAACCACCCAGCAGTTGAAGATCTACCAAGCTATACTATGCAAGCAATCACAATCCAAGTCCATGCAAGATAGATAAAATAGGTATTCGAAGAATGAGTGTGCATTAGATCGATAAGACTTTTGAAAGCAATGTCAATGCAGTTTCAAAACTAGAATGTATCATTTCAGTTACACAAGTCCCGATTATAAGGCCAAACTGTTATAACACGTCCCATTCCATGCCATACAATTTAGTCCTATAACCAGACCACACACACACTTAGTAGAACCATCAATTTTAATATTCAAAAGGTTTCATCCCCTAGAGGACCAATGTTTGCGTCCTTCTGGGCATTCACACCCAATCCTGGCGTTGCGAAAGCCTCCGGCATTTAGCCACGCAGGGCCACTGGGCATCCAGAGTGTGTCTCACCACACCTCTAGGCATCTCGTACCCCACCTGGCATCACGAGGAACCTCAGGGGCTCTCCATTAAAATGGTTACCTCGGCCATCCGGACTTACGTACCAACAAGCATACAACCGGGCATCCCGAAGCTCTCGGGGAAAAACCTCCAGCATTCAGCCACACAGGGCCACCGAGCATCCACAAGGCATCGACTCATTCGATCCTTTGGCCATCCCGACTCCCGGGGCATCGTTGACCCGAGGGTCCAACGGTAACATTTAACATCTTAATTTCCAAAAACACTTTTCAATGCAACAACAGCAGGCTTTGAAATCATATGCCATTTCTATGTCAAAGAAATCCATTCACAAAATTTCAGCAACATAATATCAGTTTATAAATCCATTTCCACGTTTCACCTTCAAAGCATTTCAAGAATCCATGTGTAAAATCTCGGGTTGCACTTGTGCCTCACGGCCAAAATCAAAGGGAGTTATCAAACACAAGCAATTTAAAATCGGCATTGGTCATTCAACTTTACACTCCCGACTTCAAGATTTTCAAAGATTGGTTCTTGCAAAGATTTGTAATTTCGAAGGCACCAAAAATATTTTCTTTTCCTTTTTGAATCATTGATAAACGGCACCTCGGTAAGTAAAAATTTCAGTACGAGTCGGGAGGTTTTCCAAATTGGACTATGGCCAGGTTTTGATCAAAACGATAAATGAGTTTAAAACTTGTATAGCAAGTCCGAAATGTCAACCCGATCTCTAATGGTTTTAAAAGAATTGATACATAATTTCAAATATGAAAGCACCGTACTTTTTCTTAAAACAATTGAGGCCGGTGTCGTGGTAAGTAAAATTTCAAATACGGATCGGGAGGTTTTTCTTTTTCAATTCAAATCAATGGCCGAATTCTTCAAGATTTCATAGTCATAAAATCTGTTTTGGATGAAGTCCAAAGAAATTGAAAGCAGATATGAAAAATCCAAACATTCAGCCTATCAATGCACTTTCTAAGACAGCAACAGCACTACACAATATAGATTAGTAGACTTCAACTTGCCTTAGGTCCTACGATGTTAACGGCAAAGGGTTCGGTGCGGTGGTGTGGCAGCTGCAGCTCAAGTGGAACAGCAGCTATGGTGCGACGGGAATGGCGGCTACGCGTGCACGGCGAAGGGAGCGGTCCCTTCCTTCCTTTCTCACTGCTCACTCACTCGCGCTCTCTATTCTCTCTCTCGGTTTCTCTCTTCTCGCTTGCCGCTCTCTCTCTTTCTTTCGCTCGCTCGCCCGCTACTTACTCTCTCTCTCTCTCTCGGTGCTGGTTTCATGAGTCAACAAAGGGAAAATTCCAGCGTTACACGAGCGAAGGAAAGCTGGGAACTTGCGTGGCCTTCCTCTAATTCTTCCCCCCTCTCGCCGAGACAGATCGTCTCTCCATGCAGAGACGTGGCCTTCGCTGGCTCCATCTGCTGCCACCTCTTCCATACGTGTTGATGGGGCTTCATTTGTTGACTCCTTTAGTCAACTAAGGAGGGTTTGGCAGCAAGGGGCGTCGACTGCTGGGGGAGGAGTGGGCTGACACTTGCCTCCCCCATGCACGGACGTGCTCATTTTCTTTCTTTTGTTGACTACCCAAGTCAACTAAGGAGGTCCGATGGGGAAAATGTGAATGCATGGCCGTGCATGGGCACTCCCGCGGTCTCGTAGTGAAATAGGTTAGATGTCTCGGGACGTTGGGTGGCGACGAAATGGAGTCGAACGTAAAATGGTCTATAAGGTTGAACGGCCAAAGTCAGCATAAAAGATATCGACACATTACTCGTAATAAGCCTCGGTCTCGCTTGAACATAAGGAAGATTTTCGATAAGGTTAAAATTTCTTCAACGATCGGGCCATTACTAGACGAGGCATATGGGTCCGATGATGAAAATAAGACGATGTCCATTGTGGTGTCAATAACACCGTCCGACGATGCTTCCATCACTTAGTCACAGACCGTCGCATACTCAAGGGTTATCAAAATTTCCGGATGCCACAGATGCGTCCTAGGACGTCACTATTATCGACTGCCAAGGGATGGGCACACGCCCGGAGGATCGAGGCATGACACTGACTATCATCAATGTTTCCTTAGTGGAAGGTTTGAACTACAATCTACTGAGTATAAGTCAGCTTTGCGATACTAGTTCAAAATAAACTTCCAAGAAGGCATTTGTTCTGGAATGAGTCAAGACTTCTCTCAATCTTTCATTGGCCGAAGGCATGGCAACATATACCTTCTGGATGTAAACCCAGAAAGCTCTCAATGCCTTATTTCCAGTCAAGACGAAGCAAGTCTCTGGCATCGGAAGCTTAGTCATGTTAACATGAAGTAAATTGCCAAGATTTCTTCTAAGAAGCTTGTTCAAAGCCTTCTTAATCTGGCTTACCAGAAGAATGAGTTGTGCACTCCTTGCGTCTTGGGAAAACAAGTCAGAAGTTCCTTTAAACCTGTGAATCAAGTACCTACCAATCGAGCTCTGCAACTTCTTCATATCTTTTTGGACCAATAAGAACTTAGAGTATTGGTGGAAAGAAATATTGCCTAGTAATCGTGAATGATTACTCTCACTTCACTTGGGTACTTTCTGGCAAATAATTCTGAAGCCTTCTCTTATTTCTTAAAGTTTGCGAAGAAGGTTCAGAATGAAAAATGTTATGCTATTTCAAGTATACGAACTGACCATGGAGGTGAGTTTGAAAATCAGGATTTTGCGAAGTTCTGTGATGAATTTAGTTTTCAGCATGTTTTCTCTTCTCCATACACTCCTGAACAAAAATGGGGTTGTGGAAAGGAAGAATAGATCCTTACAAGAGATGGCCAGAACTCTCTTAATAGAGAGCAAAATATCCTCTCGATTTTGGGCAAAAGAAGTATCTACTGCTTGCTACATTATCAACAGAGTTTTCTTCAGGCCTATCCTAGAGAAAACTCCTTATGAAGTATATAAAGGAAAGAAGCTTATTCTTTCCTACTTTCATGTCTTTGGTTGTAAATGTTTTATTCTGAAGAATGCGAATAATCGATTTGGAAAGTTTGAGGAGAAATCAAACGAAGGAATCTTGCTTGGCTATTCGACTTTAAGCAAAGCCTACAGGGTCTTTAACAAGAAGACTCAATCTGTGGAAGAATCTATGAACGTCAAGTTTCAGGATTATATGCAGATTCAACCAGATCAGACTCAACTTGAAGAGTTTGAACCTATTCCAAACTTTACAAAGTCTACTTTTCTTCAAGACGTTCAAACTTCTGGAGAATAGTAACAAGCAAATCGAGAAGATTCCACTGAAGTAGAGGATCAACAGACTTTCAAACCAAGCAGCAGCTAAAAGCACAAGTCAAGTCATCCCAAATAACTCATCATTGGTGGCATTGATGAAGAAATTTGCACCAGATCCAAATGAAGAGAAGAGTCAAGTGCTCTAGCACTTATTTTTGAAATAAAACCCAAAGGAGTAAACGAAGTCTCGTCTGATGAAAACTGGATAGAAGGTATGCAAAAAGAACTCAGACAATTCAGCATCAATGATGTATGGGAGCTGATTCCAAAACCCAAAGGCAAATCCGTCATTGGAACGAAGTGGGATTTCAGGAACAAGATGAATGAGAAAGGAGAAGTGATTAGAAACAAAGTAAGACTCTTGGTGAAAGGATATACATAGGAAGAAGGGATAGACTATGACGAGACCTATAAATCAGTAGCAAGGTTACAAGCAATTAGATTATTACTTGGTTTTGCTTATTTAAAACATTTCAAGTTATTCTAGATGGATGTCAACAGTGCATTCCTAAATGGATTCATTCAAGAAGAAGTCTATGTGAAACAACCACCAGGATTTGAAGATCCAAGGAAACCAGACTTGGTCTACAAACTAAAAAAGGCCTTGTATGGACTGAAGCAAGCACCATGAGCCTGGTATGAAAGGTTGAGTAAGTTTCTAACTCAAAACGGTTTTGAAAAGGGAAAGGTTGATACTACATTGTTTATAAAGAAACAAGGAAAAGATTTTCTACTATTACAAATTTATGTAGATGATATTATCTTTGGTTCATCTAACGAAAACCTCTGCAAGAAATTTTCAAGATCTATGCAGGATGAATTTGAGATGAGCATGATGAGTGAGTTAACTTTCTTTCCGAGATTGCAAGTCAAACAATCGAAGAAATGTAATTCATTCACCAAGGAAAATATGCCAAAGATTTCATCAAGAAATTTGGGTTGGAGAATTGCAAGAAGACAAAGACACCAATGTCAAGTTCTTCGAATCTGGACAAGGATGAAGGAGTGAAGAAAGTAGATCAAAAGCTATACAGAAGCATGATCGATTCTCTTCTTTATCTTACTGCTTCTAGACTTGATATTTTATTTAGTGTTTGCATATGTACTAGATTTCAGTCTGATCCCAGTGAATCTCATTTAAGTACTGCAAAATGCATCATTAAATATGTTGCGACTTCTCCAAAGCTCGGTCTGTGGTATCCAAAAAAATTAGACTTTACTCTTCTTGGATATTCATACGTAGATTTAGCCGGTTGTAGAGTCAATAGAAAAAACACATGTGGTACTTGTCAGTTGTTGGGAAATATACTGGTATCTTGGTTCTCAAGAAAGCAAAGTACTGTAGCATTATCAACAGCAGAAGCAGAGTATGTTGCTCTTGGGAGTTGTTGCTCTTGGGAGTTGTTGCTCTCAAATCCTATGAATAAGACAACAACTAAGAGACTTTGGGATTGAAGAATCGTGCACCAAGATTAGATGCGACAACACCAATGCTATTAATCTTACCAAGAACCTAATTCTTCATTCAAGGGCAAAGCATATAGAGATTCGGCATCATTTTATAAGGGATCATGTCCAGAATGGGGAGATTTTGATTCAGTTTATTGATTTGAAGAATCTGTTGGCAGACATCTTTACGAAGCCTGTCGAGAAAAAATTATTAGAATCTATTCGCAGCAAGCTAAATATTATATCTCCTATTATTTAAAGTCTGAAGTTGGACAGGCTCAAAATTTCCAGACGATACTTCAGTATGAGAATGTCTCAAATCCAAGTATTCTAATTTTTGGAATGAAAAGGTATGATTATCTTAATCTTCGCTTACCTAATTTATTTTTAGAAATTATTATTTCTCTGATAATTTTTGGTTTTTAAAATTTTGGAAGTTACCTTTTTGAAATCCGTTTTGAAAAGGCACTTCTTTTGTGACGCTTCATTTTCTTTGAAAACCTTTCAGTTTTTCTTTCGAGCACATCATTTCAAACCCTAAAATACAAACTCTCTAATCCCTCAACCTTTACTCTCAAGATTTCTTTGCAAGTATCCATCTTTTCTACACTTGAACTTGTATACGAAATCCTCCAAGCCTGCATCCATGTCTTATCAAAGGAAATCCTCTCAAATTACAAGCAAGGGGCCTCAGAATGTGCCAGAAGGGTAGACACATTTCGATCTCATTGAGGAAGATTCTCCGCGAAACTCTCCACAGCAATCTCCGCAGAACTCTCCTAAGAATTCTACACAGAATCCGCCACACCAACCTCTAGAAGAGGAAAACGAGCAAGATGATATTTCTCTCAGGAATTTAACCCCCCAGGTTCTTTATAAACATTATGGTTATTTCAAATTAGGTGGTACTCCAATGGCCTTTATTACAGATTTTCGAAGAGGACACAGGCATAGAAATGAAACATTGTTTTTAAGAACGATGGAACGTTTGGGTATAGTGCCAAAAGGAGTGGCAGATGATGCTTTTCTTAACTTTCCTTCTGATCCTAGATTTAGCTCTCAGAATCAGCTTGAAAGTAAAGATGATGATGAACAGATGTTTTTGAACTTTCAACCCAGAATGGGTGTGGCTGCAAATAAACCTGGAGATAGAACGAAAGAGTTTCGTTCTAAGGAACACAAAAGGGTTTACACCCAAATGCTGAAAAGAGGGGTGATGAACCATCAATCAGTCGATTTTGACTTTTTAGATTTGATCAAGGTGAATTTGAGGGAAAATTTGGCTTTCCTTCAACTTGAGAACTTTTGTTCTGAAACGATTGTAGCATATCTAGAGTTGACTGCATTTTTCTACTCAAATCTGTCTTTTCTTGACCAAAATAGAATCTAGTTTACTGTAAGTGATAAAGCCTATGTGGTGGATGTTGACACACTAGCAAACATTATTGAGGTGGAAATGAGTGGTTTTCGACCAATAAGTGTCTCAGTTGGTCTAGTAACGAGATTTCTTGTCAATGACAGATTACCAGAAGGAGGCATCACATATTATAGACTGCCAGCCTCTAATGTTTTGCTGCACAAAATTGTTATTAATTGCATCAAACCAAAGACTACATCAAAAACAAATGTTTCTAGATTCGAAGCGAGACTCATGTTTGTCATCTGCAATGGGATGAGATTTCAACTCCCTCATACTATCCCTATGCACATGTACAGGACAGTTATGAAGGATAAAAGACAGTTGCCTTATTGTGTGCTAGTTACACAGTTGTTTATACACTTTCAAATCCAGTTTCCCGCATCACTTTGTTCTCAAACTGTTACTCCTATGGTAATAGGACTGAAGATGATTTCAAATATGAGGTTGAAAGATCTAAACAAGGCTATTGAGTGCTTGAAGAAGGAGTCCTCAAGTAAAACCAAGAAAGACTCTGCTAGAAGAAAAAGGAAAGGCGAGGAAGTTGTGCAAGAAGCCGCAAAGAAGAGGAGATCACTTATCTTGCTAGACGAAGAGGATGAAGATGATCTTACAATTTCTGCCATTGCCTTAAAGAATCTTCAAGGTTTTGTTGGTTTTGAGCAACCAAAGGAAAAGGAAGGAGGAGACAGAGAAGAAACAGAACAAGAAGAAGAAGAATAAGAAGAAAGAGAGGCAGGAGCAGAATCTGAACAAGAAGAAGGTCATTCTGAAAAGAAGGGTGAGGATGACTCTTATGAAGAGACAGTTCCAGTATCTTTATCTGAGGATTCATAAGCAAGTAAGAGTGGAACAGTAGGAGTACGAACAGAGAAAGAACATCACTCTCACTTTGAAAACGAGAAGACACAAGAAGAAGGAATCCCTTCTCCACCTGTAGGCACAGAAATGGGGGGAGCTGTTGACAAAACAGGGACTTCTTCTCCTCAATTTGCGAGTGATGGCATAAGTCGATCTCTTGTAGACCCAGAAGATGTCTATGCTTCTTAATTCCCTGAAGCTGACATTGAAGAATCTACTCCGAGTCATGGTGCTAGACAAGTTGATGTTCCCTCATCTCTCAACTGTCCACGAATTCAATTCGCTGAAGCTAATACACAGATTGAACCAAATGTTGACTATCAAAGGGTGATAGAGCTCCTTTTGGAGGTAAAAGCTCAGCAATACGCTATGGAAATTCTGATACAGAAACTTCACACTGCCTTGTGATCCACCTTTAATTTTCACACTGGAAAGGTACAAACTTTGAATCAACAAGTTTCTCAGACTATGGCTAGGTATGATCAGACTGTTCAAATTCTCAACACTATTCAGAATCAAGTCGAGAATGTTCATCACAAATGCCAGAAGGTTGATGAGGCAGTGCAGTCTATGGGGGATTTCCAACTAGTTCGAATTCCAAGACAATAGCAATTTCATTTATCTTTTCTCCATTTTGACTTTCTCCACTTTCTGCTACTGACAATAAGGGGGAGAATTTGCAGATTTGAACTTTTGAACAAATTTGAACTTTTGAACTCTTTGCAGATTTGATTTTGTTTGACAATTTTGAACACTTATATTCTACAGCAACTTTTGTGGTGATGATTATGGATGTGGATGTTTAAATCTTGATGTTTGATTAATTTTTCAAGATTAACATGTCTTTTGTGGTTGCAGAATCAATGTTATCCAGATCTTTAACAATCCGTTTTATAAGATATCATGTACTGCTAAAGTGTTGTTTTGCAAGTCATAAGTCCTTAAATCTACAGGGAAGCTTTGTCACCGTAAAAAAAAGGGGCGGAGATTATTGGAGAAAACTCATTTGATGTTTTGAAGCTGACAAAACTTATCTATATTCTGTTCTAAAGATTTCCAGACTTTTGTGTCAAAATCTAAAGATTGCCAGACTTTTGTATCAAAGTCTAAAGATTGTCAGACTTTTGTGTCAAAGTCTGTTTTACATCAGAAATCTGCCCACTCTGACAAATTCCAGACTGAACGCAAGTGAAGAATGAAGACTTATCCAGACGCGAGATTATCTTTATTTCTTCAGAGGGTTCAGTTCATACAGGTTATATATGGCCTTGTGGATGGAAATATCACCTACGAGATTGGTTATCTTTATTGGAATCAATTTTGATACATCAAATCTTTTCGAAGACAAGTAAATTTGGAAAGAATCTACTTATGGAAACCAAGATCCTGATTGAATGGGCGAACGGGATTGACGGGCTTTCATCACAATCTTCAAATAGCTCGAGATCTCCTTGATTGATTCTATCCAACGGGTTGATTGGAAGAATTCATTTGGAAAGTGCCAACAGTCGAGAAGGCATGAAGGAGTATTTAAGGAGACATCTCTAGTCATTCGATAGTGTGCGTGAAAGAGAAATTCCAAAGTTTGAAACTTCCCATTCTCTTGTTATTTCTTACACTGAGCTCAAAGTTGTACTCAAAAGAGAGAGAGAATTATAATGTGACTCTGTGAGAGAGCAGTAGAGACTCTTCACTATGAAGTCAAGATCACAAGTTTGTAAATTTTTTTTTGATTGATAGTGGAAACCAACCAAGAGGCTCTCAGCGTTAGAGAGTGGACATAGGCTTGATCTAAGCCAAACCACTATAAATTATATGTTCTTATTCTCTTCCCTGAACTCCTTTATTTTGTTCGTCGTTCTATTTAATTGTTAAAGTCTGAATTCGCTCAATTTCCATTGTTCTTCAGACTTTGTTTCAAAAGTGAAATATTTCTACTATTTTTTGCAAAAAGATTTCTTCACACCTATCACCCCCTTCTAGATGTTCATACTAACACTTTCAATTGGTATCAGAGCTTGTGTACTTAATTTTTGAAGTGTTTTACTTCTAAGCTAAAGATCTTCTATGGCTAATATTTTGGCTCTAGGACTAGTTGAAGGTCAGAGCAATACCAAACCTCCTTACTTCAATGGAAAGGAGTACAATGTATAGAAGAATAAGATGAAGGCATTTCAGAGATCGAGAGATCCCCTGGAGTGGGTTGTTGTTGAAAAAGGGATTAATCCTAAAGCAACATCAACCTCAGACAAAGGAAAAGAAGTTGTTGATGCTGACAAGACAACACAAGCTGAAATTACCGAGAGACAAGTTCTTGACGCTAAAGTTACCTACTCTGTATATAGTGCCTTATCTCCCACTGAATATAACTGAATTTCTTCTTGTGAAACAACAAAAGAAGTTTAGGACGGATTACATGTTACCTATGAAGGGACTGACCATGTGAGGGAAACCAAAATAAACATTCTTCTTGGACAATGTGAAGCCTTCAGAATGAAGCCTGGAGAGTTTATTACTAATATGTTTAGTTGCTTTACAGAGATTGTAAATGGCCTGGCTTATCAAGGTGAACCAATCTCAGGACCAATGAAAGTCAACAAACGGCCACGTGGGCTTTCGAAAGATTGGAATCATGTAAAGACCTCAATTAGAGAAACCCATAGGATCATGCCTCTATCTGTTGACGAACTGATAGGCACACTTCAGTCATAAGAAGTGGAGTAGATAAATAATGAAAAAGATCATAAAGGTAAGAAGTCAATTGCTTTAAAGTCTAACACTGATTCTAATGATACAGATTCAGATGACGATATGGACGATGAGGAGCTAGCACTTATGATTAAGAAATTTAGAAAGCTGAATAGAAGCTGAAGAAGATTCAATTGGAAAAAGTAGAGCACGCAGAATTTCCAAAAGAAACCAACAGAAGACAATGAAACTAGCAAGGATGTTATATGCTTTAAATGCAAGAAAAAGAGGCATACTAAACCAAACTGTCCTCTGTTGAAGAAGAAGGGAAAAACTGAGAAGTACAAAAAGGCTCTCAAAGAAGAAACTTTGAGTGACACCGAGTGTGAGGAAAGTGAAGAAGAATATGCCAACATATGTCTAATGGCTCATTATGAATCAGACTCAGAATTAGAAACAGATTCTGATTCAAACTCCGACAAAGAAATTGAGGTTAGTGAATTAAAAATTCCTGTTAAAGTCTCTAAATAAATAGATGAACTTTGTCTCAGTCTCAAATCATCTTTTAAAAGGATTTATGAACTAAAAATGGAGAATTCTAAGCTGAGGCAACAGAAAGTTTCTTGGAAAGAAAAATTTGAAAGTCTGAAAACAAGTTTTCATAATTTGAAAGAAAATTTTAATTCTCTTTCAAAGGAAAATACTATCTTGAAAAGGGATATTTCAAACATAACAAAAAGATTTTCAAAAGGATCTGAAAACTGGAGAAAATTCTTTCAGCCCAAATACTTTAACAAATCAGGTTTGGGTATGACTTCATAAACTGTTTCATTAATTAATTTTCCCAAAGTAAAAAAAAAAAAATTAAACAAAGACCTGCAAAGGCATTTTACAAAAATTATTTTCAAAAAAATTTTGTAAAACCTGTTGGCCAAAGTGCACTTAGATGTTCAAAGTTGTAACAGCTCTGAACATTTTGAGAAAAAATGTCCCAAGATTTGGAGACCAATTAAGAAGGACTAGGCTAAGACTGTTTTTAATACTAACTCTCATGGACTCAAGAAAATTTAAGTACTAAAGAAAGTTTGAGTTTTTCTTTTGATCACAAGTCATTATCAAGAGGAAGATCAAATGGTATTTGGATAGTGGTTGTTTGAGGCATCTAACAGGAGACTCAAGCTGCTTCATAAAGCTTGTTAAACTAAATGGTGGAAAAGTATCTTTTGGAGAAAATAGCAAAGGAAAAATTGTAGGATGTGCAACTATGAAGATTGGAAACCTGACTATCAATAATGTTTCCTTGGTGGACGGTTTGAACTACAATCTACTGAGCATAAGTCAGCTTTGCGATACTGGTTTCAGAATAAACTTCCAATAAGGCATTTGTTTTGGAACGAGTCAAGACTTCTATCAATCTTTCACTGTCCGAAGGCATGGCAATATATACCTTCTGGATGTAAACCCAGAAAGCTCTTGGTGCCTTATTTCTATTCAAGACGAAGCAAGTCTCTAGTATCAGAAGCTTAGTCATGTTAACATGAAGTAAATTGCCAAGATTTCTTCTGAGAAGCTTGTTCGAGGCCTTCCTAATCTGGCTAACCAGAAGAATGAGTTGTGCACTCCCTGCGTCTTGGGAAAACAAGTCAGAAGTACCTTTAAACCTATGAATCAAGTATCTACCAATCGAACTCTGCAGCTTCTTCATATGGGCCTTTCTGAACCAACAAGAACTTAGAGTATTGGCGGAAAGAAATATTGCTTAGTAATCGTGGATGATTACTCTCACTTCACTTGGGTACTTTCTGGCAAGTAAATCCGAAGCCTTCTCTTATTTCTCAAAGTTTGCGAAGAAGGTTCAGAATGAAAAATGTTATGCTATTTCGAGTATACGAACTAACCATGGAGGTGAGTTTGAAAATCAGGACTTTGCGAAGTTCTGTGATGAATCTAGTTTTTAGCATATTTTCTCTTCTCCACACACTCCAAAACAAAATCAGGTTGTGGAAATGAAGAACAGATCCTTACAAGAGATGGCCAGAACTCTCTTAATAGAGAGCAAAATATCCTCTCGATTTTGGGCAAAAGCGGTATCTATTGCTTGCTACATTATCAACAAAGTTTTCTTAAGGCCTATCATAGAGAAAACTTCTTATGAAGTACATAAAGGAAATAAGCTTATGTTTCCTACTTTCATGTCTTTGGTTGTAAATGTTTTATTCTGAAGAATGCGAATGATCGATTTGGAAAATTCGAGGAGAAATCAGACGAAGGAATCTTCTTAGCTATTCGACTTTAAGCAAAGCCTACAGGGTCTTTAACAAGAAGACTCAATATGTGGAATAATCTATGAACGTCAAGTTTTAGGATTATGTGTAGATTCAACCAGGTCAGACTAAACTTCAAGAGTTTGAACCTGTTCCAAACTTTACAAAGTCTACTTTTCCCGAAGACGTTCAAACTTCTAGAGAACAGTAACAAGCAGATCGAGAAGATTCAACCGAAACAGAGGATCAACAGACTTTCAAACCAAGCAGCAACTGGAAGCACAAGTCAAGTCATCCCAAATAACTCATCATTGGTGGCATTGATGAAGGAATTCGCACTAGATCCAAAGGAAGAGAAGAGTCAAGTGCTCTAGCACTTGTTTCTAAAATAAAACCCAAAGGAGTAAATGAAGCATCGTCTGATGAAAACTGGATAGAAGGTATGCAAAAAGAACTTAGACAATTCAGCGTCAATGATGTGTGGGAGCTAATTCCAAAACCCAAAGGCAAATCCGTCATTGGAACGAAGTGGGATTTTAGGAACAAGATGAATAAGAAAGGAGAAGTGATTAGAAACAAAGCAAGACTCGTGGCGAAAGAATATACACAGGAAGAAGGGATAGACTATGACGAGACCTATAAATCAGTAGCAAGGTTAGAAGTAATTAGATTATTACTTGCTTTTGCTTGTTTAAAAATTTTCAAGTTATTCTATATGGATGTCAACAGTGCATTCCTAAATGGATTCATTCAAGAAAAAATCTAGGTAGAACAACCACCAGGATTTGAAGATCCAAGGAAACTAGACTCAACTCAAAACGGTTTTGAAAAGGGAAAGGTTGATACTACATTGTTTATAAAGAAACAAGGAAAATAATTTCTGCTAGTACAAATTTATGTAAATGATATTATCTTTGGTTCATTTAACGAAAACCTCTGCAAAAAATTTTCATGATCTATGTAGGATGAATTCGAGATGAGCATGATAGGTGAGTTAACTTTCTTTCTAGGATTGCAAGTCAAACAATCAAAGAAAGGTATATTCATTCACCAGGAAAAATATGCCAAATATCTCATCAAGAAATTTGGGTTGGAAAATTGCAAGAAGATAGAGACACCAATGTCAAGTTCTTCGAAACTGGACAAGGCTGAAGGAGTGAAGAAAGTAGATCATAAGCTATACAGAAGCATGATCGGTTCTCTTCTTTATCTTACTGCTTCTAGACCTGATATTTTATACAGTGTTTGCATCTATACTAGATTTTAGTCTGATCCTAGCGAATCTCATTTAAGTGCTACAAAACGCATCATTAAATATGTTGCGACTTCTCCAAAGTCAGGTCTGTGGTATCCAAAAAAATGAGACTTTACTCTTTTTGGATATTCAGACGTAGATTTAGCCGGTTGTAAAGTCGATAGAAAAAGCACAAGTGGTACTTGTCAATTGTTGGGAAATATACTAGTATCTTGTTTCTTAAGAAAGCAAAGTACTGTAGCATTATCAACAGCAGAAGCAAAGTATGTTGCTCTTGGGAGTTGTTGCTCTCAAATCCTATGGATAAGACAACAACTAAGAGACTTTGGGATTGAAGAATCATGCACCAAGTTTAGATGCGATAACACTAGTGCTATTAATCTCACCAAGAACCCAACTCTTCATTCAATGGCAAAGTATATAGAGATTCAACATCATTTTATAAGGGATCATGTCCAAAATAGGGAGATTTTGATTCAGTTCATTTATTCGAATAATCAGTTGACAGACAACTTTACGAAGCCTCTGGAGACAAATTTATTTGAATCTATTTGCAGCAAGCTAAATATTATATCTCCTATTATTTAAAGTTTGAAATTGGACAAACTCAGAATTTCTAGACAATGCCTCGGTATGAAAATGTCTCGGATCCAAGTATTTTAATTTTTGGAATGAAAATGTCTGATTATCTGAATCATTGCTTACTTAATTTATTTTTAGAAATTATTATTTCTTTGATAATTTTCGATTTTTAAATTTTTGGAAGTTACCTTTTTGAAATCCATTCTGAAAAGGCATTTCTTTTGTGACACTTCGAATACCCCCCTCGTTGTGACGCTTCATTTTCTTTAAAAACCTTTTAGTATTTCTTTCGAGCACATCATTTCAAACCCTAAAATACAAACTCTCTACTCCCTCAACCTTTATTCTCAAGATTTCTTTGCAAGTTTCCGTCTTTTCAACACTCGAACTTGTATATGAAATCCTCAAAGCCTGCATCCATGTCTTATCAAAGGAAATCCTCTCGGATTGCAAGCAAGGGGCCTTAGCATGTGCCAGAAAGAAAAACACATTTCAATCTCATTGAGGAAGATTCTCCGCACAACTCTCCACAGCAATCTCCGTAGAACTCTACACAGAATCTTCCGTGCCAACCTCTGGAAGAGGAAATTGAGCAAGACATTGTTCCTCTCAGGAATTTAACCCCCCAAGTTCTTTATAAACATTATGGTTATCTGAAAATGGGTGGCACTCCAATGGCCTTTATTACTGAATTTCTAAGAGAACACGAGCATAGAAATGAAACGTTGTTTTTAAGAACGATGGAACGTTTCTGTATAAACATTATGGTTAACTTTCCTTCTGATCCTAGATTTAGCTCTTATTATCAGCTCGAAAGTAAAGATGATGATGAACATATGTTTTTGAACTTTCAACATAGAATGGGTGTGGCTGCAAATGAACCTGGAGATAGAACGAAAAAGGAACACAAAATGGTTTACACCCAAATGCTGAAAAGAGGGGTGATGAACCCTCGATTGGTCAATTTTGTCTTTTTAGATTTGATCAAGGTGAATTTGAGGGAAAAATTGGCTTTCCTTCAACTTGAGAATTTTTATTCTGAGACGACTGTAGCATATCCAGAGTTGACTGCATTTTTCTACTCAAATCTACCTTTCTTGACCAGAATCGAATCCAGTTTACTGTAAGTGATAAAGCCTATGTGGTGGATGTTGACACACTGGTAGACATTATTTGGATGGAAATTAGTGGTTTTCAACCAATAAGTGTCTTAGTTGGTCAAGTAACAAGATTTCTTGTCAATGACAGATTACCAGAAGGGGGCATCACATATTCTAGACTGCCAGCGTCTAATGTTTTGCTACACAAAATTGTTATTAATTGCATCAGACCAAAGGCTGCATCAAAAACAAATATTTCCATATTCGAAGTGAGACTCATGTTTGCCATCTGCAATGGGATGAGATTTTCACTCCCTCATACTATCCTGATGTACATGTACAGGACAGTTATGAAAGATAAATGACAGTTGCCTTATTGTGTGCTGGTTACATAGTCCTTTAGACACTTTCAGATCCAGTTTCCCGCATCACTTTGTTCTCGAACTGTTGGAGTGATCGGTTCCTGGTTCAGTTCGGTTCCACCTTGGAACCGGGAACTGGACTAAACCATCGGTTCTAGTCCGATTCGGTCCAGTCCAACAAAATCGGCTCTACTTTTTTGCACTAAAGAGTGACCGTGCTATGGACCAATCAATCCAATTCGATTCTCGAGCGATTCAACAAAACTAATCATACATGTTTCCACGTTCAAAATATTCAAACTTCACTTGCGTAATTCACACTTTGTATGTTTCACACTTAACTTTAACCATGAAGGCCATAAACAATTTGGCTAAAGGTTGTGCTTGGCTTAGATTTTATAGACAATCTCTTTTCTGCTCTTTGAATGTTTAGTCGATGTGGGACTCTTGGAGGCTTGAAGTGCCTTGTGGGTCTCTTGGAACCTTAGTCCCACATCGAGTAGAAGATGAAACTAACAAGAAGATTTTTTCTATAAATAAAAGAGTAACAAGAAGGGTTTTAATGGTCTCTTGGCAACATAAGAGATTGCTACCTCAAATTGCAATTTTGGTTGCAATAAGTTATCATGTTTATATATTTTATTAATTCTATGTATATAAATTATATATAAAAAACTTTGGTTCGGTCTGGTTAGTCCGGTTTGGTCTAGTTCCCACCTTGGAACCAGGAACCGGATCGACCAGCCACCGGTTCCAAGATTAGGAACTGGGAACCGGACTGCTGACCGTGGGAACCACCCAAAATCAACCGATTCCCGGTTCGGGCGGTTCCCGTTGCACACCCCTATGGTAGTAGGACTGAAGATGATTTCGAAGTTGAGGTTGAAAGATCTGAACAAGGCTATTGACCGCTTGAAGAAGGAGTCCTCAAGCAAAACCAAGGAAGACTCTACTGGAAGAAAAAGGAAAGGCGAGGAGTTGTAAAAGAACCTGTAAAGAAGAGGAGATCACTTATCTTGCAGGACGAAGAGGATGACGATGATCTTACAATTTCGGCCATTGCCTTAAAGAATCTTCAAGGTTTTGTTGGTTTTGAGCAACCAAAGGAAAAGGAAGGAGGAAACATAGAAGAAACAGAGCAAGAAGAAGAAGAAGAAGAAGAAAGAGAAGCAAGAGCAGAATCTGAACAAAAAGAAGGTCATTTTGAAAAGAAGGGTGAGGATGACTCTTATGAAGAGACAATTGCAATATCTTTATCTGACGATTCAGAAGCAACTAAGAGTGGACCAGTAGGAGTATGAACAGAGAAAGAACATCACTCTCACTCTAAAAACGAGAAGACACAAGAAGAAGGAATCCCTTCTCCACCTGTAGGCATAGAAACAGAGGGAGCTGTTGACAAAACAGGGACTTCTTCTCCTCAATTTGTGAGTGATGGCATAAGTCGATCTCTTGCAAACCTAGAAGATGTCTATGCTTCTCAATTCCCCGAAGCTGACATTGAAGAATCTACTCCGAGTCAAGGTGCTAGACATGTTGATGTTCCCTCATCTCTCAACTGTCCATGAATTCAATTCGCTGAAGCTAATACACAGATTGAACCAAATGCTGACTATCCAAGGATGATAGAGCTCCTTTTGGAGGTAAAAGCTCAGCCATACGCTATGGAAATTGAGATACAGAAACTTCACACTGCATCGAGATCCACCTCTGATTTTTCACACTAGAAAGGTACAATCTTTAGACACTCGGTTACAGACTTTGAATCAACAAATTTCTCAGACTATGGCCAAGTATGATCAGATTGTTCTGATTCTCAAGACTGTACAGAATCAAGACAAGAATGTTCATCGCCAGTGCTAGAAGGTTGAGGAGGCAGTGCAGTTTATGGGGGATTTCCAACTAGTTCGAATTCCAAGACAACAGTGATTTCATTTATCTTTTCTCTATTTTGACTTTCTCCACTTTTTGCTGCTGACAAAAAGGGGGAGAATGTGCATATTTGAACTTTTGAACAAATTTGAACTTTCGAACTTTGCAGATTTGATTTTGTTTGACTATTTTGAACACTTATATTCTGCAGCAACTTTTATGGTGATGATTATGGATGTGGATGTTTAAATCTTGATGTTTGATTAATTTTTCAAGATTAACATGTCTTATGTGGTTGCAGAATCAATGCTATCCAGATCTTTAACAATCTATTTTATAAGATATCATGTACTGCTAAAGTGTTGTTTTGCAAGTCATAAGTCCTTAAATCGGTAGAGAAGCTTTGTTACCATAAAAAAAAAAAAAAAGGGAGATTGTTGGATAAAACTCATTTAATGTTTTGAATCTAACAAAACTTATCTACATTCTATTCTAAAGATTTCCAGACTTCTGTGTCAAAGTCTAAAGACTACCAGACTTTTGTGTTAAAGTCTGATTTACATCAGGGTCTGCCCACTCTGACAAATTCCAGACTGAACGCAAGTGAAGAATGAAGATTTATCCAGACACGAGATTATCTTTATTTCTTTAAAGGGTTCGGTTCATACAGGTTATATATGGCCTTGTGGATGGAAATATCACCTACGAGATTGGTTATCTTTATTGGAATCAATTTCGATACATCAAATCTTTTCGAAGACAAGTAAATTTGGAAAGAATCTACTTATGGAAATCAAGATCCTGATTGTATGGGCGAATGGGATTGACGGGCTTTCATCACAATCTTCAAATGGCTCAAGATCTCCTTGAATGATTCTATCCAACGGGTTAATTGGAAGAATTCCTTTGGAAAGTGCCTACAGTCGAGAAGGCATGAAGGAGTATTTAAGGAGACATCTCTAGTCATTCGATAGTGTGCGTGAAAGAGAAATTCCAAAGTTTGAAACTTCCCATTCTCTTGTTATTTCTTACACTGAGCTCAAAGTTGTACTCAAAAGAGAGAGAGACTTATAATATGACTTCGTGAGAGAGCAGTAGAGACTCTTCACTGTGAAGTCAAGATCACAAGTTTGTAAATTCTCTTTCGATTGATAGTGGAAACCCACCAGGAGGCTGTCAATGTTAGAGAGTGGACGTAGGCTTGATCTAAGCCAAACCACTATAAATTCTATGTTCTTATTCTCTTCCCTGAACTCTTTTATTTTCTTTGTTATTCTATTTAACTGCTAAAGTTTGAATTCGCTCAAATTTCGTTGTTCTTTAGACTCTGTTTCAAAAGTGAAATATTTCTACTATTCTTTGCGAAAAGATTTCTTCACACCTATCACCCCCCTTCTAGATGTTCATATTAGCACTTTCAATTGGTATCAGAGCCTATGTGCTTAATTTTTGAAGTGTTTTACTTCTAAGCTAAAGATCTTCTATGGCTAGTATTTTGGCTCCAGGACTAGTTGAAGGTCATAGCAACACCAGACCTCCTTAATGGAAAGGAGTACAATGTGTGGAAGAATAAGATAAAGGCATTTCAAAGATCAAGAGATCCCCTAGAGTGGGATGTCGTTGAAAAAGGGATTAATCCTAAAGCAACATCAACCTCATACAGAGGAAAAGAAGTTGTTGATGCTGACGAGACAACACAAGCTGAAATTACCGAGACAAGCTCTTGATGCTAAAGCTATCTACTCTTTATATTGTGCCTTATCTCCTACTGAATATAATCGAATTTCTTCTTGTAAAACAACAAAAGAAGTTTGGGACGGATTACATATTACCTACAAAGGGATTGACCATGTGAAGGAAACCAAAATAAACATTTGGCTTGGACAATATGAAGCCTTCCGAATGAAGCCTGAAGAGTCTATTACTAATATATTCATTCGCTTTAAAGAGATTGTAAATGGCTTGGATTATTAAGGTCAACCAGTCTCAAGACTAGTGAAAGTCAACAAACAACTGCGTGGGCTTTCGAAAGATTGAAATCATGTAAATGCCTCAATTAGAGAAACCCAGAGGATCATGCCTCTATCAGTTGACGAACTGATAGGCACACTTCAGTCGTAAGAAGTGGAGCAGATAAATGATGAAGAAGATCATAAAGGTAAGAAGTCAATTGTTTTAAAGTCTAACACTGATTCTGATGATACAGATTCAGATGACGATATGGACGATGAGGAGCTAGCGCTTATGGTTAAGAAATTTAGAAAGGTGAATAGAAAGGGAAGAAGATTCAACTAGAAAAAGCAAAGCACGCAGAATTTCCAAAAGAAACCAACAGAAGACAATGAAACCAGCAAGGATGTTATATGCTTCGAATATAAGAAAAAGGGGCATATTAGACCAAACTATCCTCTGTTGAAGAAGAAGATAGGAAAAACTGAGAAGTACAAAAAGGCTCTCAAAGCAAAAACTTGGAGTGACACCGAGTGTCAGGAAAGTGAAGAAGAATATGCCAACATATGTCTAATAGCTCATTCCGAATCAAACTCAGAAACAGAAACATATTCTGATTCAGACTTTGACAAAGAAATTGAGGTTAATGATTTAAAAATTCATGTCAAAGTCTCTAAATACATAGATGAACTTTGTCTCGATTCCAATCCTCTCTTAAAAGCATTTATAAACTAAAAATGGGGAATTCTAAGCTGAGGCAATAGGAAGTTTCTTGGAAAGAAAATTTTGAAAGTCTAAAAACAAGTTTTGATAATTTGAAAGAAAATTCTAATTCTCTTTCAAAGGAAAATACTATTTTGAAAAGAGATATTTCAAATATAAAAAAGATTTTCAAAATGGTCTAAAAACTCGGAGAAAATTCTTTCAGCCCAAATACCCTATTTTCACAAATCTGGTTTGGGTTTGACTTCATAAACTATTCCATTAATTGATTTTCCCAAAGTAAAAGAAAGAAATAAACAAAGACCTGCAAAGACATTTTACAAAAATCATTTTCAAATTTTTTTTGTAAAACCTGTTGGCCGAAATGCACTTAGATGTTCAAAGCGTAACAGCTCTGAACATTTCAAGAAAAAATGTTCCAAGGTTTAGAGACTAGTTAAGAATGACTGGGCTAAGACTATTTTCAATACTAACTCTCATAGACCCAAAAAAATCTGAGTACTAAAGAAAGTTTAAGTTTTTCTTTTGATCACAGGTCACTATCAAGAGGACGATCAAATGGTATTTGGATAGTGGTTGTTTGAGGCATATGACAGGAGACTCAAGCTGCTTCATAAAGCTTGTTAAACTAAATGGTGGAAAAGTATCTTTTAGAGAAAATAGCAAAGGAAAAATTGTAGGATGTGCAACTATGAAGATCGAAAACCTAACTATCAATAATGTTTCCTTGGTGGACGGTTTGGACTACAATCTACTGAGCATAAGTCCGCTTTGCGATATTGGTTTTAGAATAAACTTCCAAGAATGCATTTGTTCTAGAACAAGTCAAGACTTCTCTCAATCTTTCACTGGCCGAAGGCATAGCAATATATACCTTCTGGATGTAAACCCAGAAAGCTCTCAGTGCCTTATTTATACTCAAGATGAAGCAAGTCTCTAGCATCAGAAGCTTAGTCATGTGATTAGTGTGTGGGTGATTCCACTTGATTACAAATTTTTTGTCGAACGGCACTAGACCGATTTTTCTGTCATTTTCGTACCCTGTGTCTGTATTTGAAACCTTGAGATTTTCACGACAACTGAGGGTCGCCAATGTGTCAAAATAATACAATGTGGCTCGAAAATAATTGACCTCGAGTCAATTGCACTAAAAATTCCTAAAAGCTACCCGGTAGGTTAGGTCACGCTAAAATCGCGCCAGATTGAAATTAACGGCGATTTGGAACCCGATTTCAGAAATTGAAAGTTCTTTCATGTCACGACACATTTTAGAAACATTGACTCACCTTCCGAAGATTTTTTTGCAAATCGCGATTTTTGGCAAAAATTCAAAGTAAGGCCATTTTAAAGCGGGAAAATCCAAGGCTTGTTTCTAAGCGCACCGTTGGCTCTCAAGTTGGTTCAATTGACGAGGAAAATTTGAATTTGAGTGTGGGCACCTTGGATGGATTTATGGACTCCAATATAGGTCCAATTGGAGAGGAATTGGATTCAATTTGGGGGAAATTGCTCTAAATTCGTAGGCCAAGGGCGCAGCACCTTTTTGGACAATTTAGGAAGCATATTGTGGAAGCTTGAGGGCAGCCAAGAGGCCATGGATGATAGCCAAGGTGGTGGGCCAAGTGTGATGAGTGTTTGGAGATAGGAGTAAAAACTTTTAAGCTAAATGGGGCCCCACTTGACCAGTAGCCCTTCTTCTTGTTAGGGAAATCTTTTATGATATTTTGAAGATGACAAAATAAATCAAAGGCTACTACCGTGTTTAATGGTTGAGTAATAGACTATGCAAATGATAGAACATGTAAAGGATATTGTCAAAGTCTATACTTAGAAGAACCAAAAGATAGACTCTATGCTGAAGCTGAACTTATTCAAACTATTTCCTGACCTTAAAACTAAATCTGTTCAAAAGCAGAATATGTTCAGATTTAGGTCTAGATTGTAAATTCTATTGCACTCAGACTCTACTTCAAACTAAAGACACTCAGACTTTGACACTCAGACTTTACTTCAGACATAACACTCTCAGACTTTACATCCAAAACGAGACCCAAGTCTAGAACGTGACAAGGTCCCGAACGAGACACAAGTTCAGAACGTAGTAGATTCAGAATGAAGCATGTTCAGAATGAAACAACTTGACAGAACATAACACAAGCCCCAAACATATAACGGCTAGTGATCTGGTTTGGATTCTACATCAAGATAGATTTGATTGACTCAATCTAATTGATTGACAATTGGATCTTGATGATAAGAACTTTCTATACGAAGAAGCTCTACTTATGGAAGCCAAGATTCTGTTTGTATAGGCGATCAGAATCAATTTGGGATTCTACTTTTGTCACTCAATGGCCACCAAATCTTCTAGATACAAATATGTCCAACGGGTAGATATGCAGACGATCCTCTAGATACTGTCCAACGGCTAGTTTGGAAGTGGATGAGTATTTAAGTAAGAGACGGAGCGCAGAATTTATAATTCCAAAGTATGAGAGACCTTCGATCATACACTTGTCTCTTGTGAGCTTAAACGTTTGTGATCGTGAGAGAAATACCAAAAGAGTGACATAGTGAGATAGTGTGATCTATCACTAAGTGTTTGCACTCAAAATTGTAATCTCTTGTTAATTACATAGTGGAATCCAGTAGAAGGTTCTTAGCGTGGGAGAGTGGACGTAGGCTTCATCTAAGCCGAACTACTATAAATTCCGTATTCTTATTCTCTTCCCTGAACTCCTTTATTTTGTTCGTGGTTTTATTTAACTGCTAAAATCTGAACTCGCTCAAAGTTTGTTGTTCTTTAGACTCTGTTTCAAAAGTGAAATATTTCTATTGTTCTTTGCGAAAAATTTTCTTCACAATTAAGTTTATTTTGATTTTATGCTCTCTAATTTTGACATATTTTGCAAAGTGAAAATATATTTTATGTGATATTAATTTATTGTGCAAAGATATTTTTTCCTTAAATACTTTGTTATAATGAGTTTAGAAAGAATATTTGATTATCTATGGAGATTTTATATTTTGCTCTAACGAAATGGACAGATCCAAATTGATAGATACCAAAAAGGAAATAAGTTGATTGTAGGAAATTCAATAAGGGAATAATGATTGCGAATCTACGCAAATCTTGGTGCAATCGGAAATGTATCTCATGCGAAGATTGCAAGTTTGATCCGCAAAATCAAAGGAATGAGGCTAAAATTGTAAAGTTTTTGCAAATTATTGAGGAAATCCCTTATGTGTCATACGAAAGAAGGAGAAAGTGAATCCAAAAGGAAAGAAAAAAGAATCGTGATCACCTCAAAAGGCAACAATTGAGGGGGAGCATTGATTGATTATGGAAAATTCTTTTTGAATCGATCGTGATCTTATTATGGAAGGATAGAAAATGTAAATGTGTTTTTTTTTTTTTTGGTAAAAGGTAAGAATATATAGACTTTTTACTAGAAACCTATAAATAGCTATACAGCAAGAGCTCGGTCCCCAAAACTTGCACTCACAGAGACGGGAGTCAGAGTGAGTGGAAGGGGGCCGAGGTAAAAGAAAGCAGAAACAGGCAACAGTAAAAGAAAAGAAGGCCTAAACAGCGGCCAAGGAGCACCAGCTAGCCTACCCTGATACAGAGAATAGAGAGGCTACAAAAAAAACAAAAGAAACCGGAAACCCACTGAAAATGTAAATGTGTTAGAACTTACTAAGTTCTACAAAATCCGGTTAGTGCATCTTTTATTACCTTTTGTCATTAACAAATCTCTTTTTGATATTATCAATTTTATTATGACAAAAAGGGTAAGTGAAATTTATAATCTTTTGGTGATTTTTATTGAATATTTGCTATTTATAATCGAACTAATTACATATCTTTGATATTCGATTTACTTTGTAAAAACTGATTTTTTTTTTTTTAAATTGTGTTTCATGCAAGATATATTTATTCTCTACGTGATACTATTTCCATTGTTATCACTTTTTGTTTATAACAAAAAGGGAGAGAGGATATGAATATGCATATGTGTTGAATTGGTTGATATTATTTATTGCATAATATTGAGTTGCGATTATTTTTCTATATATTATTATGCTCAATCTATTTTCTATCTTTTGATTCGAATCACATTTTTTTGAAAATCTAAAATTTGATGATTGATTTATTAATATTTTAAAAAGTGTGATTACACATCTACATATTCAGATATTGTTTTGTCATCATCAAAAATGGGGAGATTATTAGGGAAATCCCTTATATGATGTTTTGAAGATGACAAAATAAATCAAAGGCTACTAACATATTTAATGGTTGAGTAATAAACTATGCAAATGATAGAACATGTAAAGGATATTGTCAAAGTCTATACTTGGAAGAACCAGAAGATAGACTCTATGTTGAAGTTGAACTTATTCAGACTATGTCAAGACCTTAAAGCTAAATCTGTTCAGAAGCAGAATATATTCAGACTTACATCCAGATTGTAAAGTCTACTACACTCAGACTCCACTTCAAACTGAAGACACTCAGACTTTACTTTAGACAGAACACTCTCAAACTTTACATCCAGAACGAGACACAAGTCCAGAACGTGACAAAGTCCAAAACGAGACACAAGTTCAGAACGTAGCAAATTCAGAACAAAACAACTTGATAGAATATAACATAAGCCCCAAACATATAACAGCTAGTGACTTGGTTTGGATTCTACATCAAGATAGATTTAATTGACTCAATCTAATTGATTGACAATTGGATCTTGATTACAAGAACTTTTTATACGAAGAAGCTCTACTTATGAAAACCAAACTTCTATTTGTATGGGTGATCAGAATCAATTTGGAATTATACTTTTATCAGTTAATGGCTACCAAATCTTCTACATACAAATATGTCCAATGGGTAGATTGGAAGACGATCCTCTAGATATTATCCAACGGCTAGTTTGGAAGTGGAGGAATATTTAAGGAGATCAAGGACCGATGAGCAAGTATGAGACGGAAAGTAGAATTTATAATTCCAAAGTCTGAGCGACCTTTGATCATATACTTGTATCTTGTGAGCTTAAACGTTTGTGATCGTGAGAGAAATACCAAAAAGGTGACTTAGTGAGATAGTGTGATCTATGACTAAGTGTTTGCACTCAAAGTTGTAATCTCTTGTTGATTGCATAGTAGAGTCCAACAGAAGGCTATTAGCGTGAGAGAGTGGACGTAGGCTTGATATAAGCCGAACCACTATAAATTGTGTTCTTATTTTCTTCCAATGAACTCCTTTACTTTGTTTGTAGTTCTATTTAACTGCTAAAGTTTGAACTCGCTCAAAGTCTATTGTTCTTCAAACTCTGTTTCAAAAGTGAAATATTTCTACTGTTCTTTGCGAAAAATTTTCTTCACACCTATTCACCCTAGCACTTTCACTTCTTCCCCTTCAACCCTCTTTTCTCCATTTGCGTGTTGTTGAGAGCTTGAAGGAAACTGGAACACCAAGCCAAGCCAACCCCTGCTCGTCAACCACCCGCTTGCCACCGTCGTGCCTCACCGCGCCGCCCGCAAGCTGCTCCATCCCCCACGCACACCGTTTGCTCGTCCCGTGCCACCTCGCCATCCCTCACAAGCCCCAAGCCACCGTCAAGCCTCCGTCCAACCACCTGAGTTGTCTCCGTCGCTGTCCAGCCACCGTCAAGCACCGACTAAGCTAATGCAACCATCGCCGCCCCTCTTTGCTATTTTCAGCCACTCGAGTAGCCCCTTCGGCCCAAGGTCAATGGCCGAAGCCAGCAAGGGACTTGAGCCTTTGTAGTCCATTTTGAGGCCCGCCCAATCTCTGTTTGGTGTCACCGTAGGCTCGATTATTGCCCGCCTCCGCGTCGCCGTCGTCGTGGACTCACCAGATCGTAAAACCGGTGAGTTTACTCACTAAACTCTACTTAGGAAGTTAATTATTCTTAGGGATGATTAATTTAGGCTAATTAGTGATTAGGTTGTTAGTTAGATTATATTAGTGATTTAATTATTCATTATGCATGTTAGGTGGTTAGATTAGATTAATTAAGGATTAGAGACGATGTATTAATTATTTAGATAGGTTCGGAAATTTTTTAGGCCCATTTAGGTGGTTAGATTAGCATTTCCAGCCTAAGTTAGTAATTATTGAATTTAAATTGAAATATTTAATTAATTTTGGTATTTATTTAATTATTTAATATTTTCTGGAAATTAGACGGGATAGCCAAAGGACTGGATTTTGTGCTGATTGCAATGGTGTGCTTAGTTTCTGCAATTGAGTGTTAATTTGTGCAAATTGAATTGGAATTTTGGTTATTTATTCTAAAAATTGTGAATTTTGGCATTTAATTAGAAAATCCTGGGTGTCGGTTTTTAACACCGAAAATGGTTTTATATACTATATAATACAGTGAGATTTTAAAAAGGAGGATATCCCTTTTTTAGGTTCGATCTAATCGTGCACCCACATACGATTATTTTTACTGTGTGTTTTTAATACGAAGAAAATGGGCCAAGTACATTATTTTAATTGGGACATTTGAGTGCAAAGCACGATATCTTGGCCGAGAATTGAATAGGTGCATGAATGGTTATGAGAAGCCGAGCCCGGGCTATTAAGCCGGATGTTACCCCTATATGGGATGCCCCTGGACAATGGAAGCGGATTGCAGTAGATTCTGGACCTATGCTCCTTCGAGAAAGCCGTTTAAGAAAGATATAGCCGTGCTCAATAGGGGTGAGACGACGCCTAGCTATGCTAGAAGACTGCCGAACATCGAGTAGGCCGTGCTTTTGAGCCGAGATCAAAATTAGGAATGCATAATTAATTGAGTTGAATGCGCCAAATTATGGGACAAAATTGTGTGGCATGGTATGGAACGTGTCATAACGATTTCACCCTACAATCAGGACCCCTATGTTTGGTTGAAATTGAGTGTGGCGTTCCAGTTGATTGAGCTTGTTTTTTGCTCATGTTTTTGTGGCTGTTTATGATATGAATTATGCAGACATGCAGAGAGGATCTGAGACGAGGTAAGTCTCTTTGGTTGTATAGTTATGTGATTAGGATGCCTCTTGGTGTATTACCCTCCTAATCGGGGTTTAAAGCATGAACTTGCTGAGATTTATATCTCACCTCATCGTGGACTCAATTCTTTTCAAGACCATAGAGTGGAGGATCTGGAGCCAAGCTGAGAGGATCCGAGGTGTAGGTTAATTAGGACAACTTCTTTTTGAGAGCCGGTCTTTTGTAGACTTTTGGTTGTTGACTTTTGTATATGACTCAATGTGTATAAAAGTGTATTTTGATTGTGAATCTATTTCCCTGCTTTTCTATCCCATGCTGTTGATGTTAAGGGATTTGTTTGTTCACTTCTGCATGGGCAATAAAATGAATGAGTCGGTGACGCATCTTGAGGCATCACAAATTTTATCGACCACTGAGGGATAGGCACGTGCTCGAGAAACAGGGCATGACACAATCCACACCCGATATTCACTCTCAATATCCTAACTCCATATTCAAACTCAAGGTTCTAGAGGTGACCCCCACAAAGTTCCATTATCATGTGATACCTAGTCCCTAACAACAATCAGCAACAGTATAAGGTACTAGAGGTGGCTCCCACGAAGTCACGCTGTCGTGTAGCACTTAATCCTGTCTCCACATATAGCAATAGTACAAGGTACTACAATTACCTCAGAAAAGGTAAAGTCCGCCTTATTCTCTAAGGAGTGGCAGAGAAAGTTGCGTGATGATAGTCTGGCGAAAGGACTAGCACAAGCATTGACTATTCGGGGTAGAGAACAATATCGATGGCCTAGTAGCAGCAAAGGTAAAAGCAGATCAAAATCATACCATAGAAAGTCCAAGGGATGTGTGAAGTGCTTTGAGTGTCACGAGGAGGGGCACATCAGAAGAGATTGTCCAAAGCAGAGGAATAAAACTGATAAGCAGAATGCCACAAGCAGTGTGGCAAATGTTGCTGAGGGGAGCACTAGTGATGTAGAAGTTGTTTTATGTGTGACTGCTACTTCGTTAAGAGACGAATAGATGCTAGATTCGAGGTGTTCTTATCACATGACGCCTCATAAGAACTAGTTTACTACTTACCATGCTACAAATGGTGGTAGAGGTCTTTTGGGGAATAATGCAGTTTGTAAGGTTGTGGGGATAGGGACAATTCAAATTCGAATGCACGATGGGGTGGTGCGCACATTGATAGATGTAAGGCATATACCAGAGCTCAAGAAGAACCTGATTTCTTTGGGACACTCGATGACATCGAGTGTAGGTATACCACTAAAGGTGGAGTACTGAAGATCTTTCGAGGTGCCATGACAGTGATGAAGGGGAAGATAGTAAATACTCTCTATCATCTATTGGGGAGACCGTGATCAGAACTGTTACAGTTTCATCAGGTGAGTCAGATTCTAACTTGACTCAATTATGGTATATGCGTTTAGGGCACATGAGCGAGGCAGGTATGACGATGTTGAGTGAAAGGGGGTTGTTGAAGGGTCAGAAGACATAGAAGCTAGACTTATGTGAGCACTGCATCTATGGGAAGCAGCACCGAGTTAAGTTTAATACAGCTATTCATTCGACCAAATGACTAGTTGAATATATTAATTCAAACGTCTAGGGCCCATATTCGGTTCCTTCTAAAGGAGGTGCCCGATATATGCTGACTTTTATCAACGATTATTCGAGGAAGGTATGGATATACTTTCTGAAGCACAAATATGAAGTGTTTGATTGGTTCAAGAAATTTAAGGCATTAATTGAGAAGCAGTCTGATAAACAAATCAAGTGCCTAAGAACTGATAATGGCATGGAATTCTATGGTAAAGATTTTATCAAATTCTGCGAGAAAGAAGGTGTTGTAAGACACCGCACAGTACCTAGGACACCACAGCAAAATGGCATAGTAGAACGGAAGAACAGAACTTTGCTTGAGTGAGCTCGATGCATGCTTTTTGCATGCAGGACTTAGCAAGGAATTTTGGGCTGAAACAGTGAACATATCATGTTACCTGGTTAATCAATTTCCATCATTTGCTATCGAGTGGAAGACTCATGAGGAAGTATGGTCGTGGAAACCTGTTGATTATTCTTGATTACGTATATTCGGATGTCCTGCGTATGTTCATGCGAGTGATGGTAAGCTTGAGTCAAGGGCAAAGAAGTGCATATTTCTGGGTTATGCACATGGGGTGAAAGGTTACCGGTTGTGGTGCACTGATCCTAGATCACCCAGTTTTCTAATAAGCAGAGATGTGATCTTCGACGAGACTGCAATGCTTCAACGGAGGAGTTCTGAGACACAATCAATGGAGAAGACAGATCATTGTGTCATTAGTGAGGTGGAGCTTTAGGTGGAGACTTCGGAGACCTTGAAGGTAACAAAAGTTGAGACTGCAGATGAAGCTGCAATTCCTGAAGTCGGTGATAGTGAACAACCAGCAAAACCATATCACACTATATCCGCAGATAGACAGAAAATGAAAATTAAATCACATGTACGTTATGGTTATACAGATATTGTTTATGCATTGACTATATGTGATGAGGTGGAGACAAATGAGCTTTCGTCAGACTCTGAAGTGATGGCTAGTTCGAAGTTGTCGTAGTGGCTAGGGGCTATGAGTGAAGAGATGGAATCACTCAATCGAAATCAGACATGGGAGTTAGTCAAAGTACCCAAGCACCAAAAGATTGTCGGAAGTAAATGGGTCTTTAAACGGAAAGAGAGTATTCCCGATATCGAGGCAGCGAGATATAAGGCGAGACTTGTGGCGAAGGGATATACACAGTGTGAGGGCATTGACTACAATGAAGTGTTCTCTTATGTGGTAAGATATACTTCTATTCATGTTTTACTTGTCTTAGTTGCTTCGCAGGATCTCAAGTTAGAGCAATTAAATATGAAAACTACGTTTCTTCACGGTGAGTTGGAGGAGCAAATTTACATGAGACAACCAGAGGAATTTGCTATTCTAGGTAAGGAAGAAATCATGTTTACTTGCTAAAGAAATCTTTGTATGAATTGAAACAGTCTCCTAGGCAGTGGTATAAACATTTTGATACTTTTTTGGCTAGTCAAGATTATACAAAAAGTCAGATGGATAGTTGCGTTTACTTTAGGAGATTGGAGAATGGTTATTTGATTTGTCTACTCTTATATGTTAATGATATGCTGATAGCAGCTAAGAATATGTCTGATATTTATGTGTTAAAAAGGCAGTTAAATGTTGAATTTGAGATGAAAGATTTAGGTGTTGCAAAGAAAATTTTAGGTGTGGAGATTTTGCGTGACAGGACTGCAGGAGTTTTACATCTATCTCAAAAGAAATACATTGAGAAGATCGTTGCACGTTTTAATATATAGTCGGCAAAATCTGTAAGTATACCTTTAGTGAAGTACTTTAAACTTTCAAATAGATTATCATTATAGACTAAAGAGGTGGCTCCCACGAAGTTATGCTATCGTGTAGCACTTAGCCCTCGACTATGCAAGATAGTAGTGCAAAGTTCTAGAGGTGGCTCTCATGTGACTCAGTTCACCAAGTAGCACTTAGCCTTTGACTACAATAAGCAACGGTACAAGGTACTAAAAGTGACTCCCACGAAGTCACGCTATCGTGTAGCACTTAATTCTTTACCGGCTTACCACCCATTCGGTTTCCTCCACACAACACATGATTGCCTCAGCACATCACCTCATCTTTCAATAGTCTTCACATAATCACATATCACCCTTCAACAGCCATCTTTTGCCATGACCATAAACCATTGCCATGGCACAACCATTCACACATCATCATGCACAATTTCCAAGTATGTCACAAACCAACTATATCATCAAATATGCACAAACAAGTAAGCATTGCACCAATAACACCACAAAATCATAACCGGCCCTAACCGGCAGAAATAGTCCACTCGCATGTCTCCAAGTTTAAATCCAGAAATCTAATTAAACGAGTTTGAAAATTTTCCAAATTTGAATATGTTGTAAGGAACACATAAAAGAAAAATTCATAAAGACACCTTAACCTAGATCTTTCTAGATTAAGCCCAATAAATCGCTCAATCCAGTACAAAAGCTGAGTCTATTTCAAGAAAGTCTGTTTTTCGAAATCAGTTTGGTTCGAAGTCCAAAACTTGTCCATTTGATCTGAAATTTGACTATGTTAAATTACAAGAGGTGAAAAACAACTTTTGTGAAGAAATCATTTCGAAATTCAAACCCTAAGAGTGGATAAAAATCCATTGAATCCCAAAAGGTCGCCAGTTTCAGCACAAACAGAGGTTCTGTTTGCAAATGACGGAGCTGAAATCTCCTTCTTTTTAAATCCCTAAAATCTTGAGTAAAATATATATTATATCTGGAGATGTTTAAAACATTTCTCAAGAAGAAATTAACCTCAAATTCACAACCCATTTTGATCTACAAAAAGGCAAATGGCGAGAGTCCAAAAACCAGATCCAGAAGAAATCCAGCATATTGGATTAATCCGCCTTCATTAGTGCTAATCTCACCAATTAGATTAACACTAATCCATATTAATAATAATCTAACCATATTAGATTAGCACTCATCCATTTTAAGACTAATCTCACTTAGTACTAATCTAATTAAGCTAATTAACACTAATCTAACCCCCAAAGTGCAATTAACAATCTAATCAAGGATTAGGGAGTTAACTCACCAGATGAGCGAGCAAACGGGTTCATGGCAACGGTGGCGCGACGACGGTGAGATCCAGTGACTACGGCATCCCCAACGGAGGCTCGGACCGGGCTGAAAACAGCCCACAAGTCTCACGATTGAGCTGGAAAAACCGGTTCTAGTTCTGCTTCTGTTTAAGCTGCTGCTGATCGGTGGTTGCTTGCGGGGGCTGAGGTGGTGGCGCGACAGGACAATGGTGCTGTGGCGTGGAGGTGAGGGGCTGCTCGGTGGGTGGTGTTGGCACCGGTGAAGTTGGCGCTGGAATTTGGCGTGGAGACGTGAGTAGGTGGGTTGACCGAGGGGTCGCTGGTGGTGGGGTGTTGCTGCAGTGAGATGGATGAGTGGCGTGGAGGCTTGAGGTGTTGCGGTTGAGGGGAACAGGCGGTGGTGTGCTGGCGTGGGGGTGGTAATGTGTTGGTGGTAGGGGAAGTGATGGTGGAGAGGTGAAGAAGAAAGCGTGAGGGAGATGGGCAGAAGGAAGAAAACGTGAGGAATGAGAGAATGGGCAGAGATGAGATGGTCGGCTGCAGTTGTGAGGGAAGCGTGCGCACGAAGATGGAGAGGAGATTAGAGAGAGAAGAGAGGGGAAAACTACGTCAAATGTTTGGCCAAATAGGAGCTTTGGAAAATATAAAAATAGTGATGAATGTGCCCCAAAGTCTTCAGCCACTATAGTCCAACACTCCTCCAATGAGAATTAACCTTCATTTTGCCCATAATAAACAAATTTGGCAGCCAAAAATGCCCATAAACTAGCCCATCCGAATTTTTAAATTCTTCTTTGCCAATAACCAATTTTTCCGCAAAAATTCTTGGCTCGCCGAAAATTTCTCAAAAGATAAGACAATATCCTAAAAATAAATTGTGACACGCTCGAACGTTCGATTCCCGAAACCAAATTCAATTTCATGGTTAAAATCGATTAACGCAATTTTAGTTCAATCCAACCTACCGGGTAGTTTTTAGATATTTTACCACAGTTATATCCCTTAACAGCTTTACCTAATAGGTTAGTTAACTCATGAGTGATTAGCTCAGAGAAAAAGGACCATAAGCACGTCGGTGAAAAGCCCATTTCGTTTTATCAATACGGGGTCGAAATTTTAGAATGTCACAAACATCCTCCCTAAAAGTTGATCTCTATCGTTGATTGTCAGTCATCGGATTGGGCCCAATAACTTTGCCATGGTTTGAGTCATGACAGCAGGGTAGGGATGCCCAATAATGTTAGATGTGTTTCCGATTATGATAGGGCGGTGGGTGGATAGACATATACGGTTGGGAATTCCGAGAAAATGAATAGAACTTTTGTGGAAGTAAAGTTCCTCTTTTCATAAAGCTGGAAACTTCACTCCTCCACGTGGTTGGCTTTAGTTGAAGTCGTTGCTCTCCTTTTTCTTTTTGTGCTAACGGGAAAGAGCAAGCAAATGCCGTGTCTTGAGTTTCAAAGGGCCAGGCACTGGTATCAATGTAAAGAACTTTATTACCACCAAATTTCCATGTTTCGTGACCTTCCGTTTCCGTCCGACAAGGGAAAAGGGCGAAATTTAGGGGTATTTGCCTAAAGGTAAGCCAATTAGGTGTGAGCTCTCCTAAGCCCTTCTCTCGCACCACATAAGATTCATTTTAAATCCAATTTAGCCTATAAATGGTCTATATGAAATTGGAGTCGCCACTACCTCTTGGGGTTGGGGAGATGCCAAATGAGACATGGGAGTTTATCTCATTATATATGCAACCAAAAATTATCTAAGATCAAGGACTTGATTACGTTAATATTTCTATTAGCACCCTTTCAGTACCGGTAATTTAGAAATGTTGTTATCTGATTAGTCATACAATCATGATTGCCAATTATGATCTTAAGGTACCAAACTAAGTGATCATGCACGCATTTTTGGAGGGTTCATTATGGTCCTAATCTAGGCCTACCAATTCTAGAAAAGAATCAATAAACAAGCTATTAAAATGGCTTGAAGTAAACACCCAAGTATTAAAAGCGTCCAAGTAAAGGCACGAGGAAAAACCCAATAATTTTCGGTCAAATAATATACACGGTCATGTTATAGAGCCTCGGGATAAGATATCACATGAGCTAAATGAGAATTTTAAATGCATGAAAATACTCTAAATGCGTGAAACTATACTAAATGATCATAATCTACGCAAAACATATTATTTATAAGAATGGTCACTTATAAAATACCCAAAAAAGCACTAAATTAAGGGAATGACTTTGGAAAATTAGGAAAAGCTTCAAAAGTGTCACTCCTGCCCTAATTTAAAACTTCCTATATTTGTTGAAAATTTTCTAGATTTTTTTTTTTTTGAAAAATAATTTTAACTCCTTAAACCGAATTATGCTTGATTTACATGAACAAGGACCACCTCAAAACATGTATATCAATTAAACAAGCCTGAATCAATGTATTCAAGATTGAAATGTGGTTTGGGCGCTTCATCAAACAGTCGGTGTGCATTATATTAACCAGTGCAGTTCCTCCAAGCCATGATGATGACCCTTAATCTAGACCGTTAAGTGATCTTAAGCTTGAACAAGGCATTAGAGTTATACTGTAACATGCAGGGAACAATATGCACTAGAAATGAGCCAAAACACACAATAACACGATTAAAATTAGCCTCCAAAAAACAAGTAACTTGTTTTTGCAAATCTGGGTTTGAATCCAAGTCAAACATTCAAGTTGTCTGCCCAAATTTAAAATGTTCGAAATTGTTAGAAACTTTAACCCAAAAGCTTTAACTAATAGGTGGAGGGAGACTACATGAATATAAAGAGTATTTAAGACCTATTGTTAATCGATGTGGAATAATATTTCAACACCCTCACTCACATGCAAATTGGATTACGAATTGCACGTGGAATTTTGACTACATGCATTCACATGGAATTGTTTTACCACACACCTTTGTATAAAAGATAACTGGCTCTGATACTATGTTAGAAACTTCAACCCAAAGGCTTAAGCCAATAAGTGTGGGGAGAGGGGGGGAGACCACGTGAATAGAAATAACATT
Source organism: Eucalyptus shirleyi (assembly GCA_017140165.1). NCBI lineage: Eukaryota > Viridiplantae > Streptophyta > Magnoliopsida > Myrtales > Myrtaceae > Eucalyptus > Eucalyptus shirleyi. Next base: position 28,037,438 of record CM029446.1, read on the forward strand.
TAGGACTCGTTATCAATTAACGTGGGATAATACTTCAACAGAAATCATAGTCTATAACACCCCTCTTATTAAGCATCTCTCTCTACACTTCAAATTTATTAAACTAATTCCTAAACGTTGATCTCCACATTTAGTGAACAAATGAATGAAACATTCATGGGTAGGATATATTTGCCATTTCATTGTTATAAAATCTGGGAGGAAATGACCTAAAAAAATAACTTAATAAGAAAATTATCAAAATAAGTAATCATTTGCTTAAACATTCTCCCTAAAAGTTGGGCCCGTTAACTTTGCCACGGTTTAAGTCACGGCAAGGTAGGAATGCCTAGTAACGTTAGATGTGTTTCCGATTATGTTAGGGGAGTGGGTGTATCCTGAACACATATATAACAGGGAATTCCAGGAAATTGCACAGAACTTCTGCGGAAGTGTCCCTCCTCTTTCCATAAAGTTGGAAACTTTACTCCTCCACTTTGGAAGACTTGGTTGGCTTTACCTGAAGTCGTTGCCTTTCTTTTTCTTTCGGTGCTAAGGGGGAAAGAGCAAACAATGCATTTGCGTCAATGTAAAGCAACTTTATTACCACCAAATTTCCTTGGTAGTCTAAAATCTACGTCGACTCTGGAGATGCATTCTACGGAACTAGCATGCCTGAAGCATTTGCACCTATTATGTCCTCAGCTTAGAAGGCTTCTGGACTCAGTTGGACAATTAAAGTCACCAGTTAATCCATTCCTGTCCAACACAAAAACTGCGGGATTACTAGATTCCATTCAAAATCTTAAAATGTTGCTGGTGATATGTTTGAACTCAACTAAGTAAGAGAGCCACCAAAAGCCATAGGTATGGTGGAGAATCTTGAAGAATTGCCCAATGTACTTAACATGGAAACGTCATGTCATCTTTAAGGTTTTTGAGTGCCTGAGGTTACATAACTTTGATGGCCCGTTCTGGCTTTACAATAAGCAAGAAAAGTGTAGGTAGAATCTTATTTTCATTTGCTTGTGAGACAATCCAATAGATCATTTCATGTTCAAAGCAGCTCCAACGGGTTTTATTGACTGAATGCCCAAAGCTAGTTCAGATTCTAGGCTTGTTGGAATCATAGAATACATTGTATATAACGCCAACCGAATTCAACAACTCCATATAAACTTTACCCCATCTGCCAAATAAACCGACGCCAAGAATGCTCTAATTGGTATGATTGAAGAGGTACAAGCAAGGGCAATGTGAATTTATCTGTTGTGTTCATCAGTGAACTGTCAACATAGGAAGTATTTCCAATGTTTACATAACCATTCATGACTTTGCAGCAAATTGAAATAGGCAATTTTCCAATTTGTTATTAGCCTTTTAAATTAGTCACTTAAAACAAAGGCTTTTGGATGTTTCAATGAAGAGAAATTAGAAGATCAAGACTCCATTTCAAAATACAAAACAATTAAAAGTGAAAAGAGATGATCGGGAAAAATGTGGAGCGGATATTACTCGTAAAAGACTGTAGAGTTGAACACAATAGCGTGCAAGGCTTCATGTCCGTGACCTCGCAGATTATCCGAGTAACACTGGGTCTAAGGTTGTTCAATTCTACGAAGGAAATAAGATGGTTACCATACTGTAGAGCAAAAAACTCATGAGTACTAATACCGGGGTGTAATATACACTGACGGTAGAAGGAACAGTGTAAAGCAACGTCATTTATTGCCATCGTAACGTGATAAATTGGACCCCGCCACTTAGGAAGACTTCCATTGGCTAGACTTACCAAAGTCGTCGCCATTCTATTTCCTTTCGGTGCCGAGAAAAAAAGCAAACAAATCCGAGAAAGAAAGGGAAAGAGCATTGCAATTCCCCTGCCTCTGGCGCTTTGCTGATTTCTGTTGAGAAATCCCAGATCAGATCCAGAAAGGACTGCGCGTCTCGTTGCGATCAACCCCGGTGAAGATCTTGAGCTGCCGAAGGAGATGGAGTCACCAGATGCAGCGACCATGTCCACTCGTGTCGACAACAGCAATTCATCGTCAGGGACTGAATTCGAGGTGTTTTTGAGTTTCAAGGGCCGTGATACTCGCCTCAGCTTCACTGATTACCTTTATCACTCCTTAGACAAAGTTGGAATTCAAGTTTTCAGAGATGATGAAAAGATCCAAAAGGGCAAAAAGATTGGAGGCGAACTTCTACATGCCATTGAATCTTCCAAGATATACTTGCCCATCTTCTCTAAGAATTATGCATCTAGTAAGTGGTGTCTTCGCGAGCTCACACACATGATGGAGTGCTCGACCACAGCAAATGACAAGGTGATCCTACCCATTTTCTATAATGTAGATCCCGATGATGTAAAGCTCAAGACTCAATTGTACGTCAATGCTCTGAAGGAGCATAAGAACAAGTTCGGCCCTGATGAGGTTCGGCAATGGGAGGAAGCTTTGACCAAGGTCGCAAGAATCAGCGGATGGACCGTGAAGGACAAACAGTAAGAGCATGACTTTCGAATCTGCTTTTGTTCCTTTTTTTCCCCGAGCAATAAAAAGAGAGACTATAATAAGGAATAGAACTTCTCCCATTTTTTTTCTGTTTTAATTACTCCCACCAATCACAGTATATTGGTTTATCTATTTTCTTTCTTCTTTTTTTACTAGTAATTATTATCTTCTGTTCCCGAATTATTCATCCAAATAGAGTATAGATCTAATTTTTCATTAGTGGCGATTTCCTTTTACTAAAGAAAGTGAGCTTTCATTTGGTAAAACCTCGCCCATTAAAAAATCTGATTAGTTTCGTGTCTACAATATTCCTCAACTCGAGAGTTCATTTGCCATATATTTCACGCTAAGACTCTTATGTCAATGTGGCAGTGAAGGTGAAATCATCAACACTATTGTTGAAGAGGTTTTGATCAAGCTGAAGAAAAGAACGATAAATTTGCCTGATCATTTAACCGGGATTCATTATGGCGTCAAAGCTATCAAGGACATGTTAAACGAAGGTTCTCATGATGTTCGCTACTTGGTCATCCATGGAATGGGTGGCATCGGTAAGACAACTCTCGCAAGTGCTGTCTATAATCAAATCTCCAATCAATTTCAAGGCTGTAGCTTCCTTTCGGACATTCACGAATCTACACAACAGGGTAGAATCATTGACGTACAGAAACAGTTGTTATCAGATATTCTCCAAGACAGATCTCTGGACATCCACAATTCTGTTCATGTAGGGATTAACACAATTAGTAAAAGGTTACGTCATAAGAAAGTTCTCCTTGTTCTCGATGATGTAAATAACAGGGATCAACTCTCTAAGCTAGCTGAAAAGAGTGATTGGTTTGGTCCAGGAAGTAGAATCATCATTACAACGAGGGACATCAACTTTTTGCCAATCAAAGAGAAGGAACAAGAGAGTAGTTTCCAAGCACATTCTCAAGAGTTTAAATTCTATGAAATGAAAGAAATGAATCCTTCCCATGCTTTTCAGCTTTTTAGCAAATGTGCCTTCAGGAAGAATTTCCCACCACATGACTTTGTTGATATCTCAAAGCAATTTACTTCCAAAATAGATGGACTTCCTTTAACTCTCAAGGTTATTGGTTTCTCACTTTATGGCGAGAACAAAACGTTTTGGGAAGACATCTTTAGGAAGTTAGATGTTGTGCCCAACCAAGAAGTCCTTAGTAAATTAAGAATCAGTTATGACATGTTACAACATCATCAGAGACAGATCTTTCTTGATATTGCATGTTTCTTCATTGGAAAAGAGAGACTCCACCCGTACTATATGTGGCAAGCTTCCAATTTTTTTCCAGAGAGCGAACTATGTATCCTTACTCGTAAGTCTTTGATAAAGATAACAAAAGATGATAAATTCTGGATGCATGATCAACTTAAAGATCTCGGAAGAGAAATTGTTCAGAGCGAAGATGATTTTCCAGGGAATCGTAGTAGGTTGTGGGAGCCCCAGATTGCCTTTGATGTGGTTCACATGCAACAAGTAAGCTATCGTCACCTTGCTATTTTCTTTAGGAAAAAATCAACTATGCATTTTTCAAAGGTTGTGGAGTTAGTTTCTTTCTGGTATATTTTTTTGTTTAACATTTACTTTGGCAAAGAAAATAAGAAAAAGGTTTGTATAAGAATTCATAATGGTAATTCCATTACATGTCATATCTAAAAGGTTATAACGGGAAAGTTATTAGTAGCAAAAACTTCAGGAATACATTTAAATACAAGGTTGTTCAAAAAATTATATCAAAGCAAATCCACATTGCGACTTCTTTGGCTATGGAAGCTATTTAAGGCCGATTTTATTCCTTTTTGCTAAGTTGGAAATCATTAGCAACATTACTCTGCAATGAGACCCCTAACCTGAAATTTGGTAATAGATTTTGTAATTGATTGTAGTATGCAATCTCGTGTATAGCCCGGTATAGCTTTCAAACAATTTACGAGAGACTTTTATGAGGTTGGTTGAATATCTTTACTATTATGAAAGCATATCCCTTATTTACATTGCTCTTTTATTATGTGGAATCAGGAACGGGTCCTAAAACAAGACATTCTAACTCCTGTCTTCATCCTGCAATTAAACTCATAGGAAACCTAATAGGGGACGCTATGGAGTAAATCAAGCTTCCACACACTCTAGACCAAGCAGATTTTGGTGCATGGAGTCGGAATGGGGTTATAGATAATTTGGTCTGGCAACTTTTTCTAAATTTCAAAACCATTGCAGAATTTTTTTGTTGCAGAAAAAAAACTAAATATGGCGGCAGTATTTCTATCAAACGGTTTTGCTCGGCGATATTAAAGTTTTTTGCTATCATTTGGTGATAAAGCTTAAACTGATAGATGGGAAATATTATTTTGCTTTATACAGCATAAGACATTCATTTCAATTGTATGAACCTCTTTCTTATTCTTTTCTCAATTTAGATTTGTATGAACCAATAATATGTGTTTTATTACACTGAACATAATCAAGATCCTCAAACTTGTATAGCACCTCGTTTGTCATCCAGTTCAAATGTTCACTTATGCTTTTCTTATCATCAGGGAACAGAGAAAGTTGTAGCACTCAAACTAACAGGACTCTCCAAAGTGCAAACTTTCACAAATGAACAATTTTCCAAGCTGCCCAACCTAAGATTCTTGGAATTAGAGGGCGGAAACTTTGTTGGGGACTTCAAGAAACTTCTCTCAAAGTTAACATGGCTAACTTGGATCGATTGCCCTTTGGATTTAAATGCAACAAATTTGTGCCTTGAGAAATTAGTCGTGCTCTTGCTTAAAGCTTGTCGTATCACTGAAGATTGGGCCGGATGGCAGTCATGCTTGGTACAACATCATATCGTGTAGTTTACTTTTTTCTCACATTTGTCTTGCTATTCAAACTTATCAATTCTTGACTTGGCTAATTCTTGATTTGGTTTTTTAGGTGAGTGAGAACTTGAAAGTTATCGAGAGCACTTTTGGCCAAAGAGTAAAAAGGACTCCCGACTTCTCAAAATGCTCAAATTTGGAGAGATTGACTATTGAACTGGATACAAAATTGCTAGTGGTTGATGGCTCTCTCTCTCAACTAGAGCACCTAAAGTCCTTTGAAATCTTCTCTTGGGATCTCTTGACCTATAGTCTGAAAAAGGTGAATTGTTGTGATGACCTTTTTCCAGAACCTTCTATATTAGGTAGTCTAAAATCCCTATCAACACTAAGAATCGTAGGGATGCACATTCAAGAATTTCCACATTCCATTGGGGAAATGACAAGTCTGGAGGAATTGTCTTTGCCTAGATGTTATTTGCCTGAACTTCCAAACTCCATCGGAAATCTTAGAATGTTGAGGACGATGATACTTTCATACAGTTGGATAGAGAAGCTACCGAAGACAATAGGAGGATTAGAGTCTTTGCTTGAGCTGGATTTGGACAGCACAGGAATTAGAAAATTACCTGCTTCTATTGGGAATCTTAAAAAGTTGAGGAAGATGAGCATGTCTGGGGCTCCTATAAAGAAGCTACCAGAGGAAATAGGAGGGCTAGAATCTTTGCTAGTGCTAGATTTGAAATCCACAAAGATTACAAAGTTACCTACTTCTATTGGAAAGCTCAAACAATTGGAGATTTTAAGTGTAAGTCAAACTGCGATTAAAGAGCTACCAAAGGCCATATGGATGCTAAAGAATCTTAAAGTTTTGAATGCTAATTACTGTGAAAATATGGAGGGAGAAATTCCAAGTGAAATTGAGGGTCTATCTTTCCTTAGGGGGCTAGAGCTATCACGGAACAAGATTAGGAGATTGCCCGCAACTATGAATAAGCTTTCTCATCTCCAACAACTTTGTTTGGATCAATGTTATGAACTTGAACAGTTGCCAAAGCTCCCTATGAGTTTGAAGGAGTTAAGGTTCTCACCTCATTTATTGTGGACAGCCCTTGACCTCTCATACCTATCTAACTTAGTTGCTCTTCATATAGAGGATGGCACTCCTCGGTTGCCAGAATTCAGACAAGGAGCCCCGAATATAAAGTGGATCGAGGGGTTATATTGTCTAAAGAAATTGACACTTGTCATTGGAGACGTCGAATTACCTCGAATTAATTTGGCTACTCTTTCTCGTCTTAGGATTCTTGTGATAACTTGTGTTCGCCTGCAATCTCTCGAGGGGCTTCCATCCAGTCTTGAAGAATTGACTCTACGTCATGTGAAGTCACGCATGAAAAGGTCACTGTTTTCCAACTTGAAAAATCTGTCTTATTTGTGGTTTTATCATTGTCAGCTAACGAAGGTCGAATTTGATGATGTACTTGGACAACAACTGGAGAAACTGCGTATCTTGAGATTTACTGAAGATAAATTGCTTAGGAGGCTTACTATATCAGGCTTAAAGGGGCTCCAACGATTCATGACGGTTTCTTGCCCTGCGCTAATGGAGATTCAAGGTGTGGAGAAATTGGAATCGCTAGAGGAGTTGCGTATTGACGAATGCAGTTTTTTAGAAAGGTTGCCTGATTTATCAAAATTAAAGAAGCTGGAGACATTGTGTCTCGGGGTTATTCCACTGGAAAGGTTGCCTGATTTATCAAAATTTAAGGAGCTGCAGCATTTGTATCTCCGCGATATTCCACAGCAAAAGTTGCTTGATCTACATATTCCAGACACGTGTTTAGTGCAATTTGAACACTTTGTGGGCACTTACGAAAAATGGAAGGATAAGTGCAGAAATGGAGAAGGCGAGAAAGAATAAAACATCTCATCCTCTTACGGTTGGTAAAAATTCCTTTGGTTTCTTCTTCCTCTATGTTTTCTATTTGTAACTGTTAGAAATATTCGGTTTAAAGCATTGCATGCATGTGCATTGTCAGTCTTACAAATAAATCGCTTTTGTAATATTCTTAAATTTCAAAAGAAAGGGAAAAAGGAAGCTCTCAACATGATCCATGGATTAGATAGTCACGTCATTGTCGGAATTATAAGGTGTTTTGTAAATAGGATGATGGCTCTAGAAGTATTGTAAGATTTTGTGTGGCACCACTCCAACTATTCAAAAAATTTAGTTTAATATTTAATTATTCAAGCACTCCCCCTCACGCTTGGTCTGTCTTTTTAGACATATTTAACTGGGGAGACAAATGAAATCTAGAGAGATTTGAACTAAATATCTGTAACTCTAATATCATGTGAGATTTTGTGTAGTATCACTGCCAATTGTTCTAAAAGCTTAAGCTATTAGATGAAGTCGTGATTTAATATTTAATTATTCTAACAAGTATTAGTCGATGTAATAATGGTTGTTCACATTCTTTATAAATTGCTTAGGGGAACTTTGTTTTCGCCGAGGCAAAGTCGATTCCATTCTCTGTGTTGTTGAAAACTCTGAGAATATCTTCTGTGTATCATCTTGTTCATGCCGTTTGAAACTGAAAGCAGTGCAGAGTGCAAAGAAACTATTATTGTACTTTTCAGTTCTGCTCACGGATATCACATATGCCTTTATCGATTTGTTCATGGCCATATTTCAGGACGAACATGCTCATCAGGGATCATTTGAGAACAAGACCGGCTTCATTGGATTGAAGTAAGCAAGTCATTTCTCTTCTTGCATCTGCAACACATATATTGATACTCATAGAAATCATCATCAATGATGTCAAACAAGGATTTGTACTTGGTTTAGTCGGAATTTAAAGACCTAAAAGAACACAGGCTACATGTGCTGGATTCTTAGTGATGTAAAAGTAAGTGTCCAAGGTTCTACAACTAAACAGAGGAAGTAAGATGATTACAAATACCAAAAGGAAGTCATAATGCTAAAATCTATTAACAAAACCTATTTACTATGTATATAATCTCTTAGAAGTGTGTACATCCAAAAATACCACTTCCTGAAATGTCGGAGTCATGGAGTGTTGCCGTTTGATATGAACAAACCGTTCTAATTCTAGAGGAAATGTTAATCAAAGAATACATTTCGCAAGATACAGTGTGAATTACCGACTTCTTCAACATCTTCATCCTTTTTTATAGCCTTAAAGCACAATAAATTACTGAATTGGCTTGTTTCCTCAATGTTGCATTATCGATGAACTAGACCGTTGGCATCTTCCTCAATTTTTCTCATGGTAATCAAGTTTCACTTCAAGATCTTTGACCTTCAAGACACAATCTATATGAATTTAGTTGCATCATCCAAAACAATGACATGTGAATGAACACGAGTATGTGGCAGAAGTCAGAAAAGTCGACGCGCAACTAGGTAATGACAGTCTCTTAACCATGTAATGGTTTCAAGATGGGGATATGACAACCAGAACGACCCATAATAGATTAAGCATCCATATAAAAGCCCAACAACACGGAAAATATAACAAATTTGAATACTGCCACTTCCAAGGGCTACACATGTGAAGTATTCATCATATAGATCCATACTGCCTTTCATCCTTTGAGGACGTCTAATTGGTCCTGCATATACTATCAAAATGACTACTGGCATATGTTCAAACTACAGGGAGAAGTTCGCTGGGACCAGCTGGGGAAAGAAATACCGGTAATTTACTGCATATAAGCTGAAATTCTGGATGGCACAAATCTCGAAATACAAAATGGTGGAGAGGCAGCCAACATTTCTCTTGATCAGTGATGATGGGTTGATACAAGACTTGACATTTTCTCCAAGAGCAAAGAACATAGTTTTGTTGTTAAGAATTGTCTTAAAGCAATCTCTTGATTCAACCTGGCTATGAGATCTTCCATGTCTGTTTTTGCTGTAGATAAACTCTCTTGCGCAGTTGTAAGAACTCTGTTCAACTTATACCCCTCTTCTGATGAAAGAGGGACAGCTAAGACCCTTGGAAAACTGTAACCTTGCAGTGGCAGGATGTTGCGCCTCAGGAAATTCGGGATTGTACATAGTGTTGTTTGCAATGAGGCTCCTCTGCCACTCGCCATGCTGTTTACACCTCTGTTGCATACTTCAAGTGAGGAAAATCTTTCCATGTTGTCCAAAATGAACTTTCTATTGAAGAGAATACTTCAAACTTGCTTCTGGATAGGCCAGCTCACGTTCAGATTTGTCAATGCCAAGATCAGCAGGATCACTATGCCCGAGTCTTGCATAGCCAAGTTCAGATATCTCGTAGGATGTATCACTGCCCTGCTCTGACAATATTGGACTTACAACACTATTAAAAACATAAGCTACAGGTTGTGGTGTTAGCAGTGGAACTGCACCAGTGGCAATCGAATTTGCTTCTGAGCTCTGCTAATGTACCTCATGAAAATCTGCAAAATATAGGAAGACATATACTAGTACCATTACCCTCATGTCTGTCATGCAACAATCTCGGTTCAAGTGAAGACAATAGTAATGAGGATTTATCAGACAAGCCCCCACATGACCTCCCAGCAGCTTCAAGCTTGAGAAAGTTTGCTACCTAGCAGATTGTGATATATCGGTATCAGGTAGGAGCTTATCCATCCAAACCTCCAGAGAGCACCTTCTCCGCAGTGAACCAAATATTTGAGCACATTACTATTACCATTCCCGGGAATGAATTAACTATGTAAAAGGGTAGCACCAAACAGAGAAATTTATTTTACAGTAGATGTTGGGATGATAAATAAGTAAGCCCTTAATGCAAAAATTGTCAAGTTCGAGCATATTGCTATATCAGAAGCAAAAAACCAAAAGAAAATTATGAAAGATCAATGGAAAACACACTTCTAATGAAACAAGAAAGAAATAATGCAGAAATGAAATCCACCTAAAACACAAGTATCTACTTGATTGTTAAATCTGCATAGCAAAAGGAACAAAGCTTGTAGAAAAAAATGACTGCTAGGGCACTATAAATATGCGAGAGAGGGCGAGAGAGAGAGAGAGAGAGAGAGAAGAAACATGGCATTTTCTTTGGAGGAGTTGAAGGCAGCATTTTCACGGGAAATCCCTTTCTAAGCAGCAAAAACATGGAGAAAAATATCCAGTTTCCAGAATAATTTACTTGAATGATTAACCATCTCCCTGTTGAAGAGGATTTAAGTGCTTATGAGCACAATTCCAAAAATTACATACATTGGTTGAGTAGACAATTGACCAAGCATTGATACACTTTGCAATCATGAAACAGAACAGTCACCTCCTATGAAACTTCAAAAAATCACCACATCTTCATAATATTCCTCGTGTTCTGGTGATCCCTTCTGGCGATTGTATGCCAACTTGAACTCTGTAAAACTGTTCTACGTGGATGCTAAAAGAGGAAGTGACTTTTTTGATACCTATACTTCAATGAAGCTGGCGAGTCGCTGTAACAAGATATTCGCATGGAGGATATTCATCTTTCCAGGATACATAGATATATCTAGTCATTAAGATACAAATCCTGTCAATATGTACAACAGAGAAAGCCTAAAGAAAAGGAAATGATTGAAAATTTACTTATCCCAATACATTTACCTTCGTCGAAACTTATCCTGAAGCCTTCGTGGGTTAAGTCCCTTTACGAGAAAGACATCTTTGATGATCAGATTGCCCAGCTTTATGTTACCCCTACCAACAATTATGCCTTTTTCCTCCAAAGGTGACAGTACACAGTCGATTTGAACAAGGCTGATGATTTGGTAGCACCACCGGTCACATGTCGCGAGCAACCGCTATCGAAATACCACTTATTTGGAGATTCTACTGCTAGTTTGGAAAATAATTCCAAACTCTTAAGTATTCCGAAAATTCAATTCAGGTCAATTTCATGAGAAGAATTATTTTCTGGCGTTCCAGGAAAATACGTAGTAATTTACTAACTTGTAAGTATTTCTGAGCTATTTGATACGTGTTGAGCCCACGAGACATAAGACCAAATTTCGGAGGGCATTTTCGTAATTTTATCAAAATGTGCTTTTTCACCCAAGACAGTCTAGTTGTTATATTAAGTTTATATTTTCTGATAATGAGCTTTAAATTGTGTTTAGGACTGGGCAGATTCAATGGTTGACTCCGTATAGTTTGACTTTGTGAGTTATTGAGGTAGGCGACTTCTACCACTTCCATATTTGGTAAAAGCTGCATGACATTTTCTTTATAGTGAACGAAACTTTTATGTATTAATTCATGGCATGATTATTGAAATCTAGAAAAATAATAATTCGTGGCGTGCTATTTATGGAAAATTGGAACAGGCATTGAATAATTTTGGCATCAAGTAAATGTGGTTCGGAGAAGTTATCAAGCTGAAATTATCATCTATGTTAATGATATCTATATGCACGCATATTGGATTATGATCTAGCTTTTGTGCTCATCATCAACCTATGCAGTGAGATATGGTGTCTATGTTCACAGACCAGTTCTATTTTGAGATTTAATCATGGTAACTTGATTTTCGGGGCTTAATCATAATCTATGAGCTTTTTTGATTTTAACCATACCGAATATGGTTTGTGGGCTATGTTATCCGACAAAGCATGACCATAGGATTTTTGACATGAGGGACTAAGAATGATTATATTGATATGTTACGCTATGAGTTATGCAATTATGGAAAGAAAATGTATGGAATATACACATTATTTGAGAATGCATGTTGGAGCTACTGTCATGATGCACATACATACATACGTACGTACATAATGTTGCATTGTCCATTGCTTGCTCTTATAGAATGTAGTGACCACACTCTTATTGAGCCATGATTTTGTTCAATTGCCTTTATGTAATTTCTAGTTTTGAGAATGGAGGAAAGCGACAAGTTTACAAAGATCTTGTTATACATTCAAAATTATGCACGTAAAATTGATCAATTCCTAGTTTTTAAATATGAGGAAAAAAAATCAATTGCTCAACAACATTTTTTTGTATTTGCTCCAACCAAAACATATAGTGAGAGTGACCTCGACTCATGCCAAAACTTGATCCAACTACGTGACGACCATTAAAAAAAAAAAAAAAGTTATCCACCTTCTCCTTTTCCTTTTTAATGGTTTTTCAAGTCAGTGATTATAAATTTCTAGCATTGGCAAAATTCTAGTATTATGTGCTAAAAGATACGGATTTCTTTCCTATGCCGGTAAATTTGTGGTAAAGTTTGTCGCGATTTACTCCTCGGTACAGAGGCAAACATAGGTTTAGGGATATTACCTAAAAGACGGGTTTACAGCCTATGATTTAGATGCGGGCTCTTCCAAACCCATACCTCATGCAACATTAGATGTTCAAATTGACAGTATTAAAATTTTCTATAAAGGAGTTGCCACTAGCCTATTAGGATCGACTAGAAACCAAGTAAAGTGTAAAAGCGTACTTCACTTCCTATGCAACTAGAGAATTTAATGTTGAGAACTAGATTATACTAATTAATCAACTAATGCCTTTTTGGTACCTATTCTTATTCAATTTAAGAAAATTTTTGTCAGGCAATTTGGATTGAATTTAAACTTATTCATTAACATATGAAATGATCATACGGATGTGCAATCATTAAAATAACAATCAACAATCAATGAAGTATTAAATAAATTGCAAAGCAAAGTGAGTATCTAACGCTAAGAAAGGTACCATTTTTAACTAGACTAATAATCAACATGTTGAGGGTTTGCAATTCAATTATAGTCGAAATAAAGATGTGTGAACAACCACTTGGCATTCATTACTAAGAATATTCTAACTCTATTGTAAAACCTTAAGAGCTCGTTCCATTTTGAGCAAAATCTTTTCATCAAGATTTTCGCACATTTTAAGAGAAAATTACTAAAAAGCTAATTTTTAAATAAAAGTATTTTTGGAATTTTAAAATTTTTAATCTTTTATTTACTCCGGAAATAGGGATCCGCGCCGGGCCCTAAGGCTCGGTCCGAACACGGGTTGAACTTGGACTCTCGGGCCTGGGCCAAGGATATAGATTGGGCTCTCCGGTCAAGTCCACTCGTGGGCTAAACCCAACTCACTAGAGTACAAACCCAGCCCAAACAAAAGTAAGTCCACACTTGTGCAACCTAAGTAAAGCCCAGCTTACCAAACTAGAACTTAAGCCCAACACTTACTGGCCCCATAACTAGAACTCAGCCTATTTTCAACGCCGAGGACCAGCCCATTCTTGATGAAGACGACGCACTAAAAATCAAAAACAATCTTGCGCTGAACAAAACCAAATTGCAATGTCTTTTAGACAAGTCGGAATCTGAGAATAACTTGAACAGATTTGGTTCGGGCATTTCTTCAAACATATGGTGAGCGGCGAGTTGGGGAGCAAATATTGACTTGTTCGGGGGCTCAAGCGCACACCCAAACTCAAAAGTAATCAACGAGCAACGTTCGGATTCCACAAAAACCAACTCACTCAGATCTGGCACGAGCCAGAACTAAAGAAATGGAGTCGACTCTCACCTCGCTCGAGACAGGACAGAACAAGGAGGGCAAAGAGGTTCGTGGAATTAGCGTTCAACCGTGGGGTTCCTACCCGGCTCGGCGATGACGACCAGGAGGTGAGCCCGAAGTGAATCGAGCTATGTTCAGCCGCCTCGATGTCGCCGAGCCGGATCCTTGGGTACAAGTGGATCGAACCCCAAGGAAAACTCACCCGGAATTCGGTCGCCGTGAAAGAGGAGGCGGCGGGCTCGAGTATGTCGGCTAGAGGTCGTCGGCTTGCGTCTGGGATGGTTGGGTAACGCTCGGTCGAGAACGAAGCTCGGCTGTGTGTCTCGCTTTCTCTCCATCCCCTCCCTCTGGTCTTTTCAGCCGAAGAAGAAGAAGAAGCAGAATCCTCACTCTGTCCTGTTCCCCTTCCTCCGTGCTCTTTTTGTCGCAGGCGCGAAGCGGGGGGGAAGGAGGAAAAGATAAGGGTTGGGCCGAAGGAGGGGAAAATCGACTGGGCCGGCCCAGGTGAAGAGAATGAAGGGAAAGACAAAAGAGGCCCGGCCCGGCCCGGTTCGTTTTCCATTCTTTTTTAATAATAATAATTAAAATTGATAATAATTTTTTTTTGAAAATTTTAATAATTAATACTATTAATCCAAATGCTCCTAACGTCTACATGTGATGCATTTGAATGAAAATCATTTACTTTACCTTTTACTTTTTACTTTAAAAGAAAAAAAAAAAGATCAATCCCTAAATTTTCTATGCAATTAAGTCCAAAATAAAAATTGTAAAATTTATATGTCAATAAATTTTAGCTGGTCTTTTTTTCCAATCATGCTTCCCTACCATTTAATTATCAAAAAGAAGAAGAAAAAACCAATAGAATGCATTATGATCGCTTGAACTTTGCTAGCAAAGGCGATTATGCTTGCGTTGGAATGAAGTGATAAAAACTTTGTTTAGGTTTCGTACAGTGTTCTACCTTCATTTGCCAGAATAGCACAAACCCATACAAGTTGGAGGTGACATAGCAGCTTACAATTCTCATGTAAATATGACACCTAGTAATACATGGGAGCTTCAGCAGGGTCATATCCAATCTCATAGTATTCGCCAGAAAGACTCCCCATAGGCGCAGTGCCCATGGGACCGGATGCTGCTCCGGAACTTTGGACCTCTCTCATAACCCGCTTCAGGTTGCTCCGTTGCACCTCAGAGATCCGACTAATGGTCACCTGTTAAAAACTGATGGCGGAGTCAGTAACAGTGGAGATTTGAGAGGACGATGTTGCTTCAAAGCAGATGGGGGCGGATTGATTTGCGGTCAGGAATTACCTTCTCCGAGGGCCAAGTTGAAGTAAAGGTCATCATTGTTGGGGCAGTTGTGGTAACATGCCGGTGAGCAGAGCTTGGTAGTGAAGCGAGGCTGAAGGAGAGCCTCTGAAGATATGCCAACAGACTTCCTGTCCACTCCACAGGCATCGGTCTCGATCCACTCGTGCATGGTATCCACAGCCACTTGAGAGGTCTCGCATTTGCATTCCATCTTCCCATCCGTTGGGCTCACGTAGTTCTCCAGGACGCACCGCCTTCCATTATACCAAGCAACTGCTCGCATACAATGTCACCTGACAACGAAAAAGGTAAGGAAAGAAAGACAGGTCAATCGAAAAATCAAATAGCTTGTCACGGTTGCATTGTGGTGAAGAAGAACCACGGGTTATATACCCATTACCCAGAGCTCTTTGGAGGAAGAGCGAGAAGGCAAGGAAGAGATTCCAGGCCATTTTGGGAGAAGAAGAGGAAGCCTGTTTCTCAGGCCAAACACGGGCGAGTGAGAGATCTCGGTGTCTTGCTTGCTGTGCTTGTTTCTGTAGCAACTTTTCTTTTGCTGGTGATGAATATGAAAGTGTAAGCTAGTGAAGGGAGGAGCTTGTTTCTGCACCGTAATTCCCCATGGAATTCGATGACACTCCATGAGAAAATCATAGAGGATGTTTAGCTTGGTGGCGGTCTCTCCAATGTGCCACAGGAAGCCCCTCAAATGATTGGATTGAAAAGAGAGAGAGCCCGACCAGAACCTCAGTCAACAAGTCAACAAGAAAAATAATATTCCAAAGCAAGTAACTGTTTTTACCATTGTCCGCTTTCTCTTCTTTCTTTTCTTTTTTTATCTTTCGGTTTTTTTTTTTTCAATTTTTCTTGCTTTTCATTGCATGTTATGTAAATCGAAGAGATGGGGTTTATGATTTATGTAAATATGCTAATATTCCTGACGAAATTATCAAAAAAAAAGAAAGAAAGAGGGAGGAAAGAAAGGTGTTTTCACTGCTTGCCTATATTTTATTTTTTAGTTTTTCGCTTTTATTTCTTTTTCCTTGCATGTAAAATTTGGGTAGTGTACTTATTTTATTTCATCTTGAAGACGCCTGGTTATTGATATATAATTGATTTACGGTGGTTAGATGGATCGTCGTCCATTTAAATGACTTTCTTGTTTGCGGTAGATTACGGCTGAAATTGGTAGCTGGAGAAGGACAATTTATCTATCAAAACGCTCTTGAAATGGAATGCAATTAGTGTTGTTTTGATGGAGCACGTGACGTCCAAGAACGTTGCACTTGCATTTCAACAAGAAGATAGGTTTTCAATCCAAAATAAAACAAAAAACAAAACAAAATAGGTTCATTGTCGGAGTCGTCCTCGCTCTTCGCTGCGTCGGAAAATATTATGCCTTATCGATCCTTTTAACCTTGTACAATTAGCCTTGTTATTCTCCCCTTTCGAGTTCCTCGAAAGATTTCTTGAAATCCTAACAACAGCTCCACCTTTGAAATGGATAATCGGTGCACTGCTCCCGGTTCTTCCTAATTACGACAGTGCCTATTGAGACGTACGTGCGAATTGTGTTAAAAAGGTTTCACATCGAAAAGTTAGTATAGTGTGGTGTGGAACAACTGATATTTCTAGTTTGCCAATAGCTCATTGGTTTATATTTTTTAGTGAAAGTTGGTTAACTAGATATGTTGATAGGCTCATGTGAGGGGAGAGATTGTTAAGATGCATTGTAATAGTTAAATATTAAATTATGACTTCATATAATGGCTTAAACTTTTAAAACAATTGACAATGGTTTTGTAAAATTTTACATGACCCGCAAAAATATGATCTCAACACATCATGCTTTGATAATATGTAAGATATCATGAGACTATTGTCAACTATTCCAAAAGTAAAAACAATTTATCTTATATGGTATAAGAGTAGAAGATCCAAGCTTTGGAACGGCTGTTAGTTTTATCATAGGAGGCTTTGAGTTTAAATCTTTCAAAGCCCCTATTTCCTCACCTATAACATTTTTCCACACTTTAATTCTAGGGTAAAATCTAACTTACATGTAAGAGGAAATGTTTCAATATTCAATTATTAAATTACATCTTCATCTAACATATAAACTTTTGAACAGTTAGTAGTGTTCTCATAATATTTTGCATGTGTGAGTTGTGTTGTAAAGTCCCATATAGAAGAATTCGGTGCCGTATGAAGTAATTAATTATTCTAATTAGCCACAATTTATTGACTTTAATTTTTTGAGTAGATGTAGTTTTAATTGGATATATCGAAGGGCGAGGAGTTAGACTTCCTCTCCTATAAAGATATCTAGTCTCAGCCGCGTCGCCTGACAATACCAACAACTATAGGTCAGCTTTCCCTAACTTGCAAGAACTTCTTTTAGGGCTTGTGATGAGCTTTAACAGTTGGCTGAGCTTCCTGCGAGTTTTAGCAAAGGTTTAGTGTGTTTTCGTCTTCATCATTGTTTATTGTTGGAACCTAACCAACTTAGTTCATCCAGAAATAATTGAGAGCACTTTAAGGTCCCAAAAAAACCAGACGAGTTCGAACACCAGAGGAAGAATGACTAGGGAGGTTATCTAAACTGAGGAAATTGTCACTAAGTTGAAGATATGATCTTGCCTCCAACTGATTTGGGTTCCAGTTCTTGAATCGAAGAACTCAAAATAACTTGTGTTGACCCACGATCTCTGACGCGACTTTCCATCTAGTCTGGAAGATTTGACTTTGGTAGAATGGAGTCACCATTAGAGTGGTCAATCCTTTCCAACTTGAAAAAGTTGTCCACTTGAGAGCACCGACGGTGTTGGCTAACAGGGATCGAGTTTGATGTGCTTGGACGGATAGAGAACCTGCATTCCTTGTCTGTTAACATTTTGTGAATTGATCGTGAGGCTTTCCAAGCTTTCGTGGTTAAAGCAACTCCGATGGTTGGTTTCGATTAAATTGCCTGGAGCTAATTAAGATTCAAGGCTTACAGGACTGGAATCCTCTGGAAGAGTAATTAATTGAGGATTGACATTGCGTTCAAAGTAAACATAATCTATCAAATTCAGAGATGCTAAAGGAATTGAGTTTTTATTCTTGTACATCACTGGAATTGAGTTTTCATTCTTGTTACATGACTTCGATAGGAAATGAAATCATTGAATCATCTGCCAATTGAATTCAACTTCTCTAAAGAAAGGTTACCCGGTCTATCAAATAAACTGAGCCGCGGAATGCTCTGGCTGGTATGATTTCAGAGGTAAAAGCAAGAGCAATGCGATTCTGTTCATTGTGGTCGTCATTAAAATGTCAACACAAGTCTGTCTTTCAAATGATCTACATATCCATTCCCCACTTCGCAGTGAAATGAATCGGCGACTTTTAGTTCGTTTTTAGCCTTTTAGTTAGTCACTTAAAAACAAACGGTTTTGGGTACTTCAGTGAAGAGATACCAGAAGATCAAGAGAGTCAAGTCAAAAGTACAAACTAAGTAAAAGAAAGTTATAAGAGATGAGATGTCGAGCATATAGTACTCATAGAGGACCGTAGAATTGACCACGGAAAGTAAAATGATTCATGTTAGTGACCACATAGTGATAAGTTCATTGTCTGTGTTAAAATATGTCTCGAGTTTGAATTATTTATAAAATCTGATCTAATTAAGGAAAAGAAGACATGACTAGAAAGAGAGATACATACATACATACATACATACATACATACATACATACATTCATACATACATACATACATACATACATATAACTTACTAAATAACTTCTTATTTGCGAATACATACATATGTAACTTACTAAATAACTTCTTATTTGCGTAGTTGCAATTGAAAAGCTCTCTTGAACCAAAGCATGGTAATCATCCTCCCAATCGATAATTTTTCGATAGTTCTATCCACCATCCGAAAATAGTAGATCCTCCAAGATCGATTGACATGTAATATTCCACAGAATCCCATTAATGCCATTGCGAAACCTGATCCTAATCCTGAGTAAAACCAATTAACAACAGAGTCACCTTCATTATGCTCATCTCTCAAACAAACTTTCAAAAGAGGAGCTCCACAAAGTGCATGGTTGCCACGATAAACAAATTGATCATCCAGAGTGCTTAGTTGATTCCCTGATGGAATAGGACCAGATAAATTGTTGAAGGAAAGATCCAAACGACTTAGAAAGTATAGATTGGATATGCTAGGAGGGATTTCACCTAATAGCTTGTTATTGGATAGATCAAGAGATTCCAAATATCTCAAATTGCCAATATCTAAAGGGATTTTCCCGATTAGCTTATTTCGAGAGAGGTTCAAATTTTGAAGTTGAACAAGCTTAGTTAGTCCTTCCGGTATTTGTCCTTCTAGTGCGTTGCTTGAAAGGTCAATAGAAAACAAATATCGGAGCGATGAGGTGAATTCCAGGCTTATTCCTTTTATATTAACCACCATAACAAAGAAAAGCCTCCTCGTATCATCCATAGGATACGGACCAAAACTAGAATTGGCCCACATCTGTGAGAAGTCGCTAAAACAAGGAGGAACGCCTCCAGAGAGGTTGTTATGCGCTAGGCTTAGATATTGGAGTTTAGAATTGTGACATAATTGCCAAGGAATGTCCCCGGTGAAGTCATTTCTTTCGAGATTGATTACCTTAATTCCTTTGGTAAATGTAGGTATTCTACCAGTGAATAAATTGTCACTGAGATCAAGGATTTCCAAGGACTTAAGGCTTATTAAACATTCTGGAAGCACTCCATTCAAGCCATTTTTATGGAGGCCTAGAACGCTCAACTCCTTTAATTCACATAGATAGTTTGGAAACTGACCATTTAACTTATTGTCACCCAATGAAATCCAATCCAACGAAGATTGCAACCCCCAACATGGTGAAAGTCTTCCAGATAGTTGGTTCTTAGAGAGATCAAGATAATCAAATCTATCAAACATGCATGTAAAATTTGAAATGTCACCACTGAGGTTATTTCGAGAAAGTGACAGTTGATATAATCTTGGTGTCTTTTTTCCAACAATTTCGAATATGTTGCCTCTGAGCATATTGCCGAGAGGTCTAACTCTCTAATGTTATTTAAAACATCGGGTAGTCAATGGGGAACATCAGTTGCGATGCTAGCATTTGACATGTGCAAGGACCAAATGTTTCTTTGAGTTCGAAGCCAATTTGGAAATTCTGGTCCTATCTTGCAACTTGACAAGTAAATCTTTTCTAATTGGAATGGAGGAACCCAAGATGCACTAACATTTATAACAAGCTTGTTCAACGATAACATAAAATTGGTCAAGCTAGTGAGATTTGCCAAGTGAAGTTCACCGACAACTCCATCCAATCGATTATTGTGAAAGTTCAAAACTCTTAGATTGGATAGTTGCCCTATACTTTCTGGAATGTTCCCACTCAAATTATTTCCATAGAGGGTCAAATATCTTAGAGATGATAATTGACCCACAGTGGCAGGAATAGGACCTGAAATCAAGTTAGATCCAAGAGAGAGGGCTTCAAGATGTTTGAAATCCCCAAATTGATTGGGTAGATGACCAATGAAATTGTTCGAACCAAGGTATAGATACTTCAGATGCTTCAATTCGCAAAGAGCAGGAAGAACCTTACCTCCTAGATCGCAATCTTGCTTGATTGAGCTCCAAGATGTGACCAGTCCTATTGTTGCATTCGACTCCATCCCACTCGCAACAATGCTCGCCAGTCCACGATGACAGACATCTCAAAGGATCGGTTAGATTCTGCTTGAACTTCAGAAGAACTTCCCTCTCAGCACCAATGCAGCTTACATTTGTTAAGGCATTGGAGTGACTGAATTTCAAGGCTTGAATGACAGAGTGCGTGCAAGAGCGCAAAGATGAAGTTAGTGTAGAAGTAGGACGCCATTGTTGTTTAAAATGAACCTGAGAACTTCCATTTATAATGGCAAAGCGACCCTTCCTTTAAGAAATATTATATTTTTTATTCACAAAAATGTAGAAAAAAATAAGGATGAAATTAACATATTTTCTAAGTCCAACCTCTGATCGCTTGCCACCTAGAGCGACCTAAAAATTCCAAGTCGTGCGTTGCAAGACCCGTTGAATCGTTTAAGACATCAATCGAGCAAACCGTTGAAATGGTGTTAGCAAAGAGTAAACGTTGGGTTTGGGCCCCGCCAGGAAAACTTCGGCCGAAAGCTGTTGAAGACTATGGGAAGCCCCTTGAAAAGAGAGCTTTTTGGACTTTTCTTCATGTTGTGAGGGAAAAAGAAAAAAAAAAAAAGGGGTGGTTCTGTCCATCAAAGGTTGATTTTCTATTTTCCTTTTCCTGTGTCCACAGCAATTTTAAGAAAAAGATAAGGTTTCGTTTGCTGTTTGTTCAGCTGAAAATGAATGTTTTGTGAAATATTTTCCTAAAAATGATTACTTGTAATAATTAGTTAATGAAAAATGTATTCATTATCGACAACAATTTATGTCCAAATATTTTCGTGGACAATGAAATATTATTCGTTCAGTCATTTTTTGAGCGACATAAGCATTTATTTTTAGTAAAATATTTTTCAAATTATTTATATTTCGTACGACAAAATATCTCTAAACAATAACGAATTGTCACCAATTTTTTTTTTGTTTCCACCCCAAATCAGAAGCCACTGTCATTGTTCATCGCGTGAAAAGAAGCACTTCACTTTGGTAATATGAGAACCTGAAATGCGCGAGTCATGATGCAGAGGCAACAGTTTCAGATTCTGCTCTCGTGATCAAAGCTCTGTAGATTGAAGTAGTTATTTATTAGCTCTCGAAGAAAACTTCCGCCTACACCGAAGCTATCCTCAGTTCCTTTTCCTGAATTTTAGAAGAGCTTCCCTCTCTGTATTAATAGAGCTTGCATTAGTTGGAGCACGGAATTCCAATGCTTGAATTACAAAAAGTGTACACGAGAGCTTAGAACTTAAAAACTAAAAGTTAGGGGATAATTACCAAAAGGGTTTTAAACTTATTATATGGATAATTCAGTCCTAAACATTTTAATTTGACCAATTTTTTTTAAATAGTTAGACAATTTGTTAATATAATTTTTATGATCAATTTTGGTGGGAAATTACTAACGTGGTCACTAGTTGCGGACGTGACACACCCAATTCTAACATGGACAATTTTTATAATTATTTTAAAATAACATTTTTGAATTTTATATTTTATTTTCTTCATTTTTTTTAACTATGGCTTCTCCAGCCACAAGCAAGGCCCGATGACCCTCACTAGTCATTGGGCAAGGGCTCCAACACCCTTGCCTAGATCTAGCAACCTGCGCCACAATTGAGGCAACGAACTAGTGGAGGGCAATAAGAAAAAAATAAAAAAAAAATAAAGAAAATATCTTAAAGAAACTGTTCACGTTAACATGGATTGTGTTATGTAGGATGACCAATGTCTACGTTAGCAATTTCTAGCAAAAATTGGCTGAAGGACTATATTGGCAAATCACTAAAAGGTTTAAAACTGAATTGATATTTGTACAATAAATTTAAAGTTTTTTTTTTAAAAAAAATTCCCTTTAGGGTAGGACGCCGTAGTTCTTTGCACTTTTCCAACTTAGGATTCGCAAATACATTAGTGCTAGGTTGGGTCAAATGGATCTCTTTATTTGATTCACAAGGAAAAAAATGCTTAATCTTTTCCATATCCTAAATTATGATTTGATATTTCCAAGTCAATGCCCTCCAAGACCCGTCCAGTCCTTTATGTCATTTATTATTTTGTACTGTAAACCTTTCAACAATCTCACGACATCTTATTTTATTTGCCAATGTAGAAAGTTTCCATTTGCAACCAAATTGTAAGTTGTAATAGAAAGTCCAATCAAGAGAATATAGGACTTGTTGTCAAGTGATGTGAAATTACATTTCAACACCTCCTCTCACATTCAAGCCGGATTAAGAGTCACATGAGGAATTTGATTGATGAGGCGTGGACATGCATATGCAAAGGTTTAGGATTATATTGGCAAATCTTTAAAAGGTTTAAAACTGCATTGACGTATATATAATAAATTTAAAGTTTTCAAAATAATTTTCCTTTTAGGGAAGGACGCCATAGTTCTTTGCACTTTTCCAACTTAGGATTCGATGAATACATTAGTGCCAGGTTGGGTCAAACGGATCTCTTTATTTGATTCACAAGGAAAAGGCACTTAATCTTTTCCATATCCTAAATGATGATTTGATATTTCCAAGTCAATGCCCTCCAAGACCCGTCTAGTCCTTTATGTTGTATTATTTTGTACTCTAAACCTTTCAACAATCTCATCTGCCAATGTAGAAAGTTTCTATTTTCAACCAAATTGTAGTTGTGATAGAAAGTCCGATCAAGAGAATATAGGACCTTACGTCAGGCAATGTGGAATTACATTTCAACACCTCCTCTCACGTTCAAGCTAGATTAAGAGTGACGTGAGGAATTGACTGATGAGGGGTGGACATGCATATGCAAACGGGATAACACTAACTTTGATATTATGATAATTATTAAGCTGAATGAGACCACGTGAATATAAAGAGCATAAAAGATCTATTGTCAAGCGACGTGAGATACTATTTTAACAAATTATTCTTACTATTACGCATATCATGTTTTTGTAGATGCTGGTTGGTAAAGCAATCCCATAGTCATGTCAAGACTAATGCCATCTGCGATGGCAAAAGAATACCTCAAGTACCAAAACTTTGCATAAAATGATACTTAAGTGCCAAAAGTTACAAAAGTGACACTTAAGTGCCACATTTTTTGAAAAGTGAGACACTTGAGTGCCACATTCGATGAAGCTGGTTGGAAATCCTATGTGGCAATTAAATATTAATATTGCTTGCCTATGTGACTCGCCGAAGAGTTGACTCAGCTCTGATTCACCCAAAACTACGTCATTTTCATAGTTGCCGAAAATAAAGCCCTTAAATTGGCCAAAACGATGTCATCTCCCTAAATGCCCTAAATCTAAAACCCTAAATCGAGCAAAATCCCCATTGAAGCGCTTGAGCCCTAATCTCGAACCCTTATTCGATTTGCCCCAAATTCTACGGCCGAATATTGGAAATGGAGAGCAAGAATTTCAGCAGCGGCTCAAATTCCTTTCGCCAAAGTGAAGGAGAAGGTGAGCGTTTCTATTTTTATTGGTTACCAAGTCCAAGAAGAACATTATGGACTCGAATGAGTTCCGTGAGAAGATTCTATGGATGCGCTCGATATAGAGAAGGGTCGAAGTGTAGATACTTCAAATGGGTTAATGCGAAGTTCTCTCATCGAGCCACATAAGTGATATTGGACCTACTTAATGGACGACATCAATCTCCATCTACGCTTGTGGACGACTTGGACGATGTTGACTCAATGCAAGCTTAAGCATCTTCGGCTAACCATTTGAAGAATGAAGTTTCAAGGATGAAAATTGAACAGAAGTATTACCAAGCGTTTATTGTGGTGCTGTTTTTTTTTTTTTTTTTTTTTTGTCTATTATACTTTATGATGAAATGTAAAGTACTAGAATATGAGAAAGAAGTTTCTCCGACTGTCATAGTTGTAAATGAATGGACAAATGTACTTGTTTTTTTTTTTTTTTATCAAATGTAACTTATTTTTTTAAAAGGTGAGAAGAAGTTTTGTGTTGTCATAAAATGGTTGTGGCTTTTCTTTTTTTTTTTTGTAGTGTCATATGTATTATGTGTTACTTCTTGTGCTTGTGGGGAGGTCAAGGAAAGAGAATGAATGAGATACTATTTGCACTATATTTTTGCTTATTCTTGAATATAAACCGATAAGGATGGATGTGTATTGGGTCAATGTGTTATGGTGATTTCTTTACTTGAATTGAATGTAAACCAGTACTAAACATTGAATTGAATGGAGTTGCCATAAGTTAAACTGAATATATAAACCAGCAGCTTCTCCGGTTTGCTGCAAACCAGCATATACAGAGGACTACTCAAGTATTATAAGTCGTATTTAGTGATCATTTAAGTGCCAATTGTGATAAAAAAAAAAGAATTAAGTGTCAAGTTATTATTAAGAGTGATCACTTAAGTACTACTTGTGGTTAAAAGTGAATACTTAAGTGCTAAGTTTTTTAAAATGTGATCAGTTTTTTTTTTTTTTTGGTTAGAGAATGTGATTGGTTAAGTGTCAACTTTTTTGGAAGTTTCCTCTATAAATTGCACCAACCACTATCTACCACCACCACCTACTATTGGCTACAATTGGCCTTCAGCCATCACCAGCAACCACACCAGGCATCTCGGGCACTACCTTAAGCCACCACCAGCCACTACTGTGCTAGTGGTGTGCTACTGCAAAAGTTTTTAGTGCAAGATGCCTTGCACTTGCTTGCACCAACACTACCTGGTGCAAGATGTTCATATTGCACACTTGCATCTTGTATTAGGTGTAACATAAGCCCCAAACCCAACCCCCATGTGAATTTTCGAGAATTTTTGTAATTATTGCACTTTTTAGTAATTTCTAGAAGAATATAGCATATTTGGAATCTTGTTCCTCTCAATAGATGGAAAATTAATTCCATCTACATGTTTATGTTATTTTTCGTAGAAAAATATTAGGTTTTAAATTTGGTATATGAAGCATTTTAAATGAAAGTACATGTGTACAGAGAAATTTCTAATATCAAAAGTTGTTTGGTAGAAAACACATTTGAAAAGCCCATTTGGATAATTAATTTAAACTTTTTTTAATTTTTATTCGTTTAAAAGAAAAAAATAATGTCTACAACTTCTTTATAACAATGTTAAAGATATCGTGTAAACAATTTTATTAAAAAATAATTTTTTTTTGGCTAACAAAGTTTCAAATGGAAAAAATTCACATCAAAGTGGTTTATCTCTCAAATAAAAAAAGAATACTTTCATTACAATAATCATAATAACATATGCCCCGAGAAAAGAAATTCATTATCCTTAAATATTACAAATATCATTAAATATTTCCTAAACTCAAAGCTATTTGATAAGATAAACGTGCCATATCAAAAGTTGTAGCATTATTTGAAGCACTTCAACCAAAAAAAAAAAAAAAAAACATTATTTGAAGCACTATCCTCCTCATTTACATCATCAACAATTGTGTACCTTACTTTGATAAGCCAATTCATATGAAGTTTCGAGGGAATAAAAGAAATTACGGGGATTTGTGATAGATTTGCCAATTTTCATTGAGTAGGCACAGAACCAAACTTCTCTAGTTTTTTGTTTGTATCCAAGTTCATGGAACTGCTTTGCCACAAGAAACGATCTT
Organism: Eucalyptus shirleyi; assembly: GCA_017140165.1. Lineage (NCBI taxonomy): Eukaryota > Viridiplantae > Streptophyta > Magnoliopsida > Myrtales > Myrtaceae > Eucalyptus > Eucalyptus shirleyi. Next base: position 28,063,941 of record CM029446.1, read on the forward strand.
TGTAGCTAAACCAAAATTAAAATGAATTTGTAGATGTTTCTCAAGTCATCATCTCAAATGATAACCCAACCGAAATAATATACATGAACCAATATAAGCTTTCAATCTGTGTTATCACAAGAAGAGCAAAATGTACACTCTTTTTCAGTGACTTCTCAACAGATTACAATCGTAAAAAATGGACAAGAAAAAATGGTAAATTTATGTTTGTAGTTGCCCTAAAAGAAAGGCAAGAATTATTTGCTTGCTGCTTCTTATTAGCCTCTTATCACGGACAAACAAAAAGCCACTCATGATGATGGAAGCGGAATAGCTTGGGCACCAAATCCAAGAGCGTCTTCGTATCTCCTTGTAAGGAAAAATACAGCAGCTGCACCGTGTGCTGCAACTTCTGAAGAGATCAACTTGAATCTCAAGTCCATGAACACATTGTGCGGAACGTGTTTAGATGATGATAGTTTATCATTGTCGGCAATCAACTAGACACTTCACCGGAGTTCCTCTTGCTCTGGCCTTCTAAATCATCACAGTTAGGTTGCTCACAAAGGCACACTAGAGGATTTGCACGAAAGTAATCCTCCTCCTTGGGCTTATGACAATAACTCTACGATGACTTGGCTTTGCCATGTTCTTCTCATGTGCCAAATGTACAGCAACTTCAAAATTATTTTGTGAAAGTGTCCCATTCTGATGCAAATCCAGTAAAACCACAAGCCTTTTACAATCTAAGAGAACGATTCTCTTAAATCCAAGATACCTGCAAAAAAGTGTCACAGTTTGCACACAATTTTTTGAAGGAAAATGGGATAGGCCTAATTAAATAGACTTGTTCTTCCAAGGGAAATAATGGAAGAACGTCAATCAAGTTAACACACAAACAAGCAATCTCCAAAGGTCCCAAGGCAATCAACAAATAACCAATCAGTTAACTCCCCCTTCTCACATTCAATTGGGAGAGATCCGCCGCAATCGACAATGACCATTTGTGATATCTCATAGTGTGTACTCAAAACAGGACAAACAAAAATCAATTCTTTGTCGCAACCCGCAAAAAAGACATACATGAATCATGTTGGTGATAGGAACTAAAATCATCATTCGCAGTGTGTACTAATGAACTCGTAGGCTGTCAACACGAAGCCATAATTGAAATTCACCCACAATTTCAAATTCGATCACCACACCAGCATAATAATCAAACATGCAGACAACACAAGCCGCAGACTGCACAAACAGAGCCCCAATTAAAAAGCAATCAAACATCAAATACCCGGAGCACAAGACACAAGCCCAACAATCAGCGGCCGAGCATCTGGAATTAACGAAACAAATGACAACTGTGAATTACCTACGATGGCAACAGGCGTTGGGAGGAGCAACAGTGGCAAGTCCGTCGGTAGAAAGTGCTTGGCCATTGCACCGTCAGCTTGAAGTAATCGAATTCTCTCTAGCGGCTTCCGTCATCAGCCTCTCCGGCAATCATCACCGCCGCAATCCCCACGACGAGAACCGCCAGGCGAAGGGGAGACGAAGAAGAAGCCATCAATGGAGAGAGAGACTGAGACAAAGAATCGAGCAGAGGTAGATCTTAGGGCGAAGGAAGTGCAGAGTCGAGCGGAGAGCAAGCTGAGCGAAGAAGTGGTGTAGATCTAGGATTTTAATTTTCAAAAGGGGCAAAATTGGATTTTTAGTAAGGTCTCGGTGGCAAAATGGGCAATTGATTAATTTTCATTAATTTAGCCCTTCAAATATTGAAAGCTCAAAATAAGTCCCCACTTGTCTTGAATTTCAGTATTCTCAATGTTAATTTTCGTTTGAAAACTACTTGAGTTCATGTAGGACTAGCTTTCATCTCGATTGTTGATGAAGATAGGATTGCTATAACATTCAAAAAAAAAATATGCATATAAGATGGATCAATCATATTATTTAAATATAAGGAAAAAATGAATTCAATTGCTCAACAACATTTTGTATTTGCTCCTCCCAAAAAATATAGTGAGGTCGACCTTGACTCATGCCAAAACTTGATTGAACTCCATGTCGACCACAAAAAAAAATGTTATTCACCTTCTCTTTTTCTTTTTAATGGTTATTTAAGTCAGCGATTATAAATTTCTAGCATTGGCAAGATTCTAGTATCATGTGCTAAAAGATACGGATTTCTTTCTTGTGCCAGCAAATTTGTGGTAACATTTGGAGGGGTTGTTGTGTTGATCACTCATCCCTATCAATTTAATTAGCCAAAAAAAAAAAAAAACATTATGATTGCTTGAGCTTTCTAGCAAAAGCGATTATGCTTGCGATAGATTGAAGTGATAAGACCTCTGTTTAGACTTTATGTTCCGTACAATCGCTTCCCATGCCTTTTTAACTTTTCTACATCTCTAGATTGATCCTTAGCCTCCGGTCAAAGCACGAAAATATACGAAGCAACTCGCTTCAAGTCGCGTAGAAAATAAAATTTAGAAGTCTCTAAACATATTACACACACAGGAAAATCCCATAAGCCTCTCGACAGAAAAAAAAACACAAATTTACCCTTATGAGATTGTAATCAACTAAGATATCAATTACATCGATCGGCCATGATATCAATGGGCTGAAATAGCGAACTGAAGCCTGTCACTACTATTGGACTATCTGTGCACATCAAAGTACATAAAATTCTATTTTTCCAAGTTTCCTTGTAGCAACCGGATATATAAATGTGCCGATGAGTATGCTTCTGAAACCATATGGCCATTGGGCATCGACGGCACATGGGGCAATTCGAGATTGAAACCGAATTGGAGCTGCCGTGAGGGCAGGGCATAAGGAATTTGATGCGGATGGATTGATTCCAATTTTTGAATTTGTGCACGAACCCGATGTGGAGTTCACCCTGGGAAGCAACGAGCAAGGACTGGTCTCTCACAGCAGCTCGTGCTTGCCTAAACTAAAACTGGACTTCCAATTGGCAACGGAACAAACAAAAGTTATAGCTTGATCCTGGACGGCTTACCTCCTATGTTAAATCACGTGAGTTCTATCTGGGATTTGTGGGACAGAACTCATTCAAATGGTATATGTGAGTCTAAGTGCAGCCAAGAGTTTTTCTTAAAATAGTAAAAAAAAAAAACTCATATGGAATCGAGTTTGATGAACTAGATTTATCTTGATCGTTGATCATTTGTGCTGCAAATAACGGTTTAGATGAAGCCATTCGGACTTGGGTAGATCAGTTCTTCCTCTTGGGTAATAGTTTTAGATGTGTGAATATCGATTAAAAAATTATTGCGATAAGTATCTAATATTCCAACGGTAGATGACTTAATTATAAGAAACTCGCTGGGTCTAACTAAGGCGGAATCTGGATGAGAAGAGCTCCAGGCATTCTTCCAGCGTTATTGCTTGAGGCTACCTGCGCCATTGATGATCTAAACGTTTGAGTAATCCAAGCATCATCCTTATTTAGAGAATAATGTGGTGAATGCATTGATTTTCGAGATTTGAATATCTTAATTCAGTAGAATAAGAATTCATGTAGGATGTCTGAAATCATATGATAACGATACCATGTATTACTTCTGTTAAAATGTGCCCCAACATGTGTATTTTGCTAACATCATATAAATTCCAACGTCATGAAATCTGAAACTTCCATAACTCTGAAAATGATACATAGTTGTACAATATTAATCAAGCATGTTGAGATCCCTGATTTCATATTTATAAGTGAGACTTGTCATGTTCAAAATAGTGAATGTGGGTATAAGGAACAATCACGGTGGACTATAATTTTTTCTTACTTGGTTGTTTAACAAGTGTCTAAAAAGCATTTTTTTTAATAAAATCAATCTTGGAAACGCCATTCATTCTTTTGTTTCAAAGCAAAAGGGAAAAAAGCAAAAGACCAAGTATTATATCTCCCACTTCGGAAAGAGCTCGAGCCACTCCGTGCAGCACACCAAACTAGGTCGTACCACCCACAAGAAAGGCCTCTCTCTCATGGCTGATCCGGCAGTTTCGAGCAATTGTTCCTCGTTCATGCTAGCCACGTTGCCGAAGCTCACGTACAAAACACGATCTGCTAGCTTGTTTGTTGAGCCATGAAGTGCACCCGGTATCTTCTTCTGTAATGAGCTGGAGGAAAAAGGGGCTAACTTGTGAAAGGGGCCAATGGAAAATATCGGTGCAAGCGAAAACATTCTTAAATCTTGTTGAGGGTGTGTTTGTTTCGCGGAATACATTTTCGGGAAAACATTTTCCTCATTTTCCGGTGTTTGGTTCACTCGGGAAAATGAGTCGGAAAACGTTTTCCTAACAAAGCTTAAATTCGGGAAAATGATTTCCTTTTTGAAAGGATCGGAAAACGTTTTCCAAATCTACCAAAGCCTAGATTTGATGCTTGGTTTACAAACAATTATTTTTATAAAGATATATTTTTAAATTTTTATAATTCTTTTTAAAATATTTTTAAAAAAATCGAATTTTTAATCATTATTTTTTTCTTTTTCTCTTTTCTTTTTTTCTTCTTCTTCAACGGCCGCTAGCCACGACGATGGCCGGCGACCGGCCACAGGCGAGATCGAGCTTGTCGATGTGGGGCAGGGCTCGATCTCGCCGATCCAGCAAGGCTGAGGCCCCACCCGATGCTGGCGAGCTTGAGCCTCTCCAGTTGTTAGTGAGGCCGAGCCTCGCCGGCGTTGGGCAATGCTCGATCTCACCAGCGTCGGGCGAGGCTTGATCTCGCTCGACGCTGGTGAGCTCGAGCCTCGCCAGTCGTCGGCGAGGTCGAGCCTTGAGCTCGTCGGCATGGGGCAAGGCTTGATCTCGCCTAGCCTGTCACCGATCAGCTAAGGAAGGAATAAAAAGAAAGAAAAAAGAAAAATAATTGAAATATGAAAAATAATTATAATTTCGATTTTTATAAAAATATTTTTATAAAGTTAAAAAAGGTCATGGACTCAACAAATTAATTTGGAAGTAAGAGGCACACTATTGTTAATTGTTAGGTCAAATGTCATTCAATCATTTTTCAAATGTGATCCAAACACCGAAAAATGCTTTCAATCGCGTATCACCAAACAAAGGAAAACTAACCATTTTCTTGGAAAATGATTTATCGGAAAACATTTTCCAAAAACGTTACGTTTTCCGTAAAACAAACACAATCCTAAATTTTGACGATCCATTTAATTATTCATTAATTAAATATGTATTAATTTTTAATCCCTAACAAAATTAATTTTCATTAAATTGCATCATGTATGAGCATTAGGAACATTTGCATTACTAGTATTAATTATTAAAATTTCAAAAAAATAAATTTAAAAAAAATTAAAAAAAAAGTGGAAGAGGGCCGGTCCTGCTGGCTGGTCTTCCATTTTCCTTTGCCCTATCATTTCTTTCCCCACGCGGCCCGTCCCTTCTCTTCCTTCATCAGCCCAGCCCACTCTCCCTTTTTCTTCCTTCTCTTCTCGCCTGTTTTGGGTGCTAGCATTACGACAAACAGATGGCGGACGAAGGACGGTAAGAAGGAAGGAGGACGAGGAATGTCGTGCGACGCGGCCGGTATGCCTTAGCTTGCAACAGCTGGCGTCGTCCTGGAGGAGAAAGCAAGGACGAATAGAGGGACAAAGGAGAGAAAGAGGGAGAGATTGGAGGGTTCTTCGGGACGAGAGGGGAGAGAGACGGCGAACGGAGAGTGAGAGGTCCAAGCAACTGAGAGAGCAAGAGAGGGCGCCTCGGTCCCGTGCAAACCCGTCCGAGGACCTTCCCGGCGACGTCCTGAAGCCGAACAGGTATGCTCGGCTCTGCTCACATTCTGTTTTGGGCACGCTGGGCCGAAGATCGCGGCCGTCTGGCTCGCGCGAGCTCCGGCCCTTGTTGTCCTTATATTTCGTTTCCACAGTCCCGGTACGTCGTGCGTCGATGTCGCGGGCGTAGGTTCGAGTCCCGGCGGAGCCAGAAACCTTAGGATTTGGTAGCGCACGTCAACTGCTTGTGAAAATGTCTCAGTTAGATCTGTGAACACTTACACCGATTTTTTCTTTGCTTTCGGAATACTAGTTGTGATTCCATGTTTCCTTCGTTCGTAGTTGCTTAGTCGGCATTTCCTTGTCGCCTGTTTCGACCGATGGTGGGGTCAGGTCTGTCAAGTCTCCGAATCTGAATTGGGTCAATGGGTTGCCGGAGTTTGGGACCGCTGGATGCGACCGCACCGCTCATTCGCGGCCACGTTGGTCGGCGAGGGTGGTTGGTGTTGAGGCGAAAGAACTTTCCAGTGAGAGTTCGTCTGGTGGATGGCTGCCTCGGGGAAGGTGGGGGAACGAACCTGTAAATAAAGAAAACTAAAAAGAAAAAGAAAAAAAAAAAAACAAAATGGAGAAGGAGAAGACAATTGAGGCTTAAGTTGCGTTTTGTTGAATTTGGGCTTATTTAATGAATGAGTAATTTTGGGCTTGAGTGGTTTTAATAGATTTGGGCTGGCTTCATTTTTAGAAGTGCTTGGGTTGAGTTCTTTTTGGTAAGATGGGCTTGGTGCATTCAGTTGCGAAGTTATGGGCTTCGTGTAGCTTTAGTGGAATAGTGGGCTTATTTGGGAATTTTCCCAAATTGGGCTTAGAAAGGGTAGAAATGGAATGGGCTTGAGGATAAGATGAATTGTGCCCTCTAGTCTAAACCTTGAGTCCAAGTTCATCCATGTTCTCAGATCCTTATTTTCGGACTACTAATTAATTGAATAAAAATATACATTTATATATTTAAAATAATATTTAAAAATTAATTGTAAATTCCGAAATTTGTTTTATTTTTCCTAAAGTCAGAAAAAGCTTTAAAAAGCTCTTTGGATAGTTTTTCTAAAATTATGGGGAAATCATTGAGAATAAATTGTGTTAAAAAATTGAACAAGCCTGTACGGCTTTACCAAAGAGTTTCAATTGTCCTTAAAAACGAATGCCCTTGATTGCACGCTTCCATGATGATGATTGCCATTTACCTTTAGCTTGGTTAAATTTGGCATTTATTTCAGGTTAGATCTTTGCTCTCCCTTGCAATTCATTTAATGCTTTTCTTGATTGTTGATTGTTATTTTAATGATTGTTTACCCGCATGATCACTTTGTATGTTAGTAAATAGGTTTAAAATCAATCCAGATTACACATGAGACAAATCTTTTTGACATGAACGAGATTAGATACTAAAAGAGCACTAATTGATTATTTAGTGTAAACAAATTCCCGACCCTAAATTTTCTGATTACATAGGAAGTGAAGTATACTCTTATCCTTCATTTGATTTCTAGTTGACCCTAATAATCAATGACGACTCCTTATTAGAAAATTCTTAGAGCGTTAAATTAAGTTAACATTGAACATTCTAACATTTGGAGAGCTAATGTCTAAAACTAGGGCCATAGGCTCATCTTTTAGGCAACATCTCTAAATTAATTTCCTCCTTATTGAGGGATAGGTCGTGACAAATCTTCAATAGCATTTCTTCTTCAAGGAAATGCATTGTGGTCACAATGATTGGGCAAAAATTTGTTGTCACGCTTGTTGTGGCAGCCTAGAGCTCTAGGGTAGTGTTTGAGGGATTCTTTCCCATGGTAATGAGAAGGTAATATTAAAAACGTCTTCCTAGTTGCCTTGCGAATCATTTAGATGAACCTCTCAATTCAAGGACTGTGAGGGCTCTTTACTGCTACCACCCACGAGAGGTCAGCGGAGCAAACCCCACCATGAAGAAGTGAAGACGAGGAAAGCACATGAGGTTCGCGGCATGTTTCGTTAGGTCAGAGGTTAGTTGTCCCCGAAACCTCCAGCAGAATGTAACTCCAGATATTGTAGCTGATAACAAGGGTTTCAAATCTCCAACTACAACAACCAAACATACAGAATGTTTGCTCAGTTCACAAATAAGCCTAAATGCAGGACAAAAATACACCTGCCCTAAGTATTTCTTTACCAAATACTGCCAGTATATCTGCCCCAATGACCGCGATATTCAGTGCCGGGAAGATGTGCATGACCGGAGCATCCGGTTACATCACCTCTCGGTTCGTCAAGCCCCTCTTGCAGTGTGGCTACACCGTCAATGCCTCCGTTCACGATCCAAGTACCTTCTCAATCCTCTCCTTTCTGTTTTCCTTTGAAGTTGGTTCCCTTTAGTTCAGTTGCTTTGGTGATAATTTGCCCTTGATCAAAGGAAGATTACTTAACAAGGAAGTCCTCATCATTTTTTATGAGCTGGATAAGAGGGACCAGCTTGCGAAGCTAGCAGGCGAATCCAATTAATTTAGTCCGGAAGGTATAACTATTATTACGACCAGGAATATTGATTGCTTAGCAATCGATGGTATCCTAAAGATTACTATTTCTATGAAATCAACCCATTGAGTCCTACCCCTACTCTTCAACTTTCAGCAAGCGTGCCTTTGAAAGTGAATCGCCTCCACATCATTACCATTAGAGTGGTCACTCCTCTCAAACTTGTTGGATCATGTAGTGCTCATGGTCGACTAATGTATTAAGATATACGTTCACAGATTGGTTTTGTGCTGGTGCTTTATCACAGGCGATGTGCTTTTTGGGTCTTAATTACAGGCAATGTGATTTCTGGGTCTTAACTATAGGTGATTAAGTTTCTGGGCCTTGTCACCTGGTGAAGCGTGACCATAGTATTTTGATATGAGCAATGAGTTTGATATCTATATCCATTTATGATATTGAAATGGCTTGTGAGAAGCCGTATTGCATGCAAGCTTAAGTGTGATTTTCATGTACGGCATAATTATTGTAAAGTTGCATAATTCATTACTCGATCCCATAGAAGTGGTGATTGTCACTTACTGAGCCAGGATTTTACTCATCCCCTTATATTTCCATTAAGATAATGGAGGAGGGTGACGAATTTATGAAGAACGCATGATGGGGCTGGTTTCTTCATTTTGCTATTTGAATCAATCTTATTAGACTGAATTTACAAAATTCCTAATATGGTAAATTCATGGTATTTTGGACCTTATGGTTTTCCATCTAATGCAAGGTTTTGTCCGGTTAGGACCTTTCTTGTGGAATGATTCATTTTGATTAAGCCCTTCGTCCTTTTATTCATGAAAAATGGCCGGTCATTCCTTAAATTTTAAATACAGATTTGGCGTGACACAGAAGCTTCCATCTTATGTTGTGAATTGCTGCAAAATTGATCTATTCTATCACATGCAACTTGTAAGGTCTATATGTACTCAAGCCGTTGTAAGCTTCACAAAGAAGAGAGAAGAATTATTTTACTCGCTGTCCAGAATTTAATGACAGCTCTCTAGAGAGAATTAGTCCCTCTACTGAAATTCAAATCCTAGTTGTTTGTTTCTCATCCTTCTAAATGTCCAAAATTCTGTCCGAAATCATCGTCAATAACACCCTCCGATTAATCAAACTAATGCCCAAAAGTTGATCTTTATATTTAGTGAACAAATGAATAAAAATATTAATGTGCATGCTACATATGTCGCTTCCTTGTCGCAAAATCTGGGAGGAAATGAACTAAAAGAATAACTTAACAAGAAAAGGATCACAATAAGTGATCATTTGCTTAAACATTCTCCTTAAAAGTTGATCTCTATCGTTGATTGTCAACCATCTGATTGGGCCGATAACTTTGCCACGGTTTAAGTCACGGCAAGGTAGGAATGCCTAGTTATGTTAGACGTGTTTTATTTTATGATAGGGTGATGGGTGGACCCTAAAGACATATATGACAGGGAATTCCCGGAAAATGAATAGAACTTGTGTGGAAGTGCCCTTCCTCTTTCCATAAAGCTGGAGACTTTACTCCTCCACTTTGGAAGACTTGGTTGGCTTTACTTGAAGTCGTTGCTCTTATTTTTCTTTCGATGCTAAGGGGGAAAAAGCAAGCAAATGTCATGTCTTGAGCTTTAGAGGGCTAGCCACTCGCGTCAATATGAAGGCGACTTTATTGGACGATTGAAGTCACTAGTTAATTCATTCTTGTCCAACACAAGAACTGCAAGATTACCATGTTCCATTCAAAATCTTAAAATGTTGCAGGTGATCACATTTGTACTTGACTAAGTAAGAGAGCCACCAAAACTCAGTGGAGAATCTTGGAGAATTGCCCAATGTATTAACATGGAAACTTCATTGTCTTGTCACCTTAAGTTTTAGAGTGTCCTATGTTACAAGACTTCGATGGCCCTTTCTGGCTTTACACTAAGCGAGAAAGTCACGGTAGAATCTTATTGTCATTTGCTTGTGACACTTTCCAATCAATCATTTCATGTTTAAAACATATCCAATGGGTGTTATTGACCGAATGCCCTAAGCTAATTCAGATTCTAGGCTTGTTGAGATCGTTGAATATATACTGCCACCTGAATTCAACAACTCCATATAAACTTTTAATTGGCAATATATTCAATGGATGTTATCGACTGATTGGATAATTTTTTCATTGTCTAGAAGTTACCAATAGGCAACTCTAAGGAGAATAGTCCCTCTATTGAATCCTAGCTCTTTGTTTCTCAAATCTTGTGATGCTTCTAAATTGTCCAAAATTATATCCGAAATCATAGTCTATAACACCCTCTGATTAGGCATCTCTCTCTACACTTTGAATTTATTAAACTAATCCCTAAATGTTGATCTGCATATTTAGTGAACTGATGAATGAAACATTCATGTTCAGGATATATTTGTTGTCTCATTGTTGTAAAATCCAGGTGAAAATGACATAAAAAAAGAAAAAAAGAAAAACGTAATAAGAAAAGGATCGCGAAAAATAATCATTTCCTTAAACATTCCCCCTAAAACTCGATCGCTATGGTTAAAGTCACGGTAGGATAGGAATGCCCAATAATGTTAGACGTGTTTCCAATTATGATAGGGTGGTGGGTGGACCCTGAAGACATATATAACCGGAAATTCCAAGAAAATGAAAAGAATCTTATGTGAAAGTGTCGTCCCTCTTTCCATAAAGCTGGTGGAAGACTTGGTTGGCTTTAGTTAAAGTCGTTGCTATTCTTTTTCTTTCGGTGTGAAGGGGGAAAAGCAAGCAAATGCCGTGTCTAGCTTTCGGACGGTCAGGCACTCGCGTCAATGTAAAGCAACTTGATTACCACCAAATTTCCTTGGCAGTCTAAAGTCTTCGTCAACTCAGGGATAAATTTTACAGAACTAGCGTGCCTGAAGCATTTGCCAGCAACACTAACACCGAGGTATAATATACACTACGCTTTAGTGGATGTGAATTTTAAACCAATACTTCTAGATATGAGGTACTATCGCCCAAGAAGGAACAATGTAAAGCAACCTCATTTATTGCCAGCGTAATGTGATGAAGTTGGACCCCCCACCTTGGAAGACTTCCATTGGCTAGACTTACTAAAGTCATCGCCATTCTATTTCCTTTCGGTGCCGAGGAAAACGCAAACAAATCCGATAAAGACAGCGAAAGAGCATCGCAATTCTCCAGCCTCTGCCGCTTTTCTGAATCCCGCATCAGATTCAGAAAGGATCCACATCTCGCTGCGATTAAACTCGGTGGAGATTTGAGCACCTGAAGGAGAATGAAGAGAAAGAGGGATTCACCAGACGCAGCGACCATGTTTGCCTGTGTCAATGATGGCCATTCGTCATCAGGGACTGAATTCGAGGTGTTTTTGAGTTTCAGAGGCCCGGATACTCGCCTCAATTTCACCGATTGTCTCTATCACTCCTTAGTCAAAGCTGGGGTTCGAGTTTTCAGAGACGATGAAGAGATCCGAAAGGGCAAAAAGATTGAAGGTGAACTTTTGCATGCCATTGAATCCTCCAAAATATACTTGCCCATCTTGTCTAGGAACTATGCATCCAGTAAGTGGTGTCTTTGCGAGCTCACACACATGCTGGAGTCCTCGAGCAAAGCGAATGACAAAGTGATCCTACCCATCTTTTATGACGTAAACCCCGATGATGTAAAGCTTAAAACTCGATTGTACCTCAATGCTCTAAAGAAACACCAGAAGAAGTTCAGCCACGATGAGGTTTGGCAATGGAGGGAAGCTTTGACCGAGGTCGCAAGAATCAAGGGATGGGACATGAAGGACAAAAGGTAAGAGTATGACTTTGGAATATGCTTTTGTTCTTCTTCTTTTTTCCCAAGCAATAAAAAGTGAGATTATAATAAGGAATGGAATTTTCTCCTTTTTTTTTTTGTTTTAATTACTCCCGCCAATCATAGTCCTAGTAATTATTATCTTCTGTTCCCAAGTCACTCATCCAAATAGAGTATAGATCTAATTTTTCATTAGTCGAGATTTCCTTTTACTAAAGAAAGTGAGCTTCCATTTGGTAAAACCTCGCCCATTTAAAAATCTGTTAGTTTCGTGTCTACAATATTTCTCAACTCAAGAGTTCATTTGCCATATGTTTCACGCTAAGACTCTTATGTCAATATGGCAGCCACGGTGAAATCATCAACACTATTGTTGATGAGGTTTTGACCAAGCTAATGAAAAGAATGCGAAATCTGCCTGATCATTTAGTTGGGATTCATGATCATGTTGAAGCTATCATGGACATGTTAAACGAAGGTTCTTGTGATGTTCGTTACCTGGTCATCCATGGAATGGGCGGTATCGGTAAGACAACTCTCGCAAGTGTTGTCTTTAATAAAATCTCCGATCAATTTCAAGGTTGTAGCTTCCTTTTGGACATTCATGAATCTACGCAACAGGGTAGAATTGTTGACTTACAAAAACAGTTGTTATCAGAGATTCTCCAAGGTGGATCTCTAGGGATCCACAATTCTGTTGATGTAGGGATTAACACAATTAGAGAAAGATTTCATGGTAAGAAAGTTCTCCTTGTTCTCGATGACGTGGATAATAGAGATCAACTCTCTAAGCTAGCTGGAAAGAGTGATTGGTTTGGTCCAGGAAGTAGAATCATCATTACAACGAGGGACATCAACTTTTTGCCAATCAAAGGGAAGGACAAAGAGAGTAGTTTCCAAGCACATTCTCAAGAGTTTCAAATCTATAAAATGACAGAAATGGATTTTTTCCATGCTCTTCAGCTTTTTAGTAAACATGCCTTCAGGATGGATTTACCACCACATGACTTTGTTGATATCTCAAGGCAAATTACGACCAAAACAGGTGGACTTCCTTTAGCTCTTGAGGTTATCGGTGCCTCACTTTATGGCGAGAGCAAAAAGTTTTGGAAAGGCACTTTGCAGAAGTTAGAGTTGGTGCCCAACCAGGAAGTCTTCAACAAATTAAAGATCAGTTATGACATGTTGGAGCCTCACCAGAGAGAGATTTTTCTTGATATTGCATGTTTCTTCATTGGAAGAGATAGACTCAATATGTGCTATATATGGGAAGCTTCCAACTATTTTCCAACAAGGGAACTACTTGTCCTTACTCGTATGTCTTTGATAAAGATAAAAAATTATGATGGATTGTGGGTGCATGATCAACTTAGAGATCTTGGAAGAGAAATTGTTCAGCGTGAGGACATCAATTTTCCAGGGAAGCGTAGTAGGTTGTGGGATCCCAAGATTGCCTTCGATGTGGTTCGGATGAAAGAGGTAAGCTATTGTCATTGTACTATTTTCTTTTGGAAAAAATCAACCATGCATTTTTCAAAGGTTGTTGTGTTAGTTTCTTGCCGGTGTATTTTTTTGTTTAACTTTTAATTTGGCAAAGAAAAAAGGCAAAAGGTTTGTATAAGAATTCATGATGGTAATTCCATTACATATTGCATCTAAAAGGTTGCAATGAAAGTTATTGGAAGCAAATATCTTAGGAATACAGTTAAATACAAGGTTGTTCAACAAAATATATGGAAACAGATTGCAACCTCCTAAGCTATCAAAGCTATTTAAGGCTGATTTTATTCCTTTTTGTTAAGTTGGAAATCATTAGCAATATTACTTTACGATAAGATCCCTTACCTGAAATTTGGTAATAGATTTAGATTTTGTAATTGAATGTAACATGCAATATTTTGTGTATAGTTTGGTAGAGCTTTCAAACAATATATGAGAGACTTTTATGAGGTTAGTTGAATATCTTTATTATCATGAAAGCAAATCCTGTTTTTACCATAATCTTTTATGTAGAATCCGCAACATGACTTCTACAACAATTAAGACTTTCTAGCTCCTGTCTTCATCTTGTAATAAAACTCATATGAAACCTAATAAAGAGACACTTTGGAGTTAACCGATCTTCCACACACTCCAAACCAAGCAGATTTCGATGCGTAGAGTTGCAGTGGGCTTATAAACTCAAGGGACTTTTTTTGGATTTGGTCTGGCCACTTTTTCTAAATTTTGCAAATCCATGGCAGGTTTTTTGTGTTGCAAAATAAATAAATATGTGGGCAATATTTTCTATCAGGTGGTTTCACTCAAAGATAATAAAGTTTTTGTTATCATTACACGATAGGAATTCACTTAAATTGATGGAATATAAATATTACTATGCTTTACACATTGTAGAGAACTCTTTCCAATTGTATGAGCTAGTCGAATTAACTTGATTAACTCTTTGTTATGGTCAATTTAAATATGTACAAACAAAATAGTAATGTGTGTTTCATTAATGAACATAATTAAGTTCCTCAGACTTGTACAATATTATGTTTTTGATCCAATTTAATTGTTTATGTATGCTTTTCCTATCACCAGGGGACAGACAAAGTCATAGCACTTAGATTAACAAGACTTTGCAAAGAGCATAGTTTCACAAGTGAAGAATTTTCAAAGCTGCCCAATCTAAGATATTTGGAATTAGAGTGCAAGAACTTGGTAGGGGACTTTAAGAATCTTCTCTCCAAGTTAACATGGCTTTCTTGGAGTAATTGCCCGTCGGAACTAAACGCGACGAATTTGTGTCTCGAGAAATTAGCCGTGCTCAAGCTTTCGGGAATTAACATTACTGAAGATTGGGCTGGATTGGGGTCATGCTTGGTACAAACATTATATCGTGCAGTTTACTTTTTCTCACATTTGTTTCACTAACCAAACTTACTAATTTTCCATTCTTGACTTGGTTGATCCTTAATTTGTTTTTTCAGATGAGCGAGAACTTGAAAGTTATAGAAATTAACTCTGAGTTAGGCTTAAAGAGGACTCCTGACTTCTCAAAATGTTTGAATTTGAAGAGATTGGTTATTCGACAAAGTACAAACTTGCTAGTGGTTGATGGCTCTCTCTATAAACTAGAGCACCTGAAGCACTTGGAAATCATCTCTAATAGATTCTCGAAGAGGGACGATTGCGACCTTTGTCCAATGTCTTTTGTATTCGGTAGTCTAAAATCATTGTCAAATCTGCAAATAAGAGGGATGCACTTGCGAGAACTTCATCATTCCATTGGAGGAATGACACGTCTAAAGTATTTGTCTTTAGATGATTGTTTTTTGCTTAGAACACTTCCAGACTCCATTGGAAATCTTAAAATGTTGAGGACGATGAGTCTTAGAGACACTTCAATAAAGAAGCTACCGAACACAATAGGAAAATTAGAATCTTTGCTTGAGCTATGTTTGGACTGGACAAAAATAAAAAAATTACCTGTTTCTATTGAGAATCTTAAAAAGTTGAGGTCCATGGGCCTTAATCATACTCCTATAAAGAAGCTACCGAACCAAATAGGAGGGCTAGAGTCTTTGTTGAGGCTAAGTTTAGAAGGCACGAATATCACAAAATTACCTGCTTCTATTGGAAATCTCAAACAGTTGAACTTCTTATGTCTAGTCAAATGTGCAATCAGAGAGCTACCAAAGGCCATAGGGATGCTAAAGAATCTTGATTTTTTGGATGTGAGATTCTGTGAAAATATGGAGGAAGCAATTCCAAGTGAAATTGGGGATCTATCTTTTTTGAGGGCCCTATGTTTGACAAAGAGCAAGATTAAGAGATTGCCCACGACTATGAGTAAGCTTTCTCATCTCCAACGACTTCTTTTGGATCAATGTGATGAACTTGAACAGTTGCCAGAGCTCCCTGTGAGTTTGAAGCACTTAAGGATCTCATCTCATTTATTGTGGACAGCCCTTGACTTATCATACCTAACTAACTTAGTCAATCTTCATATATGGGGCGGTACTCCTAGGTTGTCAAAATTTAGACGAGGAGTTCCAAAGATAGAGTGGATTGAGGGATTATCTAATCTAGAGAGATTGACAATTGTTGTTGGAGATGTCACATTTCCTCCAATTAATTTGGCTACTCTTTCGCGGCTTCATTTTCTTGAGATAACTTGTGTTGACACGCGATCTCTAATGGGGCTTCCATCCAGTCTTAGGGGATTGACTCTATATGATGTGAAGTCACCCATGGGAAGGTCACTCTTTTCCAACTTGACAAATCTATCCAGTTTGTGCCTTGTTAATTGTCGGTTGAGGGAAGTCGAATTCGATGATGTGCTTGGACAGCAACTGAAGAAACTCCGTAGTTTGGATTTGACGAAAACTGCAATGCTTGAGAGGCTTTTGGTATCGAGATTAGAGGGGCTCCATGTGTTGAGTATGGATTGCCTTGGGTTGATGGAGATTCGAGGTCTGGAGAAATTGGAATCATTAAAGGTATTATCTTTTTGGGGATGCGATTCCTCGAAAGAGTTGCCTGATTTATCAAAATTGAAGAAGCTGCGTTATGTGGCTGTGCCGGATCATCTTCCGGAAAAGTTGTTTTATCCACGTCTTCCAGACACGTGGGAAGAAGGCCAGATTTCATGTTTCAAACATTGGCTCTGCTCAAAGTCAAAAATTTACTGCATTATGCGCCATCTTAAAAAAAAGTCGGACTGACTGACTGAGCGTTCCTTCTTCTGAGTCTCTTTCTTCGCGCCTCTCTCACTCTACTCTCCCTCTCTCTCTCTCCGACGAACTCTCTCACTCTACCCTCCTGGACGCGACCTCCCAGTCTCTCTGTGCCCTCCCTCTTTCCGACCCCGCGAACCACCGCCAGCAACTGACGAACCACCACACTGAACCGGCGAGAGGACCGCGACCTCCCCCTCTTTCTCTGCCCTCCCTCTTTCCAACCGGTGAACCACTGAGAGCAAATCAGATGTTCTTGTAGAGATCTCCCATCGTCGCCTTCATCTTCTTTTTCCCCCCATTTTTTTTCCCTAGTGTTCTGATGGTGGATCTTGAGTTGCATATGGGGGACGACGTGATGTCTCACATCAACCTCGACGGCTTCTTCGGCGACCTCCCTGAGGTCGGCGACGTCATCGGCGCTTGCTCCTCGACGAACACATTGTTCGTCTCCAGACTCGGGGCTCTCGTGGTTTGACGAGATCGAGAACATCCTGATGAAGGACGACGATGTCCACGTGCTTGCTGAGCCGGGGGTTGAGCGGGCCGTGCCGGAGGGACTCGAGCTTCCCGCGGACCTTCGCTTCCCCGGCCCCTCGCCGCCGGCTTCTCCCCGCCTCCTGCAAGATGTGGCATCGGGGCCTCAGGTGCTCCGCCAGCTGGCTGATTTCCTCGGTTTCCATGGCGCGTGTTCGGGATTCTCATTTTTTTGTTTTTTTTGTTTCGTGTGTGGATGACTACTAGTTCCAGGAGCAGGAGGCCGCAGGTCAAGAAGGCTTTGCTGGATAGGCCGCCGTCGATTGTGGTTAATGGAGAGGGCAAAGAGGACGCTGCTTTGGTGGAGAGCGTGCGTAGCGCTGATTGGGAAATTCTGGCTGATGATTCTGAGGCCGATGATTCCGATGGAGTCGTGATTGATGTGGAGAACCAGAATGCTGATAGAACAGAAGCTTCCGACAGTATGGCGATGGAGACAAATTTGGTATTTTTCTCGTAGCATTTCTAGTGCTTTCTTGGGAATTTTTTTTTAATCTGTCTGGATATGCGTATGCAATGTGCACATTGGATCTAGTTCATGATTATCTCGCAAATTAAGAATTTGAGAGCATGTTTTCTTCAAGAGAGCTGCAATTGTTTTACAGCTTCAAGCACAGTGACACCATTGATGGTTGATGTTGCAGTGTCACCTATCCTATATATGGGCTTTATTTTTTGCACTATAGCATCAATGTGGTTGAATTGCAATACATTTACATTGCTCAATTATTAGATTGTTCTTTCCTTAAAATTGAGGGCTTAGTTCTCTTGCCCTTCCTTTTTTGTTCTGTTAGGGACTAGAGAGCGAAGGCTCCATTTGCCTCTATAATTTATTTTCCCGTCCGTTTTACCTATAGGAAATATGCTCTCATTCCTAGTCTTTTGAATATCTGTACATGTTCTTATATGGTGTGAGTTGTTACTTCTATAGTAGGCCATCAATAGTTCTTTAAAGATATATTATTAATTCCTTCAATTTTTGTGGCTTCAAGCACCATGTTTCGTCGGTGGAGTAACTCTCACCACAGTGAGGAAGATGACTCACTGCAGTTCGAATCTAAGGTAATTAAGATTTCAAAATTATAGCGCTTTTAAGGACTGGACATTTTCTAGAGTGTATCCCCTTGATCGATTGCTCATATTTATCTGATTTCCATGGCTGACCATGTGGTTGACCTAAGTCAGTAGTTTTTCTGGCCATGAGAAACCATGAAGTGGCCCTTTTTGCAGATAATACTTTACAATCAATACACCCCCTTATCTGTACCCCTTTCATATATGTGTTTAATGTCTCATGATGCATTGATTTTCTAGAGTTGTGGAATAATAATCAATGTTCCTTCCCAGAATATAGGAGAAATACAGTTACATTTTAAGTCCATTTGCATGCAGGTGAATGAGCTTAAGAAAGCTATGGGACCACTCTCTGGGCGAAGTTTGAAGTATTGTGATGATGCATGCTTGAGCAGATACTTGGAAGCTTGAAATTGGAACATAGATAAAGCAAAGAAAATGTTAGATGAGACGCTGAAATAGAGATAAGCTTTTAAGCCTTAGGAAATCAGCTGGGCAAGATGGCTAAGTGTCCCAGTGAATGAATACCTGTGCGAGTATTGTGATAGATAATTTATGCCGATGGTTGTTGCCTGTTAAACTTCAGTAGACATCTAATCCTTGTTACCCTAACTATTGTGTTGACCTGATAATTAATTTTATTTCGTAGACTAAGTTCCTGGTATGGAGAAGAACTGATTTTGTGAATGAATGCGAATGTAGGATTGGTGTTAGTCAACAATAATTGAGTGGCTCTCATTTTTTGTGTCTTCTATGAGACTACCATGATGCAGTGATATGAAGCATTAGGTGTTGGAGAGTTTATTGTTCAAGGGACAATAAGTGTCCCAGTATATTTTTTTACTCATGCTGTTTCCAAAATCATCATTTAGACCGTTTTAGTTGACAATATGGCTAATGAGCAGGTTGTGTTAGACATGCAATAGTACTTATTGGGATGCTGAATAATGCTTCCATTTGACAATGTAATGCTTACTAAAACAGGAAGAAGTTGCTATTGAAGGTGAAATTGGAAAAGTATACAGAGCAAGTTTTCATGATCGTTATGGAAGGAGTGTTCTTATATTGAGACCTGGAATGCAGGTATTTATCCATCCTGTTGTTGCTAATTTCTGTAGCTTTTATTTGCTCTTCCCTATTAACTTGGCAATAAATCTTGTAGAATACTCATGTACTGTTTGATGAGGACTACAGCAGGTACTGGCGGAGGTCGGAACTCATGGAATACGAAGATGGCGAACTCTCATGGTTCAATGCCGGAGTGAGAGTTTGGAATTGGGCTTGGCATATGCATAGGAGTAGGGCTGCTGGTGCGTACTTACCAAGCAACTACTGGGAACTTTAGAAGGTGGCTCATGTAGGACATCGCCTCTCTAAGTTCTACACTACAATTTGCGATCTGCGGATACCTCATAGATTCTGCCCTCCTGGCATTCCAGTCCAATGTGCTTTTCCCTTGTTGAAAGTTTTGGCTCAAAGTGTCTCATTTCCATGGTCGAGCGTGAGCAAATTTTCGTGTGCTTTATTTGTGGTATCTTCTCTATTAAGAGGGAGGCAAACGATGTGTATATTTAATGAATCTTGAGGGCAGTTGAGTTGAGTTTTAGTTTGGAGAACAATGCGTGTGGTGCTAGTGTGGCCAAGCAGGAGTCTGCCATGCTCTCGGGTATGCGTCTTGAATTTTGAAATCAGTCACTGAGCTTTTCAATCTCGATTACCACCATTTTCCTGCTTGATATGTTCAAATATGTTCTGATTAGAAAATTAACTTCAATCCAGATGTAGGAAATACCAATGATATGTTACTGTGCATATTTATTACCCCATGTTGCAAAGTGAATGAACTATTTTAAAGAGTAAACTAAAGGTTACTAGCAGTGCATTCTGCTTGTAAGGTGTTCTTTGCTGATGGTTATCGTGATATCTGGTGTAAGTAGATGATAGATGATTGATGTGTTCGAATTTTAGGAGCCTCTCCTTCATCTTAGGCACCAACATGTTTGTTTCGAATTAGCAAGATTTTGTGCTGGAGGTCATCAAATCTTTGAAGTCATCGTGAGCCCTTTCAAGCTTTTGGTTCTTTCATTTGTCAAGTAGCATAGTCTTGGTCAGTTATAAACATTCTGTGTACTTGGTTGAGCCACCTGTTGTTTATCAGTTCCTAGAAATTTCCTCTTCTCCTTCATGGAAGGAAAATTGAAGAGAAATTTATGATAGAAATTAGCATATAAGTTTTTGCTGCTGTCTTTTTGCATGTCGCCTGATACCAATTTTAACTGTTGTGTTGCAGAACCCCTACCGCTGGGTTCCCTGTTTTGGTTCCTGTGCATCACATATCTATTTACCCTGCCCCCGCCGCTCCTGTTGGCACTGGAAGCAGTGTTGCAGAAAACGCAGGAAAGGGAAATCCGAAACTTCTGGTAGCTTTGGATCGTGTGGGGTACAAACCCTCGACAAGAGCAGGAGATACAAAGCATCAAGGATGAAGATGAAGGTGGGATTTTTGCTGTCCCGAGTTTTGGCATAGGCCGATTCTATTCTTTGCGACTCTCGACTGATTTCCCACATCGGGGTTCACCTTTGTTTCTCGTTCCGTGGTCTAAAATGGTGTTAAGATATTGGAATAATTGGCTAGGAGATGAGGACTTTTTGAGTAGATTCGAGCTTTTTATGTAAATCCCCCTAGAACCACACTCATGATTAGCCCGTATGATTATAGCAGTTGCTTTGCCTAAGTGGGTTCATGATTTGGTTTAGCACCTTCTTGTGTGTCCTTTAAGCGGAAATATGCAGGAAAGGAAAATCCAAAACCTCTTAAGCGTGATATGTTGCCGCATTTCAGCCCTCTCTACCAGCGGTTGCCACCTACCACCGCCACAAGTGGCAATGGTGGCACGCCTCTAAGTTCAGCAATGATTTGGTCTCCCGTTGGATAGGAAGGACTGCCAAGGAGACATAAAATCATTTGAGATTTTCCTCTTTCTTTGTCCTAGACTAGAACTGTTTTTTCTTTTCTCTGCTCAAATCGAATACAAAGTGACCGATTCCCTTCAATTTTTTTTTTCTTTTTCTTTAGTGAATATCTAAAGAAAATCAAATAAGTCTTCTCTTTCGTTATCTTCTTAAGTTTCTCTTCTTACGTTGTTATCATCGAAAGTCCCTTTTTTACCTTTATCTCTATCTGAACGAAACAGAGTTGATAATTTTAGATTGAGATCTCTTTGTTCTAAAATTGAAACACACGTTGTTATCATCAAGAGTCCCTTTTTTACCCTTATCTCTATCTGAACGAAACAGAGTTGATAATCTTAGATTGAGATCTCTCCGTTCTAAAATTGGATCAAGCTATCTTTGACCCGAGGGCAGCATGGAGTTAAATGGAACAAAATGAGGGATTGAAAATTACAATCCTTGAACTTCTTTATAACAAATCACTTATCCGACGACTCATTTCATATATAATCGTACGTACTACAGGTGCTTTCTAAAATAAATTACTGAAAAATTACAATATAAAATACTAGGATTATAAAAGAAATCAAACAAACAAAAAGAAAACCTAGACCTAATGACTGCCCCTGAAACTCTAGGACAACAGCCACGTCCTCCTCGATGGCGGGCAACACCAACACCACAACGACCGCTGTAATTGATTCTCCATCTCACGCGCACCCGTGAGAGATACAAAGGCGACCACCGCACACCATTCATGTGAGAGATAGAGAGAGAGCGAGCGAGAGAGATGGCCACGCAATAAATAAAACAAGGTCATTGTAGCAACAAAATAGCACAACAGCACATGGCGAACAAAAAATTTAACTCAACTGATGAGAGAATAATATAACCAACCAACTCTAATATAAGCCCACATCCACCTCATGCGAACATTTCAACTCCAGCTTGAAATGAATATTCACAATACCTCTTCAGCTTTCAAGGCGACTCCAATTGAATCATTGACATAAGATAAGGACACTTCCATATCGTATAGGGACAAATCAGGATAAACGAATGACTCCCCATTAGAGTATATCACTTCAACCGGTTCAACTTCTTACTTCTTCCCACAGTATGCTGAGAAGATTGTCACCTAAAGGAAAACACTTGCCCGCATTGGTCCTCTATACAGAAGGATGGGTGTAGAGAAAAGGATAAACAATTGAGTATGCTCACCATTGTATTTAGAACTATCTTAGCCTTTGTTAAGTCCGTCGCAGTACAATCAATGAGAACATTTTTTCTTCTTTAAAGTTATTGCCGAATGTGCATTCCATGAGAACATTTTTCGTCTTTAAAGTTATTGCCGAATGTGCACCATCGATAATTGGCGGCAGAGATAGGATAGTTCTGCATGGAGTAAAAAATTTTCCTTTCCAATGGTAAGAAGCTTAGTCAACTGTATCATTTCAGTCAATGTAGATGCTTGCTAATCAATCAGACTATACATCACAAATATCTGTCAAATTGTTGATTGCAAGACACCCAAAAAGTGGATGAAGCATCACTTTGCCCACACTGTTTGGCTATGACAGCTAAATAGTCACTACAATTTGCACATTGAGCATATTCAATGGGAACCAAAATTGTGAAGCCAATGGCAACAGTGTAATCAATCCACAACTAGAGTAACCAAATATCATTGAACCTGAATGAGCTAGATTAGAACCCCATGTGCAAAAAAATTTGAAACCAATCTTTTTAAAAGGCTGACCCCTGTTCAAACAGGATAAACAGCTTAACGGTCAACCATAATTGGTTGTTGCCTAATTAATACATTACCAATAAACATCAGTCCACAGCTAATCAAGAATTTTTGTACTACATTATAGCATCTTTCTTATTGACATTAGGCACTTGCTTTCCCATATCAAATTTTGTGACACCGCATGCAAAAGTTCTTTTTCCTGATGTGGTACCTAGCAACCGGTGGAGAGAGAGATGAAATAAGAATGGACTGCTAAGTTCAATGTAAAGGTGTACATAGGAAAGACAATGTTCAAAGAAAAGCAAAGATGTATAGAAGACTACACATTTTCACCTTTTTCCTTGGCTCTCTTAATAGTAATGTCATAGGCATAAGACTAGGCTCTGGAAGTCTCCAACTGTGCTAATGTAGAGTCAACAGCTGCTTTTCTAAAAACTTCGCCCTTTTACTAAAATAATATACCTCCTTTCTCAGTTTTGTTTAGAGAAAGGAACAAAAAGGGTCAAAGAATATGACCTAATTTCATCTTTTTCCTTGAGGGAATGCCTCAGAGAATGACCAGCCTTACTTGAGGTGCTTTTGAAGTCGCCACATTGGGTGCCGGCCCAGGCAACTCCAGTGCTTTTGAGAACACTAGTGACACCTAAACAGAATAGTTGATCTCACTTCAACTCATAAACAAGACCAAGCACTTAGTGGCTTAACATGGCAGAAGATGTTTGAAGGCCTAGAGTATTTTCTCTTTGCAAATTGAACCCATTGCATCGATCCACCCCCAAATAACTCAAGGTTGCAATATTAATGACTTAAGTGGCAATGGTTGAATCAAAACTAAGTCAACATGTCATTACATTTAAGTTGTTATTTATTATTTTCCCTTAACATTAATATACACACTTCATATTTATACATGGAACTCACATTACAAAGAAGAGTGTACGAAGAAACCAAGATACCTCTTTGAATCATAGATAACAGGGAACACAGGCGAGTTCTCTATTATGTGCAAGAACTTCTCCAATTTCAAATCTTACTGCAACAAAGTAGCGAAAAACAGGTAAAACAACATGGCAAAAATGAGGAACTATTACATAATCCTTCATTTATAGGAAGATATCAACTAGCACACTGAATAAGCAAGTTCCAAGCCTAAGATATATGTAACAAAACAAGTATGACAGTTATAAAAAGACCATTAAAAGGAGCAGCTATTGAGGACCCACCTTATAAAATTCCATTAGTTCATCAGCTCTGAAGTTCTTCACCTAATATCAGAATAGAAACTAAGGCGCGATCAGCCAACACATCAATCACAGTTCGTAAAGAAAACAAAACAAATATATAAATGAAAGCAATCTCATGAACTCATAAGTGGCATTGACATGTTAAGCATACTTAATTTGGAATAATTCACTTTGCAAAATAGTAATTAGAAATAACACGCTAATGCATTGGAAACTACAAAATTTCCATTTTAGTTACTTAGTAAGTCTCCTTAGAGCACTGTTAACAAAAGAGCACTTGTTAAGCATACTTATTTAATATGATTCACTTTCCAAAGAAAAAATTACAAATACCACAAGAACAATCTGTGCATCCAATTGAAAACCATAAAAATTTCTTAATCAACTACTTAAGAATTGCCCCTAGAGAATAGTTAACAAAATCCTTACAAATACATAGATCTTCACTACAGATCAGACTCATGGCACATGCATGAACAGAAAAATACAATCTTTATCATGAAACTACCTGCTTCAAGGGGACGAAACTTATACTGGAAGGCGGCAAAGCCTGAGAACAGAGGAAAAGGAACATGAGTCGGTAATACGCTGCACTTCTCGTAACATTTTATCATACTTTGCTCTAAGAAACATTTAGCCGTAGTAGATATAACTCGTACTTACTAAGAAGAAACATTTAGCTGTAGCAAATATATAATTCATACATATTAAGCTAAACCAACTATGCAATTCCTTGTCATGTCTGTTTTCATCTATGCTTTATCTAGTAGATGAGCACTCCTGATAGCAAAACATAATACTACGGATTTTTGGGATCAAAATAGAGTATCTCAGATATATATAGTAATACCATCCTCTGGGACAAGCTTAGAGGATGACAAAACTTGAACTGGTCAAAGCTTGTCTAGCTAGCTGCAACTCCTCAAAAACATGTAATAGATGCTGAGGCAAAGTGTGGGGTAGAAAGAAGCTTCAAGAGGGAATCCTTCAGGCATTTAAATATATAGAGAGAAAAAAAAGGAAAGAATAGGTGAGCACAAGCTTCCAGCCCGGATAACACTCTATCATGACAAGATCCATTATGCCAGCAATCTGAAAATCTTCCATTTAAGTTCTAGCTGGGCCTTAGCTTCAAGCAAGGATAGTAGGACACGTGCAGAATTCTTCATTTTAGATTCTAGTTTAGGCGATTAGTTCAAACACACACCTCATAGCTGAAGGTGATGAGTCCCAATTGCAACCAGTGTTCTTCGCCTAAAATATCGAGAGAATCCGAGCATGTCAATCCAAGCAGAACATTTTGAGGATCTAGCATAAGCACAAGCATCTAATGTACTAAGTGGAGGGATTGGGGGGCTGGGCATCTATTACATGCAAATAAAATATCAAATTGAATATAGATCTCGAGGATGAAAACTAGTTCAAGCAACATATCTATCATCACCACTTCACCAAATTATTCAAAAAAACTCAGCGGAGTCCTCTCTCTTTACATCCAGGCATTTCTCACAATTTAAAGCCCTCCTAAGGGTAATAATATATATGGCCCCTACTGAGCACATAGAGCATAAGCAATAGTGAAGCCATGACTTATTTTTAAAAAATAAAAATAAATAATGCTTCCCTCACATCTTTAATTTATAAAGTAACATTATTGTATCACACTAAAATGCACGCTTGCAAAGACAATTGGCTGCATGCTGGAAATTTTTTAAAACCATTGCTCTGGACAAGCCATATAGGATGTTGCATCTCAATGTAAGATCACAGTCTCTCTTCTTTACATTTAAGGTTCAAATGAACACAGTAAAAGCTTCCCAAAAATGTGTTGTCCTCCACCACTCCCTCTCAAACCTAAAATCTTGAAATAGAGAAGGAAAACAGGTGTTATGCTGCATGTTAAAGATCCAAAAATTAATACCGACAAATGCTCTGATGGAGCTTGTCTTGAAGATCAATGAAGCTGTTATAACTGGCTTCATCAAATGTTATCCCTCTTAAGACAGCAGAAACAACGTATGGACGGATTTGTGAGGTCTGCAACACATAAATGGTCACTCAAGTAATAAATGATTCCAGCATAGATCAATCTAGACAGATCAAACCTCACATATCAGTACCTCTGGTTTTACATGCATCTTAAGCATTGATCCCCTGCTGATGTTACAAAGACTGTATTGAGGTGTCACCTCCTGCTTATTGAACACACATAGGGCCTAAGCAAGCCCTTCGAGGCAAAGCAAGTCGTATCTGTGCATTTCCCAGAGGATACCTTATTATTATAATAGTATAGTCATTTCTAAAGTACATGCACGAATTTATCAAGAAGAATAATCATTAATTACCAATACAGACTAAAATGAGGATAAACCCGTCATCTCTTTGAAAAACTTGACTTATAACTAAATAATGAAATTTCTAGATGACATGATTCAAAATAAAGCCAACAGCATTAAGGAGTCAATATCGCAACCTGCTGACCAAATCTAGAAAGGCTTGTCACCTTTCTTGCCGACGATAATACCTATAAAATTTGGGGATTGACCCATCTAGCATGACAAAATGTTGAACATAAACTAAATTCAAGATCGACCCCTTTCAGGACCATTATCACGAACCGGGAATCCCAAGGGTCAGAATATCAACCCACTTCCCCATACAACTAGAATTCTTCACAAAGTGGTGAAAAAATGTCCTAACTTGTACCAATCTTTCGAGACTATTAAAAGAAACTATTTACACATAAGTAAGAAAAGCCTCGATGCACACTATAAATGCTACATCACATGGACTACTCAAAAGCTAAGCCTTTTTCAGGTGGTAATGTGTTTATGAAGTCTCTAATTACATGCAATTGGTCCTTCACATTGATCAACAGAAAAGATAACAAAAAAAAAAAACCTTCGGCAACATCATAACATCAAAGAAAAGATCGAACCACACAGCATCTCGATAGCCATTACGAGCAACATGGTCCGCGAAAGACTTTAACCATCCGATGTCGGACACTAGCATCTTAAACCCCCGAACCAAAATTCACCCACGACCCGCGAAACAGCTCCAAACCCATCCGAAACACACAACATCTAACCGAATGCCGAATCAGCTTCGCAATCACCTGTTCGCCGGAACTTCAATTTTGTAGATGACTTCCTCGTCCTCATCGGTCTCCTCTTCCAGGTGCTTCTCCTTTCTGATGATCGCCTTCTCCGTCGTCTGGCCAGCACAAACAAAGAAGCCCAACCCCCTCAGCCTTTTAAAGAAAAAAAAAAAAAAAAAAAAACCCAGGCAAAACCACGGTCTGATTTGCTCGCGGTGGTTCGCCGGTCGGAAAGAGGGAGGGCAGAGAGAGAGAGGAATAGGTCGCGGTCCTCTCGCCGGTCCGGTGCGGTGGTTGGTCGGTTTCTGGCGGTGGTTCGCCGGTCGGAAAGAGGGAGGGCACAGAGAGACTGGGAGGTCGCGTCCTGTTCGTCGAAGAGAGAGAGGCGCGAAGAAAGAGAAGAAGAAGAAGAAACCCTCGGTCGTCGGTCAGTCCCAAATTTTTTCAAATGGCGCCTGACACGAGGACACGTGTCGTTCTCCTACCGCCTTCTTGTTTGCCACGCTGGAGCGTGAGACACGTACCCAATATGGAAATATCAACAACCAATTCTAGAAACAAAAAGAGTTATCTCATCTCTTCTTATAGTCAGTAAAAGTTCCTTTGGTTCCTTCTTCCTCTATATTTTTCTTTTTCTTTTTTTTCTTTTGCTTGATCGATTTTCTACGTGTCCACGTTAGAAATATTCAATTTAAAACATTCACGCGTGTTCACCTTAAGTCTTTTAAAATCATGATTTGTGGATTAAATAGTTACATTACTGTGGAATTATAAGGTGATTCATAAATGGGATGATGACCATAAATGTACTAATGGATGAAATAATGGGTGTTCGCATTTTTTAAAAAGTGCTTAGAGGGAAGTGTTTGCCAAGACAAAGTTGATTCGATTACTTAAAAGGGTAATGGTATTTTCACAATAATAATAATTTTTTCCACAATCTACAAACTAGAAAATTTTCTTTCACAACAATAATAACTTCTTCGGCAGCCATTTTTATGACTTGGTATGCGACGTGCGTGTATAATAGTTGTGGAAAAAGTTATTAGGGGTGTGGAAACATCATTAGCTTTGTGTAAAGGGGATTAATTTAGCTAGTCCACCTATGTAGTGGAGGAGAGAGGAGGGTCTTTGAAGGAAGACAAAGTCCTCGGATAATTATTTGTGGAAGCACGAGAGATGATTGTTGGAGGAAATGACGAGCTATACTTTCGTTTGGCATTATACTGAAAACTTGTTCAAATAGATTATTGAAATCTTTATTGATGAATTTTTGGTCATATGAAGTAGTCAAAAGCTCGATGTGGTGATAGCTTGGTTTAATGTAGCGAAATCGTGGTTATTGTCTTGATTTTGATGCACTAATATCTGATGGTTATTATAATTATTAATTTGGTTATTTGTCTTACACAATAATTTTCATGTAATTTGGGGATCAATGCAACTACAGTTGTTTTATCATGGTTTCAGCAAATTAGCCATTGTGCTTGAGGTCGGAGTTGGGGCTTACTGCATCATAGATCAATTCCCTAAATCACTGAAGTTCTGACTTTCTGTGCGTTGTTGAAAAATCTGAGAATATCTTTCGCGTATTATCTTGTTCATGTCGTTCGAAACTGAAGCACTATGTAGTGCAAAGAAACTACTCTTGCGCTTTCTAGTTCTGCTCTCGGATATCATATATGCCTTAATCGATTTGTTCGTGGCCATATTTCAGGATGCACAAGCTCCTCAGGGATTGTTGCAGAGCGAGCTCGGCTTCGTTGAATTGAAGTAAGCAAGTCATTTCTCTTCTTGCACCTGCAACTCATATGTTGATACTCATGGAAATCATACTTGGTTTAGTCGGAACTCAAAGACCTAAAAGAACCCAGGCTACATGTGCTAAGAAATCGTCTGAGGCTTTCTAGAAATATACAACAGAAGGAAGATGATTACGAATACCGAAAGGAAGTCATAAAGCTAAAATCAATTAACAAAAACTCATTTCTTATGTATCATACACACACTAACCAATGTGTACATCCAAAACTACCACTTCTTGAAATGGTGTAGTTGGAGTGTCGCCGTTTGGAATGAACAAACCGTTCTAATTCTGAAGGAAATGTCAATGAAAGAATAAATTTCGCAAGAGAAATGATACAGTGCGAATTACCGACTTCTTCATTATCTTCAAGCTTTTCTTCAGCTTTGACATGCATATTTAAAGCACAACATATTACCAAATTGGCTCGTTTCCTCAATGTTGCATTGTCAATGAACATGACCGTTGACATCTTCCTCGATTTTTCTCATGGTTTCAAGTTCCACTTCTGGATCTTTGACCTTCAAGACAATCTTCATGAATTTAGTTGCTTCATCCAAAACAATGACAAGTGAAGGAACACGAGTATATGGCCGCAGTCAGAAATGTCAACGCACAATTAGGTAATGACAGCCTCTTAACCATGTAATGGAAGAGTATTTTGTTTCCACCGATCTAAAGAGTATAATATGTCAATGTCTCCAGATGGGGATATCACAACCAGAACGACCCATAATAGATTAAGCATCCATGTAAAAGCTCACTCAAATTTTCAAGGGCTAAACATGTGGTGTATTCATTAAATAGATCCATACTGCCTTTCATCCTTTGAGTACATCTGATTAGTTCTGCAGGCACTATCAAAATGACTAGTGGCATATGTTCAAACTACAGGGTGAAGTTCGGAGTTACCAACTGGGGAAAGAAATACCAGTAATTTACTGCATCGAAGCTGAAATTCTGGATGGCACAAATCACAGCTCTTATCTCAAAATACAAAATGGTGAAGAGGCAGCAAACATTTCTCTTGATCGGAGATGATGAGTAGATACAAGACTTGACATTTTCTCCAAGAGCAAAGAACATATTTTTTTTGTTAAGAATAGTCTTTTCGCAATCTCTTGATTCAATCTGGCTGTGAGATCTTTAATGTATGTTTTTGCTGTAGATAAACTTTGATGCGCAGTTGTAAGAACTCTGTTCAACTTATGCCGCTCTTCTGATGGAAGAGGGAAAGCTAAGACCCTTGGAAAACTGCAACGTTGCCGTGGCAGGATGTTGCACGTTAGGAAATCAGGATTGTACATAGTGTTGTTTGCAATGGGGGTCCTCTGCCACTCATCATGCTGATTACATACCTCTGATGCATACTTCAAGCCAGGAAAGCCTTTCTATGTCCAAAATGAACTTTCTATTCAAGAGTCCATACTCCAAATTTGCTTCCGGATAGGTCAGCTCATGTTCAGATTTGTCAATGCCAAGATCAGCAGGATCACTATGCCCAAATCTTGGTTATCCAAGTTGCAGATATCTCATAGGATGAATTATTCCCCTGATCTGACAATGCAGAGACTTGGAGGATTATTGAAAATATGAGCTATAGGTTGTGGTGTTAGCAGTTGAGCTGCACCAGTGGCAATTGAATTTGAATCTGAGCGCTGTAAATGTACCTCATCAAAGTCCGCAAAATATAGGAAAACATATATCGGTACTTTACCCTTATGTCTGTCATGCAACAATCGCGGTTCAAGTGAGGAGAAATAATGAACTGATGAGGTTTAATCAAATGAGCACTTCCATGACCTCGCAGCAGCTTCAAGCTCAAGAAAATTTGCTACCATAGCGGATCGTGTTTGACCGGAATCAAGTAAGAATTTTTCCATCCAATTCTCCAGACCTCTGCAGTGAACTAAATGTTTGAACGTGTGGAATTATGAATGCTGGGGCACACTAAAGAAGAGGAGCGGGGGAGAAGAATAGATACCGCTCCCAGAAGTATCCTGCCTTCTGCCTTCAATCTCAGAATTTTCTTAGGAGTTGGAGGCAGTATTTTCACGGGAAATGCTGTCACAGAATTTTCTTAGGAGTTGCCATCCCTTCTGGCAAATGTATGCCAACTTGAACCCCGTAACACTATTCTACAGCAATGGCAAAACAGAATCTGATTTATCAACTATGAGGTACTATTTCACAAGAACGAACGGTGTAAAGCAACCTTTTTTATTGCCAGCATAACGTGATCAAGTTGGATTCCGCCACTTTGGAGGAGGCTAAGACTGTCCAAAGTCGTTGCCATTCTTTTTCCTTTCCGTGCCGAGTAAAAAGCAAACGAATCGGAGAAAGACAGCGAAAGAGCATTGCAATTCTCGGCTTTGCTGATTCCTCTTGAGGAATCTCAGATCAGATTTAGAAAGGACTCCACATCCCGCTGTGATCAGATCCGGTGCAGATTTTGAGCTCCTGAAGAAGGATGAAGAGAAAGAGGGACTCTTCAGATAAGATGACGACGTTTGCTTGTGTTGATGATGGAAATTTGTTGTCAGTGGCCGAATTTGAGGTGTTTTTGAGTTTTAGAGGCCCTGATACCCGCCTCAACTTCATTGATTGCCTCTATCACTCCTTGGTCAGAGCTGGAATTCGTGTCTTCAGAGACGATGAAGAGATCCGAAAGGGCGAAAAGATTGCAGGCAAACTTCTGCATGCCAGTGAATCCTCCAAAATATACTTGCCCATTTTCTCTAGGACCTACGCATCTAGTAAGTGGCGTCTTTGCGAGCTCACATACATACTAGAATGCTCAAGCAAAGCAAATGACAAAGTGATTCTACCCATATTCTATGACGTGAATCCCGATGATGTAAAGCTCAAAACTCGATTGTACCTCGATGTTCTGAAGAAGCATGAGAAGGAGTTTGGCCTCGATGAGATTCGGCGATGGAAGGAAGCTTTGACCGAGGTCGCAAGAATCAAGGGTTGGGGCATAAAGGACAAAGGGTAAGAGTATGACTTTGGAATATGCTTTTGTTCATTTATTTTCTCAAGCAATAAAAAAAGTGAGATTATAATAAGGAATAGAATTTTGTCCCATTTGTTTTCTGTTTTAATTACTTCCACCAATCACAGTATATTGGTTTATCCAATTTCTTTCCTTTTTCCCTGGCAATTATTATCTTTTGTTCCCGAACCACTCGTCCAAATATAGTATAGATCTAATTTCATTAGTCAAGATTTCCTTTCAGTAAAGAAAGTGAGCTTCCATTTGATTAAACCTTGCCCATTTAAATCCGCTTGATTCCGTGTCTAGAATATTGCTCAACTCGAGAGTTCTTTTGCCCTATGTTTCATGCTAAGACTCCTATGTCAATATTGTAGGCAGGGTGAAATCATCAACACTATTGTTGATGAGATTTTGACCAAGCTGATGAAAAGAATGAGAAATCTGCCTAATCATTTAGTTGGGATTCACGATCGTGTTGAAGCTATCATGGACATGTTAAACGAAGGTTCTCGTGATGTTCACTACCTAGTCATCCATGGAATGGGCGGTGTCGGTAAGACAACTCTCGCAAGTGCTATCTTTAATCAAATCTCCAATCAATTTCAAGGTTGTAGCTTCCTTTCAGACATTCGCGAATCTATGCAACAAGGTAGAATTGTTGACTTACAAAAACAGTTATTATCAGAAATTCTCCAAGGCAGATCTATAGGGATCCACCATTCTGTTGATGTAGGGATTAACACAATTAGTGAAAGGTTTCGTGATAAGAAAGTTCTCCTTGTTTTCGATGATGTGGATAAGAGAGATCAACTCTCTAAGTTAGCAGGAAAGAGTGATTGGTTTGGTCCAGGAAGCAGAATCATCATTACAACAAGGGATATCAACTTTTTGCCAATCAAAGAGGAGGACAAAGAGAGTAGTTTCCAAGCACATTTTCAAGAGTTTATAATCTATAAAGTGACAGAAATGGATTCTTTCCATGCTCTTCGGCTTTTTAGTAAACATGCCTTCAGGATGGATTTCCCACCGCAGGACTTGGTTGATAGCTCAAAAAAAATTACTATGAAAACAGGTGGACTTCCTTTAGCTCTCGAGGTTATTGGTTCCTCACTTTATTGCAAGAGCAAAATTTTTTGGAAAGACGCTTTGAAGAAGTTAGATTTGGTGCCCAACCCGGAAGTCCTCGATAAATTAAAAATCAGTTATGACATGTTACAGCCTCATCAAAGAGAGATCTTTCTTGATATTGCTTGTTTCTTCATTGGAAAAGATAGACTCCACCCATACTATATGTGGAAAGCTTCCAACTATTTTCCAAGGAGTGAACTACTCGTCCTTACCCGTATGTCTTTGATAAAGATAACAAAAGATGATACGTTGTGGATGCATGATCAACTTAAAGATCTTGGAAGAGAAGTTGTTCGGCGTGAAGATGTCAATTTTCCAAAGAAGCGTAGCAGGTTATGGGAGCCTACGATTGCCTTTGATGTGGTTCAGATGAAAGAGGTAAGTTATTGTCACCTTACCATTTTCTTTAGGAAAAATCAACAATGCATTTTTCAAAGGTTGTGGAGTTAGTTTCTTGTTGGAATATTTTTTTTTTTTGTTTGACTTTTACTTTGGCAAAAAAGAAAAAGAAAAAGAAAAAGGTTTGTATAAGAATTCATGATGGTAATTCCATTACAAATCATATCTAAAAGGTTACAACATGAAAGTTATTAATAGCAAACACTTTGGGAATACATTAAATACAATGTTGTTCAGCAAATTATATTAAACTAGATCCACATTGAGACTTCCAAGGCTATTAAAGCTTTTCAAGCCTGATTTCATTCATTTTTTGCTAAGTTGGAAATCATTAGCAAGTTTAGCAACGTTACTCTGGAA
The DNA here is from genome assembly GCA_017140165.1 of Eucalyptus shirleyi. Taxonomy (NCBI): domain Eukaryota; kingdom Viridiplantae; phylum Streptophyta; class Magnoliopsida; order Myrtales; family Myrtaceae; genus Eucalyptus; species Eucalyptus shirleyi. The sequence goes on from CM029446.1 coordinate 28,098,110, forward strand.
TGAGTCCTCTTACTTGAAATTTGGTAATAGATTAAGTGAATAATTGTAATATGCAATCTTTTGTGAATTGTCTGGTAGAGCTTTCAAACATCATACTAAAGACTTTATGAGTGGATTGAATATCTTTACTATTATGAAAGCAAATCCTTTTAAAACATCGATCCTTATTTTGTAGAATACACAATCAGGATTTGATCCATATAATTGCAATGGGGTTATAAACTCAAGAGATTTTTATGAATTCGGTCTGGCACTCAATGATAGGGAAAATTATTTAAAAATTCTAAACCTATTAAATTTTTGTCAACTCATTGTTAAACTTTTCAATTTTGCAAATTGAGTGCTAAAAATTTTCACGTTTTGTCAATTGAGACCGCACTAATTTTGGCCGAAAATTGTTGATGTAGACATTGGTAGTTTTATGTGCTATGGCCAACGCACACATGAACAATTTTAAATAATATATTAATTTTATTTATTTATTTATTTATTTATTTATTTATTACCCTATTTCAGCAACCCTCGCCTGGTTTGGTGAAGAAGTTGGTTAGCAAGGGCCTCCATCCCATTGCCTAGACCAAGCAAGGGTTGGCTAACAATCTCACTAGCCTTAGTTTAAGAAGAAAAAAATAAAAAATTTAAAATTTTAAAAAAAATTGAAAAAAAATATTATTAAAAATTGTACACATCAAGGTTAGCTGCGTCACGTCTTACCAAAAAAAACGTTAGCTATGTCACATAAGACAACCA